>JACCIA010000004.1:11872500-12472500 GCA_018906985.1 Apocrypta bakeri
CCAAAACCTAAAGAGCGGCTCTTTAAAGTTCACTGATCAGCTTATCCTGTTACACTCTAAAAGGTGCGTCGCGAGGACAGCTGTACACAACGAGTACAAGCAGCGTCAAAATTTTCTCTCAGTTCGCCTCAGTTTATAAGCATATACCCGCGAAGAAAGAAATATACGTGTACACATATGTACATGTATATATCTATATAGCCTTTACTTTTAAAAAACTGTCTGCGCGTAAGCGGCTATATAACTATATATATCGCAAGATTCTATAATACACGCACGTCGCACATACTCGAATGGGTATGCGTAAGAGCGTGAAAAGTAAAAAATTGTTTTCGAAATATTACCGATCTGAAGTACCTATGCAAATGCCCCGTGTCCGGTAAAACAACGAGACTCACACTCGAGGCGCTAAAAACTTCGTAAAAGCCAAGCAACAAGAGCACGAGAACCGAAAGCGGGTTCCAAGGTGTGCACAAGAGAGAAAGAGAGAATCGGTCGCGTGCGGCAGCTCCGATCCCTTTCTCGCGCCTTTCCCTGTGCTAATGTAAAACGTACGCACACACGTACATACACGCCACATGCACGCAAATATTTTGCAAAAAAAAAAAAATACCAAAATTTCCCCTCACCCGTCTCTATAATAGAATATAAGTATGTATACGGATGTTAACCGATTTTTTCAAATGCGTACCTTCCGTCTATTATACGTTTATATATATATTATATACGTAACGCAGCAGTTCTCTGGAAAAATCCTCCGCAAAGACGTAGAGTTTCCTCGACGGCCGCACGCAGCAGCAGCGCAGCAGGAACGTTTTTACCGATCTCTCGCGGAAAACGGTTCGGCCAATCTCACATCACAAGCGCCGACCTACAAATGATCGATATATACTGCGCGCTACATACACGCACGAGCTTCGCTTCTTCCGATGGGCATCTGGTCCCTCGCGGTACACCTTTGCACTTTGTATATATATCCGCACACCGAAGAATCTCCGATATTATTCTTTATATATATATTACGTCTCGATATCGGTATGCTTATTTATAAATAACGAAAAGAAGAGGACACATTCGCGCACCCGCGCGTTTATCGCGGTTCTAATCTATCGATGAGGAGGCCGAACGAAAGCAACGTACAATTTAAGTATACACACGCGCACACACACGTATATATTGCATATATATATATATATATATATAGAAGAATACACGAGGCGCGGCAGCGCCTGTTGGGCGCAGAGAGTCGAGTCTCGCGCGCGCAACGTCGTCGACGAAGAAACTGTTCGCCGTTGCGGTGATCTTGTGGCTCCTTCCTTCTCCACGGCGCGCGAGGCCTAGCTCTGTCTCGCTTTCTCTGCCGTTGCCGCCGCTGCTGCTGCTGCTGCTGCTGCTGCTGCTGCTGCTGCTGCTCTTGCCCGCGGTTTCCTTTTCCCTTACTCCGCGCACACCTCGAAAGACGCGCGCCTTCTCTGTCCTGCTCGCGAGCTGCTCGCTCTTTGCTTCGCCTTCTCTCCTGCCACCGTTGCTGCTGCCGCTGCTGCTGCGGGCACTCCGCTACGGCTCGTGCTATATAAGAAGAGAGACAGATCGGTCTCTAGATGTGTATATACATATATACGCTTGGATCAAAACGATCGTGCACGCGTGCGTGTGTACGATCGATTCTGCGGAAATTTTACGCACGACGCGGAGTGATCGATTATTATGCGTACGCCAGTGAATTAAATCGACTCGATCGAGGGATCGGGCAGATGCGAGGAAGGTGAGCACACTTGGGATTCATTTAGAAACCGAAGGCGCATCACAATTTCTCGATTTTTACGCAGAACGCTTGATTCCGATCTCAAAGCACTCGAGCGGGACCCTGTAGATGCGAAAGATCTGCTGAGAGTTAATGAGCTACAAAAGGCAGTCGCCTATTCCAGAAGCAGTGTACTTTAGGCAGAAGCAACGGCAAGTAGCTGAGCTCGCGTATAGGTGTAAGCAAGTGCGTAAACGCGTATGTGTATACGTATATAAGCCTCTCTTGCGGTAGCTCCTCTTCAACGCGAGGCTGACGATCTCCTCTCGCGCAGAACCGCTGATGCGGCACCTCTTCCACTTCTCTCTCTCTCTCTCTCTCTCTCTCTCTTTCTCTCTCACTCTCTGCCTCTCTCGTACGCGGCTCACGTCTGCGTGCACGTATATACTTATACCGAGAAAAGGAGCAGAGAGGCGAGAAACAGGAGAGACTCGAAGTCGACGTTTTGTTTGATTTGTCTTCCCCTAGGCTATGGGTGTGTATGCTCGTGGCGGTGTGTGCGTGCTACGTATCTCTATGTGCTTGCTCGAGGATATGTCTGTGTGCGGCTGAGAAGAAGAATAAAGGAAAAAAATAGTAATTTTCCTAGAGAGCCAAGCGCGGAGTAGATGGATAAAGTGGAGTCGCGATCGGCGAGTACGGCTTATTACAAGAGTGTATATACCTTCAAGCTTTAAGCTCTCTCTCTCTCTCTCTCTCTCTACATAAACGTGCAGTGCAATTTTCTGACTTTGTCGGCTACAGCCCTGTTTTTCCTTTAATTGCATCAGCCGCACGAAGAGGAGTATCGTTTTTAACTATAGATATATTTCTTTTTTTACATCTATACACATGATCAGGAATTGCCCCGAGGGATATTGAGATTACTGCTCCGATCGATTAATGAACATTGGCCATTTGGTCTGCAATGTAGTGCACGTACAATCCCATGATATTTACTCTTGAATTAAATTATATGAAAGTACTTATTATGAATTCCGATTTCCACGTCTAGCTCACGAGAATTTACCTCATTCGGAAACATTCCACAGTCTCTTATCCTCGTGCGGCGAACGTTCCTACGATGCAAAGTGCAAAGCTCTCCTGAGAGAAAATATGAATTCCTTTCAGACTTGGAAGCAGCTGCGATACGGCTTTGCACCTCCGAAGTCAGTAAAACTAGTAATATCCCAGGTAGGTATATAACTATAAGGTATTCCCTACTTCATTTCAAGTGTGCGTTCGAGAGAGCTTTTCTTGCTATCGTCTAAAGTTCTTGGCAGTCCGACTGTTTTCTTAGGATATACGGCTTATATGGTAGGTAGTAACTGGCCTTCTACGGGTACAGCCGGTTCTGTATAAGACAATTTTTATACACGCATTCGGTAGATGCTGTGAGGATGATTGATGTTCTGAAATGAAACATTCCTGTGATACCGTATCATTTTTTGCGACGATATTCGTATTAAAGTGCCATTTTTTCGTCTATTTTCCAGATTTTAATACGTCAGATTTGTACGTTGTGAATGTAAGCGTGACGAAAATAACTATATTCTTTGGGGTACATAAAGTTGAATTTCTCGAATACTCAGCCGAATCGCGAATTCCATTGACGTCACATTTCGCATAGCTATTTTAAGGCGGTCTTGCAGTTCAGGAAAAATTAATTTTATTTATAAATACCAGAACTGGAAGTACAAATCAATGAATTTTTTATAGAAACAGTATTTACACGAAGAAGAATCGATTAAATGCAATTATAGATTTTAGCATTAACTAATGGCATTGAAAGCCTTTAAAACGTTGAAAGTTGGCGTTTATCCACTCTTCGGTTCAAATAAAGGGAATGCACGCATACTAACCTCCAAAATTTCTAGGCATATGATTTTTTTATTTTAAATCTAACATTTTCTTCATTCTTAAGCCTGGCTTTACAATATGGAACGCGTTATGCGCAAAGAATAAGCAATAAAAAAATCGGACGTTTTTGAAATGCCTGAAGATAAGCCAATATAATCGAGATTATTATCAATACTACTACAAAAAATAACAACAAAACAGGGAAAGATTATAATCTTGATATAAATAGCAAGACCGAAGGCAACGCGAGTTTAGGACTCTGCCATATATTCGATGTTTGGCTCTGAAAAAGGTAAACGTAGATAAACCATGTTTGTGTCAAGTACATGCATACATTATTATTGTAGTCGGAAGTAAGTAACAGTTCGACAACAGATTTTGTAAATAGTTGAGGAGGACAGCACGAAACGCAACACCAAGTCGACTGCGTGTGGCATTAACACTGATATCTCGACACGACGTAAACTCTCTCCGTCGATGCTCAACTATTAATATACCTATATATACCTATAATGAACATACATAACATTCCAACGAGAATCCTGTGCAGCCACAAGAAAAAAAAAGAAAGACTGATTTGATGAATCCCACGTGGAAAGACTTCGTTGTAGCCGAATGTCGATATACGAATGCGCCAGAACCTGAACGTCTGCTCTACCTTCGGTCTTTCTAACTTTGTTTAATTTATCAGAAACTTGGTTATTATTGCCCCAGTCGCATCCAAAATTGACGCACATACTCTCGTAACGTCTAGCAACAAATAACAACGAAAAAAAAACAAGAGAACAAAAAATTTGTTGTTGCATGGAATATTGCGTTGCTGGAACGCATAAAAGTGTGTTCATTTTTTCGTTTTTTATCGATTCGTGTCTAGAAAAGGTCGCGGTGGAGAATTACAATTTTATCGCCTCTAAAATCGTAATGTATATTTTGAAGGATGACAAACTTTAAAAAATATCATTAAAATTGCTGTTTGCACGATTTATGATACTGAAATGTTGAGCGATTTTGATAAATATTTAATTTTTGCCAATAAAGTGCATGTCAAGCTAAATTTTATTTTACTCTTGATATCGTGTAGAGTACGGTAACCAAATATCAGAAAATCATGGTATACTTATTAAATCATCCGATTAAAACGTGGTTAGGCATCGATGTAACTATTCATGACTAAACATACTGAATCATAATGTATATTCATAAAAATATTTTACTTCAATAACATTAACGAATTTCACATTAAAACCCAATTCGTTTATTAATAATATAAATTAAAACATTTCAGCCAATCGCGCTGCTTTATTTTACATTTTATTACACATGTATTACCATTATTGAACAGTTATGCAAACGATAAAGCGTTTACTTTTACTCTGCAAGCATAAAGCCAACGTATTAACTGATTTAAAACATTGAAATTCGAGTATTAGTATAATTCTACTAGTATATATTTTCTACGATCAAATGCTATAACTAGTTATGACTGTATTTTATTATTCACAGAGAGTATAATATTTATCGGTTGAATAAACATTAGAACTGTAAATCGTTAAAATTCGTCGGTAAGAGAATCATGGAATCGGCGTCAAAGGATGCAATAACGCGATAATAAATAATTAATGTTCGTTTATACCTATACTCCAGCTTATCTTTCTCTATCACGTTGAGAAAGTGTTTAATATTCTCATAGGATACGAATGGCAGAATAGGAAAAATCTAAGAAATAATTATAACAAATTTTGAAACGATTATCTGGAATACTTTGCTATTAAAAATATTATGCGATATTTATGTATAAGATTTTGTACAGTCATTTATGATTTTCTATGGATAACAGGGCCAAGTGTCCCGTTCAGATACTCATAAAATAGTATTTTGTACTTGACCTCGCTATACCTATATCAAAGTCCTTCAAGCTGCCCCAGATAATAATCCCACTTGCATCGCTATGCAGTAATGCGTTCACGGCCTCTCCTACATCAAACTACAAAAATCGCATTCAACTCGTCTATATAAATCATTGATAATATAACACGTATGTTTTTGTGATTTCGGCAAAAAAGGACATTTTCAAGTAGGTGTCATCGTCAACTCGATCCTCTTGCACTTTACGTTCGTTGCTCAAATTTCATGGCAAGTACACCGGAGGCAATATTAGTTTTGGGTTGGCAAACGCGCAACAAGCCTCGTTTAAGTAATTATTAAAATATTCAACAAATTGATGACTATCGTAATAATGAATGCGTTAGTTTTACCTCGCGCGTTATAAGTGAAAACCACACAATGTAGGTACTGAAATCCAGAGGTATTTCTGGTTTAAAGCACTGAAAATGAGAACTTTGACCTGCCTGCGGGAAATGAAATTATTAGTAAATCAAGTTATTTCCACGTATCACAGACATTTGGCGTATCGTTAAAAATGAAAAGTTTGCGCTCGGCCATATTTTTCACGGTGCGATTTTGAATAGATCGAAGAATAATGGCGATTTCAATTTATTGAACAGTGACATTTCAAATAAATAACTTAATTATTAATGATCATTTTAATAGAAAAATAAAGAGAAAACGTACAAAAACAATTGTCGTACAGCAGTGTATAATACAAATAAAAAACGGTTGCGTAATTACGTTTAAACGTTTGACAATCAATCTTCACAAACGCTATGAAACATACATATATAGTACATTCTATTCCAATGCCAATATACTTCGTGTGTACAAAGGGTTTTTAATTAGCATCGATCAACAAAGGCGGTCAAATGAGAGTAAAATTGTTTTCCACTCTGCGTGTCGATGTCGCGGAAGCAGTTCCAATTAACTCCTATTCGTTTAATATGTCAATTGTCACGGAATAATAGCGCGCGCATTGGCATTGTACGTTTATTGTATTTAAGTACGGATTCCGCCAAGCTGTAGCTAAATCATTGCAGTGTAATGCAACTCCGAGGAAAAATCATCGCTCAGCCTTTTTCGTAAATGGCCCATTATGTGCATGCAAATGCATCATACGTACTGCAGGATAAAAACAAGAAATTGACTCTACGGAAATCGTCTCGTCAAACTATGCACGAGTAGCCTCGGTGATGTAACAACGTCGAACGAATCTTCATTTTCTCAGCAAATTGCATTGAAAATAACCGTATCCTGCAATATATCCGAAAACAAATGTTCAGTCAACGATGATAGCGTTTCGTCAGAGCTAACGCGATCAGGCACTAACTTGTTGACTTAGACGTAAAATCGATGGTCCAAGAGTATTGTCTAGATAAGCTTGGAAGTCTATGCATTTGCTTTTGGTGTCGACGTCGTTCGAACTTCCCCAAATGATTATGCCGTCGGCGCCTCGTTTTGCTATTTCGTTGAACGTGTTGTTGAGATCAGTCTGGCAAATCGTAACGATACGCGCATAAGTATTTTCATGATAATAACGATGATTTTCGCAATAATATACTGACCAATTCGACGAAATTATCACGGTGATCTTGAAACTTGAACCAGTAATAAGCCAATACTTTCGCGTCCTTGTTCGAAGATTTTCTGGCGAGTCTCACGGCCTCGACGATCCGTCCTCGAACCAAGCCCACCCTTTGTTGAGAATTCAACTTCCGCTGGAGGTACAGCGAAGGTAGGAAAATTTTCTGGTTTCCAAACAGCCATGTCATTCTGTATGGTTGATCAATGCAGAAATTAAGCTTAATTTAATAAGGTTTCAGCTCTCTCTCTCTCTCGCTCTCTCTCTCTCTCTCTCTCTCTGTCTCTCTCTCTCCGTTATGTCTCAGCGAGCGAAATGTATGAAGTGAAGCGTGATGCAGGTGACGTAAAGTGTGATAAATGATTATTTAGTGGCTGATTACACGTGCAGAGTATTAAGTCGGTATAACGATCGACGCGTGTAAATGGACTTTTTTCTGCCTCGACGAACCTTCGCAGAAACAAGCGATTCGCTTATAATTTCACAGCTATTTAAATTGTAGAAAAACATATTTCAACAGGCCATCCCTGACATGAAAGCGAAAATGCAATCGGTTAATGCGATAAGAGTACTTATTCCTGGAAGTTGCATTATGTGTATAACCTACGCGTCATTTTCTTCCACGGCTTTTGGCGAACACTGAGATCCAGGTTGATTTGGTGACATGTTGAAACAGTACGGATAAGCGTAATATCCCCAGGAAGCTTTGGGCCTGATTTTTTTCGCTAATTCTAGGGTCTTCTGCATGAACATCTTTCCGGCCCGTTCAAATCTCTCGGTAGCTTCGAGCTGCAGCGCTTTTTGGCTCCAAGCGGGATGGCGTTGACGCTCCAAATCGATCGAATAGTCCCGATAGATTTGGAGGGAAGCCCAATTTTGACGGAAGATCGGACGCCAACTCTCGAAGTCGATAACGCCTATGCCAGAGAAGTTTGCGTTGGGAATTTGTTCTATTAGGTGACGACGGAAGTAGTCGAGATGAAGGGTCAGATTTCCCTCTTGGGGTACGCCCCCGTTCCTTCGGAGAATATTTTCTGCTAAAGAAAGGAGAAGAAAAATTGTCTTAATCGTTCAGCGAATAATATTACGATTGTGGAATCAAGAAGTACATTCTCTAGAATATTTCAGCTTGTGTTATTTGTGTTTACGTCTGTATACTGAATGCTGCATAGTTTAGTTATTTGCCTTTCAATGCTTCGAACTAGTGTATACTGAATTCACATTCTCGACGTTTTATCGGCAAGTTGTACGCATGTAGTACTTTTACCTTGAAAATGTAATCTGCCACCATAGGAGATATGTTTTAATTTAACAAAATGTAAATAAATGAACACTGGCAGTAATTCTTATTCAAAATGTTAGTATACGTGGAAAAGTAATATTTCAACTCAATACCTCGCGATATCAAGCTCTCTACACAAGGTCTTTGTTTTTATAGTAAATTCTATCTTCCCATTCATTACTGCTCATAACAATTGAACGAGACTTCGAGAGTAAAAGGAATAAAGATTATTTCGATTCGGATAGAACCTCCCTGAGAGACTTAAAAAACAATTTGGAATTATTAATCAGATTTTGTTGAATTTGATGGTGGCACATTTATCGTTAAAATAATTCATTTATTGCCCGATGTGTTAGAATCCCCTTCATAAAATATGCTATTTGTTAGCTATTGTATAAATTGCAATTGACATAAATTAAACATTTCGCATTTCCGAACCATTAGCTATGTTTCAAATATTCTTGTCAAATGGAACTTGTCAAATAAATCACATTAAAATATACTTAGAAGCAAACAATAGATGTACATTAAATTTAAAAGGCAAATGCCAGTTCAGTATACCCCGTATCTGACATGGTATTTTTTTTTCTGTCAAGCAGATAAATAAGAATACATAATGAATTAACCGCAATTCTAGAGAAGCGAGGATCCATTAGAATCTGCGTCAATAAAATGAAAAAAGTCGTAAATCGATAATTAAGCTTCAGTTATCTCAAAGTGTACGCCTACGTTTTCGACAATATTCCATTAATGTTTTTTAATGTATTTTCGTGACTCGTATACCTTTGTCATTCTTCAGCAAAGCAGGAAAGTCACCGGGATCGTAGAGTATGGCGAACTGATCGCCTCTAAATTCATCCTTCTGATTCTGTACGATGCCAAACTTCTTGGACACTTGTTCGAAGTTTATACCGAACCTCTGGCATATGTAGGTAGGAACATTCCAATAAACTTGAAAACTTCTCGAAGCGTTGCGAACATGCGCCAGCGGGCCAAATCTAATAAAAATGTGTCAGTTTGAATTGTTTGTTAATCTAACTAGACGATCGTTTATTTAAAGGCCTCTCAAAGAACGTAACGCGCGCAGTCGAGTCTGGTAGGTCTGGAAACTTTCCTGTTATTTGAATATAACGATGTGTGAAATATTTGCAATAAAGGAAAATAAAACTCTATCGAAACGCAAACAAAATCCACCGCAGAAGAATAAGAAAGGTATTATCACTGATATAGTTACATCAACTAATATTGTAAGCTTCGTTTATCTCGCGCGTTCTTAATAATTCAATTGCAATACAACGTCGACACTCGAGTTTTATATTCGCAACAGTCATCGCGACGGCTTAATAACGTACTATCTAAAATTCATTGAATTCTAAGGTTGTTAAACTCCGCCGACTCCGATAAGAGAGCGTTGTTGAACTATTTTTCTCCGTTGGGGAATAGCAGAGCCGTACGTATACACGCGATAATTCACTGTATCACTTCAATATCACAGATATATAATTACCCAAGTAGCCTAGAATCGCTCTTATCGGTAAATAGGTAAACCAGTCCCGTAATCAGGAACCACTTAGAAAATTGAATCGGCATTGTTATCTCGCTGAGAGGAACAGTCGAAGCTCCGGTAGGTCACAAATGGGAAGCTTGCGATTTCCCGCGCAAATTTAAAAGTCTCTCGCGCAGCGTCGACGACTGTCGGAGTAGAACGCAACAGGCCCGGCTCGACTTCAGCACTATTTATCCGAGATCGCGAGCACATTTAGCCTCTCTTTCTCTCTTCTACATTCGCGCTCTCGGCTGTCACTGTCGGAGAGTCCCCCCATTGCGAGCTCGAGCACGCGCGCGCGCGCGCGCCAGTTTCGCCCCACATACAAGCCGCGTGCGTACAGGTTGATAGCGAGGAGACGAATGTGTGTACGTATGTGCATGTCCGTGTGCGTCCGTGTTGCATATTACGTTATCGCGAGAGCACCGAGTGCAAGCACGCGGATCTCCCATTGCGCGAGGTAAAGCCGCTATTGTTGGATATTCCACGTTTATTTAATGCGCGACTCACGTGAGAGAGATGCGTGTACTTCTGTTTGTAAAGCGTATCATCGAGTTTATTTTTCCTTTTGTGCGAATTTCCTTGCACGTAAGGTTCGTGCTTTCGTTTCGCTGCTATTATATTGCTATAGGCCATGGTAAGCGTATACACCTGTATAGCTGTGCAGGTTGCACGTGTATCGGTGTACAAGTTTTACCGAGATTTATCTTGATTTATGGACCATCCGAAAGGATAACTTTCATATTGTGAAAATCAAGTGCTTGTACTTTGATACGACTCAATTGACGCTCTATTTTTATCGACGCTCGTATATAGGTATTTTAAATTTTATTACGATATTAAACACTTCCAAAGCTGCCGTAAATATTGACATCGTTTTAATGAAATGCGCAGGAAAAAGAAAAGTTACAAATTTATCGATAACGAGAGTGCAGAAGGAAATATGGGCTGTAGAATTTTCGCTCTTAACTTATATTATGTCCGTTTATATCGGCAAAGTCGACCGGTACATTCTTACAATGACGGACAGGTAAACTGATTATTAAGGAGAAAAACCGGATCGTAGCGCACATCGAGCTCTGAGCATGTACGATCAGCTTGAAAGCTCGAGAACGATAACAGCCTCATCCCTGCAAGCAGGTAACCGTCCTTTATACCGGTCTCTTGGGCGCATATCTTCTGCTATACTTAATCAAGACAAGTGGTCTGTCTTTCAAGAGTCTCCTTCAGAGGATGGTTTAGTGGCACCAGATGAAACTAGTCTCTGAAGTTTGCTGTCTTGACGTTGCTTGACGTTGAGTACTACTTATTTAGACACTCGCAGGATGAGGATAAGAGTTAGAAATTCGACTGAAGTAGAAAGTGTAAATGTTCGCAGTAATTTCAAATGATTTCGTGTTTACGATGAAAAAAAATTATAACTTAGATAAGAACTTTAACTGACTAGCTAAATGTATATAACACACTTTTAAAACTTTTGGTTATAAAAGCGAGATGTTCTGTTATATTTTTGTGCATTAAAAAAACGAATAACTACGACGTAACTTTGTCGAAAGTAAAATGAAAATTTTCTTCGCATTGTAAAGTAAAGTCGACAATCTCGTATTCTGTGACTGACAGTGGAAAGGTTAATCACGCGAAGAGCAAAAAAAGCATGAGAAAAACAAGCATTGCACGCCATCCCCGTGAGTACACGCTAATTGCGCAATCCCCTCCTCTTCTCAGCGGCATTAATCTCTCGTCCTTTTCTCGTGTGTGCACACGTAAACGATAAAAATCGCTGCAAGGTCCGTCGACACGGAGCTAAGCGCACTCGCGCACGGCTCTTTTCAAGGCTACCTAATAGCCTCTTGCGAGGACACAGGTGCTTCGTTATCTGCAGCGAGCGCGGGCTTCCCTATTTTAATGGCAACTTATCGGCGTTTTTTCAAAACCCAACACAAGGGTTTTTCCCTTTATGGGGTCGTAGGCGAAAAAATTTACCGTTTTAGTACTCATTATATACTAGGAAGCTCCTTGAGGTAAAAGATACCTTCGTTTTCTTTTCGAATACAAAGGAAGGAGTTACGCGATATTTAAAGCTGAATAGGAATCATTTTTATGGAAGTAAAATGGAATGAAGGATAATATGTAATTTTATGTATCTAGATGAAACTCGTGCTTTATTTTTTCTTTCTCACAGATCAGCCCAGCACATTATCTTCTACCTATATGTATTTTTCTCGTCTGACTTATTAGGATTCTTTTACTTTACTCTAGTTGCAAAAACTTGCCAACGAAACAATTCTCACTTGCATTTTTTAATATTTATTTATAAGGAAACAACTGATCCTTAAACCTCTAAAAGTTCTAGGTTTTCGATGAAAGCTTTTTTCTATTTTCTATTCCGTTTACTGATTTTTGTAGAATTCACCAGGTTTCAATTAAAACTTTATCGCGCAGCAACACAGTGATAGTAAAGTAGTAGCAACAGCAGCAGCGGTGTGTGTAAGACAACAACGGCAGCAACAATGTCAACAGTTTTCTTCGCTTTTGTCTCTTGACTGTACCTCGACAGTGGTACTAGCCAATAATCCAGATTCTGATCACCACTAGGATAAACTCCTATGTACGCGCAAACTGCACGTTTTTATTCTTTTCTTCCTTCTTTATTACCTCTTTTTCTTCGAGCTCAAGTTTCGTACGATGTGTTTAAAAGTTACTTTGTATTCGATACTTCTTTGTCTCTTTGATTGTATTTTATTGCAGAACAAGAGCAAGTCTATTGGGAGTCATGCTTGGACAGCGCCAATTGAACAGGTAGTACTGGAGATTGCCATCGCCGATGCCAAACTTGAGTGGCTCCAGAAATTGTTTGTTATCCATTAGATCCAATGCGTTGAACACGTCGAAGCCAAGCTGTAAATCGACAGCAAAATAAATGTTATAAGCAAGCACGCAATCCCTTTTTAACGACTTTTAAGATTAAATAATTATCATAATAAATTGAACTTTAAGATATTTCTGGAATGATTTACTTTTATATTTGCAGCAAAAAATAATAAAGATAGAAATAAAAACAAAATAATAATGCTTATCTATTGCTGACGTATTAGACGCATTGTTTTGGTTACAGTATTTGATTATCAAAAGTAATAAATTAATTAATTAATTAAATATTGTACGGTATCAATGAATTAATGAAAAAAGCAGTACGATATGATGAAGACATTTTCAATCAGAACCAAATATCATACTGAAAATCAATAAAATTCTTACGTTTCTGGCGGATATAAGAGCATCTTGCATGAGGTCGAGCCACGGTGTAGCAGTTGACACATTGTAAAAGCTGTAAGCGGCACGCAGGCTCTTATGCGTTTGGTGATGCATTATCGAGCTTGGTAGGGTGTAATAGCTCACCATGTCCGTAATGGCCTTCGTTTCGGGATTTTCAACCACAAAACTATCAACTATACCGCTCTGCGGCATAAACCAGTGCGTGAACTCCTCTTCCGTAAAGATTGGCGATAGGTCAAACTTGCTCAGGTACTGATGAAAAAGATGACAATAATATTAAATTAATACAAATCAATATTATTAAATTCAAAAATTTATGTTTTGAATAATAAAAGTTAAAAACTTACAGTGTTCAAAAGTTTGAAGCCTTGAGCCGCGTCCGCTGGAACCATTTTCCTGAAGCCCGGAACTTTAGGGTTCTCCGGCAATTTAAACAATTTCAAAGTTCTTTGCATCGTCATGTTTCGCGACAGATGCGAAAACTTAATTTCAATAAGCTTTTTCGGATTCAGCGAACGATGCCAGTATCTGCATGTAGTGACGGGTTTGGGAAGCACTACACCGGCAGTGTACACTGCCTGAAATATTCCCATTAAATTTACTCTTCGTGTAATCTCACGGATCAATACGGGAGCGACACGCTTTGAACGCAATTTCTTGTGAACACATAGAAAATTGATCTCTACCATTTTTTGCTCTCTGCAAGAACAGCATAGTATAAAAATTGTAGAACTTGTAGAATAAAATATTGTTGACAATAAATTTTAATTAAAACTTACTTTTCATATACTTTCAGCGTTGCAGGAACAGCAGATATAAATCCTACCAGGCGACCACTTTTAGTCACACGTACACCACAGTGCCATTCATTGCACCAACCTGGAGGCTGAAGAGCCCTAAAAATATATTTTAACTCTATAAATAACAATTATCAATCTAGCATTATATGGAATCTTTAAATAATTTCAAATAATACCATTTCAAAAAGGCAGAAGGGTAGTCGAACCTAAACATTGCATCATCATCTTCAACATAATTTTCAGATAATAATGAGTATAATTCTGCCAATACCAAGGGATCATCTAGGTTCAAAGTGTCCCAATGAAAGTCAGCTGGAAGTGAGTAGGGATCAGCTCTTACAGAGACTTTGTCAGGCTCAATTGGTTCATTACCCACAATTTTTTCATCTATAGCAATAGTAATAACATTAGTAATTAATAATGCAATTAGAAATTGACAATAAAAAAATAAAAAAAAATTAATGTACCCATTTTTGGTACTGGTTGAGTACTCCAAAACTGATAAGGCTTTTGCATTGCTTCTTCTTGAGTCTTGGCTGGCTTATGTTGCAAATTCAATGCATCCATTGCCAATTGTATATCCTTGATAGACATATTGGCATAAGTGCTAGGCACTTGCGCAGGCAGTAACGATGAATCTTTGCTGCCATCATCGTTGCTTTTTGACGATGCTCCAGTCTGCCCCTTTTTCTTACGACTTTTCTTTTTGGAGCTAATTTTTATAATAACATAAGAATTATTTTTTTGTGTTTAGAATAAAATGATTTGACTGATGAATTTTTTAAAAGAATTTGATCCAAAAATTGTATGTATTATTGACCGGAGATAATAATTATTCTCTACGATCAGTCAAGCAAGAGACTACATTATTTTACAGAAGAGGTAATAGGAACAAAGTTTATCTATACTTATAATAAGAGAAGAAACAGCTAGTAGCTTGAATTTTTGTTAACCTAGCCACGAAAACAGCGCTATCCAATAAAACTCCGAAGAAGCCTCTCCATAGATCATCATAAAAAGTTGAGTTGTTTTCTCAATAATAATGAGCGAATTCATTGTTTCTAGGTTATGCACTTCGGAATAACGTATTCTCATGTTCTCTCGGCTTAGCCTACATCCATTGCAGCAGCAGAACGTCTAACCGGTTATATCTACGGACACTCGGCGACATAACCGCGTGCGACTAATTGCATAAAAAAAAGAATGAATCGAATGCACTAGTGTACCCTCGCACTAGCCGGAAAATAGGAAGATAGCAATGGTGTAAGACTCTCACTGGTCTCTTACTCGCGATAGTAAGTATCTACTCATAAGTAAAGAATAGTCTCAGCAATAGAGACCGATGACCTGCCTTTTGCTTCTGCCATCTTTCTCGTGGATCTCCTCGTTCCTATCGTCGTCCTCCGGCTTCATGCCTGTCGCCGACGACGAGGACGATTTTGCCTTCTCCTCCGGGTTGTTTTCCATGTCGCTTCTGCCTCTTGTTTCTCCCCCTCGAATTAACTGGTAAGCGGGTATAAATTGCGGTATAAATGCATGAAAATTGCTGTACTAAAATGATCTCATCGTGCGCCTAAAGAGCCTGCTTGTCGGCGACTATATACTGATACTGCGCGGGCGCACGCGCGCGCGTGTGTCTGTATACGTACGTGTCTGCAGGTATACGCATATGCGTATGTGTGTGTCGTACTGCTTTATCGAGGAGGAGAGTCTGGCTCTGGCTCTGGAGTCAGAGTCAGAGCACGAGTGTACGAGCCTACGAGCAACCGAGTCGAGGACCTACCCGAGTCCCGAGACCCGAGACCCGACCAGTATTGCCAGTAGAATATAAGCGACCATATGTGTCTACGTGCACAGAATTACGAATGCAGATGTGTAACGCTACGTCGCGTGTGTACAAGCTTGTATTTATTACAGATATTTTGTGTACATACACGTCTTTAAAGAAAAAATAAAGTAAACGGCAAGTGATTAGTCGATTACGAATGGTCGTTAGTACGATAATAGATCACCAGGAAGCGTTGCGGTAGTGGCTGTAGTTCAACAGTTGACGCTCGTTCGATTCCGATTCAATAGGTGGCGACGATAGACTAGTTCGTCAGTTTTGATTCCTCGCAATAGGTCTTATTATCGGCTCTTTGAAAATTAAGCAATTATTCGAAAGTTTCGATATTGACGTGTGTAAATTATAGTTACGTAACTTACGAGTCTGTTCGTATATGAAATACTACATAGGTATAGTGCGCAGTGATGCATTAGACAAAGATAGAAGAAAGAATATAAATCAAACGTAAATACAGGTTCATTAAAGTTTAATAACGGTTTTTGGAACAAAAATGTAATATACTCGTGTAATTTGGATGAAAAAGTAGATTACGCTCGGAATGAGATTGATAAAATAAATAAGATGAGAAAAGTTCGAGAGGAAGTTAGAGAAATAAGAAAATTCGAGTGCTTGAGACTTAAAAAGTATTTGTATATTTGTAAGATATTGCGATTAGAGTAAGTTTGAAATAAAGTTATACATAAACAGAGATATATGTAATGCAATTTTGCATATATATATAAAAAATAGACATGTTTTTCATATAACTCATGGTATTAATAGTCTAATGAAAACATGTACTTCTTGTAACGTTTTTCTTGTATATTTTAATACATTTTACGAAGATGAAATTTCATTCGCTTTTTGTTAATCTTTTGTAATCTTCATTTCATAAGGCTATGCATAAAAGTAGGCAGTATTACGACAAGCAACACTTAAAAAAAGGCACAGTCGCCTAGACGAGAAAGAGAAGAGAGAATTGGTGAGTGTACTTGTTTTTTTTTCTTTATCTATTCCGATGCAGTTTATAATCTTCGAAATATCATTATATATGTATATGTATATATATATATATATATATATTTAATCCTAGAGAGGTGATGAAACGTAGGTAGGTATATATCTAATAAGACGTTGTCATTAGGAGTACGTGAATGTAGTTCGCTTTTACATGGAAATCAAACTTTCTACGTACACTTGTTGGCACTCTTCCTTTATTAAAAAAAGATCATCGACGTACAAATAAACCGCAAATGGTATTAGTGAGGGTATAATCGAGTTTTCCCTTTTTTTTCGTCGTAGATTCTTCGAGATTCTTGTTGTTATTGTTTGTTGTTAATATTGCTTATTATGCGAACTACTGAGTTGCGTGTGACTTCATATATATTTATCATTTATACTTGACGGTGTGTATGTCCTACGTATTATATCTTTGAATAATTAAAATTGTTCTTTATGTTTGTCCTTATATAGTTTCTGAATAAATTCGATTACGTGCATACGTGGTGTGAGTGTATATATAAAATAGTTTTTGTGACTAAAGGATCGTTTAAAATATCAGTTCGAAAAGTGGTAATAAAACCTCTGCAGGTACGACACTACTGTATGCCTGTATATATATATGTATATCTATAACGTGAGTGTGTGTACGACTAGCGGACTAGTTAATCGCACATTATATCCGCTTGCAATAGAAAACGTATACAATGGTACAGGAATTTGGTTTATACGTGCAAGTCCCCGCAATGAATAAACAAATTACATGCAATCTTTATTAATTCATTAAAAATTTCTTTACGCGCGATTAGCTCACGCGTAAAGACTAGTGAACGTCTACTGACACTTTTCTGTCTTTTGTACGTGTATAAGTTTAGGTCTGCGTTAATATATAAATATATTACGTCTTTGCGTGCTCGCTTCCTTCTCATCTGCCTCTATTTATTTATCTTTCCCCATTTTATCTCCTTTATTTGCAATACGCACTTATGTAATACATCTATATCCATATGTATATAAGATGTGTACAATAATCAATTCCATTAGTTCATTTTTTTACTTAAAAACTCTGTAGATCGTATCGCACAATATATTTTATTATATATAGATCGTACAGCATATAATAATATAACGCCCGTATGCATTACCGCGTACTTACTTTTTTGCTTTGCTTGTGTTTTCTTTCATATATATATAGTAACTATAAAATATGCGTAGAGTAAAACAATTCCTTCATTGTGCAGATCACTACTTTTTCATTTTATAGTGCCTGCTTTGAGTAGTGCTACCTTATATATATATATATATATATATATATATATATATATATATATATATGCATATGTGTACTCATATATGTATTTATAATATAATTATCTCTCGCGTTTAAAATGGCACCGCAGGAATGTAGGCAACACACACGATATAATTTACGTACGGAAAGAAAATTCACCGTCTCACGTTTCACGTTTTACTACGTGTGTATGTGTATGAATATATAGACTCGTCGCAGCTTCTCACTCGCAAGCGAAGTACATCTGCAGAGGATACATTTGTTCAGAATTTGTGTCGCGTCGTTTATAACAAGGATATATATAAGAGACCGAGCTTACTTTTTTCTTGTATTTGACATGTATATGTATTGTTACGCTTCATTACTCCGTAAAATTGGCACCGATATATTTGACGCTCGTAATTATTCATTCATTATTTTCTTTCTTTGACTAGATTTTTTCTTCTCGATACGCTACATTGTACTCACTTTGATTTCGTGTTTGCTTGTTAATACTTATCGTTACAGCGTGTGTGTGTGTGAGTGTATGTATTTACCGCTACTTTTTTAATAGATAACGGTATGTTTATGTATAGTTCATTAAAAGTCCACGATAATTGAAAAACTACTAGAAAAAGTTTCTTACTCTTTTAAATGTACATTTTGTTGTTTATATGTATTTTATCAATCACAGTAAAAAATTCATACATAACAAAGGGTGTCGGGTCCTGATAGCTCTGTATATATAAATTTCTTTTGTGGTACCTTTAATATTGTTTCTAACTGACAATAAAACTAAATACAAAGGTACGAAACTATTTCTAATAATTTTTTTCTCCCGTCACTTGTATGTGTATTTTGTCTTCCAGTACAACCTGAGAATAAAACCTTCTAGTTTCACAACATTGCATTTGAACGGGTGTGCAGTATATATATATTGATAATAAATGCATGTGTATATAATATCTGGTAACACACAGTTAATTCTTACCTACCCGATTAATCGTGTGCAGTTGTGCCTGTTGGTATAGAGAGGTCCATCTATAATATATAGAGGCTTGGAGGAAACACAGGATAGATATTTAAATATCCACAAAAAAACGAAAAACGAAAAACTCTGTACATTATATACGATATAACGTCATCTCTACATGTGTATATATTATACTTCCCGGTATTTAAAATATGCACTACGATAACAATAATAATTAACACTAATTAACAACATTTCGTAATGTATAACGTCCCAAAGAATGTACTCCAATCCCGATTAATAATCGTTCTATCTAATATACATAGCCATACGTATATATCGAGGAAGAAATAAAGAGTGAATGGAAGAACCACCTGTAAACGAATAAAGGATCGGGCAATTTTCTCGTTTAAAAAGTCCCGTATAAACTGCTATTTATCGCATAAAAAACTCTCACGCGGGGCTGAAAAAAGAAGCGAGGCGCCTCCGGTCCGCCTAAGCAAATAATAAGGCTCATTCATGGGGCTCTAAGTGTTCATTCGCTCGGTTTACTCTCGACGTCGTCGCTAGCTATTCAGCTATCTTTCTCTCGCGCTGTTCTGAAAATCGTCCACCGAGGAAAAAAGTCATAGCGATAGTGACTGACCAGCAGCCGCTGCACTGTGCACAGCCCTCGAGGGTAGTTTCTGCGGCACAGCCTATTGAGCTTAGAAAACCGCGGAAAAAAAGAGAGAAGAGCGAGAAAGAAGCCCATTTGCCCCTTTTCAGCGGACGCGCGTTTACATTGCGGGAAAACACGCGAGACGTGTCTTCCCTTCGTCTTTTTTTGTTCACCTTTTTTAGCCGCGTGTTTTCCATATGAGAGACAGAGAGAGAGAGAGAGAGAGAGAGAGAGAGACTGCAGAAAATGAGAAGGATGTATCAGCGCTTATACCGTACTCGGTGAGGGTGTGTTTGCGAGAAAGAGATAGGGTGTACGTCCTCCGGCTGTATTGTCAAAGGAGCGCAAGAAACCAGCTCTATTTTAACTTTGACGAAATTACATTTTTTTTCGTTATTTCCTTTTGTTTTTCAATTCGTCGCTTCATCTACGGGACTGTTACATGTGTGTACTTCATAACTCTCTCCTCCAGCTAATATATTATATATATATATATATATATATATATATATATATATATATATATAATATCCCAGCTACTTTGAAATTGCAGTGTCGGTGATGAACTTAAACGTATAGATCTCCAAATGACCTGCGACCGTCGATTGCTACCGTCGATTGCTACCGTCGATTGCGAGCAGAGGGAGAACGTTAGCAACTCCCTCGCGTCCTGTATATACATACAGTATACAATACGACATACACACGCGAATACCCTCTACAATACGTACGGTGTATACGGGCATGTGTATACAGAGGTGTGTGTGTGTATATATTATATGTAAAATCGTTTATGTACACGAGAAATATTTCATTATTATGTTCCTATTAATGATATGCTCGATTGAGAAAGACGCTAATTGCGGAGTAAAAGGCGGTGCTGTAAGCGAGGCTGGCCAGTCTCGGGAAAAGTACAAACGCCGACGCGGCAGACGTATTTTTCTCATCGTCATCGTCCTCGTCGTCGTTCTCATCCTCGTCGTTGGACTTGCCGCTGGTCTTCTTCTTTTTCTTGTTCAGACGCTTGGGTTTCGGCCGTTTGCGCGAGAACGTAGCGTTCGTCGCGTTCGTCGGCGACTCGATGTTGCAGTAGCTCGTGTCGCAGCAGCTTATGCATATCTGCGCACATAGATTTTTACACAAACGTGGCGTACTCGCTTTGGGACGTCGCGAGTAATTGCTTTTCTAAGAACGTAACGTGCCCGCGCGACAAAATTGCCACGTCAAACTACACGGGTCGACTTTGCTTTCATTTTTTCCCCGTAAAAATTAATTTCTCGATCCTTTTTCCCTTTCTGATAATAATGAGATCTCCAGAAGCCTTTGGACACAAGCTCGGGCGAGTATAATGTTTTATTCATTTTGCGTGCACAAAGTAGCGTTGCGAGGGTCGTTGGTAACTTCGACAAAGAACGCGCGCCTCTTCTGTAAACGAATTCGCGTTTCGCGCGTAAACAACTTTTTTTCTACCTTGGCGTAGTTTACGTATTTTACAAGAGAACTCGGAGTCCATCATTTACTTATGCTCGTACAGATAGAATTTCCAATTTCTCCCGTGAGAGAGCGTTTATACATCGAGAGGAAAAAATATTTCAAAAATGCAAAATGGAGACGGATACGTCGGCGTCCGATATACCGTTTACGTACGACACCTTTGCCCGACCAGATCCTGCTATTATCTACTGGAAAATTTATAGGGGCAACCCCACGTGCAATAGCAGCAGGAGCCATTATATAAGCTTCATTTTAAGCCTACTAACGAGTTCTGTCCCGCGCGTTATACGTATCGTCGCTTAATCGGCCCTCGAATTAATGCACGTGACGGAACCGTAACTACTGAAAAATGAAACGTCAATATGCTTCCTAAGCCGTGTGCTAGAATTCGCTTTAATTTCATTCCGACGGCTTTTTTCGGCGACGGGAGCGATTTATCGGATTAATGGACTGGAAATTTGCGCATGAACTCTTTCGCCACGTACACGCGTGGTCAGAGAGGTGGTCTACAATTAAAACAAGAGAGAGAATTTTACAAATAACGAGGGTACGATGTTGAATCAATATTTAAACGCGAGTCAGTCCGTCGTACTTTAGTCAAAACATTTACAGAATAAGTTATATATACATGTAATTACGGTCGTCGAGGTTATTTCGAAAGTCACGCAATTAAATTTATGCTCGACGGGATGCGGGAACTAATAAAATTTCGCAACGCCGTAAATAAATTCGCGAGGAGTGTGTGCGCGGCTCTCGACGAATTCGGGCGAATTCAAGGAAAACGTTTAATTTTGTATAGAACAGAGAGTTTGCCACGTATGTACATGTTTGATAATACTTAAAAGCCTCCCGAGAGGTCGACCGGGCGGGTCGCTACTCAAAAAAATATTATGGCCGTCAAAAACAAACGCGGCTAGTCGTTCAAATGATGGTTACGAATCCGTTTCCGCAACAAAATGCTTACGCACACAGCCAGTCGCGTGTCTCCGTTACGTCGATTTCTTTATACACACGCGTATGCATATATAAATACGGTATTTGTCATCGCGCTCAATGAACCTAAAAATTATTCAACCGCAAGCGTCCCGTTAAGACGGCCGAAGCGAAAATAATGCACGCGTGCGTGTGTCCCATTCGAGGCAACATATGCGCACACGAGTGAGTCATAATTTGAGCGGGTGCAATACATAGTCTTGTGTACACATAGTATGTACATATGTAGACTGTGAGAAACTCGGCAAAAGCGGGCGTAAACTCGATTGACTCGACGCTCCGAACTTTTTGACGGGCTCGTATCAGTGGATATAATATATCTGCAACGTACGGGAAAAGAAAAAAAGATCGCGAGTAGTGCGCGCCGCTCGGGGGATATAAATAAAGCGAATCGTAAAACGGATTATTGGGTATTAAGGCAAGGGTATTGGCACGTCGCGCATTTATATATGTATATATATATATATATATGTTCGTTCAATGTTCATATATGTATATATGTATATATGTATATATATATATATATATATAGTGACTACTATAAATCGCTAAAGCAGAGGACTATGAAGAGTCAAGTTTTTATGAATAATATTAAACGTACCTTTTGCGTATCAATGGGCACGCAGCCGACGGACGCAGGACTGCATTCGATTTTACTGACGCAGCTTTTGCTCACCTATAAAAATGACGATTGCTCATGATATTACTACCGAAAGTACATACGAAGAGATGCGAAATTTGAAATAAAAAAAGCATACGTCGGAGCTTTTCAAATAATGCGTTTTACGTCGGATTACGTTCGCGCGAGTCGTGAAAACAAAAATTCAGTTACGTTCATTAAGTCTTTTTTTATAACGCATCGCAAGCAAATCGCATAAATCAGCACGATCGAGACACTCTCGACGCATTATTTCGGAATATAAAGTGGAGCTTTGATCGCGAAAATATACGACGTTTATATTCGCTGACGCCGATCGTAAACGTAAGCTACCGCGTGCATTATAAAAAAACGAAGCATATATGTATTATGTAGTACCGCGTAATTCTCACTGCAAGAGCTTGTGAAAGCAAGTGTAGGCGCACGATAGACGAGAAATAAAAAACGAAAAGATTATATAGCAGCTATTATATATGTAATAAAAAAGTGTGTATGCTTGCCAAGACGCTTTGCCCGCGGCTATCCAGAATATGCAGGGATCGACAGAAATCCCGGCCTCCGGCGGGACACGGTGTGTCTATTGCCCATTCGTTGCACATCTACGGGCATATTACCAGATTACAAGTGGCTGCAGCGCACTACGGCCTCATTTTTTGGCAAGGAATAAGGTGTAGGAAAAATGCGCATTTAATATCGCATGCTTCTTACTATTTCACATGTAGGTGTGAGTGTGTGCGTGTGTTATATATATGTAGCAGTAGACATGATATATGGCTGGATAAGAAATCGTTCAAGCTGTACGGATTTCATTTCGAATTCTTCACCAACGCGCACAATTACTTCGCTACACTAAGATCGGACAAAGAAAGACCGGACTTTATATCGTCTTTTAGATTGAATTTCTTTTCCGCACCTATATATATATATATATATATATACAAAGGCTATAACGGAAAAGGCGCGCTGAAATTACGAGCTCACACTGCGCGACATGAGACAATAGCGATTTTTCAAACTGCCGTAAATTTTTTTCTTTCCCCCCGTCGTAATGTACGCGAGTGCAAAATGGAAACGTGTGCCCGTCACTGTACACATGTATCAGCTGTGTGCATACAGATATATATATATACGTTGAACATATACCACATACATGCGACACGCGCATCAGGTAAGTAAGTGAAATTTAAGGCGGGAATTTCTCGCAGTCTTTGAGCAGACGCATCATTCGTTATTTATCCGTTCGAGATATATGTATATATCTGCAAACGACGGGCTTCTCAACGGCGTCTGGCGCTTTTCTCGAGAAACGATAAATACCACTCCTTACTTTAGCCGGAGAGTGAATACATTTTACAGTGGAAAATGGTAAAAGGTGCGATATATCTCAAAGAATAGTTAAGGATCGAGCATTGAACTTTATTAATGATAACTTATCGTCGTTAGAGGGATTATTTACGCGGTATATCTACTTACTGGAGAACGACGTTAAAACTACAAATCAAAAGAAGGCTAAAGTGTATAGGGTCGCTATACAGTACAATGAGAGAGAATTTATAAGAAGCGTAGAAGCAAAAAGCAAGTTAAGGTCTACTTACCTTGTTATCGCTGACGTTGACGCAAGTGTAGCACGTTAGACCTGTGAAGAATCAAGCTTTAATAGATTACAGTCTCTTGCGTAGTCTATGCACTTCAAATTAACCAACTAATTGATCGAGTGAGGTGACACTACTCTCCCTTTCTCTTCTCGATTACTAATATAAATTAACCAAACTCCAGTTAGAGGGAGAGAAGCATCAATTATGATATAAAGAATTAGAAAAAATTTAAAAGTTGTCACAGGACGTACGATAGATGTCTTCATCGGTAGTGGCAGTGGCTTTCATGTTAGCCTTGTCGCTCGAGCCTATTGCACTTTCATTTTCATTCTTGCCATTTTTGTTGGATACTGCATTCTTTTCACGCTCGCACGCTGACTCCGTAAACAAAAGTAGTCCAACCATCAGCCACGTGATCATTCCTCACATCGTTTCTGCAACACAGTCGAAAATTGCACATCTCCCGTTTGTACAGGTCCGCTTGCCTGTTTGCAGATTCCCGAAAACTTATCGGGACTTTCCGAGCTTCGAGAAAAAAGAATCACTGCCTCGTATTTCGCAATCGTTTGCTAAGCGCCGTTAAATTGAACAAGCGAGCGTCGAGGACTCTCAGATGCAACAGGATTCACATGCGCAAAGCCGGGGCGGTATTTCTAAAAATAGTCGATCGATTTCAAGAGAGCCACTACTATCCGACGTACACAGCTCGCTATTTTACTACCTGTTGATTATTGCAAATGATTTGAAGTTTATAGCTGTGGAACGCGAAAGGTCCGGCGGTCCGCAGCTCAATTACGTCGATGAAATTAAAAACAAACGACGGGTTGTCTACGCGCGATTCGTACGCGGGCGCGACAGAAGAGGAATGAAAATCGATCGTTAGCGTCCGTAAACTGCTGTTGTGAATTTAATTGTTCGCGTAAAAAACGTAAAACTGCGCTGCGCACGCAAAATAGCCAATGACACATTTGTTTAACTCACCGGAAATATCGTTTACGTTGCTTCGAATCACTCATGAGAGCTGTGCGATCTGTTTGTACAATCTGCTTGTGCAACTACCGCTGAACCTGTATAGGGTGCTCTGTGTTGCAACTATCATCCCTCCGTCCTTCGGTCTTCTCTTTTCTCTGAGCATTAGTGCATGTACACCTTGCTACTGCCGCTGCATCCGTCGGGGATAGGCGTTTTGCTGCTGGTTGATACTGTAGCAATAGCGCCGGTTATCGAGCGCCTGGAGTCATGCATTTCCATCGGTATTGCTGAAAATACACACGTCATCTACTACTCGTCTCTGCTGTATTTTTTGTCTCTCTCTTTCTCTCTCTCTCTCTCTCTATATATATATATATATATATATATATATTTCTCTCGCCGTGTGTATGCTACAAACAATAGTTGAAATCGCGAAAAAATTCACGTTCAAAGGCGTCGGCTGCACGTTTCATCAAACTCATGCTTGTTCGTCTAATTATGCAGTTTAGTGCAGGCCTGCGTTTGTTATAGGTCAGCACGCATTCGAGGCAAAGTTCAAGTGAATTCCGGAGATATACGAAATAAGCGGTAATAATATTTTACAGGGTAGTGTGAGCGCAAGCGAGGGTAGAAAAGAGCTGGTGTACACGTACATGCGCAACAGCCCATTACTCTCAACGCGAAGCAATTAGCGGAAAATCGCGTTACCTACACTTTCGCGCGAAATTCGGCAACTGTCGTGACAGCGCTCGTTGAGCTTATTTATATGTTACCTGTATAATTCGATCGTATTCGTTTTGCCCGAGCCTCTCTCACTCTCTTTGTTGTCTCGCGTGAAAATTAATTAAACACCTCCTCTCCCTCTTCCCCTAGAGAACTCTGTTGCTTATCAGACGCAACAGAGTTTCATAGTCATATCCCGCAGATTATATATTAATTATAACCGAGATTCGTATACGAATGTCAAACTCGCTCTCTGCGTTTACTGAGCTACGATAAATATTTAAATTATTATTATACACGCATCGGATCAAAATGTGGTCTTCTCGTAAGCGCCCATGCATTTTTCAATTAAAACTTTGTAGCTTTGCACTCCGCGCGCGCGCGACTATGGAAGTACAAACATGTTAAGCGAGAGCGATTCCATTATAAGGTCAAGAATATCGGGAAAAAATAAGGAAAGAAGTATCCACTGCAATAATAAACTCGACCCGCCGCTGTGGCAAGTTTCTCCTGTTTTGCGCGGTGTTCTATCGAGGAAAAAAGTAAGCGTTATAGCATTTATTTTTAATTGAAGTGAGTACTAGCAATTTTAAAGGGCGCGAGGAAACTCGCTTTTTTTAACTTGGAATGTTTTTCGCCCCAACTACTAGCTGCTCTTCAATTTGCAGTCCTTTCACGCTATCCACTTTTGAACTGGTGCGTGAAGCTGCTTTTTCTCGTAGAGATGGTAAATTATTAAAAGCTTGGCAAATTGAAGAGTTAGCCTCTCTCGTCTCTGCCAACGGGACTGTTATTAATTGATTCGATGATTACCATACAGCGAATAAAAGTAGAAATAAATTTTCATGCTCGTACACGGATTGAAGAGCTTGAATTTTAGATTTAGAGTTCATTATACATATTCAAATCGGCTTTTTTCTATTCCGAACATAAAAATTCGTTTTCCGATGAAATCTGAATGTATATCGGAAAATTTGTCAGTTGCTCTGAATTATCAATCGTCCGAGCATTGAACGCATAATACGAAAAAAAATCGTACACACAATTATAATCCGATTCGGAACTCAAATTAATCGAGCAGTAGTAGAAGGAGAAGAAAAATGATACATAATTCATGATGCGCTTGTTCAATTTTAAAGGATTTAAGGATCGGAAAAAACGCTCGACCCACCACCGTTCAGATCAATAATGAATTCTCATTTCTCGTTATCTCTCGCTCTCGCTCTCTCTTTATCCCTTGTGGAAAAATTTATGATCGACGATTCAGAAAAGATAGTTACGATACGCACCGGGAAAGAAGCAACTGCGGTGGAGTAATGAAAATTCTTTCGCACTTTTTCTATTAACGTCTAATTAATTATACTCTAGTATCGGGCAATAGCTATTCATTGCTCGCTACGAGAAGATCGTACCTCGTGCAACCAGACCATCTGGGAACGTATACCGGGAAAAACGGACGTCTAGTTGACGAAGTAAAAAAAAAATAGTCAAAAGTGTGTTTTACGGCGTCATTCATCATCGGCCGGATTCCCGTCATGAAAGGAAAACTCCGGCGGCGAAGAAAAATGAAATACGCGCACTAATATGGAGTGAAGCCAGGTGAGCTTCACGCGCACGCAAACGGAGAAGCGTTGAAATTGATACATCTCATGCATTAATGCAGGAGAAAGCGTGAGCACGTATAAAACGTCCATTACTCTCAAGGGAGAGTTGAACTTTTCAACGTATTCTTCTCGTCACTTGCGAGAAGTTGTCGGTTTAAATTTCACCTCGTCCTGGATATCGGCCGCCTGAGTTTCCCTTTAGAAGTGCCGAAGATGAAGTGTAAGAATAAAAAAGAAAACTAAGAAAGGTTTCTTCTTCAAAGTTCCCCCTCGAAGAAGAAACCGTATATCGGTATAGCAGCCCCTCCGTAACACGTTCTATCTCCCTATAGACGGTGTACAATAGAAAAGCGCGCGACGCGCACACGGGGGTGGTAAGCATGCAGTAGCCAGAAGATAACGCGCTTCGTTCAAAGCTCATGCGTCGCGCAAACTTGAAAACGGAGGAAGAGGATAAAGAAGATGCTTGTCTCGTAGAGTACTTACAACACCGCCACACGAAGGCAAAGCGCGCGCCACAGGCTGCCGCCGGGGGACGAGCTTTTACGCGTATATATATATATGTATGATATATCTGTTATAAGTGCATATATCACACACTATCCGTATAAGCGCGACGGCCGCTGCTTCAAGGTTCATCTGTACGCGCACTCACATACATCTGTATATAAATATGTGCATGTGTATATGTACGAGCGAAAGCTGCGAACGCGATAGAGGCACATTCGATACTGCCCGAGTAGACCCGGGCACCGCTGCTCACCGTTGCTGCTGCTGCTGCTGCTGCTGCTGCTGCTGCTCTCATTGGAGTAGGGGCGGCTGCGCGCGCGCTCCGAATTTCGCTAGCACAGTATCCCACGCGCGCCTGGGGTACGAGAGACGCAGGTGGGGGTGGGTAGGCTAGCCGCTGAATCACTGGCTCTGTGTATATAGACGGAGACCGCTGCCGCCGTCGGTGCTCGAGATGATGATTGTACCGTAGGGCCTGCGGAGCAACGATAGCACACGGCATGGGGGGGGGGGACCCGATTGTTGCGCACATACCGACTGACCAATGGGAATTAAAGTGCATATGTATATTTAAATGTAGATCCAAACGTACTGGACGCGGGAGGAGGGGAGAGAAACGGACTAAGAAGCAATTGCTCGAAAGACAGCTGAGTAGAGATTCTGGATTGACCTATTTCTTTGCGCGCGCGCGAGCAAAAGTTTGCAATCAGAGTTGCTCCTCTCTGGAGTGAAAAAAAAAGAAAGAACTAGAGGAAAAAAACACACATACGTACACAAAGTCTGGATCTCATTGAGCATATCAAAGGAGCGGGCGCCGTCGCCCCTGCACAATGCCGCGACGTACTTTGAATAGAACGCGACTCGCTCCCACTTCACTCTCTATGTATATATATATATAACCCTATGTATGTGTGCAAGTACTACTACTGCCAAACTATACAGCTCGCCGCACTTCCACCCTCACCCCACACCCTCTTTCTTCTTAAGCAGGAAGCTGTATAAGAGGCTATAGTTACCCGCTAAGGCCGTAGAGAAGCATGTAGTGTGTGATAGAATCCCAACGTCGTTTGTTCATGGGGAAGCTTTGATAATGTCTGTTTGAGCACTCTCTCTCTCTCCCTCTCTCTCTCTCTTTCTGGATATGTGGACGCGCGCAATGGCCTGGAATCGCGTGGAGGACGTTTTCCGCCCGCCTTTATGTGGGTCATCGTGCTTTTTGCTGCCGAGAAAGAGATAGAGAGATAGAGAGAGAGAGTGAGCTGTAATTGTGGCTGTGCTTTTTTTCCGACCGACGATCGGGCTTTCGAATTGAATATGCAAGCACATTCGCTGTGTATGGGACATACGGCGCTGACAGATATCTACAGAAAATTAACGTAAACGCTCGCGATGCGTTTATTCAAAACGACGGAAAAGATTTGAAACGGCAAAACGTCTATAAAAACCCTGAGGGAAATATATAGCTCACAAAATCGTGGATATATTCTATCACATCAATTCCAGCATCGGATATCATCGAAGGATATCAAAGGTCAGATCACCGGCTCTGTACACAGCCGTGTTCCCGATTCGTTCGGAGAATCGAGTCGAACGTGAAACTTGCCGGACTACACGTACTGCTACTCTACTGACAAACTGAGTGTATATCGCTATACTAAACCTAATACAGCTCAAGATCCGAGAGAAAAGAGGAGATATGTGTACTTATACGTGTTAGGGGGTATGCTCACACATACGAATTTCTTGGCTTTCATCATGGATTCGAGGTCTGGGTTAGGAGAGAGAAAGAGAGTCGAATGTATATATATATACACTCAAGCACGCAATAACTCGAAATCGTTCCATTCTCCAAGCCAAGCAGCGAGGGAGAAAAAGCGAGTTTTTCACGTGCACACGTCAGACTCTCACACAGAGTATATTATCACGATATAGAAACGGAGCTAAAGTCAAAATATTAGTATTATTCTGCGACGATGCTATCGAATGAGTATCGTATTCGCGGGGGTTAAAGCTCGTCTTCCAATGTTTTCTCAATATTTACTACGGCAGGAAAATGCTTTCTCGAAACTGCATCGTCTATATGTGTATATGTATATATATATCTAACACAAAAAGAAAAAGATCGCCCGCGAGAATTGAGTTATGTGCCTGCTTGTGCTTGTAGGCAACCCCGACTACGTACTTCGATATTTATACGTAATCCCAACGTACTAGCCGGAGATCCACGAGCTATAAGCTTTGACTTAGCATCTTCTCCGAGTGCGCGAGAAAGTCGACGTTTATTATACAGTTGTATATATATATGCACGTAAGCGCAAGCATAACCGCGAGAACGAGGCAAAGCGAAATGCGATTGAATAAGATGGCTTGTGTGTTCAATTACCTTAAGTGGAACACGACTCAGTATATATATAGAGCGACAACGACAGTGATGTTTATATATAAAGAGAAGATCAAGAGAGAGAGAGAGAGACGTAATAAGAGAAAGAGCGGGAGACCGGGAGAGTTGTGCATGTCCCGAAGCTATTCTCTCATTGAAGAGATTCCATCCATGTTTTCCTAAACTATCTCCATTTGAAACTACGACAACGCTTCTCAGTATACCGATTTACCATTATAAGATCGCGCGTATTGTTTAAGCGTTGTGCATGTACGCTTATTATAACATATATAACATATAATGCATATATCGTATATAATACGAAATGCCGTAGTTTCGACAAATTTTCCTTTTGCCGAATTATTAGCCTGTATAAATGCGATAGCACGCACCGTGTCTCGACAAATTTATAAAATCAATGTGTTTCTCTCGCATTTGCTTGATAATTTTACGTGGAATACACTTGATATCCGTTCAGTTTATTTAGACTATATTGCACATCCCCGACGTTTGCGTGCACGATACGAAGGAAATTTAAAAAATTGGCACACCGAATATGGAGATGCTGCTTTGTATTCCGCAAAAGCGCGCGTGCTTTGTTTAATAAATATGCAGAGGCACAACGAATGAACATTTCTATGCTATAACTCGATGGATGCATGTATAAATCAATGAATTTGCCAGTACGACAGCTCGTGCGTGTGGGTCGCGTATAGGATTAAAAAGAATTAAAAGCCAGCTTAGTGTAACAAAAGCTCCGTTACGTATGCGGTGTGAAATCTCTCGCGGGTAGAAGCTCGACTGGCGCGCCGATGTATAGAGAAGCTGTTTAAGCATGGCATCAAAGGAATAGAATTTAAAAAATTCCCACTTCTCTCGCACGTACGGACAATATGGAAAATAGGCTGACGGGGATTTGAGGATTTACCGATGCGGCCATTGTTTTTCCACCGAGATTTCACAGGAGCGCGCAGTCCTCTGCAGCAGCCCTCGTGTCGACTAGAGTATTCCCTCGGCAGAGGCTCTCCTTTACCGAGGGTAACGCGACGAACATGGGACGACTTTTTACGTCGTTTATAACCATCTTCACGCGCGTCCTCCTCATCCTCTCCGACGTCTGGTTCACGGCCTAGAATTTTTACGAGCCTCGTGTAGCTTTAGCCGAAAGTAATTTTTAACAGCGGATTGCAGTCCGCATGCGCGCACGTAACAACATTTTGCCTCGGATGACTGTCTCGCTCTCTCTTCGTCTATCTTTTTTCTCTGCGTTACTTTTTACGCGCGCGTATAAACTTGAACACCGCGGCTGTATATCTTATCTCAAAAATGCAAATGTATAGTAAAAGAAATAAGAAAATTCATGCGCTCTCGCGGTTTATATACATTATCATCATCCGCGTGCGAGGGTACGCAGTTCCTTTCAAAATGTCGCCTCGTACTCGATGCGAAAGCTAATGCAGCTGCGGGAAAGCGAGGGGGAGGCCAGGGTGAGAAAGTTATTATTCTAAAATAATGATTTCGTATTTCCCCCTCAAAAAGAAATTGCCAAGGGAGAAAGGTGTTCAACTGTTTAACGCTCGCAAGAGAGAACGAGCCACACTTGCGCACGTACACGACGACGTGCACACAGCACGGTGCTTTGTGCGATGCTGCTACAACACCACATATATCAAAGCTCTCACGCGGATTCTCGTCCTCGAGAACAGTGTAACGTCTCTCGCCCTCTTGTGTTAGTTTAATAGTTCATTACTCGTATTTTTGAGGCTTTCCACGGAGAGCCAGCGTCGAGCGCCAGTCAGCGAAGCGCGCATAAAGCAAACGAGACAAAACGGACAATGCGCGAGGTTTGCGCTTGGGACACACGGGATACGAGCTTTGCTATATAGAGAGGAGATAGTAGTCTGCCGGTACATATACACACGTGTGCGCTCATATACATACTGTGCTCTGGGTTTGCTTTTCCGCTGCCCTGCAGCCGAGCTTTTCAAAGGTGTCAATTGTTTTCGCGGAGAAAGCGAGGGAAAAATTGCCCCGTTTGCCCGAGCGATATTTTCGAAAAACTAGATACATTTCACGACCGTCACTCAATTTCCATACCATTTTCAATGGCTATTTCATTTGACTAGTTACAGACGATTGTAAAAGACTTTATTTCGCAGATTTTATACCTGAGATTTTATACACGAGACTTTATATGCACATGCCTCGTAGAAATACACGCTGAGCGTTATGTGTGCCTTGTTATACGCAGACGTTATCTGCTTACGCGTATTTATTATCCGCCGTCGGGAACGTAAAGCTTTTATTCAGTTGAGCTGAAGCTTTAACGGGATGAGCAGAGCGAATAACGGCATTACGCAGAAATGCGCGCGATATTTGTCCCGCGCAACTGTACGCTAGTGCGAGCCAAGACAATTATACTCGTTTGTCCGTATTCGTTCGCTGTTCTTCGGCACGTAAATATTCTTAGCCGTTGGGTATATTATCGTAGCTTCAGCTTTTTCTTTCTCTCTCTCTCTCTCTCTTTCTTCTTTTTTCTTTTATATTCCGCGACGGCGATAAACGTTATTGAAAAGGCAATTTTCTGAAAATCGCATGTAAATCCGGATCCCGAATAGAAAAGCTCGTTCAAATACAGAGTTATACGGAAGTTCAAAGGGAAACTACGGGAGAAATCCAACTCTCGAGTTTTCATCGAAAACTCCGGCTTTTACTAGTCTTGCGTGTATATTTAACGGAGATTCGAATGCTGGTCCTTCGAAATAAGCCGGCGTACTCGAAATGCACGTTGCTCAAAGAGAGAGCCCAAGCGAAGATTCGGCTAAAATGCTTCTAATTCGAGATTCCCGCAAGTACTCCTGTAGCGGTAAAACTTCGTGGCTACTGGCGAATAATTGAAAACTGAAAGCTCGGCTGCTGGCGTTTTACAGGGGAAAAAATTATTAATTAAATCTACGAAAGTTCTCGTAGAGGCTCGTAAAGCAGCAAAATGCGTCGGGAGTAGCATTAACAGTAGTAGAAGCTAGTTGCATAAAAAAAGTAAAAACCCGCGGGCAATAGCTTTTACAAAACCAAAGATAAAAAAATACTTGCCTCGAATGTAAAGCTTCGCGACTGTAGATGAACTAATGAAGCAGCTGAGTCGTCTCATAGATTTTACTCGAGCATTAATTACGGTTATATTAATTATTTAATATGCACTCGCGAAAGCTCTCGGCACACAAGCACCTCCTATTCCTTATCGTACAACCCCGGGGCGTATGCAACAATTTTCATCCGACCCGTTCCACATAGATGTTATATAGCTAGTAGATATATCCTGCCGTTTATTTATTTTCCGCGCGATGTATATATATATATCTATGTACACAAGCTTCACTATACAGAAGTCACTTTTTACCGACTTTTACGATTCCATGTGTGTACCAATGAGTTTATCCATTGCGCAAGTGACTGTGTGTGCAGGTGAACGCCTGACCGATATTAACTGTAACTATACTTCTTATTTCGGGATTAGGTCACACAGACGGCCGTTTATACAGTTGTGTACATATATATATATATATATATATATATACACACAACTCTCTCTCTCTCTCTCCCTCTCTCGTGGTGAGTGCTTTAGCTACTGCAGTTGGCTCTGCTTCGGACGTGTGTTCACGCGGGTTTAGGGATACTCCGACCAAGTGATCCAATTATCGAGGCTTTAGCTGGCTCTTGCTTTCTGTATTGCTGTTTTATTTTGTTTCTCCATTTCGAGTCGAGAAAAAGAGGGAGAAGGCTTGCGCTTTAATCGAATAAGTGAAGCCCGGATTGTTTTAACCGCTTTAACAATTAATTGATCCTGTAAAAATAAGGAAAACATAAGATCCACGCTTACTTTTAAGGAAAAAATCTAGTCTCTAAATTCGAACTTAAATAGCGAGAGAGAGAGAGAGAGATGCAATTACGCGTCAGTAGCAAATATGCCAGTTCGCTTGTTCAAAATTCAAGGCAGCAATTCCAGCTGCCGCGTGCGGTAAAGCCTCTGAATACGGACGCAGAGGGAGAGAGAGAGAGAGTAGCTATCGTGATAAAATTCGCGGGCGTATAAACGTTTATTACAGCTAGCAGACCTCCCGTCGCGCATATAAGGTATCACGCACGGATTACTCCGGACTGCTTAATACAGTCGACTGCCGGGCTAAAACTTCCGACAGCTTGAACGTGAGATAAATCAATTTGTCACAGGCGAGCTTGTATAACACCGAGGAGAAAAAATATCTTCTAGTCCTGTATTTCGTTTCACTCCTTGTCCAACGTACAAACATATATATTATATAATTTATACACGCCCTCCAAAGCAGCATCTAGCGTCCCAACAGAGAGTACCTCTGTCCTACTACACTATATAGAATATATACAAAATACACGCTGCATAATTCTCGTGGTTAATAATTCGATATCAGAGTGGAAGAGAGAGAGAGAGAGAGAGAGTATAGCACACCTCTCCGAGGAAATAAATAATACTCTCTCTCACTCTCTCCCCGTGGCCGCATCATCTAACCCATCCTGGCCTCGTTTACTCATTATGCAATCGCGAAGAGCGTATTGAAACGTAGAGTTGAGAGCGTGCGAACGCGCGGATAATAGAATCGACCCTTCCTCCCCCGCACAATGAGTGCGCTATATATGAGAAAGCAAGGCAGCCGCTTATCGCGCGATGCTCTTCTGCTGCCGCCACCACCGCTGCCACTGCTGCTGCGTGTCGAATCGAACGGGACGGGAAATCAATAGGAATGAGGCAATAATAAGGCGCAGGAGGGATAAAGAGCGAGCGCTATCGCTCCAGCGGTTGCATCTCGCAAAAAGAAAGCTCGCGCGCTTATTCAGCGGTATAGGCGCGAAACTTACCGACTACGTATCTGTATACGTGTAAACGTATATATACGTAATATTATATATGTATTTGTATGTAACACGTACCCTCGTAGAGCTTGGCTGGTCCCGCACCGGTACGTATATTGATTTTAGTCGTCTTCTCTCAACCATCGCGGCCGCCTACTGCCTCGTTCTCTCTCTCACTCTCTCTCTCTCTCTCTCTCTCTCTCTCTCTCTCTTCCACTATATACATATACATATAGGTATATTTCACGCGGGAGCGCTCCGTTGGCCTACTGTTACAAGTAGCATCAGCCTCCCACTAGCATATATACCTATATATTACATGTACTGTACATACAAGGGTAGTGTGGTAGAAATGCAATATATTCTTTAATTCCATGCGCCTCTATCGACTGATAATATATGCACACTTTCGACATATCGGTCGATCTACTTGAGGCAGAACCACAGATTATATACTCGACGAATACACGCAATTGAATTAAGGTCTTTTAAACATAAATCATGAGAGAGAGAAACGGGGGGAGGGGTGGAGAAATTCCGAGTATAATATGAAACTAGATCATGCTGTGTAGGCGCTCATGCTAATGTTTATTAGCGAGTCGTTCATTATGCGCTTTGATAATGGACGTGTTTAGCTGTATATGTAAAGCCACGGAATTATGCACGCATTCCCTTTGGCGCCGCTCGTATTAATTTGCCCATACCGATGAGTAATTTGGTTATACAATTCCAACGAGCTTTTCTCTCCCCCTCTCTTTCTCTCTCTCTCTCTCTCTCTCTCCCTTTTCGCAAAAAAACTTTTTCAGAGTGATCAATTTTTTTTCCCAATACATAAAATACATTTTACATATGTATAACACACCCGTAGAAAAAATTTCTAATTTTCACATCTGTACTCCGTTCGCGAAGTTGATTCGATTTTTCCGTTTAAAATTCATGACTATACAAGAGCACTTGTAGATTCACAGACGCGCAGAAACTTTATTTTCACATCGAAACCCGCGAATAATCCCGAGGTGCGGCGGCTCTTCTTCTTTCTGGCGGCAGCAACAGCAGCTGGATTAATCATAGCTCGTTAAAAACGTGTTAGCCGCGTACTGCAGCGGCATATATATGTTTGTATATATATATATACGTTAGCGAGAAAACCCGTGTTTAAACTACTTAGTCGATGTACCGCTGCAACAAACTTTTTCTTGTTATAGTCTTCCCTCTTTGCTGCACTCCAACGTTCGCGGGATTAACTTTTTCGTAGCGCCGCTGTGCAGTGGATTTGTTCTCGACGTGACTTGTTTGTAATTCACGATTTGCAAATTACGGATAGAAGACGGATTCGCCAACCACGACGACGACGACGATTTTTTTTCTGACTCTCTTTGTGTACAACTCGGTAATTTATACGTAGGAGAGGTAGCCTTGCTATATATGTGAATAAGAGGGCAAGCGAGCTGTGTTTGTTATTTTCGGAAGCGCAAAAACTCCCGAGCTTTCAGGGTAATTTACGGGTTTGCTCATATACGTATGTTTATATTTACACAGTCTCGTGAGCGGGAAATCAAATTTTTACGATGCGAGTTTTGTCGAAAAATGTTCTATTTCGCAATTTCGCGTGCCAGTGTGTGAAATCGTTAAATTATAACGATCGCTAATTATCGAGACGCAATTGCATTATCACTTGCGTGAACACATGTTGATAAATATATCACTTTTACGTTGGCATTAGTTATGAGGGAGGCGATTACAAGATAGTATCGGTTATGCATAAAAGCAATTTATATTAAGATATCTGATGTAGAATTATTGTACAAAAATAATAAATCCAAATAGCAATTTAATGCTCGAATACATTTGAAAAATGGTTACGCTATAAGAATAGTATTACCTCCTACGATGTACTTTTATCGACGTTAATGCGATGCAATAAAATGTTCGATGTAAATCGTTCCACGAGATCGAATCATAATCGGCTGAACTATTCAACGTTTGGCGCTCTGAATTTTCATTGAGACCTCGTAAATTATTTATTTATGCCGAATAATAAACAATGTTACGTTACTTTTTAAAGCTACATCGTTAAAACTAAAATTATAGCCAATTCGGTTATAGTGTAATGTAAAAAGTACATTCTTACAACTTATGCACAAAGACACCATTATAACGTAATTGATAATAACTTATTTCGGTGATATTCTAGATAAAAAAATATTTAAAAAACAAAAGCACCGCGGTAGTTTATTTTCATAGGTTTAATGAAACGTGCAAATGAGTTAGTGTTAAATAAAGCATAATTCCATTTATTGACTTATTATCTTCTTTTTATAATATTTTTTACACGCGATTCCTCAAATATAACTATAAAACTGAACATTATTTCTCAATAGTATATATATATTTTTTACAGAAGAAAACACTTCTGAAAAATAACAAGTTAGATTTTAAATAACTTTATACAAAAATTTCGTTCGAAAGATTCTATATAGAAAATTGTTTGCATTAGTAGCAATAAACGTAGATTCCAGATTTAAAAACGCACATATTTGTAACGAAAGACGGAAAGATGCTTATTTGACGCGTTTTCTATTACTTTTTAAAATTTGTACTTTGTTAAATGGTCGTCGAAGTATAAATATAGTTTATTTACATTCTGAGACATTCCATTTCGAGTCAAAGCTATACATAAATTGTATAAAATTAAAGTATATTCTCGTAACTTATTTTTTATCTCTAGGAATTATGGAATCGTTATTATTCGCGTAACTGCATACTATTAAAACCGTTGCTGTAACCTGTATCTTATGTATAAAGTAACAAATAGTTGAACGACGATTTTATTCACCTCTTCCGGAAGACCCAGACTTTTCTTTCAACCATGTTGGATCTATGATGGATAAGCCTCGAATATAACACCTGCCGGTAAGTACAACCTCGGTAAAAAGTACGAGTTGAGGCTTTGTACCATGAAGAACTGAAGATGGATGGATAGTAACAGGATGCCTAGATGTTACCTACGAAATTCAAATCGAGTTTAGTAAGCTGCTAACTCTAGATTAAGATAATGTTTGCATTATTGAATTACCGCAATGTAATTTTGATCCCTTTGCAACTCTGCTAAATTCTCGCTTAAGCCTTCAAGCAAAGCCCTCCTAAGAGACTCTGTATTGCTTTCGCACGTTGTATGTTCAAGTTTAGCTCTTTCCGTAAGCGAAGCTAGTTGTTTTCTTACATTTACTGCGTATTCTAAGTTTCTAAAATGTAAAAAATTTTCATGACACCAGGGCTTCTTCTGTTGTGCGTTTATGTAGCCACGATAAACGTTTAAGAGCGTTATGTGATCACCCTCATCAGATCTAAATCTAAAAGACATCTTCCGAATTAAAAGGAATTCTTTTACATCGATTAAAGTATTATTGTATGTGAGTTTGAATTACCTCGTTCTGGCAGCCAATGCCTGTTCGCGCTTGGCTGGAGGATCTAGGAAAATATTTTCTCCCGATAGAAGTGCTATTACAGTTAAAGCCTCTTCCAAACACTTATGTTCGACAGATGCAAGAATAACTTTTGTGAATCGGGGCTCGAGCGGGAACAGTGACATCGTTCTCCCAAGGGTTGTGAGTTGCGGTGGAGATCCTTGAATATTATTGATATTTCAATAGAATCAATTTTATTTAATAACTGCAATACTTTAAATGTGTAAAGTGTACCTTTCACTGCTCCTAATTTTTCCAAGCACGCTACTGCAGTATCTATTGATTCCGCTGGTGGTTTGTCCATAAAGTCAAACGTCGTTATGTCAATTCCTATGGCTAACAATTGTAACGCTACTCCGGAAAGAGAGCATCTCTGTATTTCGGGGATGGGCATTTCTTTCAATTTTTCGAACTCTTCAAGCGTATAAGTTCTGTAGCATTTGCCGGGGGCCTCGCGACCAGCTCGTCCAGTCCTCTGCCAAGCTTGGGCTTTTGACACTTTTTCCACTCTCAGGATGTCTAGTCCTGTTGTTGGATGATGCGTTCTTGCTTTCACGACACCGGTGTCTATCACACTGCGAATTCCTGTTTTACGATTGAAAGAAATCGTTGAAATGTTGGGTTTAAGGAATCTACGGATAATGACGAAACTATAAATTTTTTTCTTTTCATTTTAGCGTTTAAGTTATTTCATTTGCATAAGCTATTATTGAACAACCATTACTTGCTACCATCATGAAAAATCAATTAGATGTTTACAATATTTACCATGTGAAGTTAATTAAAATTTAACAGACCTCCAATAGTAACCGAAGTCTCGGCAACATTTGTCGACAGGACCAGCTTTCTCATTCCTGGAGGCGATGGTTTGAAAGCTTCCAGTTGCTGATGCGTTGGTAATGCTGAATAAAGGGGAAATACTTTGAGTTGTGGATATCCTTTGCCTTCCAATAGTTTTGCAGTTTGTCGAGCTGCAACTGCAGCAGCTTCTATTTCTTCTTGACCAGTTAAAAATATTAAAATATCTTCACTGAAAATGGAAAAAAATGATGCAGAAAAGAAAAACAAGTATCTTTATAAATTTTAACGATGAGAAAATACAAATTACTTTGGAGGAGATTCTCTGTGAATTTTGAAGGCAGTAACAAGTGCTGAAAATGCATAATCATCTTGCGGCTTTTTTGTATGAAACATTTTTACCGCATGCTGTCGACCCTCTAAATATATAGCTGGAGCTTGAAAGTATTTAGCAAACTTGTCGACGTCCATGGTGGCAGACATGACGAGCAATTTCAGAGGTGGCATGTTCTTGTGATTTCTCAATTTCTGAGCTCTCCTTGCAACACCTAACAATACGTCGGTCTGTACAGATCTCTCGTGAGCCTCATCCAGAATTATGATAGAATAATCGGACAAAACTTCATCCGTCATTGCTTCTCTGACCATCATACCATCAGTGAGATATTTTATCCTAGTTTGCGGAGAAGTGACATCTTCGAATCTAACGCAATATCCTACAAGCTTTCCAGGTGGTACGTTCTTTTCTTGAGCAACTCGTCTTGCAACACTGACAGCTGCCACTCTTCTAGGTTGGGTGATGCCAATGCAGCCAGTAGATCCTGCCATTCCAGCAGACAGAAGCAGCTGAGGTATCTGCGTAGTCTTACCACTACCTGTCTCACCTATTACGATGAGAGTATTGTTCTTTCTGATCTCCTCTAATAACCTGCAACGAAAATACGATAACTACGCATTCGTAGAATTGAAAGTTTCCCGCCGCGCATCAATAAATCGACGTTCCGCGCAACGTCGGTAATGGTTGGTAATGGACAGTAAGGAGTAGAGAGCACAGAATACGGATAGGCTGTACCGAAACTGCGCATATGTACGGAGCGTCCAAACAAACCGCGATCTTTCTCAAGAGTAAAGCGCATCAGTAAGAAGAAAGAAAATAAAAATTCAATGTACTTTTTTCTGAGCTTGTAGACAGGCAATGATTTCCGTTGCTGCTGAAGGCTGATTCCCATCTTATCGGTGATCTCCGGTAGCTGTTGCTGCTGCACCTGTCCGTTAACGGGTTTCTTTGCATCCTCGTGCTGCTGTTTGAGCAGTTTGTTCCTGGGACTGCTTTCACCAAAGATGACGGTATTGGGTCGTTTTGCTGGTAGCTTCTGGAAGCCCGAACCTCCGCCACCACTACCCATGAGACTGTATTTTGAGTCTGCATTGTCGTGCACTCCCATTCTGGCGATTTTCTTTCAGCAAGCCTTTTCGTTTGCACTCCTCTTGCGAAGTAGCGCGCTCGCAGTGTCTGACAGGAATGGATGCACGTGTTGCTTGCTCCGCGCGCTAGTTCTTCTGGCTCAGCTGATTCCGTGCGTTCCACGCTTCTAAGTCTCAGTGCCGCGAGCCGCGAGCGGCGAGTGCGAGCTACGAGGAGGGAGGCGAGAAGGCCAGTATATAGTATAGCAACTTAGCGCGAGTAGTCGTCGCTAGCGACAAGCGCGTTGCTGCTGCGCATGCGCTCCGCTAAGTAGATATAATGTATGTACACTTATGAATTATGATATATATAATAGATACAGAAACGGAATGTATAGTACACGCATATATTATAGGCTGTATAGTAATTACACTCGTTATAGGCGTAGGATGTAGGCCACTTAGAGTAGGCGCATAGGGGTAATAAGAACTGCATGCGTTGGCGCGCAGATTCGTACGATGGTTCAATCACTACAGTTATCGATCACCCTTCGTTTCTAAAAAGTCCAAGCAGTTTTATTATTTTTCTAGCTATTTCTTGATATTTCAATTTTCGGATATATCGATTTCATTTAATTTTCGTATATACTTACACTTTATTACGAGTTCGTTAATTTTCTTAAAGAATGGCAAGTTATCGAACTTAAATTTAGATAAAATTCATCGCAGATAATGGCATTCAAAAAGGCTATTATTATTACTGTAGACATTTTTCTTATAAAAATACTTCAAATTTATAACAGAGAAGAAACTTGTTAAACTTATAAATTTATAGTATCATAAATAAGCTCGCAGAGCATAAGAGTATATCCATGTAAAATATCGAAGTTGGAATATCTTTTTTAGTGTCGCATATAAGAGTTCAAGCGCCATTATCAGTAAATTGTAGCGAAAGATGCTTTGCATATAATGACTTGCGAACCCCTAGAATATCTACGGCAAAAAAAAACTCGATCCAAAGTAAACACCTTAAAATTACAGATTTACAGCGTAATAAATAAATAAGCCCGTAGAGCGGAAGACCACATTTGAAATGCCGAAGTTTGACTTGTTTTTTCAAGAGCAGTATATAAGGGCTCAGGTGCCATTATCAACGAATAGAATTGCCCGATTTCTTCCACAGGAGGTCGCGCTCGACTTTATATAAAGTACGATAGTTATATCAGCCGTGACAATTTGTCGGCCTTGGCAATATAAATCGCTTGGTTCATCGATCCACGTCGCGCTTTTTATTTTTTGCTCTTTGTCACCGACAACGACCAGGACTTTTTTCGCTCGCGGCAAATAAATTTACGTCGAGACACTTTAGAGCCGTAAATGGCTGTGCGCCGATTGCAAGAAACGTACGAGCGAGCGGGGGTGAGAACGGCTCGAAAAGGATTTTTATCCGCTAAGCTTACGAGAATCTGGAACCAGAATCTTTTGCTGCAAGGATTTCGAGCGATGTATAAATATATACATATAACCATTGAACTAAGGGCTACGATGTACATGCTCGGCTGGACATTGAATTTTCACTGGAAACTTGATTATTCTCGTCCTACTCTCTTTCGGAGGAAAGGAATTAGGACATTTTCTAATACTAAATACTAAATGCCTTAGATGTAGACAAAATTCTTAACTGTACGCACGACGATTCTCGTTTCACTGTGGTAGCGAAAATTTTTTAATGTTATCATTTTTTTCCAAAAATTTAATCAAACTTATGAATTTCAAAACAACCAATCACTTGCAAAACGGTGAGATGATGAAAGGGTGAAAAAATAACATTTCTGCTCGATCGGTATTTATGAACAGTGGACAACATTTATTTAATATCATATGTAAATTCATTTATATCTATTATCATTTTAACATAATTAATTTTCTATTGTTATTTATTCTATAGAATTATGCATCAACTTGTTGTCTTTATGTCTTTTTTCCAAGCGCAATTGTTTTCCAATATATGTAACATCGTTTTGAACACACATAGCTTAGATACAACATTTTATATATAATTAAAACATTGTTAACATAATAATGTAGATCATTATAAACATTTCCATAGTACAATTAGTCGCAAATATACATAAAAGACATTGTTTACTTGATTAAATATACATTATAAATATAAAACATAAATCGCCTTTCTGGACCCAGATCTTTGTTAAAACGCTTGATTCAATAAAATTGTCTACGTATGCTTTGGTTAAAAGCACCTTTGTCACTAAAACTTATCTTTTCGCTTGATTTGTTTAGCTAATGATACATCACAGATACATGCTGTGCGATAGGAAGACACAGTGAACAAATCCAGTATTTTGAATTTATAGACCCTCAAGAGGCTTTTTAAACCTTCATCCTATGCATACTTTAGTAGTTTTACTTTTGCAACATACCAAAATGAATTATTATCCTTTTAAAATTTAAGCTCATTCTACAAACTTTTATATTTTTTTCCATCAAACGATTATTGTTGATTGAAAAATTATATTGCAAATAAACGAGTTTCATCATTTTTAGAGACTTTTAGAGATATTACTGATAGAAACAGAGAACAAAGATTGCGCAACTAAAATTAAATGCACACCCATGCAGATTCATAAGTACAATAATTATTTAGGTATAGTGCAAACATATAAATGCTGAATGAAACAGGAATCGGGCGTCTGCTCTTATAGGATCTCCTTCTATCGACCTTTGTTACTTTGTAAGAAAATACAATTCCTCATCGCTGAACGCGATATGTAGTGCCTTTTACGTGAACTGGAGTCTGAAACATTTCGGATGTCCAATTAAGAATTGAGCATTCTAAATTGACACATTCGTCACGCTTGTAATTCATCGCCCGTTACCTCTGCACCGATTCGTGCCAGGTAGCGATTTCTCATGCGCGTGTCCGATTGAGGTTGCAATAGATCGTCACCGGATAGGTCCGAAGTCGAACCGCTACCTCCAGCCAGCAGCTTCTCCCTTTCTGTGATCTCAGGATTTGTATCATAATGTTCACGCTGTCTAGGAGACATGTTGAGATAACCACCACTTGCGTTCGAATCAAATATCCAGATTATAACCGCAGTAACTAGTGATACTGTAAACATAAAATCAAATTCATCAATTCAATTTATTCCATATACTATATTTAACTCATGTTGTTGAATGAAAAACTTACTCCAAAGCCATGCCAAGAAAAACATTTCAAGCATGAAATACCCATGGGTATCTACTATGATTCCACAAACTATCGACGTCACTGCTAGACCTAAGTTTTGAAGTGCTTGTGCTCTGTAAACAATAAATATGATTATTTTTTACTATATTAACTTAAATATATAAAAGTGATCTGTTGCATCAAAAACAGTACTCACATTCCATATGCTGTACCAAGTTGATGTTCAGGAATTACCAAAGCAATTAGAGGCCAAAGACTGCTAGCAAGCATAGAATAAGACAATCCCAGTAAGACCATACATACATACGGACTAACATAGGTGAATGCAAGCAGTCCATGAGCTAATAGCGATCCGATAATGCTAATGACAACCCATAGTACATTTTTGCCAGTTTTGTCAACTAATATTCCGAAAAGAGGAGATGCAAAAGCTGAGATACTGTAAACTAGTGAATTCACAGTATTAGCAACTGCTGGCTCAAATTCATATTTCCGTATGAAATAAACTCTGAAAAATTGTATATTTATAAATATATAGAAAAAAGATTATTTTGTTATAAAATAAATAAAGCTATTCTTACTTTCCCAAAGAAATAAACGGAAAAATAGCTATATAATAAGCTACGCAAATCCATGCTACAAGCCAAAATACATTTTTAAAATCCTTAACGTCGGTAAGCCTGACAATTTCGGGCTCCTGACCCTCGTTTCGTCTCAAAACTTTTTCCGCGTGACTGTCCATGAGTCCCAAAAAGAGGGCGCAAAGCATTGAACCAACACAAGTCAAAGCAGCAATAAACAAAACAACTCCAATACATTGAGGTCCAGTATAACCCAGAGATTTGGAAACGTATGCATATATATTTTCCATCACCAGGAAGTTGACTGTTGAACCTACTCTTGCAAAACTCATTTGCAGTCCAAATACCATGTTTAGTTCTTTGCCTTTGAACCACAATACTGCATAACTATTCTGAGCAACTGCTAATGATTCTGCTCCAATGCTAATGGAGAAAAATAGAATGATGCGAAAAATTTAGTAAATTTTAAAAATCACTCATCGTATAATTGTTTCTATCAAACAACTTCAATTGATACCTACCCAAAAACAAATCTTCCAACCATCATGAGCCAAAAAGTATCTGCGTAGGCACCAATAGCAAAAACTAATTGACCTATCAGTGTTAGTGCCATATATATTATAGTTCCCCATTTTATTCCAAACACACTATCAAGCAGAAAACCTCCAATAAAGCATAAAATAACATTTGGCCACGAGTAAATGGAATACAGTAAAACAAATGTTTTGGTAGGCATATTTAAATCTGTTTTAAATGTATCTTGCAGAGCTGCAGGATTATCATAACAGAAATATGAACCTGAAATACATAATAAGTGAGTTACTCGATATGTTAGTATTTAAATAAAAATGATCTTCAAAACAAGTACAAAGCATATCTTGTTTTAACTATATTTTTCATTTTTTGTTATTGAATAATTTTTTTACAGATCATTAAAATAGATCGATTTTATATGGATATTGTCTGCAATGGCTTTTCAGTCATTTCATTATTCGAAACATGTGAAACCATTCAATCTCTATTCAAAAAAAATGCTGGCATTAGTCATACTTAATCATGAAATGAGATATATCAGCTGACTTGAAAGCATTATTCAGCTTTAGCTCTTTGTTGTTCGATTAATGCTAATAGCTGAGAAATATAATTTTAGTAAATTCAGCTTTTACATCTTAATAATAACAATAAAAATAATTATATACATGAATCATTGTATTAATGTTGAACTAAACAAAGAGAAAACATATCTGAATAGGGTTAAAAAGTAGCTAGGGAGAAACTTGTTCCACTAATACGATAGGTCAAGTAGATAAGAGTACAGTTTATGATAATAAAGTTTGCAACAACATGATACTAATCATCAATAATAAATAATATACGTGACTTTAACGTTCTCTTACCAAACCCTAGTAAGCACATGAGTGCTAAACCAACAAATCGGAAAGGTGTTTTCTTTGGGCTGAAGCATCCTTGCAGTGCAGGATCGTCTTCAGACCTGCTGAGAATATTGTCTGAACCATCCATTATGCCACCTTCCATATGTCCTGAATTGTGTTTTTGTGCTGATATGTTTGTGCGCTTTGCAGCCTGTTTTTCTCTTCTCTATTACCTTTTGCTACCCACTAACTATTAGCCTCCATTAATCAAAGATCTTTACATCTGTCCTGATGTTGCAATAACTCCTTTCCGCTTGCAATTATAGCTAATAAATGCATTGAGCGGAAAATTTAACGTAATAATAATGCGCCAGAAGCTGGAAGAGTAGCCATTGTCATCTGTCAATAAAAGGTACGACACTGGAAATGGACACTCCGCAGTAAAAGTATACAGAATACGAATACTCTCTCGGACTCACACTAGGTAAGTGTGTACCTACTGCGGTCCGAGAAATTTCAGAGTAAAGCGTAGCAGCAGTAACAACACACACATCTGCATCTGGTAGGAGTAGGAGTTGGCTTTAATATATATGGTATATGGAGATTGGAGAAGGGGCTTCGATAATAATAATCATCACAAACAAAATCACTATATAGTGGTAACGAAAATCCCTATAAACTTTAGGAACTTCTTTGCTGTTTTTGTGATGACAGAGTTCGTGACGTGTATTCAAAGTTCAGAGTTTTATTCTCTTACAAACGAATAAAGTAAATACTGAATTAAGCAATTTCATTACTTTACGCAATAGTTTACTCTTAAAGTTTCGAAAATCGACACCAAGCTTTCATACTTTTATTCATTATTTTTAATATTCTACCATTTAGAAAACATTTCTAGTTTCTTAAAGTTTATTTTATAAATGGCGTTGCAAATATTATTTTCTGATACGTTTAATGTAATGTGACTATTACAATTATCGATTTAAAGTTATTAAATTGTGTATGACAAAAAATACGAAACAAAAGTTGCGAATGCAGTCATAATTTTTGGTTAATTATAAAATGAAAGTAAATGAAAAGAACTTATGATCTATCGACTTCTGTGCTAGAAAGTAATTGCATACCTAAGGATTATTTTGAAACAATAAAAATATCATATTTTTATTCTGAGATTTAATTCTTTTATTACTTTTTTATTTACTATTTTAATTGTATTACTAATATTTAAAGCAATTATTTCTAAAATAATTGCAGGTTATAAATTTCTGTATTTATAATATTATACACAATGATAATATAATTGTTGGAAAGAATAATTTAAATATTAAAATCCCTGTCTATACTTGTTGTTTATAAAAAAAAAACATATTTTGCATATATATGTAGAACGCATTATAATTAATCTTTTACATTTATAAAACTTATGTTACTAATTAATTTACAGTTATGAATTCTATGATTATGTATAAATATAGTAAAGTAAAAATTGGCATTCCCAAAATTTTTGTACTCTCAATTTTCTTACTTTTGATAATCGCAATATTACTAATAAAAAGTTACTTTAATTTGTCACAAACTTTTTACAGAAGTAAATTATGTAACTATCAATTGAGATTAGGCATATGATCTTTGATGTACATAGCCCAGTCATTGAAGAATTCATTGCGTTATTTAAAACAAATTTAATTGTTACGATGTGACTTCTTCTGTTGCTCCATCAAACTCTAATTTAACTTCTTCTGGTAATCCTTCAACATCAACTTCAGATTCAGGTGCATTCAACATATTTAATGTTACTTCAGCTGACTTGCCCATAAGACCAGGATTGCTTGCTGGCTGCTTTTGAGCTTGAACTTGCTGGGCATTTGTTTGTGATGTGGCTTGTTGGTTAATAATTTGTTGTTGCCTTACAGGAACACCAGCTTCTTCAAATGCTTTTTTCTTCAGAGTTGATCGTATTTGAGATCTAAAAAGAAAGCAATGATTGTTGTCAAAAAGAATAAGTTACTGACTGAGGAATCGAGTTGTGACCGTTATCTCGGAGCCAAATTAATAAATCTCCAAATGAACTTACACAGTCCTTCCCTTGATGTGATCGCTAATTTTGTTTAAGTCTTCGCTGAAGGTCTTAACCGAGTGACGGAGCATTTCGATTTCCTCGTCAGTCCATTTACTGCAATGTAAGTGTAAGCGTCAATGTTGCGCAATGAGTGCAGCGTAAAGTGTATGAGATAATTAATGCAATAATGCACAGCTAAATATATTGCTAAATTACCCAGTTGGGGAGTCCGTTGTGGGATGCAGTTGCATCGTCAACTCTCCTAGCTTGTTAAACGCTGCTCCTGCAGCTGTGAAGATTTCACCAACCTATTGAAAAAAGTAAAAGTCAATATTACGAGTAAGATCATCATCATTTATCTTTAACATTACAAGCACGATTCATTTGTTCATTCAAATCTCAATATTGTGCAAAACAATGGCTCTTTTCAATTCTCTAAACAAGCCGACACCATAACCTCCAAATTGTTTCTTAAGAATTCAAACCAAAATCCAACAATACACACATATAAGCCTTTACATTTCTAATAGCAAGTTGCAATAAGCCAACAACGCTTACGGAATACACAATTAACGCAAAATATAAACAAAAACAAAAGCGAAACATAACCTTATTGTTACTGTTGTTGATCTCCATGGCTTGTATATATATACACCGCGAACACAGACAGAGGATGTAAAATTTTTTTTCTCGCGTATACTTCGTAGCTAGAGAGCCGCAGGTGACGAAATTGCGGGATGGAGACGAGGTAAAGAAAGAACGAGGGTAAAGGGACGAGTTCGAGCTAGTGTTTTGGCGGGAAAAGCGTCTCTTACGGCTTAGATTTTTCGACTTACCTTGCTCGCGGAATTCATCGCTACTTCGCTACGTTTGTCGACGTTCTTAGTATCGAGCTCTTCTCGCTGCGTGTGAATATTCGCCTTGTTCAGTCACAAGTAGCGCCACGAGATACACGTGAAATACCGTAAAGCGGCGCAAATTTGAACTTTCTTCTTACTGATATATATATACACGCATTGGTTTATGTTTGCATGGGATTTTTGTATATAACAGCTAGGATTATGTCTGTGTGCCGTTGTCGTTGTCCGTTGTGCTGTTCAGCGAACCTTCGTCCATTGGTCGATTCAGTCAACGCGAACGGAAAGTATCGACTTCGTCGCGAAGTGCTGCTATCTCGTGGACTGAATCTTAAGCTTTTATGAAAGTATATCGTGCCTTGCGCTTTTTATTAAGCGAGAGGAAGTATTAATTATTCTTATGAATTCATTCGTAATAGTTTCCGCGTTGGAGTAATTCATCGCTGATAAAATAATTCTTCAAAAATATATCATCTTTTCCTTGTTTCATGGATTACACTCACTTATTATCAAACTTTTAAGCTACTATTAACCATTCGATCTATTTTTTCCTACTCCAATAGCTCTGGCTTAATGATTTGCGACAATAAAAAATATGTGTCAATCAATTGATTTGTCAGCTCGATGTAATTTAAAAAATCAATCACCCTTGAAATCATAAATGTTAAAATTTCATTAGAATTAAAAAGATGATTTAAACCTGCAAATAAGCAGTGCGGTAAGGAGCTACTGAATAATTTTTAATCTATTGCGTGGTATGGTTTAAAAAAACATTACTAATAGTACACGAACCGTACATTATCGTTGTGGAATAATTAAAGCCGTAAATAGCCGTACAGAGCTTATTAAAACTGCAAAGGATAATTCCAAAAGGACGAAATTTTAATACGGATTAAAGATGCGCCTGTAACGTAGACGATAAGGCCAAGAACATTGTTTCATGTTTTATCAATAAATATTACAAAAATACGACTGGTGTATAAAAAAATATCTTAAATCAAGTAATTAACTTTATCTACAGCTCAAGCTTTTTAAGTCAAATATATATTTTCAAATAACGAAGACTATGTAAAACATTCAACGCAATTGACTTGTTAGCTCATCACAATTACTTTTCGCTTCACTAATTGAATCGTATCCTTCTATAAAGAAGTAATGCAATAAGCTGAAACGAGAATAGCAAAATTAACGTGGAAAAATTTACTTGTACTTAGTATTTTTTTATCCGCGCTGGCCACAACGGTCGAAAGCAAGAAAATTCGATGCATAAGAGCTTTATTTATAAATACCTTCCATCGCTAAAAATTTGACAGTTGTTTTTGCTCTGCCAGAAATTATTTCAAGCCCAAAGAGGAAGTTAACGCATTTTTCGCAAAAACATCAAACAATGCAACTATTCTGAGATACTGCAAATGATTCATTTACATAACTAAAAGGAAAATTATAACAATAAAAATTCACGCATTGGTATCGGACTATTTGCTCGTGTGCGGCCAAAAATACATTTCAAGCAGTCGTGCCTTGAAATTATTATTATAGACATCAATGATGAATGCTAAATATCCAAAAGCGCTAAAAGTAAGTATAATCATTTCTCAGCTCAGCCTTCAAAAGGAAAGCTTCAGAAAAGCGATATTAAAACGATATTCCGTGTGCACGATTCGATGCTATAAAGCATAGTTTCCTGCTGATATGCATGTTTAAGCTACCCACTGAATATATTTACTATACGTACTACTGAATAGTCGAAACGGAAACTAGAATTTTCAATATTATCCTATTAAAAAATATTATTAATTCTTAGTGTTACAAAATTCCACGAGCTAATTGGTTGTGCATACCGAATCCTAGAAAGTTCATGAAAACGTTATAAAATAACTAACATAAGAACCTTATATAATGAAAATATTTCCGTAATTCTGAATTATTATTGGTTCTACTTACAGCAGACACGGCGGAAACGAATATCGATCATAAAAATTGCAGAAGCTTGTCTAACGGAAAGGTTCGATTGAAATATTTAAATAATAGATATAAAAATAATGATTATATTTAAAAATCTGTATAAAATTTGTACATTACAGTAAGTGTTCACCGAATGCATAGCTTACTGATTGCCGTTAGCGAGTTAAGCCAGCAACTTGTCGTTAGCTCGCGGCTCGAAGTCGGTGCAGTTTTTTTAAATAACGATTATATAAAACGGCGCTTTTCTACACATTAGTCACCATAACAATAAGCGTAGCATTCATAAAAAATACACACTCGTTATGTCATCATTTCGAAATGTCAGGTTTTTTTATCGGACATCCTCTCGAACAAAAGAAGCCTCCTCTGCCATTCGTTCTCTTGAGTGACCTCAACCTTTCGAAATGCACATTTTTCCGAGATTATTATCTCGATGTGGTTCTGCATATCTCCTCGCAAGCGTAACTCCTCGAAAAGCGGAAAATCCCCCAGATTAGCTCGTCGAAGTCGTCGTCCCGCGTTTCGATAGCATCTCCAGGGTTGAGGTTCGACGAGTAACTCATCGCTGCAAGCGCACAAATCCATCAAGAAACGTTCGAGACCTTCGTCTCCGTGGTTTAAATGAACCCACATGGTTATCGAGAAGCAGTAGCAGCAGTCGAATCGATCCTGTTGACAGAGCGAAGAGTTAACGGAAACGGATAGAAAATAGAAAAATTTTTTTGCGCGTACCACTTGATGCTTGCTCAGGTAAGACGATATAACACTTTCACGCTCTCTGGAGAAGAAATCAAGACACTCGAAAGTTACCGATTCCGGCCGATCATTTTTTTCTCGTGCTCGATCGACCAGAATCGGATCGAGATCGATGCCTAGAATCGAAACCTCCCAGTCCGGTAAGTTCGCGCTCAGAAATTTATGCAGTTCCAATGTGAGATCCTGTGGAAAATATAAATTCTGTAAACGTCCGCTGCACGAATGAAAGTGTCAACCTAATTAGTCAAGACAGGAAAGTGGGTCATAATTTCCATTGTTATCGAACTCCGTCGGTGAAAGAATCCTTTTCCCTCGAGCCGCTGTACCAGATGAGATTTATGACGAGTAGAAGAAAAGCCCTCCGCGTTTCCCGGCGTTAAAGATGAAAAAAAATATGAGTGACCTTAAACTGTAGACGCCGATGTACAAGAAGCCTCAAAACCGGATCGTAAATTTCTCTCGGTCGCTTCGAAAAAGCCGGAAGTAGACGATCGCGCGCGTCGCACTTCTCTATTTTCGCTCGTTCCGCAATTAGAGCCTTTATGCTCTCGTTCGCGTTTGAAAGAGAATGAGAGAGAGAGAGAGAGAGAGAGAGAGAGAGAGAGACAGGAGGGGGGGCGGAGAGAAAAGTCTGAGCCCTGCAGCGCGAGAGCACAAGCAAGCGGCAGTCAATAAAGTGAGAACGCGCTCACGGGATAACGAGACAAAAATAAAGAAGAGAGAAGGAAGCCATACCTTCTCAGCGGTTTTTAAACTAATTGTGGCGAAACGACGTTCCACAGAGGAGGAAGCTTTATTTCCGACGGCGGAAGAAGCGAGCGCGTCTCTTTTTAAAATATATACATCAGTTGCGAATAATAAGCGAGTCGAAATATTTCCGAGACTCCTCGCGATCCTCGATGCGACTTCCGCACCTCGCGATGCGATCGATTAAAAGACCGTTAAAAGGATTAAAAGAACGATCGGCGTCTCCTATCAAAGTCCCAAAATAATCATACCTCTATTTATATTATAAGAGACGACATAGTTCGCGTACGACATATTGCGCTCTCTAACTCACCCCAGCGTTACAGCCGACATCTAAGGCGACGTACTTCCGGCGTTGAGACGGCAAAGTCTGACGCCTGAGGATAGAGAGCGGAAGCTGCTCTACGCGCTCCTTCGCCGAGTGGAATTGGTAATAATTCATGAAGTTGCCGTGACGACTCGCCCCCGGTTCTCCCGGGCTGGATCCTTTGAACTGATCATCCGACATTGCTGGGGGTGTACTTAAGAACCCACTGACGCTCATCAGATCTGCAAACCAGACGAGTAATCGCGCGTTATTTGGAAATTGATAATGAATTCTGCAAGAAAAAAAGTTCGAGCGCATTATAAATATTTATGATTTTACGCTTTTATCTATCACACTTTCGGAGCATGCCGCGATAAGATTATTATTTCTTCTTCTCTGCTCTTGGCAACGCGAGCAGCTCCACACAACATTATAGAATGTATAACTAAGTCGTTTCCTTGGAACCCGATCCGCTCTTCCGATTCTCATATCGTTGCCTCGTGCGTTCCAATCTAAGAATAGTTGTGAACTACTTCAGATTTAGTACGGCTTCTGTACAGTAAATAACATTTACACGAAATACAAGCGCGGACAACTCAGCGTGCAGTCAAGAGCGCGAGGAGGAAAATAAAAGAACATGTCGAAATCGGAAATCGGTATGCAACGCTGCGGCGGTTCGAAAGATCCGCATCCGATCTGCATTACAAACGACGGCTCGATACAATGAATCTTCGGCGCGCGATAATACGGCACGGCGAGTCTTATCAGCGCTGGATTAACGAACGCAAACCTTGTCTCTTAGCACCGATCTATCTCCACGTCGGTGCAATACTACAAAGCACACTCACAGAGTGCTGCCTCCTTTCGACGTCGACGACAAGTACGTTCAGGGCCCACCGCACATAATAGTCGAAATCTGCCGGTTACAAGCGGAAAGAGAAGAACTTCGAAATCGATGCGGCCAGCGGTGGGGGTGATGTACACAAGCGACCCAAAGGATTTGCCAAGAGCGGAAGGATTGAGATAATTCGCAAGGAGCGAGAGAGAGAGAGAGAGAGAGAGAGAGAGGCTCGTCGTCCACGACCTACATACTTAGAGTTGCCGCCATCTGACCTTCGATCCTCTCGCGAGGACGAGGCTGTGTTACTGAGCGAGTCGACCGAGAAATCGATCGGGCCTGATTTTCGCTCGATTCGACAGAGAATGAAAAAAAATCGTTACCGATCCCCGTCGATGGTAAAGTCAAGACAGCTCCGAGGTCGGTCACGCGCGTGCTATTCCTCGAAATTTTCAATTTTTTCCATCTCCACTTCCCGAATAACCGTATAGTCATTGTCCGCCTTCTCTCCTCGCAACAAAAGCAGAAAATCCGCCCTCGCTAAAAAGCTCGTCTGCCTCTCTGTCCTTCTCGCGCGTCCACCGCAGACAAGCTGCAACTTCGACCGCAGGTATACAAGACGTGTGCGGCGCGTATCTCCTACACCGTGTATACGCATACTGTATAGATGTACTGTTCCTCTTCTGTATAGAGGTATACCTATAGAGAAAAGAGGAACGAAAAGCGCGTGCCATAAGGCGATCGGACCGCCAGGGCTATCCTCTCTTTCTTCGTGCCGCGCGGCAGGTGGTGGTATATGCGCAGCGCACGTATACGTATATAGATACATCTAGTGGCGCGCGCCACTCACATTTTTCTTTCTACCTATACTTCGAAATATGCCGTTGCTACGGGTTGATGCTCTTTTTTCAGCTCACAGTGAGGATAAAGTGTACGCAGGCTCACTTTTCAGAGTACTGTGGTGTATAATTCGAGCATCTGCCTCTTTCCGATCGTCGGTTATTCGAGAGAGTGCATTGCTCCGCGAAGTTCATTGTGTGTTCCGGATTTTTTTTCAAAAGTGCGCGCACGTCACCGTATGTGTATGTCATTATGCAGTCTTCCTGGTCGATGTTTCCGTCAAATACAATTTCCAGACGCGAGAGGCAAGATTTCCTTCTTCATAAAAGTCACTTCTTCACAACCGCATGTTTTCCACTCTGTATTTTCACTCTCCCGTTGTTTGAAACTCGCGGCAGCTGGCTCTGTGCACGCGTTGAGCATCTTTGGAGATAACGAGGCGGGTATATTACGACATGTGCGGGTGCACGAGTCCTCAACGCGCAAGAGGCAGATGGTTGCGATACATTATATATATAAAAAGTTACCTTAATCTCTCGTTCGCGGTGAAATTTCATTTGAAATTTCCTTGAGTTTTCGTAAGACTTCAGAGGATTAACGCTATTATATTCTCTTACTAGCGACTGAGCATCTATTGAAAAAAATCTCTGTCTGTATGTAGGCATAGAATTTCGTCTCTCTTTTATGGTTTGAGTACGGTGGGAGAAAAATATGTATAGCACTGCAGTAACTAAAGATTTTGCAGCGTATCTGTGAATAATTCAGCCATGAAACTATCAGGGGCGTCGCAATTTATGGACTGACGAGGGAGTAGTGGAACTTGAGTCAGAGAATCTCTTCTCTATCTGGTAAGCTTTTGTTCGCTGGCTGTCTTTGCACCCTTTTGTAATATGGTATCGTCTTGTCGCGGAACCTGCATTTATTTAGTATACATTTAAACGGTATACGTGGATGTCAACAATACCTACGTATACAAGTAGCATTTTAAATGTTATAAAATTTCTTATTAATTCTAACTTAGATGTAACGACTGTGATGAATACGCTGTCGTCCGTCGCAATCTCTGGTACCCCTATCATATCGTGAATCAATTACGCAAAGTCATCATATTCTAGAATTAAACTAAATATCGCATTTCTGTGTGTATTGTGTATAAACTTCCAGACGTCTCGAGTTATCAAAAGCTCTTTAAAGCGATAAATAGCAAATTAAAAAATAAACGTGAAAACTCTTCTCCATCGTATGTCTACACTAAGTATACCACGAGCTCACAATCCGGCTTGATTAATGTAGCTCCGTAATGCGCTGACGTTGTCTAGAAATAAAATTCGCTTCGGCCAAGTATACCCCGCAGACACGGTATACGCACACAAACTATCGCAGACGTCCACGCGTATTATACCTATACTAGTAGCACTTGTTTCGAGTAAACATTTAAGAAGTACCGCCCAGAAAGGGACTTCGGGCCACACCGAGGAAAATTTGTCTTCCGTTCCAGTACAGCTCTTGACAGGGTCATTACAGTATCTCTGTTCTTATGCGTTGAATGTGTGTGCGTCCTTGAGACATCGAGGAAATTAAGAACACGCGCTGCAAGCGAACACAGTAAACTACGCAATCTTGTTCTAACGACGTTGGTAACAAAGTTTTTCTATACCAGGCAATCATAACAAAAGAATACGTATTGAAGAGGTACACGTCTACGGCTATGAAGAATCACCAGAGTGAAAGATAAGGGCGTATCCGCAATGTACCACAAATCCTGCTTAGCTTTGGAAAAAGATTTAGAGGCACACAAAAGCTCCCAGCGGGAAAGGGTAAATCAGAAGCCATCGCTAAAAGCCCTGCTTTCTCCACGTCGTCGCTATTAGAATAAGCGCACCGAACCGGTCGAACGGAATACTACACTGTACAGAGCAGCTGTTCGCGTGGCTCTCGTTTCGTTGGCGATGACCCCCGAGGGGAGAGATCCCCGGAAGTCGAAGTAGACACGGACTTCAGGGACAAGCGTTAGCTTGTATTATTAGCTGGCTGTGGCTCAGCGGGGGATGTACGGAAAGAAACGCTCGTTTATTTGCCAAATATTTAACGCCTCGGGTGCGAGATCATAAATTGAAATTTCTCTCTGCGCGACTACCGACGACGTAAACAAAGCTACATTTTTGTTTTTCCGAATACTGCTATTATATTCAATTCCGACGTAACAAAGTCAAAATCACAAACGTTCAACACTTGAACTCCTCCGGTGGTATACCTATGTATATGCACGTCCGCTCTTGGAGCTTATATCCGGTGGGTCGTCTACAAACTGACTATATAACAAACAACACGCGCACCGGAATAAACGTCTTTTCCGGATATAGGTACTATACAAAATGCATATGCTCAACTGTTGGCGATGGAGGCGCCGACGAAGACCTCACCGAGCGAAAACCATCCGTCCCTCCCCATATACGTACACAACAATGCGCTTCGGCCTTAGCTTCTTCTTCTTCTTTCCTTTTCCGGCCTTTAAATCGTCGTATACCTGCGCACCGACGTTTTATACCTGCATGAGCTACTCGCGCGAGCGTTAGTCTCTTCCTGTTTTGTCGGTGAACGACGACGTTTCGGACGACGTTTCGGACGACGTTTTTCTCTCTATGTGAAACGCAATCATTTTCCATTGCGTTCGATCCTCCGCTGTTTTTCCTTTCTTTTCACGGCTTCCTTTTTCTCTGTCTGCCCGTGTATACCCATGTATACCCGTGTATACCCGTGTATACGAGCTGCGTTTGCCCGCAGCTTTAAAGACATTTTCATGACCGGATTCCCTTTTTTCACACTTCCGCCGATGTGCGCGGCTTTTCTTTGGGGATGACACTACTGTGTGCGGCTGACGTAAGCTCAAAGGATTTTTTTTCATGCTGCTACTGCTACTGTTGTTGTTACCCTTGAGTGATTGCTGATGGGAAAACTTTTCATGGATTTCTATTTTTATTTAAGTGTAAGGCTAAATGGAGCCTAATCGTTATGAGATGTGACTTAAAAACCATATGTTTATACATATATAATATAAACAAGTACACACTATATACCGAAAGTATAATGTTAGGTATTGGTCGGTATCTCCCGTTACAACCACCCCCTCGTTTGAAAAAAACTTTATATTATTGTATACTTTAATGCGACGTACACGTGTGTACATATACATGTACATATATAGTACGCACACAAGAATCCTCTTTATACCTATATTGGGTTTCTGCGCATACAGGCATCAGGTAAGCTAAGCCGCTTTCTCCTGTTATTAGGTCTTTTGAACTTCTGAAACCGAGATATCCAGTTTCTCGCATTGGCAACTATAGATTGTCACCTCGGCTCCTTGTATTGCGACTGTTCTGTTTCCTTGCTACTAAACAGGCTGTAACCTTATTGTTCCTCATAAACAGCGGAAATATATATAACAAGAGTATTAAAGTCTTTTTCGTCCACATAGTCACTCGTTTTACACTTATTCATGCGAATATTTTTGTTTAGCACACACACGCGTTCGCTCTATAAGGAAAAGCAGACGAAAAAGTCAATAATACCCAAAAGCGGGCAATGCCGTGCGGTTAAATCCCATACCCAAATAGGTATGTACAAATACAAGCAAATACTCCCAAAGAATACATTGTGCGTACCTGTAGTCATCGTGAGAAGTAAGAAAGCAATTTTCTTATAAGTTTCAGTCGATAATCTCTCTCTTCTCTCTCTGTCTCTCTCTGTCTCTCTCTGTCTCTCTCTGTCTCTCTCTGTCTTTCTTTCTCTTTCCGTTGAGTCGTTCCCGATAAAGCTTATGAACACGCAATACGACGACCCTTGAGGAGAGTCACGAGGTCGATTCGTCACGTGGATTAGACATCGACGATTCACGCGGCGATTTGCATTTCTCAAACCCGCGAGGAATGCCGGATTCTCACACACTCCAAGAAATACATACACTCATTTGTATAAATATACCTATAGGTATGTGTGTATATATATTCAGTCATCTAGGAAAGGGGCAGGGAAAGAGAGACAAGTCACCGGAAGAGTATCGCGTAGCGGATGACGCGGCTTCCGGGGAACGTGTACGGCGTATATGCATGGCAATATACGAGTATATATAAGTGCTCGAGTAGTACACATATACATATACATTATACATATATATGACATACACCTCTATCTCGAACAGAAATTTGCCTGCGCGGCACCGGTGTCTTTTTACTCGTGTCCAACGAATACGGTTAGAATAATATTTACGATGTTGGAAAAATATTTGTTACAATAATAATTTTTTGAGACAATGGAATCGTTTCCTTAGAACTATGGTCGATTTTACGACGATGTAATTTATCATATTAGAAACCTGTGAAATTCATACTTCTAAATGCAAAGCAAATTTGAAACGCGACTTTATCGAAATCAAAAGTTTCATTTACATCGGGAATGTAAGTTTTAGCTTTATTAAAGTACGCGATATGAAATGAAATTGACACAACTATGTATGAATTTGCTGAGTTGTTATTGCACATAATTGACTGGAACTGTCTGTCATTCCAGAAATATTATGAAATACTTTGGATGCTCTAGACATTAAACTAATATTAAATGCAGCACATAAAGATGGATGCTGATTTGACAATCGTTGTGATTGTCAGCTAGAAGCTGAATAAGGCTTTATCTTAATACACGAATCGTGCTTCTTTTTCATATAACATCGTGCGTTTTAAATAACTGACTCACGATGAGAATTGTAAACGACAAATAATTTGTCTGATAATTTGATTTTCTTACGCGGCGCTTTCCATAGTAGTGAAAAACAGAATATTCTAGTTTAGATTATTATATCAACAACAAATACGAAAACAAAGGCATATAATATATACATTCCGTAAATATTGACGATCTCGGAATCTTGAACGCCGGAATCGTCATTTCATTATTCATTGTATATCGAAAGTGACTAAATCGTCGTTTTCACTTCTGTCCGTTCTTTTATACGTAAATGTATAGCAGAGAGTGCGTCTTCTTTCAATAAGAAAACTTCGAAACTTTGACATTTATGAATTCATGCAAAATTTTGCTCAGAAACTTACGATAAAATGTATTCAGTCGCGTGAGATACGAGCATTTAACGTTTTTTCATAAATTACATGCTGAGCAAGTGTAAAGAAATGTTGCGAAACGACGTATGAAGCACGAGTGGCGTTATCGATCGAAAGAAAGAACCAGTTGAAGTGCTGAGAGAGAGAGAGAGAGAGAGAGAGAGAAACCTTAATTACTCACGATCCGATACGCGCCACGTGCTGAAGAATCTTTCTCCATTCCACGAGGGATTTGCTAGGAGAAAAAGCATTTATCAAAGCTTCGCGTGAGTTTATACCACGTTCGTGTTTAATAGCATTTTTAACAATAAGCAGTTGAACCGGGCGGTCACCCCTTATTCCCGATTTTCTCTTCACACTTCGTGCCAATGCGTATAAACTTCAAACTCCACTATCTAATAACCCGCTTATAGAACGTGACATTGGGTGTCAACTATAATTATATCTTTGCGGATAGGCAAACTCTTCCTGTCTTAAGGAAAGGAAAATAAACATCTCGAGACACTTTAATACTAGGAAGTGCAACTATCCGATAAGCATCCTTCGGTAACGTACGTACAGCAACTTAGCTGCTTTAGCATGCAGAGACACACGTATACGTATGACATATATATCGAAGCAAGTTTATTGCGATCCGTTTCCGCGCGAGTAGAGAAATTTTTCGGCTGACGCAACGTCGGCTGATAAGAAACGTTGCAGAATACGTATGCGCGCTTGTACGTGGAGGAATAATTACGTATACCAGTACAGAGCTCCACAGAGTTGCGGGAGAACTCGAAGGGGGAGTTACAGTGTTCTTTTGTCGAGGAGGCAAGACCTCGATTTAATCGAGATGCCTCGGGAATACATTTACTTATATTATGAGCAAGTGTGCGTGTATTTACACTCACATGCGTGAGAGCTAACTATATACTCATATGCGGGAACTTTGGATCGGAGGGCAACGATCTGGCTGCCCTTGTTTCTAAGTATTCAAATGCGCGTCGTGTCGAAGGTCACGTATAGCGTACTTGCTTGAATCATTGATTTGTTTTACGAGTTTTAGGACTCGTAAATTTTTTATGCAAAGGTTTTTTCTCTTTTTGATGAGATGCTGAAACGAAAAAAAAATAAGTACTCTGTAAAAGAAGAATTATAAAATGAGCGTCCGTCATCGTCGCTTGTTTCGCAATTCCCTGTATAGCGTGGTTCACGCTCAGCCTTACCTCACTATAGTCTTGTCATCAACGAAACTCAATGAGGATAAAAAAGAAAGAGTCAAATTTAATGTATCCAATACACGCGTCGCGATGAGAGAAAAACGCTTCCGCGCAAAAACTCGACCTCGGCTGATCAGTTTTGTGTGTCTCTTTCTTTCTCGCTCGTTTCCCTGCATTAAGTGTCACCGCGCGTTTACGCTCGCTTTACCGGCTCATCGAGAACTTTTTTTCGCGAGTATTCTAACGCGTATGCGAGACGATCGAATGAATTTGAGACCTTGACTGAGCACCTCGTCGTGACGCAACTCTCCTCGAGTCTTATAGGTGTATACTATATAATACGCGTAAGTTCCATCGAAGGTATAACTCATATACGTTGCCTTTAATTCTCGAGAAAAAAACTCTTCGATTTTTCGAGTTATAGCTCGGCGGGAATCCGGTTCAGTCAACTCGTCGAAGCCTCGGTTCTCCTCGCAAAAAACACATCAGTCGCATCAGACTCCTATGTGTTTCTCTCTCCTCCTATAATCTTATCGAAATTCCAGGCGCTGCAGCGTGGCCTGTAATTTCCGAGCAATATTTCAAACGCTTGGTATCGACTCGAGTAGAATATAATAGACGTCGGGCGTATATAGTATATAAGCGAAAAATGTTCGACCGTTGGCGTAGGACGTATAGCCTAAGGTACATAATGCGTTGGTGACCGGAAATATTTTATATTACATATATACTGGAGACGGCGTAAGAGTGCATTATGTACGCGACGCGCCGAGATTCCTTATGCGTATACGTGGGGCCCTGATCGCGCGAGAGCCAAAGAATGTCGTCCGGTTTCGATGCATTATGCGAAGTGGTCGGGAATTTCGGAATGTCCATATATTCTCAATATACTGACTGAACTCTTGAAGTTTCTATCGGCGTGTATTCGCTCGATATTCGTGCAGGATGTGTATTTAATATGCGCGTGTACCGCCCGAATTGATTAAAACGTACTCTGCTGACGACACCGTACAAATTAAGGAAGTCACTCAAGCGGTTCGACAAAGCACTCGTTGTCGCCCGACGACGCCGCATAACAGACCTAATATATAATGCGAAACTAATGAAAGAAACCTATTGTTCAATTGAGTCATATCGTCAATTACGTTCGATTATGAAGTGAGGCCTCGAAGCAATTAGTTGCTCATCGATATTTTGTTCCTTCCTTTACTTTTCTTCTCTTTCAATTCCATACCTGACGATGTTGTACTTCAAAGTTATAGAATATTTAGCCATCGCTGATGCAACTACTTTAATCAATGTTTCACGTACAACGAATATTTTAATATTAAGCTCATCTTTTGGGTTTAAAAAAAAATTATGGTTCGGCCGAGACTGAGATCTTGCTCGACGACTTTATCAGCGTCTCCGAAATAGAAAACTCGTCGTCGTTGTCGTCAACAGTGAGGTATTCGCATTTGCGCCAGTGTGTATATTTTTAATGTTCATCTCACCTCGAACGAGTGCCAGTCAGAGTCGACGACCCGAAAATGGCCATACGAATATTCCGGAGCTTTTACTTTTCGAATATTTTATTAATTATTTTTGCAAATATTATTCGACGGACGTTTATGTTGTACATTTCTTCGATTCCCTGGTATGAAACGTCATTTGTCGGAAAGGAACGTTTATATTAACACGCAAAAAATTAACGAATCACTAACGTGCCTTGTTCTCGATTATGACTCTTACGAAGTATCCCATGTTTTGCCGATTGAACCATGAACAAGAAACCGATCTAAAAATTCACAATTTACGAGTAGCATCTAATAACAGTGAATGACGTGCAGTATATATAGTAATATTTTTAATGAACAAAGCAGAATATTCATGAGCAACATTGAAATTATAAGAATATTAAATATCAACTTTAAAGTTTTATGTTCGTTTTTATACACACTTCCCTGTATGATTTTCCTTTTTTGTTAAATTGAAACGTGTTTACTAAAACTGTATGAAAAGGTATAATTAAGAAGTTTCTCTGTACTTCAAAACTCATGGGCATATTTATTTCTTAACCCAACGCTGCAATAACTTGTGTCACAATACACAATAAACAGGCGGGAGTATAGTCTTTCAGAAACATCCTATTCATATCCTAATCTAGTAATGAAGTTTTGTCCTTGCCTGAATGTTTTATCTAATAGGATCTTGTTCCCAAGACATTTAATTCTACAATGAGTTTATTACATTATTCTTGCGTGTACATTTTTTGTGCTATATGTGTATAGATTCAAATGTACAAAAAACACGTATTCCCTCCCTGAACCTTAAATGCCCGTAACAAAAAATGTAAAACTATTCCAAAGCTATTTTTTCTGAAAAATACATTAAAACCGTTATTTAAGAAGTACTACCAGAAGTTCATCCAGCGCAGAGATATGATTTGTTTTTAATTTTGGCATTGCCGTGGTTTACAGCTTGAACAGTTTAATGAAATTTTCAAATTCAAAGCTCAAATAAAATTATTTCTATATCATTTTGGGCTATTGAATAATGAAAATTTTTTATACCCATCATTATGAGGTAAATGATTCAATTCGTTAAAAAAATACAAAATGATGCTTTTTTAATTTTAAAACGCATTCAAAGTGCGAATTTTTTTATATTTGGTCAAAATCCATTTGCTCATGGATCAATCTAGTTTTTTTATGTAAATGAACTATGTGATATTGCAAATTTAACGACAAACTTGCTGTGAACAGAAAAAAGGTAGTTACGAAAGTCGATTACATATTTCTTATTGTGCAATTGGCACCTTTAAAGAAATTCCGAATCAAAAGCACGATATATGTTTACTATACGTGCAATATCTTCTCCAAGAGAATCTTTCGTGATGCCAACACGAGGCTGCAATAAATTAAAAATATCATTGACACATAACTTATCATCGAGGGTATACATACTATCCGTCCAGAAAATCGACAAGTGTGAGCGCGATATGTATTCTTCTGCAATGTTTAAAGTTTTTCCTTGTTTGCGAAATTATTACGTTCCATTGGCGTTGCGCACTATAAATATTACAGATCTCTTTCTTTGGGGAGAGTAAGAGTGACGAGAGGAAGTAATTTATCAATTTGTATAATTAAACGAACGGTATTATCGTATAGCTATAGAATCAAAGCTGTTTGCAATGATCGTCATTCTTACAATATAAATACATTGTATCCGAAGATTGATAAATTATAACGTACGATTATACGACGTTCTCGCTATATACGATTTTGCAGTTTTCATTATTTTTTTTTATTCAAGATAGGGGATACACAAAGAGTGATACTCCGTTGCGACACTCGGCATAATTACTCTAAGCTTGATACATATATACATTTACACACAAACATTTACATATACTACGAAAAAGGAAAATCTGAATTTCAGATCACATTATCTGAAATTTGTTGCTCTTATTTATTCGTTTAAAAAACAAGGTTGTAAACAGGTCTATTTATTTAAATAATACTTATATTATAAATATGTCGAATGAATTAATTGGAAATTTTATTAAATTATTCATTATGACTTTTTACAAGATCTAGGTACATATATATATATATAGGCGAAAGAACGAAATTTTTAGTTCGAAATTGCTGTGTCTTATGCAATAAGTTTTAACTGACTCAGCAGTATACTAATACGATGTATATATTGTAAAATGACATTAACAACAATGTCTACACTGACACAGAGAGCTAATCATTAAGCTGAACATTGCGAATTATTCTGTTAATGTTTACGCAGAAATCTCTTTGAGAAATAGAGTATATAAACATAGACTTTTAACGCGAACTCGATTGTTGCTCAAATGTTTACGATGTTTAGCTAACGATTCAAATGGCGAGCAATTAACTATATTGCAAATTCGTTTTGAAATAATTTTGACATCATATCCGTCTTTTCCTTAAAAAAAAATTGCAAAGATTGGATCTCTCACCCTAAGACTCGACACGCCTTGAATAAAAACAAATGTGAGCATATTTCCAATTCAAAGACAAACATCGTCAACGAGACGAAACTCCGCAGGATGAATTGCACACTTTAGCGCAATAAATCTGAGCGCGGTGCAACGCGTTTATTGCCGTTATATACACGAGGTGACAAAAATTCGAAATAACGTTTGCCCGTTGGAAAGGGGAAAATAACTGGTGTACGCTTGAATCGCATCTGCGCTATACAAGATATCGTCATCTTGTCGTAGCGATGCGTAGACGCACAAGCTCGTACATCAAGTGTATATCTATATACGAATCGTAATAGACGCGTGGAAATACTTGGCAAGTGGTTCAGAAACCTATGACGGAGCGGTAGTGTGTGTCGTCAACGATGACGCGTCCTCTTTTATAGCAGGGAACAATTACTAGTCGGATCTCCATCTATTCATATATAACGATAATCGGCGGACGGTTCAGCTGAGAGAGCTACTCAAGGACGAGCACGTGCGCGATCGGTTATGTATGCGTATTGTGTGTGTAACTGTCTATGTATTCGTTTAGATGTAGTCGATTTTCCACGTTTGTATATACATCGGTGTACACCGAGGAAGATTACATTCTGCAACGTAATAGAAGAGCCACGATTTCGGAAAAGACTCGCGGTCTATTCGATGCAATATCCTTAAAATCGGCTCCTCTCGGGCGAGAGCCTACGTACTCTATAGCACTTTACTGAAAAATTTTACAATAATATTTACTTCCGTGTTAATACGGAAGCCTCGTGTATAAACTATATCTATAAACGTGTACTGTACGAGTCTAACACTAGTATTATATACTTACACGCGCCAAAGAGCACGAAATAAACAAGCGTTTCCTTATAGTGTGCGCGCACCTCGTAGACTTTAAATAGGCGCATATCGGGGCGCATACACATGTACATAGCGGCATACGTGCGACTCGACAGTACTCATAAGTATACATATAGACGTAGCTATATTGCGCGTCTAGCTATACACGCGCGCTTACGCCTAATTGCATAAGAGTTTATTCCGATACATATATATAGGTATATAGTAGCTCGAGGCAATGCACGCGAATCAGCACAAAGTTGGCGTATTTGTCTTGCCGTTTGCAAAATATATCGGTATACCTGTACTACTGAATTATACAGTCTAACAGACACGTTCGTTATATTTATTTGTTTTTCTCCATATATATGTAACAAAATCAATTCCAAAGAAAGATAATGAGCAATCCATCGTTCCCCGAATATTATATGTCTAATAGCGTCTTCCGATTGATCTTCGTGCACAATATTCGTGCATGCAGCCTGTAAAAACTGTTCGCTCGATGTCCTGATAACTATGCCTAACGAGCGTAACTAGGTCGCCGCCACCGCGCAAGGATAGCTCAATGCGGTGTTAATTTATTGCGATGGGCCCCGCGAACCTCGAACCGAGTCAAGTTCGAGCCTTCTACTGTACTTATAGTTATATGTATATACATATATATGTATATACACGTGTACGTGTAATGTACGAGTAAAGAGAAAGAATTTTCGTTGTTCGCGCACAGTTTACGATGCGAACGTGCCGAATTCATTTCGCTGCTTCATTTTATGCCAGCGTGAAGGAGAGACGAGACTGAACGGAGTTGTGCAATAGACAGAAGCGTCTGAGTGTCTCGATCGCGTTTTTTCCTTCAATTGGGTACGTGGAAAAATTATTGGTAATTTCGAGCGATATATAAAATCGTTTTGAAATGAGTATTATAATTGAAGTAACAGGAGTTGTGAGAGAATATAGCTTGCACGGTTTCGAGCAATTAATTTATTTCTTTTCGATTTATTTTATAATTCAAACATTATTATAATTAAATATGCTCATTAGGAGATTCTGTACACCATGGAGCTCGACAAAACCTATATAAAGTAACCTTGGCTTATTCGCACTAACATATGCTCGAGTAATATCTTTCGAGGCGTGAAATTCGTCGTATAACGACCTCGAACTCAATTTCATTGAGAGGCTCGCGTGTGCCTTTAATATTTGTGGTTGGGTATGTGCACTTATTTTCGGGTCAACGATTTATTTCATTGTAAATTTCAGTATTAGCGTATACTTAATAATTCTTGAGCAAGAAAAAACAGCTTTAAATTGATTGAAAAATTAGTTAAATTTAACAAAGTGTAAGACACGCGATTGGGAACGACTGTATCAAAGTATAAATAATAATTCACGATTAAGTGAATTTGGGTATCTCGACGATTCAAGAATATATATTGCTCGAACTGATAAATTTTAAGAAATACAAATTCGAGTGATTATATAAGATAGTATATGTATCATCGCAAGCACACTGGCGTGTTATATATGTACACGTTTATACAAGTAGTCTACGCAGTTTGATTTCGTAAGAGAGGCTTGGCGTAATCTTATCGGTGTACCGATTTTTCGATGGCAATCGCAATAGAAAAGCGAGATAAAAGGCGAAGTGCGATTTGCTTAAACTTTTCATTGAATCGATGGAAAGTTGTTCGGCTACTAACGATGTTGCTGATTTATCATTCGTCTACGACGACGTATGCGTGTTCGTGATGCGAACGATGTTTTTAATATTAGATAAATAATACGAGGAACTAGTTAGTGTATGAATGGATGCCACTCAAAAGCGCGAATAATTAATTAATCGAGTACGTCTCCTCGATTATTACGAGGACGTGATTTCATCGGAAAACGTCAGAAGTCATCTGGAAAAGTTGTAAATATTGATTGTCAACTGATCGGATTGATCTTCGGTTCGTAATCAGATAAAATAAGAGGTCGAAAACAAAAACCTGATTATTCGAGATCGAAGGTATAAATTCCTATATTACGCGTCGATGTGTCGAGAATATATTGTAGACGTTCTTTTCTTACGCGTGTTGCAATTGCGTAAAAGCCGCCAGGGAGATGATTTTAGTAGTCCGGAGGGAGAAGACAAAACGGAGATGAATTGAGAAACTCCTGATGCGATAAGAAAGTCTCTGTGGACACTCGCAATTTCCAGTATTCTTGTAGACGCGCATCTCGTATATATATATATACATGTACTTTTATGTTACAAAGATACTTTTCTTCACTCGAAAGTTTCATAATGTACGAGCGGAAAGTCATTCGTTGTTCAAGGTATATCTAGAATTTTCTGGACAGACTATTATCGCTGACAGAATACGCCTCTGTTTGAGTTACTACATAATTATTTCAGTATAACTGATGAAACTGCGAATATTATAAAACGAAATTTCAATTTTTTAAGTATCACGTACGCGATAAATATATATCGATCGAGGACACACAAGGGCGTATGCCTTTTAATATTGGTACTCGAGGAGATGAAAAAAAGATTGCAAAGAGTCAGAAAGTATAAACGAATGACACGTTATTTCCTAAGAGATAGCCGTCCGCCACTGACGTTGCAACACTTAGACGCAGCGAGACAAGCCTCTGGCGTAAATAGCCTTCGTCTCACTGCTGTAGTTGCATGCGGCTGCATTCGTCTGTTTCTGCTGAATTTAAAGGGCCAACGGACCGAGAGCTCGATAATTCGAATAGAGTCAATGTATTTATATTACTTATAGTGGTTATGTACCTGTGCAGATTGTACAATACCAACCAAAGTGGACTTCGCTTAAAATATTACACAAGAATAATCATAGCGCAAAGAGTGCATAGAGCCCCTCGCAAAACATAATTACAACTCTGCAAGAGTTCCGTTTACATTGCTCTTCTTTATTACCCGAATTTCTAGGGTGTCCTAATGCTATTTTTTCTCGAGTGTTCTCGTTCAAACTTTACAATGATATATAACAACTCCGGTTTGGTAACATATTAACGATTTTTACCTGTATTAGTTAACTTGTATTATAAATAAAATCTAGTTGAATTTTCGCTAAGATACACTAATGATATTAATAAATATTTATTTAAAAATATTTTCATTAAGAAATAAGTATAGAGAGCATTGTTTCTTAATACTGTCTTCATAACGCAACTAGTAAAAAATTAGTAAACTTCGTATCAATAAAGCGAATAATACCACGAATAAACCTAAATCGTAGGCAGACACTGTCAACACAGATTAAAAAAGAAATTGTGTAATATATCTACAGAATTAATAATTTTAAACGTTAAATTATATTGATTTCTAATTAATATATTATTATAATAAATGTTGATTACAACAATTATTAGATTAGTTTTTTTATAATCAACGTGCTCTCTCCCAGTTATGAAAAGTCGTCAGGTTTCCAGTTAAAGTAAAGTCTAATTCCTGGTCGATTCCTTAACGACGATAGTTTTACAAATAGATTTAAATAATTTAATAAGTCCTTACGAATCGTGTATAGGATTTCTGCCAGGATTTCTATTAAAACTAATGATATTGCACACAATAGAATGCAAATGAAAGAAAAAGAAGAGAAGACGAATAAAAATAATAACAAGAGCTGCATAGTGCTGCTAGTGCTACACAGACAGATGAGAGAAGCGCACTGCGAGCGTCCTTCCAGTCCGATAGGTGACCGTCATCGGGATCACGGGAGCAGAGCGCCGGTATAAGAATTGCGCGATCGTCGTGTCCTCCAAAGCCTCATCAGCGTCGATCAAAAAAGGTCTCGATATCGGAGAGCCGATGTATATAGCGTATACAGCGGTGTAGATACTCTACTGCGCTGTAACGCAACTCGCTCGCGTACAAGAGCAACGAGAGCGTAATGTCATCGCTCGATCGAGCGCAAAACTGCTGCGCGATGCCGGCGGCTCCTTTTGGCCATATTACCCAGCACCTGCACCAACTGCAGACGCCTCGACCTTCGGCAGTGTCTACACTTGTATGTGTACAATACACGTGGCCACGTGCGGGATGAATGAAGTGGCTATTATGTGATCCTGATATCCGTACTTTCTCGAGTACATTTTGCGTACATGCTCGTATGTACGTACGTATACATTCAAGGACGATGGTTTATCAACTCAAATGTACGTTGTTATAGAATCGGCTGTAACCTACGGACTCTTCTCGGAATATATCTATATAAGCTACACACCTAATCTCTTACTCAGACGGGCAGTAGCTATTATATAGCAACGCCAGCGAGTTTAGCTTCATTGTAATTGATCTTTCCGCTCATTACTCCTCAGCTGCCGCCTATATAAATAGCCTCTGCTCGCGTACCTTGTACAACTACGTATATCTCTTTCTACATAAATGTACTTTATTGCGATCAATAGGAAATTAATGTAATGTTGATGAAGCTACATTAGAAGATTTGCTCGAGTCTACCTATGCGCGACCTGCGCAAATTGTGTTTCACGATCTCGTCGTAATTTCATTGACGAAGATAACGTATTCTCAGTACTTGTACTCGGCCGATGCTGCTATGACTGTATATGCGAGCAGGTGCAGTTGTGACGGTAAAAATGACGTGCACCTGCCGAATCGATTATCTGCGTGGAAGCGACAGAAGGGATTCCGTGTATTATTATGAATATCGTGACCAAGAATTTACGCGTTATGCGGCCGAAAAGTACATCGCTTCGTGCATCTAAAAATAAAAACTGAATCAGAACTTCCCGCGTAATGCGCATAAACTAGAGAGCTACAGAAAAAAGAAACTATTGTATACATAGATCATAGTCTTTTCAATATCTATCAAGGATTATTCCGATCTGACAAAGCTTACTCCCGAGAATGAGAGAGAGAGAGATATGAGCTTCACCTCGAACAATGTCCTGGCTCAGTGAGTGCATGCACGTGAGTCAGGCGAAAGGCACACACATACACATAGTCGCATTATCGGCAGCCATTGTAACGTCAAGTCGTTCTCACGTAATAAAATTCCGCGGGCTTTAATGTCATTGTGCCAGTTTTGTTATCTAATGGACGAACGACTGCGCGATGGTTCAGAGTTAGCTGCCTATGCTGACAATTACACGTCGATATGTGGAGACAATCGTTCTTAAAGCACATAAGTATATATATATATGTGTGTGTGTGTATGACTGTATGTACATATAGGTATATGGCTCGATGCTTGGGAATGTCATCATCATGAGTGTATTTTGAAACGTTTTAGAGAAAAAAAAGTACAGCCGAGTTCTCCTTTTTTCTGTCTCTCTCTCTCTCTCTCTCTCTTCTTATTTCATCTCACGCGTGCTGATTCGATCGAGTCTGAGTCGCATTTGCGCGAGCTTGCAAGAGGAGAGTAACGATGTAAAAAGAGAGAGAAAGACCTTGTTTGCGGCGACAATTGCGCAATATTCGACTGACGAAACGATTTGAAAAATCTGCGACATTGCATATACATGTATTTTTAGTCAAGGACTAGTATATCAAACAAACGCGGTCAACTCTGAGGTGTAAAATATTATCGATATTATTATTTATACGAATTTAACTCGGACAATACACTAATCAATATACTTTGATGCCAATGCCATAACAGATGTTTCTAAGCTTATACCCACAAGTAAAATAAAACATCATGTTCTCCAAACTATACGGCCTCGTAAATTTAAAAATAAAAAGCATCTCTCTACTCTCCCTTTCTCTCTCTCTCTCTCTCTCTCTCTCTCTCTCTCTCTCTCTCTCTCTCTCTCTCTACGTGCTATACCGTATATGTATACCAAAAATATATACAAGGAAAAGAAGCCGCACACATGCTTGAGCGACTCAATCGCTGCCGCGTTGCAGAGAACGACATATAGCAGTTGGCGGCTGTGGCACACGCGCCAGTAAAGGATCATCATCGGCATGATCCGTGAAAAGGATGCTGGACGCGTGCGGCGCTGTGGCCCTTGTATAATTCAGGAGCGCAGCTGCTGGCCTCACCGCCAAGCGGCATCTGCAACGCCTGACTGCCGTGCAGGTGATGCTGTCGTAGCAGGAGAGGGAGAGAAAAACAGGCTGGTGAGCTCGTGTACGCGTGCTGAGGCCGAATTGGAATTGGTGATGCGTGCGCGTGACTGAAAGAATTTTTTTTTTTGACGAGAGAAAAGAAAATTGGAAGTTTTGGAAGAGATCCGTTTTTGAAAAGCCTAATTATGTTTGTTTCTTGTTGAGCAAGGCGAATAGTCCGACAGTGAAATGGGTGAATTTTCGAATTTGTCAATATGTTTTATTTTGATCGAGAAGAGAGGAAAAAAATAAAATATATATTATATTCGGTTGAATGCTTGAAGAATAAATCTCATCCGCATCGTTTCAGTCTTATCAAGATCCACATGCAGCATTGGAAATTCACTCTCCGACTGTGAACACACGACGAACTAAAAGAGCACATACACGTCATCCGGTCCTCCCGGACAGCTCATCTCCATCTCGATCTCTCTCTCTCTCTCTCTCTCTCTCTTCTCTCTCTTACTCTCCGCATTCCTTTTATATACCTATATAACATCCACGCGCAACAGGATGCAAGTGGGCTGCCGTATAACGTCGCCTCTATATACATATTATCTCCGGTGTGTCTTTCTCTGTCTCTTGCGAGCGCAGCGTAAAACGCGTCTCAAGACACTATTATACACCGCGAGGCCTTCGATTTATGGCTCAGGGTCCTGTCGCGCTGCCGCCTCGATGACACTTTGTCGCCGCCGCAGTCGCCGCCGTCGCTGCAGTAGTTTCCATGTGTGCGTGGGTGTAGACGCGATTTCGCGTTGTGTATAGGTACTTTACGACGATGTCACGAGGAGAGTAAATTTCGCAGCCGTGTTTTGACACTATGAAAAAACGAGATACGCGTTTTTTTTAATTTTTTGACAACTCTTTTTCGTGTTCTCTATACGTTTCGAGAAACGTTATATATTGATAATACATACATATGTATACGGTACATTATTTGCAGTATTATCATTGAAGTGGAAGATTAGATGCTTGTAAACAATGCTGCGTTGGAAAATACGTTTATCCCTCGAGAGACACAACATCGTCTCATGATGCACGATAGCCTGTATTGAAGCGAAAGAAGCGCAGCAATCGTCGTACTTAATTGTTATAACATATAACTTATAGGTCGATAATGTGTGGGCGTTACGTCATAGGCGATAAAGGCGACGCATTTCTCTCGGTACCGTCATTTTCGATCGAGTTTTGTATGTCTCCATGGTTGATATCAAGTCTATATATATATTTATATATATATATATCTCTCTCCCTCGAACGAACGAACGTATTTTAATTGATATGAGAAACGCTGTGCAATAGCTATGTATATGTAGAGTAAATTTCGAAACGTAAAAAAAGATCGCGAAAAAACGTGTGCACATGCCTAACAGAGCCGAACACTCTTGATAAGGCTTTTCTTGTTCATTCATTCGTTGCTCTCGAGAGCTCATTTGTCGCGAGATGTTGTGAAACTTTGTCTATACAATTACTATATCGGTCTTAAATATTTTCCTAGTAAATTTAGTAAAAAATCCTACTCTGGAAAATTATGTATGGCAATTATAACTGCCTTGGAGAATGTCTTTCATCTTAGGTATAATAAGGAAACAGCTGAAACTCACTAAACCGAAAACCCTTTTTTCCGGCTTCTTCGCTGTGTATAATATATCTTCGAATCGATAACCGCGTATAGCACGGCATTAAGAATCTCTCTTCCTGCTTCGTTTTCTAAACAAACACTACATTTAGAGGAAAAGATCTTCCGAAAATAGAGCTGCACGGAAGCCCCATGAGAAAATCCTTTCCTATAAGCTAAGAAATGCCGATCCTTTCCTGCTCAGTGTCTTCTAAATCTCACCGAGGGACACGACTCGAACGATCGTAATAACGGAGCCACGTTTATCCTGCTTTTTGTTGCGTGGAAATAGGACTGGGTTGCGCTGGAAAATTGAGGCTGATCTGAAAAGCCGCTTTGGCATTTTCTCGGAGTCTTAACGATTTAATCTCAATTGTAACTTCGGAGTGTGTATATTGTATAGTCTGTATAAATACATGATCTTGTGGGAAAGGTTAACAAAAATTTATTCATTGAAAAATAGCTACGTTTGTAATTTTTTGATGATTAAACTAAACGCATCTCGTTTCCAATAAAAACATTATACGAATAAAGTAAAAATAGAAACTATTTCACTATTTTTCATAATGCAACGCTAGAAAACAAACACCGGGGTTAAGATTTTCTATATAGTCGTCGTTGCTGTAAATTTCTTAAGTCACAATGAAAATCCATACGTCCGTACCTTAGACCGATTCCTATAATCTAATATAACCGATTACCTCGACTGATCAAACTTAACGATAACCTCAAGACCTTCTTTCACGTCATAGTCATATCAATTAAATGAATAATTTAATATATGTCGCCTGTCCGCTTAAACAACGGGGAGACAACAAAAATGTATTTGCCTCAGCGCGAAAAATGTGTACCTGTTGTTTTGCGATTGTATATATATTCACGCATACCGCTTTCGAGACACATAATAGTCGCCCAAAGAAATATCGAGTCCGTATATAATGTAAGCTGGCCCAGAGGCAAATCATTTAAACTGTCCCGATATTATGCACATGTATATGTGTATATATTCGGTATTGTGTATATAGGTATATATTCAAACGAAGCAAATCTGATCCATGAATCGCCACATTATAAAACCTATATAGATGCATATATAGCCATATCCTGGGCACAGAAAGAGAGACGCGAAATAATATATAAGGTGCGTTCGTTGCAAGCGCCCATCGGCACTGTAACGAACCGGTTATTATAGTATATGCCCGATTCACGTCCCGAGAATATACCTATATATAAATGTATACAGCGCACAAGCTTCTCTTTATCTCTCTTTCTCTCTTACTCTTTCGGGGGGAGACGGAGAGATAAACAGTTCCGGTTTTCAGCATCGTATGCGCGCAAGATGTGTGCATGTGTGCATGGGTGTATGTGTGCGCGCGCGCGCGCGCGAGTCCGTAATGGGACGCGGTCTCGGACGCGGTGCGATTTTCAACTGAGAAAGAGAGCCCGGAGGATGCGGATCCTCCACCTACGCTCGAAAAAGAAAGAGGATGTAATAGGCTCCTGCAAAGCCGGTTTATGCGCTGCAGACGCGGTTGTTATAAAGCAACCGAAGTGTGCGGAAATAATAATTTTCGCTTGAAAATTCCAACCAATCGTTCCTCGAGGTATAATGAAACGGAGGTATTTTCGCTGGAAATAAACGTACATATATATACGTATAGATATAATATAAATATAAAAGTATCAGCGATTCCTTCACGTATACATACTTCGATTACAAGAAAGGAGAGAAAGAGCTTCAGCAACCAATTATTATATACGCAATCGCTTCTAATACAACGAAAACTCAAACAAAAGCTGTATCTATCCCGTCCGAGCGATAAAGTCCAATTAGTGCAATCGCGCGTATTATATGCGGCGAGAGCAATTTTCTTTCTGACCCTTTTTTCGCTTTATTAAGACAAGCCAAAGTTTCCGCGTATATATATACAAAGAATCAAAGGGAGAGATTAAACGAGAAGAGGAAAAATATATATATATACATATAACGCAACTTCATCGAGGGGAAGAAATTCAATGCTCTTTCTCTTGGCCGATTCCGCAATTATACATTGTGTATATACATTCTGTATATATACGTATATACGAAACCGAACAGAACTCGGGCCTCGTTTGCCGGATGAATGAACCTGTAAGATTGAAAGAGAGAGAGAGAGACAGAAATTCGCAAGCGCGCGCACGTGTGCCAGCCGTCGATACTCGACGTCGTGATTGCATTTTCAAGTTGCGATCGCTGATAGTATATTAACTGTTACGTGAATAGGCGAGTAGAGCAAGTAGGTAGTTCCACACGACTCTTCGATTTTCACATATTTGATAGTGAATTACGACAGGGCGAAAATGCGCTATTAATATATAGAAATTAAGCTTTTGATCCACGGCATCTTTTTAACGTGGCGCTTTCGCACGTTTTTCATCTATGTGTGCCTATACCGTATACACGACAATGTGTGCCGTCATGACACGTGAGTACGAAATATTTAACATTGACACGCGATTTCAAAACGCACGCGTTTGCGAAAGAATGTCGCGCGCGTCTATAGGAAGTCCGGAGTAGAAAAAATGTCACTTTTATCCAACGTAAGATACGTTGAGTGAACGATCGATATATTTGTAGAACTCTGCATGTAATCTCAATTAAAGAAAAGATAGCGATCGAATTTTTGTTTGAAAATCGAATTAAAAAATTAGACCGCTTGAACCTCAATATTTCATACGATAAGCATAACAAAGGCGTACCAGGTATATTATCTCTAAAACCGTGCTCTTTCTATAAAAAAAAAGCTGATACATATAGGTACAAGTATCGCAATTCTTTGCCTAATGCCTCGTGCGACCGCTTTTCCAGTAGCGGCGACGACGATCATAACCTCCGCGCGATTACAATACACTCTCATCACGGAATATAGAATGCGGGTCACGCGGGAACGTTTATGCCGCGGATGTCACGGTGAACGGACGTTACCACTTGGCTTCCATGTATACGTATACATGATGTACACACATATACAGAGAAATACATACATATATTGACTCGAGCGAGCGTCCTCCTCTTATATTCCAGGGGCTTGGGATTTTGCAACCAATTCTTGCGCTACCGCAACCTCGTTCGAGGTCGTGCTGTTCGAGGTCCGCCACACACACACAGACGCATAAACATGTATATGTTCCATCCTCCAGAAGCGACTTTTTTCTTGCGGCATCTTTCTCTCTCTTTCTCTCGGGCTGTCCAAGCCAGTTCGTTTCTTTGGCAATTATTGCGAGGATTTCAAAAGTCGCGCTCCCTCAAAGGTTGCGTGATGAGATGCTGCTTTTAGCAAGGCCTATGGACTTGCAAGATTGTCCATAGTCTTATCCCTGATAATGTGGGTTAGTAAGGCACGAAGATTTTAGATTTGCCTGCAGTATTTTATCAAACAGTGATATACTGCGAGCAAATTCAATTCTCTTCAATATTGTATATACGCTTGAAAATAAAATACGATCAACTTTTCCATTCATTAGCAATTCCGAACAGCGATTGCGCAGCAAACATATATATTTTATTATTTCATCAAAATTCAGCCATTCGAAAAAGAATATTTTGTATAATTCATCATTGCGTGTGTAGGAATGTGATTTCGTAAAACATATATTCGCCGGAAGAACATCACGAGATCGTATACATACATAATCGAACCTCGAATGCGAACAATCGTCAACTATACATGTACAATATACAATATACATATAATACGCCATCAGCTTTATCACGCACTATATACTCTGCCTTACGCGAAAATTGATTTGCGCAACGCAGTCAAGCTGTGTCGCACATATGCACATGTGGCATTTGGAACAATAATGCCCATGCACGACGGAATGTGCGGGAAAAAAAGTACAAGGGTTCGTTGTATATGTATATACGTATATTGCATATATATATATATATATATATATATATATCGCACACCTGTCGCGCTCTACGTCTTTTATATTATATGTGCGTGTCGCCCGTTCTATTCTTTCTCGATATATCTTTCAGTGCGCTTGCTAGAATGCGGCCACAGGTTATCGCGGAAAACTATGCGCATTTTATTACATATGAGAATTGCTATAGATGATGAGATTATCAAGGTGGAAACTTGATGAATATGTAACATGTACTTACACATAAGATGAAAGGTAACGACAGTTTACTCAGCTTGACGAATTGACATTGGGATTTGTAGTTGACAATATAAAAAACGTCCGACGTGTGGCTTAAAAGACTGTCTTCTCCTCACCAAATCCCCTGCACTTTCACACGCCGAAGATTCTAATCTTCGGTCAAGAAGAAGGAAAAGACATCCCTTCGAAAGCCTCTTAAACGAAAAGCCAAACACTAACGTCTTATCCCCACTATATATATGCATCTTTCAGTTAACTCAAATAAACACACGTACATCTGCAGGTAGATATTGCTTATAGTTTATACATAGCTACGAGAAAGCGATAGACGAGAGCTCGACTTTTAGTACATATCGATTTATCGGACCGGAAACGAATACGCCAGACGGCATACACTTCCGGTCTCGCCTCTGCAACAGCAGAAGCAGATCGAATGCCATCGCCGTGTTATACTTACGTCACTAGAGCTATGGCCACACGGACATCATGAAAAGTTTTATCGCGTAGATTGATCGCGCCGAGAGAAAGAGAGTATATACACAGACACGTATACCTACATGTAGATATATAACTGATTCATTGTTCACAGCCTGCTCTCTTTTATTGCTCTCTTATACTGCTGATTGATTGCAAGGGTCGAACACTTTTTTTCTCGGTGTCGAGTTTGTCACCGTCGTAGACTTTACTTGTAACGATGAAGTTTTCAAAAAAAAAACCTCTCGGTTGAAAGAAAAATTAGGCACCGAAAATGGAGACGTTATACGTACTAAATGACGCATCACGCGACGGGCTCCGCATCATCTATATATACCGCGAAGGATTTTTTTAACCAGAGAGTGAAACAACGCTTCAATTTCCGGCAAATCTTTTTTTCGAGCGGCCTGGCCGCAACTATAACGAAAGAGGAAACGAGCTGGTTAAACTGTTTTTCCTTGGTTCCTATCGAGAAGGCAAAATATTTCTTCTGGTTCCTTTTCGGGAGTCAGTCAAGTCGTGAAGAGACAAAAGAAAATGATCGTGCGCGTTAGCATTGACAGCGATAGCATTACGAGAAGCTGTATTGTTGTGGTTCATTTTTTAATTGCCGTCTGTGGAGGTCGGTGCGGCACGGCGGCTTGTATTTTAGGTCACGGTGTCATCATCGATGATATATCGTTATGAAACGCGCTAATCGCATGTACAGACAACACGGCCAGATGTATTTAAAATACTATAAAAAGTCGAGAACGATCTCGCAGGTCTGTAACGACTGTGAAAATTTATTTCAAACCCCTCGTTTTGAACTCGACAACATTTTTTTTTTTTTTTTTTTTTCAAGAACAAGAACGTTTTGTACAGATCTCCCACACCCGATGACCAATGGTGTAGGTATACCTGCCCAAACATTTAAACCTCGTCCTGTCGCCGATAGTCATAAAAACCTGGGAAACTTACCGCGGAACGTGCCGAATCATAATGCAAAAAGTGAAGAAGAAGTAGAAGAAGAAGGTCCCGTCAACTAGATCCGGAAGTTCGGTGTTCTACGCTCGCTCTACACAATCGGCACAGTTCGGGGAAAGTCTGTCTGCATAATAACCGCAGCGGAGAAACCTTTATAATTGAAAAGGCCAAACGACGATTCGCATCTACGCCACTGCATTGTAACATGCTATATACAGTCGTCGTAAAAGTCCGACGGATAGACTGGACCTCACGTTTACTGCGTATATATAATATAGGTATAGCCCCAATTACCGAGCGATTTTCACGAAGGGTGTTCTGCGCGTAATTCGGGGTGACAGAGTAAACCTGTGGAAAATTGAGAACCTTCTGAGGTTGCTCGTCGGACGTTCAAAATGTAATTAGGTAGATCAAACGTTTCTATGGGCGGAAAATTTTGAATGCTTATGAGGAATTTCTCGGAATTGTGGGAACAAAAAGGAAGTAGTTGGATAGAGCGAGAAAGATTGAAATCGTGAAATATTTGCGCCTCTATTCTTCGTTTACGATTTATATATCGATCGTCGAATCGTGAGAAGCATAACAATATAAATGTTTGTTTCAACACAAATATATATTTAACCTTTCGAAAGGATCCGAGTTCGAGATCTTGCAAATCGTTCTTTCGATAACGCATGGCCATCAACCTTCTTTTTTCATATCTAAAGATCCTTCAAATGCGAAATGTTTCCCAATCGAAGCTTTCGTATTCGAGCAAAGATCGCGTATTACATGTGTACTCATATCGTTATATACATGTACGTACACGCGGAACGACATTGGCGCCGAGTGTTTCTCAAGCGATGCAAATTCAGCGGCGTCCGCGGCCTTGAAAATACTCGCTGGAGAGACGCGAGCAAGGTCTTCAACGCTTCTGCTCTCTGTTCTTCTCGCGAAGATGAGACTCGCGATTCTTCGCGAGGTTTCGTGTAAAATATCCTGTGCACATATCGAACGTAAGGCGTACTTTTTGCTATTTTGTATTCGAAGACACATCTCTCATTTTTCTATGCACACATGCACGACTATGTTTCCAATTCTACAATGCAATGGATATTTATGCGAAGATAGAATCGAAAGGGAAAACATATTGTATAAAAATATCGTCGGATATTTAACTGTGTGTACGTGTCCATCAATTGGCACAGAACGGCTAGCTATAAAAACAATGATATCCGTTCTTAATAAAACATGAAATATAGCGCCTATATTTTTTCTCGATAAACATTCTTACTTTGCAGGCGGCGCATACACAGATGCCAGCCTCTCATCTGGGTTAATTTTCCATTTAGAAAAGAAATACGATGCAGCATCGCTGCTGTATCTTATACTATATTGTGACTCACTCGCGCGCTCGTTCTCATATATATAAGATCTCATATAATCACACTAAAAGTATAAACGTGTGCAGCGGCAGCAGTAGAACAGTACAATGCTGTCGTATTATAATCATTAGTTCGCACGATTTCCATCTATGCGACATACATGTACAGTACAATCTTTCTCTCTCTCTCTCTCTCTCTCTCTCTCTCTCTCTCTCTTTCCATTTTTTTGCTATGAATAAGGACATCTCCTTCGAGGTGAGATTGTCTTGTGTCTATAATGCAGCAATTTTCTGCAACGTCAAACTCTGATAATGGACAATTTTGTGGAAATTATGTATAAAAGAAGATAGATTGTATTAAGTTCCAGAAACATCGGGAAATAATATCTCGTAATAAATTTTAAGTTCCGAATGTCTAAGGCGTAATTAAGAAATCTTCGGATCGACGTGATTTCCATTTCAATTATATATTTACACATCTGATGAGAAACTGTCAGCCGCTATCATTTACGTTTCATTTCTGATAAAAGTATGAGCGTTAAAATTGTCGTTTACGAATATCTTCATATCGTTTCTTTGACATTTCAGATTGCCAAATATCTATTAGAATAATCAAGAATGTCTTTTACAGAAACACCTATCTGACGGATAAAGTCGCTTGTGAATTATGTGCCATCGTAAAGTAGTAACAGTTTTAAGTTAAATATGTTGAGAAAACTACAGTGCGTTAAAAATTATCTGAAGTTTCGTGGTGTAATTTTTGGACGGCAGCCGAAATTGAATCACAATTTTTTCTTTATAATTTAACTATTTGCTATTTCGATACTCTTATAAGCAACTTTAAATTAATAGGACAATGATAAGAGATGATGCAAAGTAATGTCTATTACTATAAACATATTAAAAAATGAGAAACTATGATTCTCTCCACAATGAATTTAGTGACTTAGTGTACGTAATAAAAAAACAATGATATAAAAAATTTGAATGATTATAAAATAACTCATTTTTACTAGTGGATCATCCACGTCCAGTTAGAGATCGCGAGAAGTATTTACAAAAATAGTACTACGTCCCTGAAAGTTCAGAATACGCGTTCGCTTCGTCACACGTCCGGTTTCGAATACAGCAGTGACTGCTCACTCTCGTTGCAAAGTGATTTCTTTGTTTTGTTCGAAATTCAAATAGTAGAAGAAAAGGAGGGGGCAGTTCATTTATTACGTTCAATGACAGTATATTGAGAGGTCAGTATGTATAGCTTTTTGAGATGATAAGCATATTTTTGATGTTTATCTTTACACGAGTTTCACGCAAAAGATAAAGGATGATGAAATAACTTGCAATCATTGGTGGATTTTCAAGGTGTGCAAAGATAAGCTAATCCGCCAGAATTCAATTGAAAATCTCGCGGTCTGTATAATTCAAGCTGAAAATAACTGTTCCCACGTAACTTCCCAACTGCGTTGCGGTAGATCATTTGTTTTTCCTATGCGAACCCGTATAGTACACATACGCACAGCAATCCTACGCATTCGAGAAAACGCGTTAGGGTATCACTTCTCTTTAGTGAAAAGAAAAAAAGAAATCTAAATTTAGCCTCGTGCATAAAACGTAAATACATATACTGGTCGTCTGCGTCGGGAAACTTTTCCTCGATTCGAAAGTTTTCTGCACGCAAAAAAATAGTGCGATCGTTCGTGCATACACTTTCGAAGTTGTTTTTGAGCTTTGAAATACTCCGCCGTAGTTTCTGTTACATCGAGTTTGCATACACGTTATACATATATACAATTTTCAAATCTCGCGCGAAACTGTATTTACATTACAATTTGACGCAACATACACAACAATTTTCTCTCGACATACGCTTATTTATGCGATTATTAGTATTATTCGTTGTGAATGGTAAAAATTCGATTATTTATTTTTGTTATTAAACGACGGCCGATAAAACTTATGCGAAAAGGTAGAAGGTGCCTGTCAGGTGTCACGTAGGCTTAATTTTTTTTCAATTCTCGACAGAATCAGTGCCAAAATTTCCTTCTCTCGAGACACGATAATACCATCGCTATTGCGTACTATTAATCAGCTTTGCGATGTTTTATGATGCAAGAAGACGTCGAGATCATGAGCCGCGCGAATATTCTTCCGCGATCTTCGAAAAACAAGAGGTACTGTCTACTATGAACGAATGTACGTTCATTTATCAATGAGACGATAGCTGAGCTATATAATGGATTGTATATATTATGAGCAGCGCTTTATCGATAAATAATGTATACCGCGTAGCATACTTATTTTAGTTAAATATGTATGTATATACTCGCGTGGTATAGTAAACAGTGAAGGTGAGTCATCGTAAGTCACGCTAAACAAGACGTGGGAGTAGAATCGAGGAATTCCATTGTAAATTTACAAAGTTCATGATTTTTTTGGTAAAGTTCGTTCGATGTTTGCATGCTAAAATAGTCGCTTTATCTTACAATGAAAGAGATTAAAGACAAAAGCGAGAGAATGGCGTTTTGTGCATCTTCTTTGGCGTAAGAATTTCCAAATCAATGACCCAACGACTCCCCTATGTGCAGCGGACCTACACAACAGCTGGCGTTCGATCTCCTCTATTTTTATTCTCGCTTTGCCGATGCGATTCTCCTCGCTTCTCGCTCACACATATGCACACGCTCTATGCGTATATCTATTCTCGGGGAGAAGAAAATCGCAACAGCGCCAGAATCGACGAGTATAGGTACCTCTGTGTTGATCAACATCCGGTATTTCCGTCAGAATTTTTAAAGCGCATTGCAGCTGCTGTAGCTTCGTTCCAATTTTCCGTATAACGCGCTTTTAGCACTCTTCTACGTAGGGATTAGGGAGGTCAGCAAAGCATTTTAAAAGGAACGTGTTATAAACTTGTTTTGCTGCGATTCTTTCCGCGATAACAGAATTTTGAATATGCGAACCTTAAGCAAGAGTTCATTAGTGGATTAGAAATGTTTCCGGTTAGAATTAATTAATGGGTTTCTGGAATTGATTATGGAATCGATATCCAAGATACAACAGCGGGAAAAAGACTTCTACTAGAATAGTTAGCTGATATACGAGCGTAAACGTACAAAGCAGACAGAATATTAAAAGAATTTCCTCCATGTCATCCTTAATCAATTATATGAAGCTCAGAGAGCGATGTTGACCTTTTTGCGGCTTTGTATACTATAGTTGTGTACGTGCGTTTCACGTACGTCCAAACGCGATCGCTCGACGCTCATGCACACGTGCACACACACGCGTACATTTTTAATAAAGCAACAGCCGAGCGTTTTCTTCTCTCGTGCGATACGATGTCCATTGCAACACGGCAGCCATCGCAAAATTTATTCGCGTCGACGAGTAAACATTTAAATAATCCGGATAAAAGCACATAATCGATAACCGTCACTTCCAAAGTCGTCCAACATTTTTAAACATTCGTCTGATAGCGGACGCGACAGAAAGAATTGTCTCATTTAAAAAATTGTTGCGTCATTCAGATGCGAAGTTTGCGTCGTGCTACTGTTACACGCGTGCGATCGATTGCTATATATAGATATAGATACGTGTAGGATGTGCCTACGTGCTGATTGAACGATTATATAGAGCGAAGGAGTGCAACCGTTACACAGAACGCGTGACGTTGTGAACGTTCGCCTGCGCAGAGCGTTAGCTTTTTAAAAAATGCACGATAAGCGTGCAAATTCATTATGAAGCTAATCGTTTTTTCTCTAATTTATATAATTCGATTGCTTCCACTTTATCTTTCCGGTTCTGCTTCTCATTTTAATATAAATCACCTTCTCCGCGATGCTCGTCTCGAACCTCAGAGTTAATTGAATTCTTTGTTCGGGATGTAAAGCGTGAAACGCTTAATCGCACGGCTCGAATTTCATTTATCTGGGACGAACACTTCGTATTGGTTGAACTGAAACGCTCGATCGCACAGGAAGCAGGAAAATAGGAAGTAGCACAATTCTTGCGCTGCCGTTGATTTAATCATCGCTGGATTATGAAAATCCGAGTTTCCTCTCGTCGATCTCATGATGAGGATAAAGGAAACCCTCTGAGAACGTGAAATATGTAGGGCTTGTCTATAGAATGAAAGCGTGGAAACGTCGATTTACATCGTTATATACATATATCGATGAGAAACGCGGCCGTTGAAGTATCAATTTATTAGCGAATAGCCTAGATTTGCTCACGAAGCTATGTGGTGTATAATAGAGAGATAACCAAACAGACGCTTGCGAACTGTGACGGTGAAGTATATCGCCCTTTAATATCGTCTTAAATTTCAAATTTACTACCTAATGTAATAAAATAGAAGCACACACAAAACGCTTTATCATGAAAAGTGACATAAAACGCATAGGCTTGACCAGATTTTTGTTGGCACAGTAATATCAGTATACGCCGTATATCATAATATTCCAATAGTTTCTTACGATAGCCGTATATTGCCGAAGAATTTTTTCTCTTCATATTTTTCCCCATCCCTTTATTATATGTGTGCGTCACTGCCGAGAGCAGTAGAAGAACGTGTAGCTAGCGAAATATTGATTTATTTGGCGAGGAGAGAGAGAGAGAGAGAGAGAAAGAGAGTCAAAGTTCTTTGTCGAGACAGACGGCGGCAGGGCGACTTAGGGGATGATGCGGTAGAGCGGGATGCGAAAAATGAGACTTTTTTTATTGGATCGTGGACGACGCGGAATGGAAAATAGGGTGTGCCTGCTGTTGTTTGAGAAAAAGAATTTTCAGAAGGGTACGTAAGGATTTCTTTCGAGTCTTCGCACAGGAAATGAATGAATGACGCTTCTTCTTTATTAAAAATAATTATATGTGATTTTAGGATGACTAGCAAGGATGTACTATGAATTTACTAAATTTTATGAGTTTTGGTAATAATAAATGTCGCCTAGAGCGTTCGTCAGCTCATCATGGTACAATTGAATGTAATATTATGCAACATTTCACATCAACAAAACAGCAATACATCGTTCCCGTAATTGCGGTCGCTAGTTCGATGCGTTAATGAGCAAAACATTCATTCCGAGATACTTATACATTATTATTGGTAAAATCTCAAATTCGAATATATATTCATATTAAGAGCATACACGTAGGCATAATATTTTTTGCGACTTACCTACAACAATTATAACAATCAGCATGCAATAAAGAGTGCAAATTATTGTAGCGATAATAAATAAGTCGAGGACGTAAAGAACAATAACTGAGCAGCTTTTAATTTTTTTACATTCGTTTTTACAAGTGCAAAATTGAACTACAATCTCCGTAGTTTCAATTCGGTTAAATACATACAAATAGGTTAAAGTTACATCGTTCATACCTCGGGTCCTGTGAAGAAAATTCTAAACGAACCTCATAAATCGTGAATATCAATTTTGGAGCACACCTCGCGCAATCGTGTGCTAAAGTTCGAGCGGTCCTAATCAGTTCGTATTTTTATAAATACTTCAGAAAAAAAGTAACTTCAGATAACGCATGACTGATAATATCGCGGGTATTTTTTTCTTTTGTTCTTTCAGGGAGTTCCTCGTCGTAAAATTATCAGCATTATAATATACATGCGTATAATAGTTGCGTGCGGGAAACCCCAATTGAGGATGCAAAACTCACCGAGTAATTGAGAGGCCCACTAATGCAGAGGAACTGGCAAAATAATTATAAACGATCGTTGTGAATGAGAGAATGGGAGAAGAAGGTATATGAATGTAAAGAGAGAGAGAGAGAGAGAGAGAGAGAGAGAGAGAGAGAGATAAAGAGACGAAAGTGTCTTCTCCCACGGATTCTGATGATCTCTCGTCATCGCTACGAGGATAGTCTCAATTGGAGCGGCCAACGCCTCGACGATGACGCCCGGGACTATATTCAGGGGACGATCTTAAAATATATACGAGCCGTCGAGAGCGTCACAGGCCGAGTGAGTATTATCGCGAATTATGTATCCTTCTGAGCTGTCTTGTCGTCACAACACAAGACTAAGGCGTAGAGAGTTCTTGAAAGTTTTAACTTTATTTCGTGACCATTATAATAATTTATACACCGAGAAATTACTATATTTTTTTCATAACTCATGAAACCTTCGTCGTGACAAGCGCAAAATCCACTTTGCGTTCTCTTGTGCTTCCCGATAGAAAAACAAACATAGATGAATCACAGTTAGCGAGACACTCATTAATCCTGCATAAAGTATATAAAACGACAAATCTCGCGCAATATATATCAAATATTATAATTTAGTTGCAAAACATTTCAAGTATCATACCGAGAGAGAGAGAGAGAGAGAGAAAAGTACTACCCCCTCCCCATTGCGCAACCATGCGAAATATCAATGAACCGCACTTGCGCACCACGTGCTCGCTCAGTCCAGGACGTGCACGTATACACGACGCTCCGTGTCTCGCAAGGGAAGACCCACGTATATAATGTAGAAACGTGAGAGCCAGCGTTTTGTTAAGGCAGTTTCGAGCTTCAGTCTAAGCTTGTACACAGACGCATGCGCGCAACGATAATGTTGTGCGTTTCTTTCTGTGTTAATACTCGATTATAGAGCGTGGGTAACGTGCGCACACGTGTGTATAGGTATGCGAGTATTTCTTTGTCGTCGAGTGAATTTTTAAGGTGAGTTGCAGTTTTTTCTCCAACGAATACCTCCTACCGAAAGGATGTATTTAGCGATATTTGCGTTAGGAAAAAAGTGAAATGGAAAAAGGGTAGTAATTAACCGAGTTTCTACGTTTTTTTCCCTGCGAATTTTTTGTACCAATAATATTTTTTATGCGCTTGAAATTGATAAGAACGACGGCGGAAGGTGAAAGGCACATAACGATACGAGTACACGGATCTAATTTTATTACGTAGCGAGTAACGGGATGAAGAAGTGCGGGATTACAGTTATAAGTGCGACGCCGGCGAAATAGGCGTAGAGAGTCGCCAAGTGTGTGTAAACGTTGGGATTACGAATTAAGCAAAGGTGACTTTATCACGCAAACGAACTTATGTTGTTTCAGTGGGTTGCAAACGACTTTGTGTCATTTCACAAAATTCAATGGGGATTACTGTGCATTTCCTTTTAGAAATGAAATCACGGCATTGCCTGTCGTTGCGACAGAAAGTGCTTGGCGCCTATCTCTTTTAACACACGGAGTAACGAAACATTTGTTACTCGCGTTATATTCCTGCCTCTTTCAACTGCAGATTCGTATCTCGATTTGCTTTTCCTCGTACGCGGGTTGAAACAACAAATAGTCACGCGTCTCGTTGCTTCGTCAATCATCGTTTCCTAGAGATGCGACTTTCGCTTATTTCATCTCAATAGTTGATAATTCAGAGTTGCATCGCGAGAGAAAAAAAGAATAGATTTCGTCGTAGTTCACTTTGAGAGTGAAGAAAATTCATGCAAACGTATCCAATTACGCGTTCCACTAATGTATCCGGGCGTAAGCCATTCGGTTAATTGCAAATCACTCGGCTTAGCATAGTCAGTCGGTATATTACGTTATCCTTCTGAGTACGAATTGGCAATGACAGAACTACGGAGTAATACTCATTTTTCTTGCGTCAACGTAATCCGGCACACTCTAACCTCAAACGTAAATATTGCGCGAGAGTGTCTTTGTAAATAGGTGAATTGAAAAAAAAAGAGAGAAAAAATGGATGCACTGGTAACGCGTCACACTCGTTGATATAAATAATAGCCAGAGCAATAGCGACTCAATAGAAATGTAGATAGCGTGTACGTTACCTCAAACACGCGGCGGGTGAGAAGCAGCGGTAGCCATCCTCTCGCGAAGGCGCGCTAAACCGACGTTTCGTTATCGTATAAAATATAGGTACAAAGTCTCGGAGTGAACACACACACGGGCACACGTACAGGGCACACAGCACACGAGACACGACGCAGCGGCAAATAGCGGCAACAGCGCCAAGAATCCATCGTTGGCGGGGCGGAAGCTTGAACTGGTCGACCGGTGGTGGGGATAGAGCAGCAGACACCGGCTCCACTGGCTCTGTTCGGCTCGTCGGCAGTTCAGTACTTCAGTCGTCGCTTGCACAATGGCGCGTACGCTCGGTCTCTCGTCTCTCTGCTGCCGCCGTCGTTTCTGAGCGGAGGTACGGCCCAAAGCGTTGGACCGTTCGTAGCGCGGGATACAATCTCTGTCTCCTCGTCATCGTCATTACGCCTCTGATATATATATATATACATATTACTTAGTACGTATATACATCTCTATCTTTGTGCAAGCGACCGAAACCTCTGTGTAATTGATTTTGACTCTGATCGCGAGGCGAGCAGAGTTTCCTTCGATTAAAAGTTTTTGTGCATACTTAATCGTGCGTATACCCACACATAGACGTATGTAGAGCTGTTGTCTCGTTGGGAAATAACAGTTGAAGAAGCAATCAATTTCAAGGAGCATATCATCGGGCGATAGCGAGGAGCCAGCGCGCGCGCGAAAAAAATACCAATTCATCCGGAGCCGAGAATCCCCGGAGAAATTCGCCTTTTTTCGAGCAGACGACGGTCGTTAACAACGTTCTGGGAGCGCCGAGCCTACCCCCGCTCAGGAACACTTTCGGCATATATAAACACACTGTGACGAGGTAACGTATCTTCGATAAAGCTTTTATTACCTATACTAAAACCTATTGGGGAAAAAAGTGAACTCGTCCCGAGCGCGCGGCAGATCATCGCTGCGGTACACCGTATAGGTGTGCGCCTGCCAAATAGAGCTATGCAGCACCCATGTACGTGTCGAAAGTGTCGTTATATTCTAAAACTGTTCTTCCGCCAAACGTGTGACGCGAGCGAATGTTTTATCGAACGAGGTAAATTGGCTAACGAGATTTTCGAGGTTACCGCTCCGTTTTCGACACGCGCACGCATTCCGCGTTTTCTCAAATTCGCGACTTCACCATCAGCGCGCGTACTTGCGCACATGCCCTACGCGTATGGGCGCAAAGGCTCTCTCTCTCTCTCTCTCTCTCTCTCTCTCTCTCTCTCGTTTCCATACTCTTACGTTCTGATTGCAAGTGGCATCGATTCGAATCTCGCGTACGCATCGTCGAGTCCGGTATACCGCGGAATTCTTGAGGTCAGCGCACCAAAAAAACACGAGAGACTTATCAACGCACTCGACACTCTCTTGATATAATACCGTGATGTAATAACTAAAAAACAAATTAAACACCGCGTTGGTCGAGCCGAGTTATTGATCCGGCTCTGTGTGCAAGCGCATATGTGACATTCGTCGTCGAAACCGAGCGAAAGATACGGAGAAAAGAAAAGCGGCTTGAGAAACCTCGCACCGAAATCTATTTACACCGCGGCTATTCGATCAGTGCAAAGTGCATTGCGATTGTGCATTCGCGATGCATTACTGCACAAGTGAATAGCGTACACGTATAATGTACGCGTCTGCATACGTGCAGTTGGCTCGCTTTCTGCGATAGGGTATAGGAGATCGATGCGTTATGCGTTGTTGTTGTTATTATTCACGCGAGTCATTATAGCTATTAATTCGTTTGAATTGCGCGCGGTGTTGTTTATTTTTTCGGCGAGGTTATCGGAGCACTTTCATCGACTCGTTTCCGGGAGAGATCCGCTTCTTTTGCGAAATACACATCCGGCGCGTGTCATCCCGGATTCGAGTCCTATTAAAAGTCAAAATCATCGCTCAGTATGTAAAACTCGCGAAAGAGACCGTTAGCGTACTTGCGCGAAAAGCACGTGTCGGAGTATTTCGATGAACGCCCGCGGGATATAGCTCGTCGATTCGAGGCTGCGAATTTCCAAATCAAAGGGGAGTCGAAGATTCGCGGACGAGTCTTAAAAAAGTCTCCGGTTTCCGCAACAGTCGAGTCCCCCACCTTCGAGACTCTTCATCTGCTGCATCGGGCGCACAGTCGGCACGAGTCAGGGCCGAAGGAAGTCGAGAGAGCAACTTCCGGCTCGCTGACTAAAGCCGCGGCGAACGCGCATGTACACACTCGCACACGTATATACGAGTGCAATAATAATCGATGACCGAGAAGCGGGTCGCGCACATGTCGCCTTTGAATGCCTTAGAATGCCTTGCGCGACGTAGATGGCCATTTTTTTCTCCTCCCTTTCCCTTCTTTCTCTCTTTTCCATTTCGAATTAGAAGCGTTTTGCAATCGATTCCCCTTGAGCTTCTGTGTATTTTGACGAAATAGCTTCTGTCCCTGACAAAGAAAGTACTCGTAGCGCGAACGTATTTGTTAATTCGGTCGAGCAAGCCGCTGTGCCGGCGCTCAAATGGACGTACGCGCATACCTGTAATAACTGGGATTACGAGGTAACGATAGCGCGAAATCTCGCTTCGAGCCCCTCCCCGCGTTCATTTAAATTTCCGCGGTTTTCAGCAAACGGTCAACCGTCGTCTGGGAAAATTCAACGAATTCGCAGTGAAAAGCGTGCGTATAACCACGTCGGATAACTATCCGACACCGGTTTACACACCCACGCGTAGAGATGATCGTACTCCCACAGCCGTGGAAACTCCGCCATTTTGACCTTAACGAAGGATATCAGCTATCTCGCCGCTCGAAGGCGATCGCGGCAAGTCTGCGTGTGGGTTTCGTCATAGTGTGTTTCGAGCGCCGGCTACGTATACCGTTTCGTTCCGCTTGCCCAATTTCATCATGTTTCTCGCTTGCGTGTACAAATACTCTCTCACACATACACGCGCACACGTACAGCATCTATACGTTCTTCTCTCGGCATCGCCAGAGCTGCTCCGATTCGATTCTGGTCCGGCGAATTAGGGATTCAAGGTTTGCCACTTTCGAGTTTGCGCAGACCGCTGCCTTTTTTCAGTCTCCTCTCGGCTAAGCGTATTCGAATGTAAATTACGAGCTCTCTTTGAAACTGGATTATTTAGCGATATTATAGGCGTGAATAATCGCTCTCGTCGCTGCATCGACGAAATCATTCCCACGAAAAAGAAGACACTCTCCAGTCTCGGGCAGAGACGTTGGAAAGAAATTACAATAATGAAAGAGTCGCGGGGCATTGGATTCGAGACGACACGGCCCTGAGCGCCGCGAGCTTTGCGCAAGGCAAGTGCGCCAGCATGTAGCAGCAAAGGAGGGGCGACTGGCGCGGCTGGCGCGGCCGGAGGGGAATCACGCGATAAGGTCGCGCGGGGATTTCGTGTTTTATGTCTTTGCAAGACGACTCTTTTTTCTCTTCTTCGGTATAATGTAATGTAACTCAGACGCAAACGCACGCAGATAGGCAGTCGACTTGGCACGTGACCCCCGCGAGCCAAATTGTCAAAGTTTCTTCTCATCAACGCGTCATCCATAAAAATAGTAACGACGATAGGATACGGAGGGACGCTATCAATTTTCACTCGAGACACGGGCTCTCGAAAATTTTCACGCTATCTCTGCTTTGTCACACGCATTACTCGTTCGAAAGCTCGACGCATTCAGTCACGTACCTTCTTCTTCTTGTTCTTCTCTTTTTTCTTCGCACTGTCCGACACGACACATCGAGGTGCACGTGAGCGTATGCCAGTGTCGGTGCACCTCTCTCTCTCTCTCTCTCTCTCTCTCTCTCTGTCCAAGTGGACACATATATGTCGGAACGTGAAAATCGCTCCCACGCTTAGATTATATAGACGCCGGTGTGGCCCTGTGCGTGATAAACGCGGATGGATGGCGAGGAGAGAGAACAATAAACGATCGTGCCAGACGCGAATGTTAAGTGCGCTCGACGCGTCACTCGTAATAAATTTCGAGTTGAGAAATCGCCTAGTAGTTGACGCTCACGATAAATAATTAAAAATACATTCTTTCAAAAAAATAGCATTCATATAAATGTGTATAAATATATATATTAAGATACATTATACACAGTCTACACAATCGCTCCGCGGCGATAAGCAGTTGCGAAAACACATTGTACGGAGAGAGAAAAAGAAGAAACGGTGCGGTATCGTCTCAAGATCGCCGGGTCTTATTTCTTATATATATATATAGGTATATCTAATATATCTATATAACACCTAGTCCAGTACTACGACATATACCCCTGACCTTAGAGAGTCCTCGCGGCGTGAAGCGGCGGCACATTGCATAAGAGCTTCAACACAGCGGACGAATGTTGAAATAAACGCGTACATTTACTTTTGAAATAATGCGCGCACACCGTCGTGAATCACTTGGCCCACCGACCATTAGAATAACTCGACTGAGCCGATTAACTAGGAACGGATCAACTAGTTTACCGTTTTCAATAGTATGGACATGCCAGTTCCGAAACCGAATGCCGTACTGTATTCTTAATATTTCTCACTGAAACCTTGAAGCGTTTAACGTTCATTTACATACATGTGTATATAAATGTCGAATTCCAACCTTTCGACTGTATTTCGTTCGTGCCTTGTATATTGCGCGAAAAAAGCGAAAAAAGCGAGAAAATGTAAAATTAAATGATTTTCCTCGAGGAAACTATATAAGCAGGAAAAAATTGTCGGGAAATTATTATTCCCCAGAATGTCTCGTTGCTTTGTAACTGAACGCGACTGTCTGCAGCTCTCTACGTAAGTAATTTTTCGCGTCCCGAATGTCTCGATTCATAATTAATCTCGATAGTTTGGATCTCGTAAGAAAATATCATGGCGCTGGCGCGCGCGCGCGCGCTCGCGTGCCTCTCATTGTCGCAAATTTCGCTCGGTCCTGCATAATTACTCTCACCTGCTTCGTTTTTATACTCTGTCGTCTCGATTTATATACATCGATCGCGTATGGTGCGGTTACGAAATCGGAGCGAAGGGTCGTTGCGGCATTTACGCAAGTTGCGCAACGCGTAACTGTAACGCTCCGTTGCATTATGTGCGTCTGCTTTGGAAAGCGCCGAAAAGAGCTTAGCTTTGAAGTTTTTTTCTTCAACGCTTACTACATGCATGTCTAATTAAACACGCGGTGATGACAGACGTACTAGAGTTTTGGCAATACCAAACACGAGCGTTCTATGCAAATTTTCGCGCAAACTTCCTAATGAAATTATTGGAGCTAATACTAGCATATAGAGCGAAAGCTAAATCACGCGTGTATATAAGAAACGAAATTCCACGCAAGTATTAATAATGTACACTCGTGAAATCTCGGCTGCATGAAGTTAACTCGAGAGAGCAGCGACCTCGCGCCTCCTCCTCCACTTGTCTCTTTCTCTCTGTCCCTCTCTCTCTCTCTCTCTCTCTCTCTCTCTCTCTCTCTCTCTCTCTCACTTCGTTCGAGTAAACGAGCTGCGAAACAGAGATCGCCCGAGGAATGAGACCCAGCTCTGATGTACATTTCTTATTAGTCATCTGCTATACCGAAGAAATATAATATTCTTGCATTGTTAACGAATTCCTTTTCATGTTTTTAGGACCTTTCGACGAAGCTACGAGGACTTCTTCGTCCATCAGACCAAGAGATTTCTCTCCGTCCACATAATACAGCCGGGACAGTGTATACACAGTCTCAGCGTGCATCGAAGCGCAACAAGCCTAGCAGTTAAGGATTAACTAAGGATCATCGCTCATCCCTTTTATACCTTCGAATCTTCATGTACAAGTACTTCCAAAGTGTTGGTGTAGCCGTTAGTTCTGTGCGTAAGGATAAGTTCAGTGAAACTACCTTGTAGCAGTGACTCGCCGAGAGAGAACGATATATATCAAGTGTTTTTTTCCGTGCTTGTGATATATACGAATAGATTTTCCACGTGGCGAGAAATCACGCAGTCAAGATAAAGGAGAAAGATACAGAGCTATACGTGTGTAATCCAGTCCAATGGTCAATATGAGAATGGCTACGCGACATCACCAGCAGCCCATGCATCTGCAGGTGACGCGCACCAATAACGGCAAGTTCCTCGTCAGTCGGAATTCCAGTCCTGATCATCATCATCATAATCACCACCATCATCACCACCACAGTCAACTGGTTGCGTCGCAGCAACAGCAACAACAGCCACAGCATCATCATCATCATCATCACCACAGTCAAGGAAGCGACGATGTTACGCCGACTGCACCGGTCGTCTTCCCAAGCTGCGAACCGACGCCGGTCCAGCAGGTCAACACTTCGACCGTTTCCGGTGGTGAGCTGCACGGACCCACGATCCTGGGGGACAGATTTCTCCTTGTTGGTCCGGCCGAGGGTAGCACACTCTTCAGGTGTGTTGACGTGCATACTGGACAGCAACTCGTTGCTAAGGTGAGTCGTTTATTCTTACTTTACATTTTCTTCATATTTCCGCGTGCTCTGGAATTAATATCGCTTGGCTGAATATTCAGAGCAGAATTTGCATCTTCGCGCGAAAGTAGAGTCAATTAATGAAGCGTTTTTTTAAATCTCTTTGGGTTTCCTTTACGGAACGTTAAGCAAGGCAAGATTTTATCTCTTTGGAGAGGAAGAGCCCTTCATTTGCATAAGTATAATTTGAGATCCGTGTCCCTTCATCTTTGCTGAGACGCCGCAGAGATAAAAATAAAGCGTCGGATTCTTTATCTTGTGCTTTGGGTCGACCGTTTTTAACACTCTCTTCACACGCGCATTCTCATCCTAAAAGAGAAGGCTATAAGAAAAGAACAATCTTTGGTTGAAATTCATAAATTATTACAGCTCGCATAAAAATGTGGCTTAGTTTATTCATTGTTGCAATCTTTACACAAGCACTTGAGTCGCTCGCGCAAGCGATTCGAACTCCGTAATTTATGTTTGTCTAATCGTAAAATGAGTAGACTTTTTCTGTCTCTGTCTCTCTCTTTCTCTCTTTCTATCCCGTAGGCAATTTCCCACTTCAGTACATGGGTATGGTATACCATTCCCAAAGACAGCATCTGCCGCAACTGCGTGCTTTCTATAAAGGAACGAGAAAAAAAGATCGGCTCGAATCCCAAAAGAATTTTCTCGTAACTGCAGAGAAAACAAACGAAAGGATCCTCCCAAGAGTATACTGGCCAAAAACCGCGTATGCAAATCGAGCAGAAAATACTCTCGCATTTTATTTGAAAGCCCAAATGGCAAACCGGTCGAGCTGACTCGCCGCCGCCGACGTCGCCGTCGCCAAGGTAACGAATCGAGGAGATACCTCTATATACATATACATGTGTATAGGTACATACAGCGAAGGGCGAGAGTAAGAAAAGCCGGAGATGAATGGCGAAAGAGAGGAGTTTATGCGAGAAGGGCTCGCAGGGACGCTCGATAAATCTTTTCTCTCTTCCCGCACCCTACATGTGCATTCCGTTCGCTTGCTTTTTTGTTCGTTAAGTCGTTGTATATACCTACATGCTTATATAGATAGCTCACCGAAGCAATCGATAGCTAGAGAAAGAGGGAGACAGAGAGAAGTGGAGAGAGACAAAGAACTCGCTTTAATTTCAAGCTTGAATCCAAGTCAAAAGGTTGCGCTATCCGCATCGCATGCATATTTTAGCGGAGAGACTCGTAGTTACGATTGAATTTTCTACTAGGGGATCGACGGGCATACGTTCAAAGAGCTCTCTCCAAAACTCCCCGACTGTCATCATTATCATCGTCATCAGCGTGTGATTCATCCGATGCCGCCCGAATTCACGAACGTGCATATAAGGGGTGCGCGCATACGGAATGCGTCATCGAACGGGCTCGCAAGCACACTCATACACGTATATACTATACACACTAAATACTCGGGGTTCAATGTAGCGGTCATCATCGGCACAATAGGTTCTCGTTTTTTAGCGATAAATCGGTGCTAGACAGAGAGGGAGAGAGAGAGAGAGAGGCAGGACAATACGCGTGTAATAAGGGCTCAAACGACGGATGCAGGTATGAGAGAAAGAGAGAGAGAGAAAGGGCGTAGATGATTTATTAATGGATGCTTTTAAAGCTTAAAAAACTTCAAAGGTCGTGCACATACTCATAGCTAAGCATTTCCTGGTACGATAACCAAAGACTCGTCCGTTATTATTGCGAAAGCAAATATAACGCGCTTCCGCGTTTATCATCATCGTGTATAGCTAATCAGGTTGAATAGAGACTTATCGTTTTTTAAAATCAATGATAAGAATTGGTACTACGCTTGGGCCCGTCGATCGCATTCCACACACGTTGTAATGTACAATTTGCGGAATATATAACAAGTCTGGATACAAGGAGACTTAATGCGTGTATGTCGTATAATGATCCATCGTAAAAGAGCTTTGTACATATAGGTATAGGTTTACTCTCGTATATACGTATTATGAGAGCAGGTATATATATAGCCCCGGGGCGAGCGCGCGAAATCCTTGCGCCATGCAAATTCTTTCGCCAGACGCAGCAGCTGCCGCTGCTACTGCTGCTGGGCTTACGTTACGTAGCGTTCGACTTGCGAAATTCTCTCGTCGGCGGCGGTGGCCCTGAAGCCGAAAAGTCGAAAAGTCTTAGGAGATACGGACGGACGTTTATTGCTTCCTTCGCCGGCGCGATGGTTTAATTATAGCGGCTGATCTCTCGATTCTGCGCCGTCTGAGAGAGCCTCTTCGTATCGATCCACGGAAATATTGCGCATACGAACGTACGGAGCGTTTGCAGCGATCCGTACAATGAACGTACACGCGCATTCGTATGTAGCTCTCACGAAAGTAACAACAATAATAACGGTTCGTATAGATACGTATATGTAGGAAGCGGAAAGCTCGAGTTAGAGCCTTCGTACAGCCGGAAATTGGCCGCACGCGTTCGGTTGACTTCCTCCGGCGCTAGCTATTATAATAGCAACTCTAAGCCCAGCGGCGGCAACGGCGGTAAAAAGGAAAAGGACCGTTGAGAGACGACGTTTCTTTCGCGCGTGGCGTTTCCGCCGTCTGTCGGCGCATATGTTGCGGCTTTTCATTCGAAGTTGTAGTCGTTGTAGTCGTCGTCGTCGTCGTCGTCGTCGTCGTCGTCGTCGTCGTCTTCATCGTCATCGTCTTACCGTTGCTCAGCGAGTAAAAGGCGCGAGCGCGTGGAGAAAGAGCACGACTTTCTTGTGCACATGCATGTACACATCGCAACGGCCGCCTTTCTAATAAACGTCCGGGACTGTATTCTCGTATATATACAATATTATACTATCCGGGTCGAGTCGACGCTCGATAATCGATGCGCGCCCATTCTCGTTGAGCTGGCGTTGAGTAATCTGCTACGCCAAAACAAGACACCGGCCCCAAAATACACTCGTCAAGCGCACAAAGCCGCTATGAATAGAAACTCTGAGTTTTTATTAGAGGGCGCGACCGGCGCTAAATTTACAACCGCATCAGACGCTGGCCCGTTCGCGTGCGCGTCGCGATACATTGAAATTTGCGCTCTTTTTATGTATATTTACTGGTCCCGATATCGCCAACGAGAGAGACGAGGTAACTTCAATTCGACTCGGCAAGCGGTGTCACTGTCGAATTTTCTTTCGAAAAACAATATCGCGCGTTCCGCAATCGAAATTAAAAGTCGAAGTAAATTGTCTACCGGCTGACGATGACGGAGTTGAATAAACCGAGAGGCGCAGGCATTTGCGAACCCGTCGTTCTATTTTCGCTATCTCGTAGTTGGCCCACTAGTTATATATTTGCGTTTCGCCTATAAAAAGACAGCGACTTTGGTCTCTCTTGTATTTTTTGACGAACTGCCTAATGTCGCTTTACTTTTTTCGCGTTTCTCACGCTGTACATTAAGCTTTGGTTTACGCGCTTGAGAGACGACGAGCTTTTTTGTGCGAGCCACAGTCGTTAAGAGAGCTGAGGGAATTTTAGGGTAGAGCAGAACGAGGGGAGATGGAAAGGGGTAATTAGGTCGTTTACCTCGCGGTGACGTTGTGTTCTATTAAATTTAAGCATCGGTTTCGCGTTCATGGCTTTTACGATTCTGTGTCATTCGGTAAAAAATCACTCTGCAGTACAGATTACAGGACGTTTGCAGTTTACGCACCGAAGTATGTTTGTCAGTCGATTTTCGACTCTAGAATTACGTTGCTACATCGTATCGATCAATAAAGAGCATAAGTATATAAATATAGGACTTTGAGAAATCGCGACGTCGCATTACGTATAAGTATACGAGTCACGCGATAACAGCCCCAGTTGATGTATCTCTAGGTATAAAAAAAAAACTAAGGACTCAATAATCGTCGCTGATAAGGAATAAAATATACCCGTATTTTCTAGTAGTCGTTTTTCAGATTAGATAAAAATGAATCTCCAAAGTCAATTTGTTCCCCTCGATATGCGTGCTCCGCTTTTCTCTCGAACGCACTCTTACGATATGGGCTGCAGTCGACACATGCGCGCACATGTATATATAGGTATAGTAGCATTATGTACGGGCGTTGTCGCGTGAGTCATTAAGGGCGTCAGGTTCTTAATTTTCTCGCCTGACTCATCGTCGAAGCCTGCGTATGGGAAAGACGGCTTTTCGGGACAGCGGAAGTTTCTGTGCGGTGAATTCATGAATAAGCCAAGCTACTCGAGGGTGATGTATATATACTTAGTCGTATATTGTTTAGGAGAAATCTAGGGTGAAACGCAATTATACGAGGGAAAACCTTTTGTGTAACGCGTGTGTACGCAGAACCGAGGCCTGGCAATTTCTAGTTTTAATAAACTCTCGTATAGCTCTGAAATGTACTCTTGTACACGCGCATAAACGCACTCGCGTAAAAATAGGTATAAATATGAGAAATCCGGCGCATTAAATCGATATGACATTTAATTTCTCAAAGCCACAGCAATCAACGATACGCATTGGCGCCACAGCTTTTCTTTATACTTTCGCGAGCGACTGCAGTGTATGCTTTCTAATTCGGGAAAGTGCAGTTGGAGGATGCTTTCGCTTTAATTGAACTCGGATGGAAATCTGCATTCATTGTCTCTGCGCATATGGATTTTCACCTTTTTTTCACCTACAACGACGATTGTCTCCCGCGAGCAGCCTTGAACGTTGAACCGCTCGTGCGCATTACACATACGTACACTTTACACACACACACACACACACACACACACATTTACACACTCATACTACTTTCCGCGAATACAGCGATGCGCGCATAAATAGGTGGTACGTTATACAACGAAATATGAGAGGCTTACATCATCGACACGTGTAGTAGCAATCTTCCCGTTAATCCTGCGAGTAATTGAGTGCGCAACTGCCGGCGCATCGATGAATTATATACATTTTCAGGGTTATATTTATGCGTTTTCCGGATCTGAGAACTTTAACGGTTACACGCGCTCTTTTTCAACGGATTCATCATTGTCTTCTATCCTTGAAATCCTTGAGCCGCGTGTTTTTTAACAAGGCTCGTAAACCTCGCAGAATAATAGAGCGCGCGTGACGCGCAAAGTCGACTATCTACGAGTTCCATTTTTATTGTCGCTCGAAATTTCGAAGCGCGCGATTGCAATCGTATTATCGAACGTAAGTTCCGAACAAGCTCCGCGCGTTTATTGACACAAGCGAAGATATTGCGTCGAGATCAGAATTTTTAGCGCTTTCGTAAAACGCAAAAAGTAATAAAACGTTTAATTGCACTTTTCGCGATCATAATGCGATGTGAGTGGAATTTTCAGCTCGTCACGAATATGTAAATGCAAAGAGAATGAAAAATTATACCATGTATCTTTCGAAGTGATTGAACTGGCTGAAAATTCTTAACTGCAGGATGAATGAAGTAAGAATAGAGCGGTTTCGCGTCTTAATTTATACGCGTTTGTTATAAATACATCACCTCGATTTTCTCTTTCCCGCGTGTATATCGGTATACAACCCGATTATTCATACTCGAACGCTGAGGCGAAATGAAATCATTTGGTCGCTTTTTGCGGATAAATCACCGTCGCATGTGCTATAATTAAGTGAAAAAAACAGGTGTTTACTGAATGCGATGCACAAGGTCGATTTGCAGAAAGTACACGAGTGAATAATGCGCCAATCTCGACGAGGCTCTGGGTCTCCAAGAGAAGCGATCAATCGAAATCGAAGGATTTTGCAAGGCGCCGCCCTACCTTTATTAAATTAGAGTAAAGTGTTCGCGAAGTGGCCGTTGTGAAACTTGCCTCTCTCGTGTTTCGACAGACGCATACACATATATATACGCAGAGAGAGAGAGTCCGGTGTCTGGCCGAAATCATCGATTCTCACTCTCTCTTGCACGTGAATTTTGAAATCGAGCGACTGCAGAGCCGCGTCTCTCCGGCTATCCTCGAGACAGATTCGATGTATACGTTTACAAGTGTGCGTCTGGTTATGTTCTTGGAAATAATTATGAATAATTGGCTGCTCGTTACGCCGGTTATGGTTGGTATAATGACGAAGAGAGGAGGACGAAAGGAGAGAGAGAGAGAGAGAGAGAGAGAAAGAGTTGCCGGTACGAAAGCCGTTTCATCGGGTTTAACGGCTCTGAGAAAATATGATTGTACAAACAAGCGAATAGAATTTTTAGAAGACCGAGCCAATCAAAATTCAAAGAGACTCGCATTAAAGTGAAAAGTAGCTATAAAATATGCTTTTTGATTACAGGCGCTGACGATGGGAGACAAGGGCGCGGAGGCCCTGCTCCAGGCCCACCTGCGTTTGGAGGGCACAGGCGCCGCGAGCGCAGTTGCCGGAGTCGTCGATGCCGGCAAGAAACGCTACCTTTTGCTGGAAGGTCATCACGGCGATCTGCACGCTTACGTGAGGGCGCGCAGGAGGCTGAGGGAACCCGAGGCCAGGCGACTGTTCAGACAGGCCGCCAGGGCTGTAGCCACATGTCACGAGAACGGCGTAGTGCTCAGGGACCTGAAGCTCAGGAAATTCGTCTTTGCCGATGAAGCGAGGTGTGTTTCTTATCTACATAAACATAATAGTTGCGCATTCACCATTAGACCTTGAGAGTATGCACAACAGCCGACTTCCGGAAACGAGTTGCCCACTGTTCTGTCGACACGTCACCCACGATTAATTCATTATCCGAGGTATATTACGCGAAAGCGGAAACGCGCCATTAGGATTCCAAATTCCCTCGGCCGAGCATGGAAATAAAAAAAACGGATTACAACAGGAAGCTCCGTGTCCCTGTGTCCCCGCGGCCTGTGTATACCTACCGTATGTATATACGTATATCTATAACACAGAGAGCACACAACGACATCTGAGGAATAATTGGAGGGACACGACGAAGAGACCTTTTCCCCCCTTGGCAGACACAAAAAGCCCATTACCGGTTCCTCGAATTTCGTCGTGTGCTCCCGCATGACTCTAGAGATGCAGACTCTTCACCGGTGCGTACACCTTCTCAGAAACGCTCGCTCTCTTATATAAAGAGATAGACTGTACGCACTCTTCTTTACGAATCTCATCCGCTTTCTTCATTGAGAATTCGCTTCTGCTGTAAACCCGATTGTTGTGGCATTCTATGCAGAGGCTGAACGATTTTAAAATCTTCCCTTCTTCTTCGTCTTCTTTCTCAAGCCCTGAGGGGAAATCCGAAGACAGAAAATCGTCGATAAAATAATGGCTCTCGGCAAGTCGGAAAGAGAAAATTCTAAGGGCTACGTGCAATCGACCCTTTCTTCGAAAACTTGTTAGCTGCTCGAGTGAAACTTTCCGACTAATAGGTAAACCGATCCTTCGAGGGTTTTCCAAGTCACGCTTCTACTATTCATTTCTCTCCGGAATACGCGCTCGTTTCATCAGTACAACAGAAATATCTCATTCGTAACAAGTTGGCCAATCAATCCGATTGAAAATTCCTTGCAAAACTTCAAGCATGCATAACAGACACCGGAGCGCGTGTACGTATAGACACAAGCGAAAAAGGGCCGTGCATTGTCAGGTGGCTCGCGCGCTGCTGCCGTACCCATGTAGTCCACAATACTCGTGTGTCGTGAGTGTGCACACACAGACTGCTGGGTCGAGCCCGTTTGATTGGCCAATAGTTCGTCGCGCTCGCATTCCAGCCGCGGGAGAAAGAAAAACGACGTGAGAGGCTGTAGACTATAGCTGGTGGAGGCATATTAGCCGTGTGTGTCTATCTGTACGTGTGAAAAGACAGAGAGAAAGGGTTGCGGCGCGGATAATCGCATCACTTTTGCAAACACCGATGCAGAAATTAGACGCCGTCGTTGCCGCGCTCTTAGGGAGTAGGTACTAGCGGGAAATTGAGAGAGAGAGAGAGAGAGAGAGATTTGTTGTTGCACAGAGCTCGCTTGTTAGCGGCTCGTTTGTGCGCTTTCAATTGTAATACGTTGTTTCGTGCCGATTGTTTCGTAATTAGGACTTTTTCCCCCTTTTTGGATCGGCATGAAGCCTCGGGGGCGTGGTACTTTTCAATCCAATCTCGATTTAATGAACTTTTCCGGATATGGATCTCAATTCCGAAACGCGCGCACGTTATGGGTAGAAAAAAAATTTCTCATCTTCGGGTAAAAGCAGTACCGCCTATAGGCATATGTATTATCGTAAGAGAAGGGGGGAATGCCAAGAGAGGGATGTTGCAAGCTGTATAACCCACACACCGAGCTGTATATATATTGTATATACATGTACGCTACACGCGGGTACACCTTTCGCGCTCGGGCACAGAAAAGCATATTGGTTCATCGACTCTGGCACTTTTGAAACGCTCACCCGACTCCGCAGCACAACCTCTCTCTGTCTGCTTCTCTTTCTCTCTCTCTCTCTCTCTCTCTCCCTCTCGTATAATTAGGAAACGTATGGCCGGCAATCTTTCTCGCGACGCCTTTCGCCACATGCCCGCTTATGTTTACTCCGCCGAAACGCTGTATAGCTATGTGTATATTTATATATACGTAAAGTTTCGCGATTTCACGAGTGCGTTTGAGAAATCGCGGCGTTACGTTGACGCGCGAAAAGTCTCGCGCGTTTTGAAAATCTTGGGAAACGCCAGGGAGATTTGCATCGATGGAATTTTAGTTTTGACAAGATGCTGGTGAGGGATCAGACAGTGTATTACACATTGTAATAGATTTATTTAGTAGAAACTTGAAATCGTACTTCTTCGGCTATAAGTTGCGCGGCCTAACGATACGTGGGAAAAGAGTTAGACGCTCGTCGTAATGTACGTCTGTGACACACGGGAAAACGGCCCGACTAAAAATATACTCCTACATAATAACTATCTCGCAGAGAGAGTCTAGTTAATATATACCGGACGAGCCATTTAATCGTAGGTAAAAAGGCTGAATGAGCGAGGCGGCGGCGCGTGCAAAGGAAGAAAGTACGTATGTATGACCCAGAGCCCAGGAAGTAAACTGTTTGTAGCGCGCGAGTTGACGCATCCGCGCGGCTGACCTCAGAAAATTGCCGGATACCTGGCTACTTATCGCGTTTCCTCCTTCGTTCCCAGCCGTATGTAATTGCTCGAGCTTCTGTTTGGAGAATTAATATTTTAATAAACGCCGTGACGGCAGCGAGCACAGTTCATTCCACGCGCGGGATGTTTGCTTTCCCGAGGAGAGGAGAGCGATGAGATAAGAATAAAGTCTGGGCGGAAGTTGAAAATTCTCCTCCTACCTTGGAACATCGAGAATCTCATGCCGACACGTTTTTTCAAGAGCTGAGTCTAATCCGTGGCGGCCGCGCTTGCGAAATCGTCCCGGAACACTTCGAGAGGTTCGATGCCCTCGACGAGATTACCTTGTACAATGATCTTCTCTCGCTCTTTCTCGTGATGCGTTGCGAAAGACTGCCGGTGCGATATTATTATACGGAGTGGAATTTTTCGATCGTCTATATGTAGCTATATAATACGTGATGGATACTTACCACATAGTCGAAACTAGATCTAGCTACAATATCCAGCTACTGCATCTACCAATATCCAGCTTCGTAGCATCGAGCCGGGCATCTAAAATCCGATCCACTTTACGTCGGTGTCATTAGCCCGAATAAGAAAGTCCTTTCGCCGCGTCATCCGTGATTTCGGTCAGCATCGACGACGACGTTGTTTCGAAACGTAAGCGGGCGCGCGCGTATAGCATCCCGGCATCGGGTTCCTTGAACCCATGCTGCGGCACTTGCGGGTGAAAGTTTGCGAAGAAAGCAGCAGAGGTCTTTCCTCACCGAGGCCATTGACACATCTGTACCCCGAAGTCTTTCTTTCCTGGTGTAACTCGCTCCTTTCTCTCTCTCTCTCTCTCTCTCTCTCTCTCTTAACTGCATGTGTGTGCATGTGTGCTCGTGCGATGTATTTAAGTTTTATATTTATGACGTGTACTCGCCGAGCTGATGAAACGCGAACGCGCGAACTGATTCCGGAGTCTGATGAAACAGCCCATCGATCGATAACCGGCAAAAAGTCCGCATTATCGTATTTTCATGCAGCTTGTAAATGTTGATTCAACAAGCTGGCTCTCTCTCTCTCTCTCTCTCTCTCTTCCTTCCCTGCGTCTCGCATTCATTTCCGAAACAAATGGGCTATACTATAATACGTATTATAAGCTGTCGTCCCTTGCCACTGTACAACACACGACAGATGTTGCAGCTCCTTCGTTTGCACCGTTACCCTCTTTCGTCACGCGGCCTTATTCGACGGAACAAAGTCGACTGCTTTAATTAGAATTTCTCGAATATCCCCGCACATGTATATAGGATAAGACGCAGACAATCGTTTATGCGAGTAACAATACTTACGGGAATACGCAGAATCATATATATATATATATATAACGCATGATTTATAAAACAGTGAGAGAAGGGCCCCGCACGTGTCTCAATTAAATATCGATTACGAGAGCTCCTATTGTCTTCAAAATGCGCGCGCTGAACAAACAACGTTTCATAATTCCTCCGATTTATTACGGCGTGTTCGAGCTCGCGAATATCTTCTCACACGCGCGTACGATAAAAAATCCGCCCACATACGTCTCCGTGGTTGAGATTCTCTTGGCGGGAAAGTCGCGAGGGAAATTCGATCGATTCGGTTGGGTGTGTGCGCACGTATACACTGTGTATATACACACTGAGCTTGTGTTCTCGTGGTAAATTGATAAACAATGCGGCGATGCGAATCAATCGATTGTAAATCGTGCTGGATTTTTTCTTATGCACCTTTTCGTGCACTTGGGTACGGAGGACAGTAGTTTCTCAATACGTTTCCCAGAGGCCCTTGAGTGCAATATCTTTTCTTTTTGCGCGTACGAGTGAAACTCTCGCTCGATGTGTAGGTCGACGAGGATCGGGCTTTGTTCCACTTTTTCCATCCGCGCCCTTGTGCCACTTTTTGCCGCTTTTTGCCGCTTTTTGCCGCTTTTGCTTCCTTCGTCTCCTTCGCATATTGTTTTTTATGTATTTTTTCCGCTCGCGTATACGCTCGTGTGTATCGCATGCTCGTTTATGCCTCCATCAGTTGGAAAGCTTTTTCGACTTGAATCGTTCATTATTATATTTAGACTGTCGCTTGGGGCGCCGAATCGTGCGCAACCGCAAGATTATGCACATAACCGATAAAAAGAAATTTGCTCGCTCCTCGCTCATATTACCTAATCCGCCTCGGGGTATTACGCGACGGGTGCAGCGAGTAGACGAGACTTCCGCGATCGGTCGCTGCGCAGAGAAAGACAAACGCGAGGCGCGTTGCACGTAAGAGGAGCCCGGCATTTCATTGTGTATATACTCGTTTACTTACCGCGGCTATTGCTACATAAATACAGCGGAAACTCACGCAGCTATAGGGAGCAAAAAAAGCCAAGCTTGCTAACGATGAAATTTGATTTTCTGCTTTCAGAACGAAGCTGCGGTTGGAGAGTCTCGAAGACGCCGTTTTGGTGGACGAGGACGACGACAAGCTTTCGGACAGACGCGGTTGTCCAGCTTACGTGGCTCCCGAAGTCCTTCGTTCCGGACGCGCGTACTCCGGCAAGGCCGCTGACATCTGGTCATTGGGCGTCCTGCTCTACACAATGCTCGTCGGCCGCTATCCGTTCAACGACGCTGAGCACGCTTCGCTCTTCGCCAAGATCTCGCGCGGACAATTTGCCGTTCCGGAAGGCCTCAGTCCGCGAGCTCGTTGTCTCGTCAAGGCCCTGCTGAGGCGGGAACCCTCCGAGCGACCCGTCGCAGAAGACGTGCTCAGACACCCGTGGCTCACCAAGCCACTGAGACAGCCCAGCTCTGGTATGTCTCTCGCCAGCTGCCACGGAAACGTCCGGAATCCCGCCGGTAATGACCAGCTCGTGCCCGAGCTCAACAGCGTCAATTCGAATAGTAGTAATCGCATGAGCCAAGACTGAGGACGTGACGACGCGGAAGGGGAGGAGGAAGAGGACGAGGAAGAGGACGAGGAAGAAGAGGAGGAAGAGGAGGAGGAGGAGGAGGAGGAGGTGGAGGAGGTGGAAGAGGTGGAGGAGGAAGAGGAGGAGGAGGAGGAGAATCAGATGCGGATCGCGTTCGTTTAGCGCGATTCTTTTGAAGCCGTGAAAGGATGAGAGAATGTGATGAATGTGCGGCTGTGTGATGCGATGGATGAGAAGAAAGAACGAGCGATGCGGAAAGTCGACCTGAATTCGAATGCTTAAAACGCGATCGGGCCGGCTTTCAACCAATGCGAGTCTTTTACTAGCTTTAAAAAGTCTTTAGCTTTATTTCGAGACCGCGATAATTGCAACGAAGATTCACGTTATTCATTTTCATTTCTTTTTTTCTATGTATTTCATGGCGATGAAGGTTTTCAATTTGTTCTCTAATGCAGCCTTACTGCGAATTAATCTATCTCTCCGAATCGCACGAGCGTTCATTCAAAGGCCTCGAGAACATTGACATAGTTTAAGTTTCTTTTGTAAATAGTGGACGAAAGCGAAAATGTTCAAATGAATATTTCGACAATAGCATTTCGTCGATAGATTTCATGTTCATTTTAAATGATTCTCCTTGCCGATGAATATTTTTTAACTCGCTTACGATCGTTAATCTTCGTTGTCGATCAAATCGAAAGCTGAAAATGCATTTAGAGGCAGTTTTGGTTTAGTTTAGCAAAACTTACGAAAATCATACCTACATTTGGTCAACAAACAGCTAAGTTAGCATCGAAACTTCTCCTTCACATTCGGCTGATGACGTAGATTTTTTAATTGTAGAGAAACAAATTATGATGAGCTTTTTTCGTCTAACAAACAAAAGCAAATAAAAAATAAGGCATTTAGAAGGCCACCGGGCCGTCGACTTTTATAAAACTGTACACCTACGAAACTGCAAGTGAGTTTGGATGAAAAGTTTCATAAACTTTGTAAATTATTTTTCGGTATCACAGTCGAGCGATCGTATGCCGCTCGATGTCGATGAGCATATCTCTGCGTGATATATACATACTTCGGTATTCCTCGTCGAAACTTGTAAAATTCGCATCGTGTGTTGATTATTTCTTTCTGACGCTCCGCGTACTTAATAATATTAAAAAAAAACATACACGTTTTTGATCTACGAATTTGTAAATAAGCATCTATCAACTGTAAAAACATACATTTTCCAAAGCCAAATTGGCTATTTTTTAATAGTAAACGATTGTATCGATAATTATCTCTCTGGCACTGCCCTGGAAATATTCTTGTACGTACTCGATCATAGTGTTAATCACGTTGTATTGTAGCAGATAATTCTGGTACTGTACTTGCAAGCATTTTTCCGCGGTAATGTGATTGAATACGAAAATTCAAAAACTATCGGGGACTCGAGTAGTAAAAGAATCAAAAAGTCTTCGTGTATTGCATAAGATTGATCAGTCAGTTGAATAACACTAGGTCTGAAGGCAGCTTTACAAACAAGCCACTTAAATATTTATTTCGCATAAAATAATGTCAATGCCTTTATCAGCGAATCAATCTTACTCGATTGCACGACGCAGTTTTTCAGTTTCACTTAGTCAGTTAGAATCGTAGGAGCCAAAATATTACGATTTTTCCTTTCCTATTCTGCATATGTGTACATGTGTACCTTGAAAATGATATATGTATATAAGTATATACTATACATCTAGTTCAACGATGTCGCATTGCGTACGCCTGTACACCTGTATAGGCAATGTACAACTTGTGGCTTGTAAATTAGTAGAAGTTTAAGTATCACCGAAAATATATAGAATATTCGCTTAATATAAACATTAGCAGAGCAACTGATTCTAAAATTTCTATATTTCGTCATCGATTAGTATATTTTATGTATCATATATCGCAAATTTCAATTCGCTGGACAATATCAAAGTAATTAGGTAAAAAGCTGTTAATACATATAATAAGATTCAAGAAGGCTAGCATTGTATGCATCGGTGATTAATATTATGTAAAGCGCAAACGTAATTTTGAAATATATAACTTCAAAGAGCACGCATAAAAGGGTCCTATAGATTCAAGTCTTTTGTGCGTTTAACCTGTTGTAGGGTGCCAACACTGAAACGCGTTATTTTAATGTGAGATGTACATAAAACGATGATTACCTAAGTCCTATGTATGTATAAAATAAGTCAAGTTAATTAAAAAATGACTGTATATATAGAAAAAAATAAAATGATGTTTGTGAATTAAATTATAATTAATTATTGTTTCATTCGATTCTCTTCTCTCATTTATATTTATAAATAACAAAAAAGTTTCATATTTTATGAAAAAAAAGATTGTACAATAAGACGAAAGAAGAAATAGAGTTTTCAATGTTAATTCATTCATAAATATTCTTAAAAATTTTATTCGCAAATCTGCACGAGCATTATCGATAAAACGTTTGCTTTCGGTCTGGTCTACTGTCAAATACATTTTTATTATTTAATATATATTTATAAATTTTAATGAAATAAACGTCCAGTAAATAAGTATAAAAGCTAGTATTAAACTTTTTCGGTTTTCGGTTTTCGATGTAGTTAGCAATCACGACACAGCCGGCGCTTCCATCAATACTAAAACTGCAGCGTCGGTAAATGACCACGTGTGGTGGTGGCGGTTCAATCAATCGGGTTCAGTCTTGCCTTGGTATCTTGTGCCGCTTCTGCGTTGACCTGTTGACACTTATCAAGAATCGAATGTATCTAAAGTTTATCGTTAAACAAAATTAACAATGAAGATACAACGGCATAAAAAGGTTCAAAAGAACCTTAGTTTCTATATCAATAATTACAAATTTCATCAGCCTTACCAAATTTTGATAGATGGAACATTTTCTTTTGCCGCTCTTGAGGTTTGTTTCTAACCTATAAATTGCTTGACTGCACTATTTCAAAATTCAATAAAATATTAATAAAGAATTATCGGTGTTTCTCTAGAATAAATTCAACATCAATGATCAATTACCAAAGTATTTTCAAGCCGAAGTTAAATTGTTGACAACACAATGTGTTATTTTGGAAACTGAAAAATTGGGACCTAAGCTATATGGAGCAAGTCTTATCGTTAAAAAGTTTGCAGTTCACAAATGTGGTCATGAAAAACAGCCTGTGTCAGGATCTAAATGTTTGCGTTCAATGGTTGGATCGAATAATCCATCTAGGTAAATTCAATTTAAATTTTTTTCTTCTGGGAAATTAGATATTTAATCGCCATACGTGTCTCTGCACACCTATTTCAGCAAGTAAATTAAAATTGATTATTGACTATTATTATAGGTATTTAGTTGCAACACAGGACAGACTTCTTCAAGATCAGTTGAGGAAAGTACCAGGAGCACCTATATTGTACTTACATGGAAAAGCACCTACACTTGAACCTCCATCGCAAATGAGTCGTGAATTTGCTGAACAACTTCGTAATAACACAATTATGACAGATACTCAAGAAGAAACTATTAAAGAGTTGATGAAGCAATCAGGTCTAGAAACAGTGGTTCCATTAAAACCTAAGAAAAAACGTAGCAAAGGAGGTCCTAACCCTCTGAGTTGTAAAAAGAAACAGAATAAAACTAACGTTACCTCTAGTACAAGTATGAAGAGGGTAAACGATTCTGGTAAAATTCGTAAAAGAAAGAGGATAAAGATGGCAGCTCATGTAAAAGAAGTTCTTAGAGCTAATGTTTAAGTCGTATAAATTAAAATAAGAAGTATAATTGTAAATATTAATAAGTAACTCATGAGTGTATGGAAAAAATTTTAGTTTTTTATTATAATACATTTGTTCAATTAATAAGAATAAAGTATTTACTTAACTTTGACTTTTCGCGATATATAAATCGAATGTGTTATTATTCTAAGTTTTATTATCACCTTCTTAGACAAAACTTTATCTAGCAGACAGAAGAAACGAAACTAAACAGTAAAAAAAGCTCAGAACCTATGTAATAAAAATACTTGATACGTTTAAAACGAAATATTTTGTAAAATAATAAAAATTTAATAGAGGGGAGATTTAATGTACATTTTCCATCAAATGCCTAATATGTAGATAAAAGATCTGTATGAATGACCTTACTTTTAACTAAAACGTTATTTAAACCAACTTTAAATAATTTTAAATAATTTTCAGATAAAATTATAAATTCAATATAATTCATTAAATGATGATGGTGTACGTTAAATAAAACTTATCTCCAGTCTTATATGCGATGAATACGCAGAAACTATTTTATACTTTAAAAAGTTATCGCAAAATGAAAAATCTCTATTATTAGTATTTTCACATAAACAGCTTATAAAGGTTTTAAAAGAGCCTGGGCAGCCATGGCAACCATTTTCAATCGTCTTACTGATCGATGATTCGGATTTGCAGCTATAAAACCAGCCACTTGATTTTGCAAAGTCAATAACACTGTCAACATATGCTCTCGTGTTACTGGGTCAGTGGGGTCTAAACTGATAACCGCTTCTTCCAACCATCTATAAACAAACAAATTTTTTTTTTCAGTAAATTTATTTAACGCAATTGAAATGTTTAATTTCACTGTTGTTACACTATTTGTTACACTAACCTGTGCTTCAATTCTGTTCTGTGACCCAAATTCGCAGATAGTTGCTGTACGAGCGACAGCAAAACAGGTTGTTGTAACACACATCTTGAGCTCTGTCCTGGACCCATGGACACAGAAAATACTCTAGCTGGGTCTGTATTATCGCAAACAAGTACTACTAGACCAAGGTCACTCGCACTTAATGCTTGTTGAAACGCTGCATTCAATTGACCTCGCTGAAGTAATGACATAACTCGTGCTTGCGCATCCGCTACTGTTGGACCTGGCAGACCAGGAGTTGTTGCTCTTGAACTACAAATGAGTTCACAATTTATATTTTTCAAATAATATTTTAAGTAATTTAGTTATGAAAAAAACAATTCGATTGCTTACCGAATGCCAGAAATATCCGACATATGCTGAGTGAAATTCTCTCTCACGGAGTCACGTACACTTCGAATTGTGTTTTCTTGGATCATAGACAACCCCCTAGTAAACTCGTTTTGCATTTCTTCTCGTACTGCATTAGCCAAAGCTTCGCTTTGTTGTTTATTTTGTCGTTGATAATGTTTATCCATAATAGAGTCCACATTTTGAATATCTATATGAAAATTAATTTTTTTTTCGTGAAACAATAAACAAGAAACATAAGATTATTTTAAGAGAAATTGACTTACAATCTCGAGTTCCAATAAGAAAAGCATCTTGAACTTGTCTAAACATGTTTTGACAAGCTTTCTCGATCCCAGGTAATAGAAAAGTAGTAAAAGCTTCTTTAAAAGCATGCTCCAGCGCCGGTTTCGCAGCATTCGATGCTGCTACTGAAACAGCTTCGCGTACTTGTGATCCACCAAGTGCTTTCGTTAAGTTGTCTTTGACTATACCATCGATTTGTGAAGCATCTATCCTCAATTGCCTTTTTAATGGCTCTACGATATCCTGAACAACTCTTGGTATTGTCTTCTCGATGTTTTCTTTAACAGTGACTTCCAGGCTATTGAGAAATTCACGCTGCTGCGTTACTTGATTAAATAACTTCTGTTCGATATTCGTATTCTGTTGTTGTGTAGCTTTGGCTAGTGCAGATTCTACTCGGTTTGTTAAAGGAGTTTCTTGACGTAATCTAGTCACCTGCGATGAAAGAGCCTTATTTTTAGAAATTCTTTTTTCAAAAATATTTTTTAGAAAAATAGAATTAGAATCAAGATGATTTAAAGCCATGTAGAGAAATATTACCTCAACTCTGAGCTCATTGAGTTCTTGTTGCTGATCTTGGAGAAGCTCAAGGACGGAGTCAAGTTTATTCGTCATTGCGTAGATATCATTGGTTAAGTTCCACTTGCTCTGAGTATCTTCAGGTACTACTAGTACTGGTGACGATTCTTTTTTAATGTTTATTTGGCTATCTGCCACGTCCTCCTTTCCTTGTTCTTGCATCGCATGAATTGCATCTTTTATGAGACCTATAAAATAAAATATTTTAGAAGTGTAACATAGTGTAATGCAATGTAAAATAAAATGTTAAAAGTCTTAAAATACAATCATTTTTCTACATGCATCAATTAGTAAGAAGTTTTATAATTGCATTAAACCTACACATAGGAATTTGGGACCAGTTTTCATTGTTCGTGGTAGTTGGTTCTGGTTTAGCCTCGCCTTCACTTTCTTCTGGTTCTGCAAGTGATAAAATCTCACGTACTTCTCTTGAAGGACTGCTTCCACCACTTGGCGGTGCTTGTTCTTCGAGTTTACTTGTAGCAAGTGGCTGATCTGCCGCATTAAGTGCTTGTACGGTTTGCGCAATAGATGGACTCGCAGATTCAATATTTCCAAGTTGTGGACTAGAAGATTTGGAATCCATTGCACTTTCCTTTTTCGCAGGTGAGCTGAAGGCATCGGGTGTCATTAAATTCAGTTGAGCCGTATGATTGGTCAGATCAACAGCTTCGGTAATGTTTGCGTTCTCTTCTTCATTATCGCCTGAAATAACTTTCGTATTTTTAAATAATATATCAATCCATTGTGCTATTTTAATTATGATTTTTAAAATTACCTTCGTCATCATCATTTACTCCAACTATACCGTTATGATTAACCGCTCCAATATCAGGGAGTTCTTCAGAATAATCTAATGAGTCATGCGTCAATGTATCCATTAGACAGTTTCCACTCATTTGCATAGGAGGTCTAAAGGCAATGTGACACTCTTGAAGAGATTTTGGTTGAACAAGATACATCCTTATCACGAGCTGATCTTCATTTTCATCCTCGCATGGACATAAATCTTCTAATGAATCGCTGGTAGGCTTTAATCGGCGAAGACCTGCGTCAACTATAGCAAAACTCAGAATGGGATACGGCAATAGGAACTCCGATACTGTCGTTATACAAGCTACTGCCTCTTCGCTATCTTTCGAAATACTCAGTATGTACAGAACCTTGTTATAAATATCTGATAGAAGCAGGAAACTCGCAGCAAGGTCCAACCTGGCCTTCAACACTGGTGCTTTCTGTGCATTAGGCGGAGGTGTAAATTTAATAGTTTGCAAACAAGTCCATAGTTCGCAAGACCAAACTTTAAGTTCTGAATTATTATCACATCCTGTTACGGCGAACCTCCAAAATTGCGCACTGCAAGGTAGAGAATTAATAAATTTTCATACTTTTTAAGTAATCAAAATTATAAATTATAAGCAAATGCATACTCTGGATGGTAGTTTTTGTGGTCATCCAAGAAAAATAAGGAAGATATGGGTTTTCCATCATGAGGCCGCCACTGATGTAAACATCTAGGTGGTTGCTGTCCGCATGTAGCTCCATGTAAATAAACCTGAAAAAATTTAACTTCTCCATCTGAGCTGGCTGTTGCAAGTGCAGTTCCATCTGGGCTAAATGTAGCTTCTACAATAGTTCCAGAATGTTGAAAAATCTCGAGCATTACATTTCTTTCTTTAATTTCCGGATCTGTAGCCTGTACAATTAAATAAAAAACAATTTTGATGTTCTGTTAAGAAAAGGAATTTTTAGATTTTAATTGTTTTCACCTTAATGGGAGTATTAAAAAGACGAGATGCAGTAGCTATTGACCATAACTCGGCTTTTGAACTTCGAGTAAGAACAAGTAATTTTGAAACTTCTTCTCCATCTGTTGCTTCCTCTTCAGGGATATATGGGCACCATATAACTCTATGACTCATTGGTGAAGGATCATCAGCATCCACTTGTAAGACTCGATTACAAATTAATTCAGTACTAGTTGTTTCAATGGAATATACAAATAAGCTTCCTGTATTATCAACGCATGCTAAGATAGGATTTGAAACATGCGCAAAAGCAAGATCCTGGATCAGGCCCCTCATACCCCTGATAAGGGTCCTTTGTTCTAGTTCCTTATTTACAACGCGTACTACTCCATTACCATTCCCAGCTGAAAGAATGAAATATGCTTATTTAAATAAAATATTCTTACTTATATTTTGATATTGAAATGTGTTTTGCTGAAAGTGTTTACCTTTTATACCATATGCAAGGTATTTTCCAGACATATGAACTGCTAGCAACTGCCCAGCATAGTACCTGAGTTCCCAAGTGAAGTCAACGATATTCTTTAATTTAACTTTGGAACTTCCATGATTATGTCCACCAGGTGATGGTATTACATTGACTTTGGTGCTTACTACGGTAACCGTTTGATGATCCTCCCGACCAGTGAATTCCCTGAATTAACAAAAAAGTTTCAATAATGTACATTCATTCATGAATATAAAATCAACAAAAGAGCCAAAAATTGTTGCCTATATGAAGCAAGCTTGAATTAGTTTGAATAAAATTTGAATAAAGAACAAAGGAACGTGGGATTTCTCTCTTTAAAGAATTCAGTTGCCAAGTCACAACTTGTACAATGAAAGTAAAGGCAGAGCAAGTGTCCATATTATTATCGACAAGGTATTTCGGATTAGTATATATATATAAGATGTAAACAAAGGGGGCATCTAGAAGAAGGTAGCCTGAGAGAGGAGTCTCGAAGGTGAAACGTAGGAAAACAAAGTAAGTAAAAAATTTATCGAAAAGCAGACACATAAACGAGTGACGAGATTACTTACACTGTCTGGGCATACTGTTGCTGGATATTATCTTCGCCGCTCTTAATCATGTCGTCCAGTTTTTTTTTTGGAATCTGAAATAGCGTCAGTGTAAATACTAATCGATTGCAGTTCAACACCCAGGAGTTGAGCGATAATTTGAAAAATGAACGATCGGAGATACGACATAACCTCTTTACGACTGAAATTAGTCGACCGGTCCTGCACAGGACGTAGAGACTTAAACCGCAGCTCCGATCGCAAGAGCCAGCACTTAAGAAATATAGTTAGTTTACCTCGCGCATATAGCGTCTGTATCAGCCGCACTCTGTGCTGAGAATCTGGCTATGTAGCTGTTGCCTGTGTGTCTTCGTCGTCGTCGGCGGATCGTCCGTCGCTCGTCGCTCCCCCCTATTTTTATTGTCTTCTTCTGTCCCGGCTGAACACTGCAAATCCGCACTGTTCCTCGTTTCTCTCTTCGCGTCGCTTTCTTCCTATAGCATCATATCGATCAGGTATTTCCAAGTATCCACTGATCGCCTCTACTTTTTCAGACCAATGGATGCCCGAAACGAAGAAGAATAAGTCTTCTAATGCAAAAAGACAGAAACAACCTGACCTGAGTGACTAAGTGCGCCTATGCATACATGTATGTATATATATATATTACATATTATGTTTAGGTATGTGTCCGTACGCCGTGTACGCCGACGCGGTAACGGCGTATAGTTCGCGTATAAGCTATAAGCTAGACGATAGAGGCTAGACTCGACCGCCGCGCCAAAGCCAAAGAATAAAGATGAAGGTTAGGTATTGCGCCTGCAAACGCCGAGTCTCGCCGAAAGATGACGCGATCAAGATGACACCGCGACACTTTTGCGGGAATCACAGGTCGCGTGTCGCGTGTCGCGTCTATTGTCTTTCGAAAAAAGCTTTCCATCGACTTAACGATTTTACGAATGCCAGATACCTTTTACTCGACAATTATTATTTAAATTACATTTTTCCAGAAACATGTACATACTATATATTACATTATAAGAGAATCAACTTTGGAAAAAAAGTATTATATCAAATAATAGGGTATTACGGAGAAAAATTTCATGATCTTACCATCTATGGTAACATGCAGATTTTATGTGACGGAATTTGAATGGTAACATTTGAAAGTTTATATATGTTTTTATTGGATTTCGATAAAGTTAATTTACACTTTCCGACACTCAATTTGAATTACTAATCAGAAACAACGTACGCTTTAGCCATCAAAAAGATACAGTGAATGATGCGATAACAATAGAATATATGTATATATAATAATTATTATAATATTACATTTATCATCGCTATTTATTCAACTTATACGTTATATATGGCCCTAAAGTAAATTTACATACTACGTCTCTTAATTAATTTACACTATAAACAAGATTATATATAAGATTTTCTTTCTATCAGTTGTGTACATGTCTAAAGTTTGAAAAATGGCAGTAGTGCTCGATTAAACGAATATAGACTCAAAATAAATAATGGCAGTATTATATTATATTATTGTGAATTATATTCAGAGATTTTTTTCCAGCAAGTATATCTTCGTGGATATTTTAGCGAGCGCTATTGTTTTCTGCCAAAATTATATTTTATTTTCCTGGTTGTTAAAATACCATCTAATGAGACGAAGCTAAAATTCAAAAATGTCGAAATTCCGTATTTTAAAAGCCGCATTACACGACGATCAAAACGTAGCTCGAAGATTATACAATAGTTTTTGATTTTGCAAAATCTTTTTAGTTTCATAAAAATATTTATTACATTTTCGGATTTTTTTGTGATAGCGTTTTTAAAAGTTAGTGTTTGCCTTTAGGACAATATACAGAAAAGCACACCAAGTCACTGCGTCCATTTATACAACGAAAAAATCTAAAAAAAAAAAGGAATAATAAATCTATTCCTCGGAGGTTCGCGAGGTACATGAAGGCGTTGTGCGGTTTCTATTATTATACATTCTTTAGGCTAAAAAGGTCAAATTTCTGTTATTTTCAACGCTAAATAACATTTGTCGCATCCATTCTGTTATACACGCAATTATCGTTCATGCATAATTTTCTATAATAAAGTATTTTTATATTTCTTGAAATATATTCAGAGTTGTATTTTCATTACTTAAGGTTTTATATCAACCTTTTAATTTCTAGAAATTATAAATATGAGTTTAAAACGTCTGTTATTTAAATATTTAAGTTGAGAGAAAAAAAACTTTTTAATACATTACATCGGTAGCTGGACGACCATACGAAAATGAAGAGGAAGATGCTTTAACTTCGAATGTAATTATATAAGAAGGAGAGAGAGAGAGAGAGAGAGAGAGAGAGAGAGATAAATAAAGGAGTGTGGTATCAGTTATTGTGATATATGTAATTTATATGGTCCCAACTGAATACAACAATTTCAAGCTGTATTGTATGTACACCATTAAATTATTCTAGGATATATATACATAAATATACTAATTTTAAATATTTAAAATTTTTTGTGATAAGAATTAGTCTGAAAGAATAATTGATATAGTTACATATAATTAATTAGAAACATGCAAATTGAAAAAATTAGATCCTTTCTTTATCAGAAGCTTAAAAGAGTGCTCGGAAACAAAACGATATCTCATGTGATACGTTCAAATACTTTAAATTAATTATTTGTTTTTATTTCCGTAATTATTCAATTCTAGCGAGAAATAATTTAGTTATAGTTACGAGCTAATTACGTAGTTTTTTTTACTATCGGATGGACGGAAAATTTGTATCTTTAATCTGGTCCATACTGGTGTTCATTTTACGTTTAAAGCCATAAGGCTTTCTTTGAAACATTGGTATATGTACCGTGTGAAACTGTATGATCTGTACATAAGATTATTACCAAAATAGGGGAGATCCGGTGCGTAGGTGCAAATGAACCGTTATTTGTTTTGAAGCGAAGAGGCAATCTATTCTCTATCCGTTCATTTATAAATTTTTTAAAGAATTTATCTAAATCTTCATGTGCTTGTTCTTCAATATTGCATCGTCTGCTTTAAATGGACGGGGATATCATTTTAAGGTATTCACTTTATTTATCATGTTGATTTATATATTTATATATATATAGCAATTTCTAGATTGCTGTAATAGCTATAGTTTTGTTGTCAATGACTGTCTAATTTTTTGGTACTGAAGCTTGTGTTAAATTGAAGGATTTTTTAAGATCTACATTAAAAACACTATTTTCATGATAAAGTTTTTGAACGCCAATCTGCCCAAAGAAATATTACACGTTTTCTTAATACTTTTAGGAATAATGCAATTGAAATTATCTTTATCTTTTATTATCCGTAGTTATATGTTTAATTGGATTTATTTACTACCAGTAACTCGCTTTATAATTTTTCTGCGAATTGGACACGACGTTCGACTTGATAGTCTTTATCAGTTTGCTTTTCCGCCTCAATCTTGCCTGCCCTATCTTTTTTACTCTCATAAAATTGTTATTCTCATAAAAGTCTTGAGTTATCGTTCTCTGGACTTACGTACTAGAAGGAATTAATATGAAATTTTCATTAATATCAAAATCTACTATTATTTATAATCTAATTTTGTTTAAAAAATGATGCAAAAAATAATAAGAACAATGCTATTTTACATGATTTGTGCGCGAGGGATATTTGGGAACTGTATTTCCAGTTGCAACAGACAAAAGATATTGAATTACAATGTTAATAATAAAATACTAATTTTAGCAGTTTTTACAAGAATTTCAAACTATCTCTTCGCCTCAAATTTTTATTAATTCGTGTGATTTTATTTATTAGTATATTTTGTCTTTGAAATCGGAATTTGACTTCGTCTCATCTGAACGTTTGCATCAGTCTGACGCATTCCGCTGGATCCTCGTCAAACAAAGCAATAAATGTTCGATTCGTTACCTATTGCACATCTCGAGCGTATACTCAGCGATGAGATCGATTAACCCTGTTACCTGAATACTTTTCTTTTCGTTGCAATTGAGATCTGTTTCTGTGAGAATCGGTGGTATTCACATTTTACAGAAGAAAATGTATAATACGGAGAACTAAATTGTATCAACATTTTGATTAGATTCACGTATGCCGCAAATTAATTTTCTCCGTCGCCACGATAGGCATCAATGAAACGAGCCTCTCACGATTGCTCGAGGCAGTGCGACTCGACGGAGACGCTGTGCGCACTATACGTAAATCTCACCTAGTTTATCTTGCACTATCGGTTAAGTAACCCAGGTTAGTCACCAGCTAGCTTCCCTGTATATCCGTCTGCTCCTGGATATCCATATAAGTTAAAGGGGATTTCGCTTCGGTACACTGGGCTTTAAAGCCATGCAAGCGAGTGCTGATAGCAAACGGCTACGGTATATGTACGTTACGATCGGAGGAGAGCTTCTGTACATATATATATATATGTATATGTATACAGTTAAAGGGATATCCATCTTTACTTTATGTTGTTATTCCCATGTTATAGGTGGAAGGAAGCTATTTTTTTAAATTCTCCAGGTCTTAAAAGGGAAATTATGCATTTAAATTAGATTTTATAATTTACATATTTCATTTTCAAAAAGTTTATATACCATGTTACGCGTGGAAATCGTACCAATCTCATGGATTCGCAGGTATTTTTTTTAGAAATAAAAAGTTTACTTTTTCATTTTCGGAAAAAGTGACATGATCAATCAAGCTTGCTATAGAGTCGTACGATCACAGAAACAAAATAAAAACAATAAACTATTAGCATTTAACTTGAAGAAATTCAGAGAATCAAGTAGCATAGCGTTAAATTAGTTAACTGATGCGTTACCTAATCGCCAATAGTGCGAGGTAATTTAGGTGTTCTCTACGCATTAAATTGCAGATCGATTCACCGATACAATTATTGAGTTGAAATTATCTTAAACGATCGATGCGCCAAAAAGGACCCGTTGCAATGTAATCAAGTAAACAATATAATATAATATTGTTTCAGAGCACCCATTCCACATGCAAAGTTGTCAGATATTGAGATATAAGCACAAACCTTTGCGCCCTTAGCTAGAAAATAAGAAAATAAAAGACGATTCTTTAAACGTATGTAATATATTATAATTTGTGTATACAAAAAAAGAAAATGCATTCGAGACACAACGAACAACATAAATATCGCGATTTTTTTGATCGTAAATGAAATCAAAGTATAAAAACGATAAATTCAAAACTTATAGATTAATGAAAGAAAAATTGTTACATCATTGACATGCTTAGAGTATATTGTTCCAATAATTATAAGTACAAAATAAATAGTTTAAGTATATAACATCGCAGATGTATTTGATTTGTACGTGAAATCTTAAAATTAATGTAATAATATGCATAATACTTTTTTTTTAAGTCTGGGATGAAGATAAAATGAAAATGTTGAACCTGAAAGTATTGTAACTTTTCAGCCAGTTATATATTTGTCGAAATAAAGAGAAGCTTTTGAAAGACTAGATTTGTCACGATGTTTTTGTAAAAGCTCAAGAAACTGCAAATGACGTTCATTCGAGATAAAATGAAATTCATTCAAACTCTAAATATTTTTTATCTAAGACTGTGTTTAATGAGCTTTGAGATTTGAGTTATGATACTCAGTAATGTTTTTTCTGCTATAATAACGAATATCTTTGATTACTGCAATCTTTACAATGCGTTATTTCTTGAGATACAGGCATATTATACCCACATATATACATATGCATGTGTATGTATTTATGTTTGCACTAATGTTTGCATGAAGTTTATAAGAAAATATTTCATTGTTTGAATGGTGTATAGATTACGTACATATATTTCGTAGATTAATAATTAATAATGAAATGTACGCTCAATTCATTATGTACGATTAACGACATTATAATGAGCCATTAATAGAATCATACGTCATGTACATAATCAAACATTTACATAATTTCCGTTGTGAGGATTCGCAAAATCATTTACTTAAAAAATTTCATAGGTTTTTACAGAACCTTGACGGTTAATAATGTTGCCTAAAAATCTTAAATTATTACTCAATATAGCCTATGCAAGCCTCCATCGTAATCTATGAATTATCTAAATGTACATATACCATACACGATAAAATATGCGCATGCGCAAGTAAGACTTTGAAAAAATCTTCTTCTGGTGAGGAAGTTATAGGCTTGCAGTTTTAATAATATATAACAATTGACGATTAACATTGCAATTTAAATTAAGTCAATATATTTTCAGCTTTACTATAAAAGTTGAAAAATGATAAATGACGCAATTTTCCTAAACTTGACTAAAACTTTCAACGCTTCATTCATAATCTATATATCGCTATACGAACATGTATAATAATTTACTCTGTTTCTTTTGACTAAGTACATCTTTTCAGTTAAATGGTTAATAAGCGTTCTATTTCGTCGTTAGTATCGAAAACCTTGATTTACGACATTGGCCTTGCGCGACGACATTATCATTAATATAATATAATTATAGTTTTGAAAATACTGTACACGAAGATATATCTACACCAAGTCGACGGACCAGCGGATAGCGTTTCAATATTTTGATAATAAATATTTTTTTCTATACTCCGCATTCGTACACGTACATTATTCCGCAAGACCGTCGACGATTGCACTTAATTTTTTTATTATACACGTAAATGTATTGTTACGTACTTTATTCGTATAACGGAAAAAGTATAGTTTCTGCTTACCTTTCGCTCTTCACAGTGGAAAAATGTTCATTAAACCGCTAAAAATATCTTATGAGTTATAAGTATAATATCCCGGCGAAATATAACGATAGTAAGTCTAATTGTCGGCGAGTTCGCTTTGCTTTTCTATGAGTTTAAGCGCTTCCTTGTCGTTCGCTACACGAAACGAATTACGAATGTAACGTCGTCGTCGTCGTCGTCGTCGTCGTCGTCGTCATCGTCGTTGTTGCGGCGTAGTTTAAACTGTAAGACTAGACGGAGGCAGGAAATATTTTGATCCTTCCGCACTGCGTGGATATAGATATTCTCTCTCGGTTACAGAAGTTCACCTCCGCAGGAATCGGAAGAAACCTTTCCGTTTCTCAGGTGGTGGCGCCATTAACATTGGCACTTGATTCTTGTGGGTGATATTAATCTGCCCAACAGAGAACAGACAAATTATATCAGAATTCCAATCGAAAATCGACGACGTTCATTTGTAGAAAATTAACCAGTTCGACCAGTTCGGCACTTCGGATATTGACGATTCAACAATTCTTATCGCTTAATTTCAACAAAATAAGTTAAGTTAAAAACACGAAAAACTTTCTTAACAAATAGTTTATAACAAGTTCAGTGTCAGAGGATGAGTATGGGGTACATACAGACTTGGTCAATCCTTACGAATTGGTTAACATTTCTACCCGGGCTAGTTATTCCAGTCATATGCTCGAACTTTATGAATATACTATATGCTTTATTAATGATCAAGTGATTCATACCGTGCACGGCCCTTGCATCCAAGGTTCACCGTCGATCTGCATTGGAAAGCGTTTTGCAGTAGTAATCTGGACGCTGCTACATTGAGCCAATCGCCTTCCAGAAGCGCGGAGTCCGGTTTTTACTTGACCCATGTGCAGGCAATTTTCCAGACCAATGACCTCTATCAAGTTATCTCCTATATCTGCAAACATATGTGGTCGTGCCAATAGTCAACGAATAAAGCCAAGAATGAGCGAGATTATTTTTCTTGTTTCTTTCGAAACAAGTGTATAGAATCTAATATAATAATCTGATACAATACCTTGAATCGCCGCAGTGAGATCGACGGAATTAAAGCTACTGGTGCTGAGTTCCTTGTCGGGGCGCTTTTTTCGTTTACCGAGTCTGTGTCGAGCGTGATGCTCGCCCCAGAGGTTCGAGCCTCCGTGGGTGAAGGGAATGTTAAGCAAGGCAACGCCCTGTAGCGATGGGCCATGCGCTAAATCCAGGGGAACGCCATCACACTGTGGCGGTCATGTGTGCGTCAATAGCAAACGAACAATGATAATAATAATAATGATAAGAATGAGGATAATAACGATGACGTTATCGCGAAACTTACGATAATTTCAAGGTCTTCGTGCAGATTTTTGCAACTGGCGGCAAACTGTTCGGTTGTGGCGTACTCGAAGTACCAGAGCTTGTTCTTCATGCGACTATTAAACTTTTCCGGATTCTTCTCGCGTTCGAGGTGAAACTTAACGCAAATCGCAGCGTCTACACCTACCGAGAAGTAATTGTTGATTATGTTATACGGTATACTGTCCTGGTTGGGCTTCTTCTCCTCCGACTGGTCGGTTACTTCGATCTGCCATCGATCCATCATCACCGGCGTGGCTTTCTCTATTTTCTATTCAATCGTTACAGCATTAATTTCATAGATTTTCATCAACAGAATTTCGAATAGATTTTACAAACGAACGAAGAAACAATTGCCTCAAACAAATTATACCTTAAGAACTTTATGTATGGCTTCTCCTTCGTAACCGCCACCCCAGCGTAAACACCTTGCCAAGTCGTTACCTGTTCCAAGGGGTATCACAGCCACCGCAGGCTGATGCTCAAACTGCACTCGATCTGCGTTGCGCAATTCATTCGATATTGTACATTTACGTATAGTAGAACAATATTTCGTTTATCCCTAACTTACCCATGGTTTCCAGCACCCAGCCAACAGTGCCGTCGCCCCCGCAGCAGATCACCTTAAAGTTCTCGACGTCTTTGAACATTTGAAGTCCCTGCATAGGTCCGCCTATGCCCAAGTTGTGGACCTGTCTTGGATTCAGTATGTACTGGAATTTCCGAAGCATCCGCTCACCCTGCCTGCCACCAGATTTTGGATTGATAAAGACGAGGAGGGGCGTCGTGCTTGGTAGCGGCGTTATCTGAAAGGACATGGCTGGCTGTTGTGCCGACGAGCCGGTCGACAGGTAGCCTCCCTTTAAGCACAGAAATTCAGTTCGGCAACTCGAGTCGGCAGGGCTAATAGAAACACACAGGGGATTCAGATTGAATACTCACTGAACTGACGGACGATGAATCCTGACCGTGTTTGCTGCCTCGCTTGCTGTCGCGGGACAGTGATCTTTGCCGATCCAGTACTATAGGACAAATCGCCGTGGGCGGCAATATATGAACCGCGTGCTCGCCCAAAGTACACTCAGTCCGCACTTGCGATACGCATTTGTTGTGCAGCTGAAAACAATAACGATCGATACATGCTCCAGGCTCTTTTTTTCTGAGCTATTAATATTCGTTATTCGTCGGCAACACTGCCGTACAAATATCAACGCTTCTTTATTCAAACTTGCTGACGCACTGATGATGCACATGCATATACGTTTATATGTGATGAGAAATTAATTGATACATATTTATGAACGTTATTTGTACCGTTAATTGACACCATCTGCAATGAAGACCGGTAATACCGTTATAGCTCTTTATTGTTTTTCTACATTTAGAACACTTTCCATGGCAGTTACCCTCCACCCAGTGGTGAGCCATTGTTTGCGAGGTCTTTTTGCTCTTGACGTATGTGGCGATGCACGAGGCTGGCGCTCTTTGAACACACCTCTCGTGCACAGTGTATTTGCAGACTAAAATTTCACGCAATGCTTTAATACTCGTGCTCAGCGGACAGTATGATAATATTGAAGATCTGCCTATGCACTTACAAACACAGCAAAGGCCTTTTTTGCCTAATCCAACGAGCATATTCAGGCAGAGGTTGCAGTAGGCAGGCTTACTGAAGTGTTTCAGCCTCCAGAGATGGTTACCGTCTTCCTTGACGTTGGAATCCAGACCGAGTAACACCAGCAATGGAATGGTGGTCAGACCTCCTCGTTTCCACTCCTCCAACGAGACCGTCCCATCCGCGTCGTAATCAATCTCTATCATCATATCTTGTAGAATCTATGGACAGCATTAGTTAACTGTATATAGTAAAGCTTTTGCAGCAATTTGGTGAGTCAGATTAATCTTTTTTTTGCCGAGACGTTGCTTCTGATCAGATAAGGAAACGACGTTAGTCAGGGATTGCCGGTTTTTTCTACTCGGCGACGATTGCATTAACTTCACGTGAAAGAAAGTTCGGAAGATAGGAAGATTTGCGCGCTTTACGGAATCGTAGAAAGAATCGCGCGCGCTTCAGTAATTACTCGGGCGTCATTGAATTAACGCTGAAAGAAATACGTTTTGCGGATTCAGTTTTTCTTTTCATCGACCACAGCTGAGTTGCGATAGAGGAAAATACACGTCGACATGCTAGAGCAGCGATTGCGCCACGTGTCCGAGGAATAAAAGTCTCATCATGTGAGTGCGCGAACGCTAAAATTCGTTTAATTAAAAACGCTGTAGAGTGATAGGTGTACATACTAGAGCAAAGAGAACCCTCTCACCGGTTTAAGCTCCGAGACGTCCCATCCAAGGTACTCGGCGACGTTCATCATCTGGTTGACGATGCAATCCATCTCCTGTGGAAGGAAGAAAAAAACACGAATGAGTGTGGAAAAGCGAACGAATGAAAAGGGAAAAAGGTATTGGCTATACTCGTACACTCGTTCACAAGAAATAGTCTATAAGGTAAAGATACTTTCGCTATACATAGACGAGGCTTTGGCCTTTCTTCAAGTCTTACTTCAAGGATATTGTATATATTCTTCGAGCTCGCGTTCAGCGTTGAGGTGCGCGAATACTCGCACGACAGGCTCCTCACTCGATAATCTACTTATCTCAAAAAAAATCTATTTTTCAAAGAAAACTCTCCTGCCCGAGATGACGAGGGAGAGAGAGAGAGAGAGAGAGAGAGAGAGAGAGAGAGAGAGAGAGAGAGAGTGAGAGCACACATAAAAGAGTAATTAGCTGCATAAATTGAGCACGAGGAGAAGAGCGCACACGACGACAACAAGAGTGAGCGCTTCAAAGAAAAGCTCGCCCGTGTGTAATATAATAGCGATGTGTCTATATATATATATGTAAGCCAGTTGTATACCGGCGACGACGACGCCGTTGCTGCCTCATTGCACGAGAGCACCGGGAGGAAGATAAGACTCTCAAGCGGTAGCTTTTATCAACTTACGTTCGTGTCAAGGACTCCATTGCCGTCAGTGTCGTAAAGCCGGAACATAACTGAAAGGAATCAGACGCGCACATATTAACGCTCGCATACGTATAAACACAGTTGAAGCTGTATATGTATGTATATATAGGAGCTTGCACCAGAGAGAGAGAGAGAGAGAGAGAGAGAGAGAGAGAGCAACGTTGCGAGCAACAAGTCGCGTGCGCCGCAATGACGCGCCAACAATGGGCGGACGCGTCACTGAGGGCAACAATGCAAGTGTCTCGCGACCGCGTTGCGAACTCCGTCGAGAGCGAGAGACAGAGGGAGTTTTGCGCGTATGGATATATAACTCGTATTTGATGTTGTTATGTACCGAAGAAGAGATTTCTGTAATCCGCTGTGAAGCGAGTTTATTTTTTTTCGTTTTCATTTTATTAAGTCATAATTAAATTCATCAACGACTTGACGACTACAAATTCAAATCACCTGCATTTGATTAGATAGACTGCGTGGTCTTTAAACTTCATTTCCTCAAGTATAGCAGGATATTTCCGTTTCGGCGCAAGTAATGAAATACCTAAGTCACTGAAAAATGCTGACTCTACTTTACGACTTGATAGAATTAATTTTCTAGCTGGAGAGCCTCCGATTGCATTAGTTAAGAATTCAAACTTTAAAATTCAGTTACCGTAAATTCAAGCGTTTTAATAAAAAAATTCTTAGATCTTGAAAAATCTCTCTTCTCGGTACTCCTCAGACTTTCTTTTTCTCTTTTTCTTTTGCACACACGCATACACGCACACACGCACACACGCACACAGGGTACTTGACCCTCCTACTGCAAAGCCAATAATCGAAAGGAATCTCTTCATTTGTCAATCTTGCAGCCTCAGCAGCATCACCGCACGTTTGGATCTTTTTCGCTCTTATCCTACTTTTATCTCTCTCTTTCCTTCTTGTACTAGATAGTAGATTATATAGGTTCACTTGGCGATGACGCGCGGTGATGGCTGGCAGTAGTGGCGGTACTAAAAATAATCTTCGCGCGGCACATGAACTTATATGCGCGAAGTAAAGGTTCGACGAACTTACACTCCAATTTATCTTCGGGCCTGCCAGCCTCCAGGAGCGATAAATAACAAACGATGTCCTTCAGACTGACTTTCACCGAGTGGACGTCTATCGTGCTTTGCTTCCTCACTAGGTGTCTCATCTCTGTAAAAAATAGATTGAAGGATGTGCGTTGATTAATTATAGGCTTTGCAAACTCTAGCTTTTTTTCTCTCGCGCGCAACTTTCATGACATTGTTTCAGTTGCTTTAGTTAGTTGTACGCGCTGTTTAATAAATCTGATAAGAGCTTTGCGAGTTAAGAGTTGCGTTGAAAGAAAAATTGCATCGCGATTAAAAGATTATCGGTTCCGCTATCGGTGCACTTTCAAAAAAGAAAATACTTGCGTTACTAGTTACACTTAGTTGCAACAACTGCAGTCCCTCTCAAATTTATGTACACACTATTACAAAGAAATTTCATCTCTTTGAGTTGTCAGTATTTATACGTATTTATACGTAAACCACGTGCGCGAGAGCCGAACATCTCTGAAACTTAATAAATCAACCCAACGGCGAGTCACTTTTTATTTTCGCTCGTTTTTCTCTTCATTCACGTGAGCAAGCGCGAGATATGTGAATTGGCGCGAGCGACTCTGAACCGAGACGCGTCGCTTATAAAAATAGAGCCGTTCTTGTGGCCTAAACGCTTAATTGAATGTATACGTATATATAACGTAATATAAATATATATACACATAAAGAGTTCGAGAACATATACGCAATCGAGCTAGTCGCGTGCGACTGGTAAAATTTCATCGTTTAACATTTGGCTGATTGCAACAAATCGATCATTAATGACATAATCGAGCATGTGACGAATCAAAAACCGAGACGACATCGTTCGAGAAGTCGTTATAGAAAATTAGATTCGATTACTCATGAGATGGTATGGATAATAAATTGTCTATAAATTGGTGCCTTTATTTTAAACAACTGAATAATAAAAAGGGATTATTTCTAATTACCAGTGTGGAATGCGGTGTACGCAGCAGTCGCGACAACGTTTCTCATTTTTAATCTCTAATAAGGTATATAACAAAACTATACGCTTCATTCTCATATCTCGAATTCTTGTACTTTTTTTGTTCGAATGCGAGTGCATCGATAAGTTCGATGTACAAGTCATACTATACGCGAATAGCATAAAAGGAAATTTCGGATGACTTTATCACACATTACATAAAGCATCGCGACATATTTTGGGCTTTAATGCATGAGATAATTTAATGGCATATCGAAATTGTTTACGATCTCTTGACGCTTTAGCGAGACATAAACTGAAAATAGAAGCAAACAAAACATACGTATACGCATACCCACACACAGGTCGACAGCCGGGCTCTCGTCGCATGTGTATTTCTGAGGTAGCATAACTCACTTTAAAAGCGCGAACTAGAAGAGGCCTTTGAAAATTTCGCGCTCAATTCGATCCCATACGATACACCCCATTCGACCCCAACGTACGCGTGTCTAACCGATCAACCTTTCACTTTCGAATACTTAGACAACGCCTGTATAATGCTGCACAGTCTAACAACAACAGTGACAATAATACGACTAGACGCATTTGTATTTTTAGTTGCACGTATCGTCGCGATATGTTAACAATAATATATTATTGCGAGTGGGTTATATATTTATAAGCATACCAGAAACGTAGAGACTTCTCTCTAACAGCGGCGTTTAATCCTCTCGCGAGGTATTGCATGCGAGCTGTTCCATTGTTTGGTATACATACGATCACTACAGCTGGACGAGAAAAAACACAGAAATTTTCGTTATGTAAGGAGACGATTTCGTATTTGGACCACGCGCAAGACGACCTTCCCGCGTCGAGAGTCTCTTTGGCACTGTTGGAACTTTGCTACCAATAGAATTTCGTCGACAGTTCGCTCTGCAGGTATGTAAGTAGATTGTGGGCAAGATCGAGCTTTGTTTGAACGGGTTTCTATTTGTTTATTTTTCACGAAGGAAAGATACCGAGTGATAACGTTTATTTCTGCCTTTCGTCCGTCGTGTTGGTATGTTGTTACTAGATTAATGATAACGTAAAGGATAAATGCTATACCTTGCACTAAAAAAAGAAAATTTTAAATTCGTTGCGTTTGAATAAGCTATTTTTTTCATACGAAGACTAAATATTTAGAATAAAGAACGAAATATGTAATTCATTCATGTGTTTAAATTAAAACCTTGAATTTTTAACCACAGTCTACGAGATTCGGATAAAATGATATACAAATCGTATTTTTTATATTTTTAGTGAAGATGTCATCTTCTAGAATGTAATAAAATACGGGAATAGAATTTGTAATAAACTATCAAACTAATACGAAGTAAGGCGGATGGCAAAAGAGGACAATTCTGGATAAGTTTCTTTTATAACTGTCGCCAAGCAAAAATCGTTTCTCACATCGGTAGTCGACGACTGACCAAGTGTTGGGCACGTAATTCTTAAAATAACGGATGTGTAAACGGACGTGTATTATAAATTTGTAACTTCGATTTCGGAAAATGCTTTTGTAAGCAACTATTGTTAAAGCTTTGTTAAATCGTGCTGCATAAATAATCATATACATTACACGATTCTGCAGGTGTTTTAAACTTTTTCGGTAAAAGCTACAATCTCTGGTGTACTCGTTGATTATTCTCTCACGCATTCGTTCAAATATCTTATCTCGAAGATTGACTGTAATTTCGACACAAAAAGCAAGAGCCAACATTCACTTAGTCGTCCAACAGCCAATTAAGCGTATATCCAAAAGTCTTCTTATCCAACTAAATCGGTAAAAATAGAAGAAAACCATTCGCGTTCTCTTTCGCGATCTGCAATCATTTGACTGCTTGAATTTCCTATTTAGCTGACTTTTTATCACTTTTCTGAGCCAGTGCGAAGCTCAACGAACGATGAACTCGCGATGAAGCCGCAGTTAGTGGAAACACTTGTTGCTGCGTCGGTGCAGCAACGAAGTATACTGAACGACAGAACCGAACGCCTCGGTGGGTTATGCTCAACGAGGAACTGATGCACGCGACAACGAAAGCGTCGTCCACGTCGCGCGAGCAACGCTTCTGTGACGCAACGAGCGCCGAGAATGATGTAGAGAGGAAAGAGTGAGAGGAGCTATTTTTGAAGGGGAGTGAGAGACTCTACGTTTGTGAGCGGATGAGCACGTGTGTGCGAGAACTGAAGAGTAGACGAGCGGACGGATTGCTATGCGGGTCTTGTGTATATATATATATAATATATATTCTCCTGTAGTCGAGTCGGCTTCGAGAGGATTAATTATGCGATGCACGTCATTTAAGGAGCGAACGAGAGCGTACGGTGTTCCACTATTATTGTCGGAGTTCCCGTGTACTCGTTTCTTTTGCTATTTATTTTTCTTTTTTATATTTTTCTTTTGCCGTTTCATTAAGTTTTCTCGAGTTTAACTACGACCGTATTACCTGCGATAAAGAGCGCTTCGATCCGAAGCTAATTACACGTAATACAACTTGCTAGTTATATGCATTTCGAGTTCATTACACTCCAGTAATGAACTCAAATTATCTTTCCTTTCCAATATACGCTAATTTCGTACATTCGAATTTCCCAAACTATAAGCAGAGATAGTACTTGAATTATGTTTCGTCGAGCGCATGCCAGATATTTTTACCCAAAAGCGTCTTCTTCCCTCGTATTTTTTTTTTATTTCGCGCTCAACTTCAAACAAATTCACTTGTTGATCAGCTTTCAATGTGCACTCTATATTAAGCGCGTATTAAAGGTCCAAAATCAGTCCGCAAAGCTCAGTCGTCACAGCTTCGATACATATTTATAAGTTTATCAGTTTTTCGCTTCACACCGAAATACATACGCGGCCCTCGATCAATCCAACGCCTGCAATAACCTCGATTTGTCTGGCAAAGCTTCCGGCAACACGCGATATTTTCGATCCAGCAAGAGTCGAACCGGAATTAAACACGCGCTTACAACTCATCTGATTGCTGCATGCAATTTTCGCATCCAGAGACGGAGGAGGCGAATGAGCGAGCGACTCAAAGGGTCGGTTTGCTAAACAAGCTCGGAATAAACTTCCGAAAAATTCAAATTTCAAAGACAAATATATATATCTGTGTGTGTATGCACATACAGACATAGGTGAATTTGCACATTTAAGTTTACAGGAAACGTCGAATGATTCGAGCATTTGGCATAACTAAAGACTAATCAATTTGGCTTGATTTAGAGAAAAGGGGTTTTGGCCAGGAGATTCGATTGGACGTGTGCTTTCCAATGCGCGACATTGGGATCAAACCAACGCTGCGAGATTACTTGGACGTTTTATGTTTCTTTTTGCTCTTCCTCTGAGCGAGTATTCCCAATCGAATCATTGGAAATGTAACGTGTCAATATCCGTTTTTCATAACTTATAGTTATAGATACTCAGATATGAGCTTTTAATATTGTTTTCTTATAGTATCTACTGAAACATTCACTAATACTTGGACTTATAACTTATTGAAACATTATTTACAGATAATCGCTAGCTTTCAACTTGGAGCGAGTTCGATTCTTTGAAATATAGTCGTACGTATTATACATGCAGACCTATGCAGGTAAGCGTAGAAAGCCATACGTGCTATGAAGCTTGTATGGAAAGCGTGACCCGACGCTTCATCTCGAGCTCAGAAGCTGCTTGTTTGTTTGTAGATTTGATACCGCTACAACCTAAGATCGATTCGCCTTGCCATCCTTGCGGTGGATTTTGGCACGATTGCGCGTACGCCTGTGGGACAATGCCCGTCAGACTAACTTTGAACGTTGAGTCGAGCATTGCTACTTATAATTACTCGGTCATAGCTCGAAGCTGTTTCCAGATAATTTTGGCAATTACGACAGCTTTTCATCAGCTTGTCGCGTACATAAATTGTACGAAACATACGCGAGTATTCGAGAGATTATAGCTGCATCAAGAAAACGGATACTGATATGTTCGGAGTAAGCCAAGCAGGGGTTCTAAATTAAAAAATAGCGCGCCACATGCGCGAAGGCTTACTGCCTTGCATCCTCGCTCACGCTTCGCGTTTTGCATTTCATTAATGTGTTACATGTTTGACATGTTTATTAATATTTAAAAAAATACTGAGATAGATAACAACAAATACGCAGATGAAGTATATATGAATAACAACAAAAATAAATATTTCAGGTATTTCGGCTCTGTACAATTTTTTTGGTATTTCTGTAAAGAAAAACACTATTATTTGATAGGATTATTTCATTCAGTATAGTAATAATTGTAAATAAAACTTCTTTTTTCGTCAAATCAAAGATTAAGGCAAAAATATACAATTTACGGTGTAAAAATTTTGTAATTGGTCGATCTGTCAGTAATTGCGATTGTAGAAAGATTGTAGGTTTTTAATGTAGAGGGTTTGTTACAAATAATAAATATTAGATGACGCTGTTGAACCGAATTTTAAACAGTTTTCCTGTAAAACATTATATTTTATAATTTATGATAAATATTTAAATATAAATATATTTCTTATTATATGTATACGTACACTAAAGTAAATTATATTGAAAAACCTATAAGTGCAACTTATAAGAGGCAAGAAATATTTAAATGATTTGTTCACGTATGAAGTGGGAAGAAATAAAGATGAATATATTGCATCAAGTAAATTAGGAAACAAAAATTGTAATCATTTACTGGCAGCTTCTTTTACGGAGCATTCAATTAATAGATCGACAATAGATTCAACAATATATATTTAGGTTTATTACTTATTTGAAGACAATCTTGGTTGAACTTGTATTTTTAAACTTTGCATAGATGATTTTTGGCATTGGAAAACTTCTACTTTTCTCAACTGTAAGATTGTTGACCTTTTTATTTATGTAAACACCTTGTTATTCAATATATTTGAACAATACTCTGATTGGGAATATATTTACTCTAATGACTTTGCAGCTAGGAATTGATCTTATGGATGAAGATGTAATCTAATTTTATACAATATAACGGGAAGAATATCAATTTTACAATAAAGTGTTAAATGGTGGTTTTGCATCTGTTAAAGTTCAGTAATTCTTCATCACAGTCCAGATACAGAGTATATGAAGAAGCTATGATTGTGTGTGTATGATTAGATGTGGTTTGGAGCTTAAGGTTATTATTTCCATTGTCACTATGCCTATTATTATTATAGGTGGACCAAAGGTTGCAAATATGTCCAAGATTATCTGCATCAAACGATTGATGGAAGATTAGTTAAACCATTTGAAAAAGTATTTGTAGACAATCCTGGATATTTTAAATGGTCTCGGGTAATTGAGAAATCTTTCTGTTAGAAATACAATGCTGTATTTCTTGCTTCAATCAATAAATGCTAATTTTGTTTACTAAGGCAGCAAATCATAATTTAAAATCTCCAGAATTAGCTAACTACATAAGTAATAAGATTCTTGAAGAAGCTGAACTTGAAGATATACTTTATGTAACTACATATTTATATACTTCACAGATTTTTTGCCTTTGTGATGAAGAGTTCAATAAGATTTCAACAAGAGTTATTCTGGCTATAACGAGTTTTTTATGCTGAAAATTGCTTTTTTAGTATAATTTGCGTTAAAAATGGCTAAAAATATATTAATATATAATAGGAGGAACATATTTGTAATTAATAGATGTACAACTTTCATGCTGAACATTTTCATGTAAAACGTAGAATTGTTAAAATTTTGTATAAAAATCAGATTTTTTATGGCTAAATATGTTTTTGGAAGGTCAATTTATTTTCTAAGCATTTTTTGTAATACATGCAAATGAGAAAAAGTTGTATTTTTGAATGATCTACAACTTTTTTATTGATCTTTTTTGTGCAAAATGATTAGAATTTGATATATCATAGAATAAAATCGCATTCAGTTTCTATGTATTCTATCGAACTGCATTTCAATAGGTCAAGTTGTTAGGGCGAGGGGAATGTACCAAAAAAATTTGTGTATGATCGGCTATAATCTCATTGAAGTAATTGTAAAAAGCAAGTAACGTAAAAGTAAAAAATTGCTCCCATTTTTTAAGTTAAAAAAAATAGGAAAAACAAAAAAGTACTTTGTCGTAGTTACAAAAGACACATCTGTCCAAAATTACAGCTCGATTCATTGATAATTGTAGAAGATATAGAATACGTGGTTTTGCGAGGATAAAACTATAAGGCACTACCGTACGACGGTCGTGCTACCTACTCGCACTGGAAAGGAAAATAAAAAAAAGTTCAAGGAAGACGAGATTCGTCCGGTATCGACTCTCTTGCGCTCCCACAAGATAGAGCTAAAAAGAGCTATACCGGGAAAAGCGTCGATAAAGGGCGGAGGTAAATATTTCCGACGCAGTGCCGAGCATGTGAACACCTATACCTGCTATATTATTTATAGTATATATGCAGACGAGAGCCGAGTGCAAGTGCGAAAGGAACGGAGAAAAAAGTTTATGTATACGTCGGCGAAAAGAGAAGGGAAAATCGAGAACGTTCGAACGAGTGCGTAAAAAAGACGGGAGATGTATATATAGATACCGAGAGCTCCGTCAGTCGCTGAAGCTACTGGAATCGAGCGCCTCGATTCTATCCTGACCCCTTTGTTTGCACGAGCTTGGATTATATACGGGAGCTTCTGTGACAAGTGACAGACTTCTCCGAATGGGAATCTCGAATATCGATTCTGATTTATTAAACAAAATTCTGCCTCACTTTGAGCTCGGACCAGTTCATATTATGTTATTTATGCATTTTCCTACTATTTGCGTCTTTGTAATGAATTCCCGCGGTTATTGCCCAGGAAGGTAATTCAGCCTCGTGCTCGACTCTAACGTTGTCGGCTCTTAATCGCATCGTCATTATCCAAGGGGAGGACAGCCAGAGTCGGTATTTTTTTCTCTTCGAGCGACCGAACTTTCTTCTTCGACGAGGAGGGAAGCAAGCCCCTTGATTATTTCCGAAGGAGGATTCGCGATTATTTATTTTTTTTCTCCCTTTTCACCCGTCTTATTTCTCCATCGATCACGCAAGAGCTAGGCGAAACTGTTCCGGACGGCGGGTCTATTGGATTTATTGATAAAGCGGAGGCCTTTTCTATGATAATAAACCGCGCGTCACGATGTCGTCTATATATATATATATATATATATATATATATATATACTATATGTATTCGGATAAAAAATTGTGCGATGAAAGGAAGAGCAAAAACAAGTGAAACGCGTTATATAAATCTCGGCAAAAATATCCATCTTTGGTTCGACTCTTACGCCCGATCGACGACACCGCGAATAAAAAACAAGTTTCGCTCTCAGGTACAGAATGCACGCGAGGCTCGAAATGAAATGAACGGTATAGAGGTTGGATTGGGAGGGACGGAGGACGCGGCAAAGTTCGAGAGGCCGAAGCAAATCGAATTATACGGCACTTGCTGCTCGATAGTCCGGCTGAATGATTCTTCGTCGGAAATATTAGATCTGCATCTTTCGATGCGCATGCAGGCGCGGTTCGTTTTTAGCGACACCGCTCTGTTCAGAGACACGATATGCCGCGCTCATAGAGATGCAGCGGATGCTGCATCATGACCTCGATAAACCTTAGAGTTACTCAAGCATAGCTGAGACTATAGACCGAGGCTAATCTCAGTGGCTTGGTTGATTGTTGGAATATGGTGATACGATTTAATATTGCGAGAATCTAGAAAGCTATGCTGATAATAAAATCGGTCGAATGGTAAATGAAAATCTTTACATTTTTAATAGACAATTTCTCTACTCTTTTATGAGTCTTTAGAAGTTCAATGCTCAAATATTAATATAAATTATCCTTGTATTTTTAGCCAAAACCTGTAGTTATAATCGCGAAAATATTGTCGAAGCTGCGTTTTCGTAGATTGTGCTAGAGTATTGAATTTGATTATTTGAAAAATTGCTTATACAGCATCGATTATCGAGTACAGAGGTGACAGTGAGAGCGTCTGCTCGAAAAAGTCTGTTACGAAAAATAGAGCAAGTAAAAGCATCGAAAACCAATTGCCATGTAATAGTCAAAGTCTTTCGATCTCACCTTCCAATTTCCCGTTGTTGACGAGCAACGAATTGTTGGATTTACGCGAGGAATTGCGCGACATCTGGCTGTGGCTGGGACTGCTGTCGGTGCTCTTCTTCTCCAGTACGTCGTGGCAGCTGTAGGACGTATGCGTCACTACGAGCATCGGGTGAACACTTCCTGCAATGCAAGATCTGTTACAAACATATATAAATACATCACCGAGCTATACGCGACTCCGCGCGCTAATTCTGCACCAGCATGGTGTATACTTTCAGATACGACTTATGTGACGACTGACGCGTTCTCTGTTCTATGTTATATACGATATGCAGAACTACCGTCTGATTTGCCTACGCTGAACACTCGACGGTGATTGTCATGTTTCATTAGATTTATCACTATTGCTAATTATATTAGGCCATAACTGTCCATAACATGCATAGGCTGCTCATGTATGTTATTATTGAATTGTTTGCTTCGAGGTAATGCGCGATCGAAAAAACAGTCACAGGGTGGTAAGCGCACTGAGAAACATTTTCTCGTCTCGCGCTTAACGAATGTAAGCGATCAAAAGGTTTTAAAATCTTAACAGTTCCACGCTCATTATTTCGAAGAAGAAGAAAGTATCTCTAAGTGCGCTTTGAAATAAACTGGAGAGATGACAAGGGGTACCGGTGCGCATTCTGCCGGAGGCCTCGCTGTCCGTTCTGTGATGTCCGATGGCCTGAAGTTTCTCCGTAAGCCCGTGAATCTTGTCGGCAAGCGAAGAGCCGTAACTCTCAGTACCTGCTGCTGCTGCTGAACCCATTCCTGTGCTGTTCACGTTGCTGCTCGAGGTCGTGTGCGAGGTTATCGCCGCGCATGCCGTCGTCGACGAGAGCACGGCCATCTCCTGCGTTGATAAATTAACGTTGAAAAAATACGACTACGACATGATACAGTATTACGTTTCAAAGTGCCAAATCACTACAGTAAAGTCAACGCGCTACGTGCGGACACTCATCTACGAATGAATTTTACAATAGATTCAGAGCATTTTCTCGAGCATAATAACTTATCATCTTATCAATTTATCATGATAGAAATTGCGATGACAAAGAACTTAATTTGATGAGTAGCTATTATCTGTATAAGGTACCGTCAGAATTGTTTCATAAAATTTTAGATCACAAGCTAGTTGAGGTATGTTTTATCCTCAGTGGAGCTACACGTTTTCTCGTTCTCGCTCTCTCAGTGTATTCGCGCGCTCGCGCATAATTCATGCGCATAATCCGAAAATTTAATTTTCCGAACATCCAGCGTCGACCGCCGCAGGATTAATGGCTGGGAAAATCTAGCCATGCATTATCTAAAAATCGACGAGAACTTGCAAGCACAAAGAGCCGCGCTTTTCTCTATAGAACGATGGGAAGAGCAAAAAATGTTTCCGCGCATTGTGGCTATACTTCGATCGATCTACCGACTGTGTTTTCCCCATCCGCATTGAACCGCATAGGGAAAATGACGGAAGGTCTCTTGACTGTCGTCGACGGAGTGCGAAAAATTATTAAATTAGCGACGATAATATATGGGGTTATGCGAGAGGAAAGAGAATATTTTTCTATTCGAAATGCAATGACCTTTGGCATACTTTGATTTTAGTTTTTGAGAAAAGTGCGAAAGCATAGTGTCCTTACCTTGAAAGCCTTGCCATCAACTCCGCGCGGTCCCTTTTTGACGAAAGAAAGGAAAAGATGACGGGACAGCTCATCGGGCGTCGTGACGTCGAGGTAAGTGTCCAGAAACTTTCTGAAGCCCTCGTAATCGATATCCTGCAAGAAAGACAAAGAAAAAACGTCATGGCAGTGTTTCAGCTGTCTGTGTATTCGAAATAGAGAACAATAAGTTTATAGTGTTCAATTTTAAATTACCGTCGCCATTTCCTATGTTTTTCTTATACTATTCTGAACCTTTTGCTATAGTACATTACATACACTATTTACGGGAGATTTGATATAAATTGAGTGTACTATGAGAGGTGTCGGAAGTTTTCCTGGTTGAAAATTAACGGCAGCAAAATTGTTCGAAACTTTTCGAGAACTAGGTCCAGCGTTCTATATATTCTTTGCACTTTCTTCTAGTATGTACAGAACATTTGTACTGCTAGAATTTACTTCTATACTATGAGATAGAGTAATAAAGTGGATTTAGTAACATAATAAATAGACACACGAAAAAATAAGTACAGCCATGGAAGTCTCAAAAGTGGATGTATGATGTACTTAAGAATTAATAATCGATAAGAAATCTAAGAGAAATCGACAAAATTCTTTTATTTCGTAAAATATTTTATTTGCTCAGTCGTCAAACAGTATCTGGTGTCGTCGAGAGTCTTCCTCTATCACATTGATATGCTTAGGGAATCAAGAGTTTGGAGGGAAGTACATAAGGAGTGGAGATATGTAAGGAAACATCTCATTAGATATGATTTTTCTTGCAAGGATAGAGTTTCGAAAGCACGATAATATAATGGAAGTAATCGCTGACCGGAAAAATCGGTCAAGTATATAATAGTGTCATTAGATCTCAAGTAAGTACGCGTGTACACAGAGAACTTTAGCAGATAAAGAAGTAACTGAAGCAGCGACCATTGTCTTATTTTGTCTCGGAAAAGATCGTTCGATGCCCACAGTATCGCGTCGCTATGTAAAATAGAGTGTCAACGCACACAATTATTACTAAGTGAATGTGAATGTGACTTTGGTATTAATTATACATATAATTATCTATACTATGTTCAAGATGTGTATGTATAACTAAGGGATGAGTACAAGTTTTTTGCGCTACTCGAATAAGAAATACTGATTTGAATATGAAGTTCGTGGTATCATTGACTATTTAAATGGTAAATACATATTAAATTAATACATTTACTAATTAAGATGAAAATATATATTAGTTTTACAGCATTTATTACAATGGAAAATTACACGTAGACCGATATTATTATAAAGCCGAAAACATATTTCAATTGTAAGTAATCCGAGTGTAGAATCATGTCTAATAAGAGCATTTAATTCAAAGTTTCGACGACGAGTGGATTTTTGCTCATCGTCAATGCTGTCGTCGAGTACAATGGATCCTTTGTCTGACGCAACTCCCAGTACACCGTGGAAGTTTGTTCTTCAGTTCGCGAGCGAATGCAAGTCCCGAAACGTTCCAGAAAAGAGTCTCGCGAGGTTCTCTCCATCAGGTTGCTGCGCGCGATATCAGAACTTTGGAATTAAAGTGAGCTGCCGCCGCGGGAGTGCCTGACTTTAGACAGTTTTATCACATTGTTGTAAACATGGATGTTACGGGAATACACGTTAAAGCTTAAAACTAAATTTATCCAATAAAGAACAATCGTAAAGAAATATCGTATAATGATGCGTTTTATACATATTTAATACATGTATGTACAATGTACTTCTACACGAGACTTAAACAATATTTCAGTTAAAATTGATATGGTTCAATATTTACGATGAAGTCATATTGAATACTCTTTTATAGATAGTATCAATTTTAAAACAGCAAAGCAGTTCAAAGCAGTTTGAACGTAGAGTGAAGATATCAAACTGCTGTACAGTTTTTGCAATACATTATGTAAATAAATACTTTGAAAGCAAATATTTGTAAATCCACTTCACGTGGCATGATACTACATAACACTATATATATTGATTACAGGATTTAAAAAAAACTGACAAATAACATTGTACCATTCGATAAAAGTATTCGTCACTTTCGGTAAAAATATGTAGGGGAAAAGTAAAAATATAGCTTCTTCATCTGCATAGATATTAGTTCGTTGTATCAAATATCTCAATTCCCGAGCAGTACACGTATACAGAAATTCCAAGTCTCCATCCGAAGGGTTGGACAAGTAGGAAAACAAGTCGCAGAGCGATTGAATATACAAGCGTTGGTCTTTTGAGATATATAGTACTTGCAACCGAGTCAGAGGAAGAGAGCGAAAGAGATTTTCATCCGGACAAATGGAAGAATTTCATCAGGGCCGCTCCCGCTTTGATTCGGACGCTTTGCTGCACTGTCGGCGTTGTCGCCATCGTCTCAGAGCAAGAACTCGAAGGAAAATTCAATCAGCAAGATACTCTCTCGGCAGGTAGAATTTCCTTCTTTTAGGCTGTTAATACTTTTGGCTTCGTTTTCTTGTTTCCTTCGTTATTTCCCGGTATATATGCTTGGATTATTATCTCCATCGACGAGTGTGCACTCAAGTGCTTTTATGCTTTTATATGCATTATTTGCTTCCACCCTTTTGGGACTATGTTCAGTAATTATATGTTCCAATTTTCCATTAAGGATATTGCTTTTCATCAAGAGTTACCACAAAAGCGGTGAGTATGGGAATTCAAACTTCGATTCAAATTTTGCCGAGTTATTGTCGCGGCAGTTTAATGGTTCGCGTGCAGTAATTGTGTAATCGAAATTAATGCTGCGATGTTTAATTTTGATTGCAGAAAAATGTTAATGAATGCAATGGCCACGGTATATTGTTCCATGTCCATTATTGATACGAAATATTTGCATTCTAAATTAAATTAAATATTAGAGGATTTAAACTGCCTGTCAATCATACGTATCAAACTTTCTATGCTGTACGCGCCTATTGAAAAAATATTACATTTATTTTTAATCCACGTATCTTCAATTTTTTGTAAAATCACTCGTATCTGCGTTTTCTGAAATTTCCATATTTTATTTGGGAAAAAATGGTAGCCTGTGAAAAGGTACAGCCGAGAAGATCATTTTCCCGAGTGAGAGCCTCTTGTTGGACGATAACACCGCACAATCCAGGGACTTAACGAGTTATCAAAATGCTTATAGTGATAATCGATTGAGCTCTCTGTGAATCCAATATTCAAATCTCATCATCATGCGAGGATCGACGGTTGACACTGTTGCTGTGCGAACCACTCGGTAATGATTAAAGGCCCAATCGATATGTTACGCTGCACGTGTATCGGCAGTAACACGTACTACAGTGATTCCTATTAACCTAGCAACAGGGGCCACTGCTGGAAAATCTGTCGAGTGGAAAACTTTGAAAGCTTTCCGAACACAGTATAGTCGTATAGTGCGTCGCGTACAAGGGAATGCTGATACTTATACGATCGGATCTCCCAAAAGATAACGTAGAATCATTGTATTTTATTTTAAATACATCAGTGATTGATAATGAGGTTGTTGAATTTTCTACTAATATTAGAATGGTAATTTTATTTTGCCGAAATGTGCAATGAATTTACACAGAAGTTCAAAGCTGATTAAATTTTAATTTTGTCATACGTTAAAATGCAGGGCCTTTTAATTAGCTCCGTTTGTTAAAAGTTCGCTAATAGCAATTTTCAAAGAAGGTCGAATATCTCGGAGAATATTTTTATTAAAACATGGTTAAATTTTGCGTTGCACACGGAGTTTCCGAGAATACCACCCGAGGCAATATCATATACATTCTTTCAAATAATCATTTTTGCTAAATACGTACATAAAGGCAGAACATTATAAACATGCAATTTAAAATTTGGTAATAAATGCAAAGCGACCTTTTTTAAGCCAAGCTTCCCAGGATGTTTAGGAGTAACTAGGCTCGACTATTGCATAGAATTTTAAAATACAGGCCTGCAAATGTGTATATAGATTGATATATACACAAATAATACAAGGCGCTTAGAACGAGAACGTGCCTTAATATCGGCGATCGACGGAAATAAACCTGATTTTAGTCTTTAAATCTCATTTCTTCTTCAATATGCCTTCGAGTTTAATTGCTGGAAATAGCTTGTGTACCGAATACTACTGTAGATGTTCGATTTATTTTTTTAAGCCGAGTGGCGGCTGTGCGTTTACATTTTTCTGTCAGTTGCGAGATTCAATTTTGAAAAACGAGCTTTTTCTCAAACGGTCGATTTTTACTAATTTGGTTATGTACAATAAATTGATTTCTGACTCTAGACTCTTTGATATATTGTACACCCGTCACTACCCATCTGAAATGCAGCCTTGAAAAAGATAACATTGCTGCTGGTAAAGCTTAAAAATAGTTTAAACTTTCGTATAACCATAAATTTTAGTAGAATGGCTTGGTCACTTGGGTATATCTTATAACCACATGTTCGCAAACTTTAACTATATATATCACCTTCATTCGGCGTTTTTAAAAAATGTTACGATACAGCCGCAACTACCTGTAAAACTTCTGTAAGTTCTCGAAAAGAGATGAAGTTGAACTATTTCTCGGCAATAAAATTTACTACAAATGCGGATTACATAAATACTATACATGGATGTAATCCATTAGATTACAAAAGTAAAAAATCAGAAAAATGCAGATGCACAGGGCCCAAAAAGACGATCAACCGATTCTATTTTCATCAATTTCGAACTGATCTCAAAAATAATAGTGCAAAATCTTGTATTAGTTCTAGAAATGGTATTTAATATAAAAGAAGGTATAGATTATCGTAACGATGTGATAGATTTTTTATACGATGAATAGAAAAAGTGATTTTCGAAACACTGTATTCTTTGTACTATCTCATTATCATTATTCGTTAGTACTGTTATCAAGTATTGTCTGAATTTTCTGATCGTTATAAGATTTTGGCTCGAGTCCAAATATCGATATTGTCATTGCAAGCGGTATTAGCAGTTCTTCCAATCTTATTAATCTTGATTCATCCCATGCATTAGTATAGAATATTCTGTTGAGGAAAAGAAAAGCAATTTGTATTAAAAAAAAAGGAAGCTCACGTTGAAAAATATTACATGCGGATGGAATCATTATACGTGGGTGAAGATCTTTTCTATAAAAACAGTAGAGTGACGCATGTCAAAGCATATTGAAGTTATGTTAACTGTAATGGCATCGGAAACTCGCGCGCACTTCAGTTCGATCCCGAAGATCTCAAACGTCAGCGATAAATACACATTATCTTTATAGTGCGCGTGTAGAAGCGCAAGGGTATATAGTCAAAAGGGTAAAAAAAGAAATACGAGAACTCTCCAAATAACGTATAGTTCCCTATGCTCTTGTTTGTAATAAACGTAATGAAAATTGTTGCTTGAATGTTTAAGTAGCCTTTTGTACCGAATTACCTTGTTCAATATTTTGAATTTGAAATTTGTATATGTAGTAATCATAAAGAGTAAATATACAGCATTTTTCGATTAACGTAAATTATAAATTTTAGAAATAAATATTTAATTATTGCAGTATTGCAGGTACTGTTTAATTAATCGATCGCAAAACATAGATTGACTTTTTAGTTTGTACGTAAGTGTGTGAGAAAAGTATAAACTATATTGAACCAAGAATATAGACAACTATATCTTTATAGACTCTTTTACCTTCGAACTAGCTGTACAACACTATGCATTGATATCGACAAACGAAACAAGCGGAGGCTTCTAAGATTTACTGGGGAAATATATAGATCTCGAACAAAGAGATATTGGTAGTAATCAAAATCGATCATACAGTCCTGCTACTTCGAGTACAGGAAAAATAAAGTAAGCCTTCTACAATTTGGCGCGAGGTAGAGAGAAAGCGAGAAAGTAATCTCGAGATCAATAAAAATTTTCTGGGTATTACACGCTTGGCAAAAAGAGCCTCGATGCTTTTTCATACACTACAAAGTTGGCACTATGTGAACATTTTTCTAATAGTTCTGTTCAATATATAAAATAATGATTTTATTTTTGATAAGTTTTAATGTTTAAGTTTTCTGTCTTGTACAGCGGGTCAGCAATGGATGACGTGTATGCGCATATTTTGCATCAATACTTTTAACGGAGCTTGCACTTTTGTGATAATCATAAAAAACGAGAAGGGTTTTTTTTGCTGATGAAAGTGTACTGCAAGTATTAAAATGCTAAAGCGTTGTTGCAAATTACAATCATAGTAACAATAAGGGATAATGTACATTATTTAAAAAATGTAAATATGGTTAAACAAATTTTTAAAGCACTAGTGTTATTTGCGTTCCTTCAGAATATTCCTTGTCAAATTTTAAAGCTTTAAACTATTAATATAAACGAAATCACCGTTTATTATATTACTCGCTTTCAATGCATGACCCGAAATTTATAATTTTTACGAAAAAAATAGCTGAAGGCAATAACCGTTCGTTGTCGTCTAAACGCATAAAATATCTCACTTTCACGCCATTTCCAATATTTCTACCGTAGTGTCCCGAGAAATATTCAAGGCGACATTCGACTCGGCAAATTTCTTTATATAAAATCCTTCCGAAGAGCTCGTCGTCGTTTCGTAAAAAAAAATAAAAATGTCAGTTCGCGACGCTTGTTCTCTTCATAGCACTTTTCTCCGTTAGATTTTAATACACGTCCTTTTCCAGATTATCTTTTCCACTTGTCAGGCTTATAAAGTTTTGCGTAGTAACGGGTCGCGAGTGGTATATCGGTCCGAGTTACGCACAGAGGTGAGTTACGTATGATTTTTTTGAGGTATTCTATAGCTCTACAACTGTAAGTACTGTTGTAAGTTATCGTATTAAATTTTGTTTGTTACGCCAAATTCTGGTTCACTATAGGTAAAAGTTGCAGGATGATATTAGTATCACGATTTGCATCACAGCACGATGTACCAATGCAAAATCAATTTCACTTTTATGAATAAATAAGAAATGTATGGTTCGATAGGGAACTACTGGAAAATTCAATTAAAAATCGATGTTATATTTTGAAAACAAATAGCCTGCGAATCTGTTGCCCAAGGATAACAAACGCGTTAAATAATTGGTTGGCAATAGCAGGCACAAAGAATCAAATAAAAGCAAAATGCCTTTTTTCCTTATAATTCTGCTGAGTGGAATTTTGAAGGTCTATAAAGCAGAAGTTTCTCGCTCGGCTCATTCGTAAATAATACAGAAAATTGATTGGGGACGCAAGACGAAATTCTTCCTCTTTTTTCCTCTATTTCTCATACATAAGGATTTGGACCTTATGTTTGTATCGAAAATGGAGTGTCTCTCTATTTATATGCGGGATTTCTTTGTATCCCGTAATCGAGTGGGTTGTCGATATTGGCTTTCACTCTTTTCCTTTGTCTTTCATCTTTTTTTTACGATTCATGCTTATCGAGAGATATAAGTGAGCGCGAATACGTCACCCGCGGCGATGGTCGTCGCGTATAAATCGGATTATGGAAGAAAGATAGTGACGAAGCCGTGAAGATACAGAATGGATGGATTCGTTTGTCTACGGTGACACGCGCTACATTGCTTGTCCTTACAATGAAATGTTCGATGGCACAAGCAAATGGCTAAATAAAAGACGATCTCGAATGAATGACCTCATTCATGATACGTTTAGCTATAAATAGAGCGTCTTCACAATGACTTTGTAAGTCGACAGGAATTTTCATATCATTCCATACTCACGACACTTTGTACTTTACAACGATAGGATAAAAGCCTTTAAAAAACATTCCCCCACAGTTTTATTAAATACTCTTAGATGCCGCTTCCCTTAAGAGTCTGAATGACGACGGCTGCAAACACACTCACATGTATATATATATATACATATACACGCACGTGTTCGTCGCGAAGGAGAATATCCGCTGCATGAATGAGAGAAGCGGGATGTACGACCATTACGCCCCGCAAGTAAGCGGCTACGAAAACTAGATCGCTGAATGGCCTCTATCTCTCTCTCTCTCTCTCGCTGTCTCTCCATCTATTCGTCTCTCTCTCTCTTTGCTACTCAGTATACTGCAGCGCGATGACGTTGACGCCTCGAATGACGTCACATATATATATAGAACACCGAGAGCGTCATGGACGCGAAACCGGGTCAGTGCACAGCTGGATCTCACAGAGTGATGCTGTACCACTGCTCCTTCTCTGCGTACGCTATGTATATATATGTGATGCTCTATACAACGCTTTGGTCTACAGAATAATATCGTTCTTTCTTTATTTCTTACCTCACTACTTCTTTTTGTCTACATCGCGCGTGTCCTTAACTTGCAGACAAAAGTGGAACGTACGTAAGCTGTCTTATATTTCTTCATTGTCTCTTATTTTGTCTTCTGATCCCTTTCTTTCGTTATCATATACTGCTGAAGGAGACATTTAGAGTGTATTGCTATACTTTGACCTTGCGTTTTTTTCTATTATTTACATTTTCAAGTTGACCGATAAAGCTTGGAAATTCAAATGCATAGCGGGCATATATGAAAGGCATCTAAGTAGAAAGTGCACGTATGTGGCGAGCCACAAGCTACAAAAGCTTACCATATATCTATATATATTTTCTTATGAGCAGCAAGAATTACCGAGCACAGATTTATATACATTTTTGTTAGAGAGGTAAATATAAAATTTCAGAAAAAGGGGAGGAATTACTCAAAACTTTACAATAAATCATTCAATTTCATTTGAAAACGTACACTGTAAATATATATTTCGGTAAAGCTGGGACACATAGTATTTTTCCTCGGCACAAAAAAACAACCTTTCTTCCAAACTGTCGTTGGTTCGATGAAATGACCATCCCACGTCGTGCAACTTTCTCCTTCCCTATGTTAGGTGTATCGGCTAATAAAACCGACTGTCGTCTTCGCAAACGGAATATCCGCGCTTCACGCTCGTATCGTACTTGAAGACACACAGCGCGCATGGAAGGAACGTCCACCGACGCAGGCTCTAGTCTACTTGTCACGGGCTCTTGGGCAATTCTGGCTGCAGCTCTTTTTCGATTTTACGCCCGAATCTGCGCTACTTCTTGCGGGTATTCCCTTATACGTAAGAGACATTTTTCGAGGGAGAGATCGTAATTCGGTTGAATATAGCGAGAGAAGACGCTGCTCGTAGTTTTCTCGCTGGAATCGTTTCTTTGATTTTTTGAGGATTTCATAATACTAGATTATGATGATGGTTCTTCAACAAAGTTTTACTTCAAATGTGCATTATTAATGCGTTCCACTTTTTTAAAACAATTTTACAACCAAGAAACAATCATGAATTCAATGTTCTGCTCGTTAAAGTCGGGAACAATAATTTAGTCCGCGAGTAATCAAAGAGTAATCAAAGGATCGGTCAGCTACAGATAGCGCAATTTGAATAAGTCACTATTGTGGTTTGTACATGTTTCCTTCCTTGACGTCCATACTGAGACGACAAAAGGAGGGGAAACAATAAAGCAGTTCCGAAGGCTTTTGAATGCACGATACCTGAGTCACGTGGGATCACTGCGACACTGATTTATGTTCTCGTCGCTGCTGATAAACATCTTGTCGAAAACTAATTATTTTCCATTTGCATTGAAATTTGCATCGTTATCGTGTAATAAAAACACATTTTTCGAGCCTCTTCTTAAATCTATTCAAGAAATTCCGCGAATATAGTATATACGCATCAGTAGTAAACGACCGGGAATGGTCAGCCGTATATACGAATTGGCTTATGATGTCGTTATCAAACTATATCGTAACTTTCGATTACAAATCGATTTTGAAACGTGCTGCAAGCATTATAAGTAGAAATCTGCGCGCTCAGATAAATCTCGCATTAAGGATCCACGACCGTTGACAATCGTTGGACGGCATTGTTCAGAGGCCTTGCTGGGTCATACAGACACTGGTTTCAGCCCCATACATAATAGTAAACCAAAGACCATCGATCGCTAGTGCAAAACATAGAGAAATGAGGAGGAGGCGAGGGAGAACGAGATTTGCCCCGCAGGACTATACAACCTATATATATACTTGGGGATTTCGAACCTCGTACGTGCGCTGAGGTATTGTAAGCTAAGGCATTATTCGAGCCCCTTAACCGAAGGGTATATTGATGGATGTGTTTATAATTTATGAAACCTGTATCGAGTTTAAAGGCTTGAGGCTCCTCATTGTTGCATTTTCATAGGCACCTCTCATCGACTTAGACGAGCAGAATTATAATTAATGCGCACCCGCCCAGCATACTCTAAAATTTCATCAAACTTTCATCGCGTTTAAAAGAGTGAAACAGCTGAACTCTCGAGTCGGTCCTTGATAAAACGACAGCTGTAGAGTCGACCGAAACGACGGTAGCACTGTCTGATTAATAATACGAGCCAAGAGGACTGAAAAGTCACCCTCTCGTAGATAACAAGCCTTCGCCGCGCACACAAGAAAAAGCCAACGAACCGACTCTGGGGTGTGGAACCGGCTTCTGCAGTGTCAACAATTTAGGTTTACCAAGAATAGCGCTCGATCGTCATTTTGTAGCCGTACATATAAGAGAAGTGTGTGCACGTGTGGTGTGCTGGTAGCTTCAATTAAACGTCTCACATAGAGACTGCGGTCTATCCCACACCCTGTTCAAACATAATAAGCGTCCTCTCGCTCTTTTCCTTTTTCTTCTTTCTCTTCTTGGACGTCTTCTTGATTGGTCGCTTATCCACTCTGATGTATATACTCGTATGCGCGAATATAGGGTGTGCTTCGTTTTTCTTATTATAATTTCTGTTGGTCAATATCCAACTATTTTTATATTAATTAACTCTTTTTATTGATTTCAGGTCTTTTTATAGTCATGCAATGAGATTTCAAATAAATCTCTTTTGAACGTCCGAGCCGATTAACCTAGCTTGTTGAATTTCGTAGAGATTTCTCAAATATTGATGTATCTGTCTCGGAACGATGTTCTGTATTATATTAACTCAACTGTTATGTAAATTTACTTCTCCATAATAATATTAGCGGAAGAATCTGGACACATGGGTTATATAGTGCTTGCGTTGCACTTTATAAACTATCTATCCTAGACTACATTATCCCGTATTTCCGTTACGTAATAAAAGCGTATAATCTCTGCGAAACAACATTGCCTCCATCCGTTCCCTTATAGTAAACACTAATGCGAGAGAATTTGCGATTTTTCTACTCTTCTATCATAAAACCATAACGCGCTGTCCGTTATAGTCGAAGGACGAGCTAGATGTGCATATATGTATATCTACAACGTGAACATATCTCGTTATTCGCTTACGAGACTGGCTCTCAAGATATACTCGTACACTGTCGGGGGTGCAGCCAGCGTTCAGGGACCGAAATGCTTCTCGTTTTCAGTCAGGTGCAGCTAATTATCTCAGTGCTACGTATGGCACCGATGAGGTCCAGAGCAGAGCTGATGGACAGGTGCAATTGCTCAACGGATTAAATATAAGCTTAATCTGTCTTGTCGAAGTGTTGGAATTCCATTTGATAAAACGAGCATCGACAGCACTTTCAAATTCATTCGAACGCGCAAGAGTTTTCTAATTAAAAAACATGCCGCTTTATTAGTATTTTCCGTATGGAAGCCGTCATTAAATCGTGATTTATGACTCATTTCTGAACTAAGTGGCTTAATTGGCTTTTCCGCGCGAAAACGAAGCTTTTCTCAAGTGTCTGCTACTCGTCCGCGTTGTTTCTTTCTTCGATACGCTGACTTTGGTCATTATCAGTTACTTTTCGAACTGCTATAATAAAATACATTTCGTTGGTATAATTAGAAAATATCCGATTGCGTTCCGCTCTATCGTAAGCTTCTGTTTATAAGTGCTAACATAAGCTTGATTGTACGATGAGAATAACGTTCTTCTCTCCTCCCATTCTTTTCTCTGTATCTGGGATAACGCGTTGAATAGTCTTGGGGAGAATTGAGAAACCAATATGGTTTTAGATAGACATCGCGGCGTTAATGAATCTAAACTATTTAGCAAGAAAGTTCAAGAAACATTGGCTTACAGAGGTTGTTTAAAGGCCACCGGAAAATAATATTTGGACAGGGTTCTCCAGCTCAAGCTCAAGCTCATCGAATACAAAAGAAAGACAGATGTCTTGGAAAGTGTTTGAAGTGAGCCGATGAACTTATTTAAATAACAATCGCTTACGTTCGGGAGTTGGGTGCCTGATTATTTTACCACACAAGCGTGCAGTTAAGCGCAACAAAAGATGCGTCTTGTACTCGCTATATTTATATCGCGTAGTATATACGGCTAGAGTAATCCATTCATTAAAGCTTGGCCCAAGCACTTGCGACTCACTCGCTTCTTAGCCTAGCATCATGCTAATTTAGATGCGCCGCAAGAAGGAGTATGCAAGCTAATGAAAAATGCATTAATTAAAGAGAAGAACAGAAAAGGTGGAGCTCGAGATCGACAAAGTCTCTCTTCATAATTGAGATACTGAAGATGATCTTTGGATGAAAGCAAAAGCATCATCTGTCATAGAGTGAGGCAATCTCATTCTTTGTATCTTCAAGCTGTGGTAATTATAAGTTTCTGCAGGAAGATTATATGACTATAAAGATGTTACCGCGATTAAAGCTCGTTATTAATCAGGGTGACGTTTCAGATAAACAGCCGAACCGTAATTTGATGGTTTACTCAAGCCGTCAGTTCAAGCGATCTAATTAGGAAGAGAAGAAGTATGAAAGAAATGCGAGCAAGAAAACTTTTGAAATTGAGAATAAAATCGTATTCTATCCGTAAAGCCAAGTGCAAACTAAGTGGCAAATCTTTATGGAAGTCAGTTTCTCCGGCAAGTAGCTTTGTTGTTGAAACTAATTGTAGCTGAGAACTAGCAATGGTCTTGAAGCTGTACTGTTCTTTTTACCCTATACGGATCGAGCTGAGAAAGAAGGCATAAATCGCGCGCACCGCCATTCCTCTGAATCAGGATTGGGATCTTCCATTGTCGAGCTACTTCTATCTTATATTCTTTTTTTACTTTTTTCAAAAAGAAAGGTAGAAAGTGCTTTTTCAGCATCGTAAATAAGTAAACAATCTCAAGAGTACCTTTTTCATAATTTCAATGTCGTTGAACTGTAAAACCAGTCATTTTTGTATCAAGTATTAACCACCGAAATGCTATCTTCTACTTCTTTCGTCTTATTTTTCTTTTCTAGACTAAGACATGTTAATGCGAGAATTTATTTATTATGCTAATGGAAGAAACCGAGAGATATAAGAAAATCGTCCTTTTAATTCAGGTCAGACTCGGCTGTTTCTCTAATGTTTATTTATGAATCCTTTAATTAACTCGTGGTTCGCATTTTTTACTGTGGTTCGAGATTAAAAAATGAGCATCGTTAATATAAGCTGTTCCCCTCAAGCTTTTGTCCTCCGCGGCTTGCAGTTTGCCAAACAACTGCTTCTGGATGTAGATCATGAATTACCCTTCAAGTCTACTGCTTATGCATTTAAGCCGTTCGAATGCGTAGAGAGCTTGAAAAAAAGTTTTTTGACTTTTTTTGGATTATTAAAAATGATTTCTTTTAGTTTTTAAGTAAATCATCTACGAAATGAATCTATTTCAACTGTCTATCCTTCGAAAAGCTTATGTTTCCGGTTACTTTCATTGACTACTTTCCTTTCCTCTTACCCTTTGTTTCGTGTGGTGGAGTAATCGATATAACCACCGATGAATAGCGTGGACTCCATTTGCAAAACAATAGAAAGCACGTCAAGTCTTTGTCGAATTCCATAGCGGTTCGGTTGTGGTGAAAATATACTGATTTTAGTTGGCAATACGGGGAGATTGTGGTATCGTTAAATCTGGAACTGGATCTATTTCAAATTCATCAAGGGTGAAGTACATATCGATGAACTTCCATATGAATGGAAAAGTTTGATTAGAGGTACAGATTTTAGAAAAAGTCACGAAAGTCTAAAAATGTTCGTTTCTTCGCACTGCATCGCATTTACATGCAAAACCCGTGGCACTATCCAATCGCATCATTAACTTTCACTTCTTTTTATTTTATTTCATGAAATTTTAAATTATGAAATTTCAACAGCTATACAAACGTTAAATCTGTACAAATCGGCACCTTTCTTCTTTCCATTTCTAGAAACTGGACGTTTCTCACTAGCCGTCTTATTTCTTCATTTGACAAAACACCGATAAGTTGAAAAACTGAAATCCTTAATAAAATCACTTCGCTTTGGGATTTCGTCTAATTAGACGATGGTGCAACTTTCTTCTCGTGACGTCACGAACTTGCTCCGTGGAAAGTGCAGCGACCTCTTCCTTCCGGTGCACACACAAACATACAGAGGCATGCGCACGCACATGAATACAGAGGAACCGGCGTCAGAGTGACGTCAGAGAGCTCCCGCAGCCCGTCCCCATGGTTACGGTGACGTAGCGCCCTCCGCGTTGGTTATAATACTTTTCGACGTGGACGAGTCGCAATGGTCGAGGGACCTTCTGAGATGATACTGTCTGATGTATTTTTTTAAGGTACTCTTGCAAAGAAGAATCAGTTTGTTAGTTGCCGACGTATATTAGCTGCAGAAGCATTAGAGTGCTCTAGTGAACTGATGAAGATTTCGATATTATAATTTAGATTGTAATTTTGATAGATCTATATTTATTAATGTAATTTGTATGGGAATTTGTAAAAGTATACTTAGATAGGAGTACTTTAGTTAATATTCGACAATTTTAATTAAAAATATAAGAAGTAAATGTTATAGTAATAATACAGATAGAACTTATCGAAATGATGATTTTATAATTGTGCCTAATTATCGCAATCATAATACAATTCAATATTTTTTATTTATAACAGCAGACGGAATGCAGCTGATAAAACAAAGTTAAGGAAACCTGAGGGAGAAGTAAGGCGAGAAAGCGAGAGAATCACGGCTATCCGCAGAAAAAGTACATAGGGGAGATCCAGGAGGAGGTACCTCCCCCGGCACAGAACACCTCTGCAGACTCGATTTTTACATGTCAAATGAACGGAGGAGAACTCGATATGACGCAGAAGCATCGTGCACTTTTTTCACTTTTTTTTCTTTTGTTAAAACTAAAGTGCGTAAAGATGGCTGCCGGTTTTAGGAGAATCTATAATCGAGTGACAAATGACGTGCCCATATAATGAGAGAGATAGAGCTAAAGATTTATGGAGTTTTGGGGTGGAACTATCGAAGAGGGAATAGAGATAATGTTACGCAGGTATCTCGAGTGTGCGAATACGATGCTAGTGCGTTCGGATTCATCGCGTATGAGCTGCGAACGTATATATGGAAATCGTTTCAAATGCACTTTAGCGCGCTTTGATGAACCTGGAATATACGGTTAAATAACGTTATACCCGATGGAAGATACGTCTTGGATAATGTTCCTGAATTCAATTTCTAACAATTTCGTTTAGTTGAATTATACAAATTATACATTTATAGAATTGATCGGTGCGATAAATGACAAAAAAAAACAGTTACCTTGTAAATATACATATTTCGAATATCTATTCTTAGATTTTCTAAAAGAATGCACGCAGACTTATCGTCGTGAAATAATTATTGTATAAAAATATTGCCCTTCAATTTATTACATTGACTATCGACTTAGGACGTATCTCTATAATCTCGTTACCTTAGCTAGGGTGCTGTATACCATTGATAATGCTTAATGCAAATGTAAATTTACGAGCGCTTGTCTTTGTACAATTGGGAAAGAAGATAACTAAGTAAAACTTCAGGTACAACTGAATTTCCCGTAATGAAAATAGCAAAGTTTTCTTGCCTACCTTAGCAAGAAAAAAAGTGCAATATTATTCTGAGATTGTTCGTTTGAGTATACGTGTAACAAACGAACAGTATATAGCGGCTGTTTCGTTGCATCAAAGACACAGGCAACATACGCCAGACGAGTGCAATAGTCTCTAGGTAAAACTAATGTAGACTAATTAGAAGAGAGAGAGGATCTAGACGTGAAATACCTCTCTCCGTCACGCACTTTATTTCACTTTTCGTCGTTCGAGCCTCTCGCAAAGCTACTTCAAAGCTACTTGTCTTCGCGACGAGACAGACTCAGCGAAGATGGCAAGCGAATCTAGTGTGCCCGTAAAAACAAGCCTAGTTTATGGATACGCGACCACAACTCGAACATACGAGTGGCCTCCAGTGGTAAGTTTCGCGCGTTGCATACGCTACACTCAAGAGCTGGGGGTCATGTACGAACGTTTTGCGTCGTATCTCATGACCTGCTTTTTTATCCTTGCCAAAGCTTATTTTTCTATTTGTGCATTTTTTCATAATCTCCTGAATTTGTCGCTTGATTTTAAATTAACTGCCACGGTAATTGATCTGACTTCCGTAAGATCGATATCGAGTAAAGGTTAGATAATTTTGCGTGACAGAGCAATCCGAATGTGATGATTGAATTTTCTTTTGAATAAAGTTGCTCTTAATAAGTCGTATCGAGAATGAGCCGATGTTTCAATTATTGTTATTATAATGAGTTTTTTAAGAGATGTTTCAAAAGGTTTCGAGTAAATAATAAAGAAACTTCTGTATTAATAATTTCAATCTATCTTTTATGTAACAATATGCTCTGTTACGTACCCGTAAGAGCCGAGTAACGGCGAACGTTGAAAGGAAGCGAGAGAAAACTTGTTCTTTTCCACTCTCGACTCGGCGAAAACTATATTTATTCGATCTAGTCGTATGTACTTTATCGATTCAGTCTGGAGAAGTGTTCGTAAACGATTTTGTATTAATCTTTGCGCCTGACTTTCAAACCTAAAATATTTAAATTCAACGAGTTCAACGAATGTCAACGCAACTAATTTAAAATTTAAACTTTATTTCAGAATCCAAGCTATCAATTTTTAACACAGTTAAAGTAAATACGAGTTGTATAAAAAAACGAGTATTAATTCGTTAAAAGGTGTATTTGTATATTTTTGTATTTGCACATTTCACGTTTCAATTGTGCGTCTGGACATGCCGGGCGGTTTCTACTGAACAATTTCAGTCACATGCGGTAATTTTGACGTACTTTTAAAAATACGTTTAAAAATGTGTATAAACGCCTAGAACATCGCATGAAATTCGGATTCTACGAATAAAGAATTATTCAAAGTAAATCGCACTACTCAAGCGGACAATTTTTCTCGTAAGACCAAAAGCTAGATTTTAAGGATGAAAAGTGGTGAAGGCAAAAAAGAAGTAGAGGCACGATGGATAAGGCGAAGATAAGGTAAAAGTGAACGAACGAAGAACGAACGAACGCGTATGCATTCTCGTAAATTTCGCAGGCACGCTACGAGCTTTCGTGACGAAAATGTAAGAGTAGAGTCCGCGGTTGTGAGGGAATAAACTATTACCACTTTTTTGTCTATAGACACTGTTTACGGTTTTACACAACTTTGGCGATGTGATTTATCTTGTACTTGACTAGTTGTAATCGATGTATCGATTTTAGTATGAAAAAAGCATTGTTTATGAGCTCGTTACTTTTTTTAAACAACAACTATCGAATACTAAAATATTCATATTTAAAACGTAAATTACTTCACGTATCTTATCTTAACAATGAAATATATCTAAGGTAACCTTAATTAGTATAGTGACTCGCACTACATCTTCCACAAACATAATAAATTATGAACACGCATATATATAGTCTTATAACATAAATGCTGTGTATCTATTGTGCGCGCCAAACAGAATTTCAAAATAAGTAGTTATTCATCTAGAATGTGTATATAGAGTAATAGAAAAAAATGGTTGAATAAATATCTATTTGTTCCGCTGATATTTATTGCAACGCAGGATCACTTTTATTACGCATCGATGAAAATAAATAACAGCTGATTGTTATCTAAAGAATTTAATAAACAAATGCGTCCGACATTTCGCAATTGTCTCTTTGAAGACTGAGAGCGCACATTCTATGGTCTCGTCTCTTGAAAACGAGCGTATCGATAAATTATGCATGCAGAAGTAGGTAAACGGAGAACAGAGCTTGTATAATTTCGTGTATCTTGATGGCGTAGAATCCCATTCTAGGTTCTACAGCGCTAAATTTGAATTGATGGAGACAATGTAAGTGTCAAAGTCACCACTTCATCTTATCCGGTTCGTTGAGCAAAAGCATTGACTTTTTATCGAGTTTCTCCTTTGTCTCATATCCGTAGTTAGTTGTTGTATTTGACATACCAGAAAGCTATATTGGTGTGCTGTACTGCCTATGTATATTGCCCTTTGCTGACTGATATGGATTACGTAAAATGGAAATTCGGGACTGGGATCGAGAATTTAACGACGTGCTGACTCGAAACGATTGTTATTTTTCAAAGCTGGATAATAGAGATTCTCTTGATTTATTTCTACGATAAGTCGGGAAATCTTTCATCTGGAAAAAATAAGAATGAAAACGTCATCGTTTCCGTAATCGCGAAATTCTTTTTGGAAATCGATTCTCTCCGTTGTAGTGCCAAACGTTTTCTGAGCTTCCTCTAATATTCTTATTCGTTTGATTCTTTGAGCTCTAAATTCTCAATGAAAATGTATACACACGAGCGGCTCATTATATCTCTGACAGTACGAAATTGCTGGTAGCGAAAGCACGAACACACGTATACTCTTTCAACTCTAAAGAACCATAGGAACGTTTGTGCAAACACGCATATATGCACACAAGCATTTAAATACAGGGACAGAGAGAGTGAGAAAGAAAGAAAGAGGGAGAGAGGGAGAGAGGGAGGGAGTACCTGCGTACATACTTTCGACTCTAAGCACACAGTGCACTTACGTATAGCCAAGATTCTCGTGCCCCGAACGTAAATCTCGCTAATACCTTCCAGTCGTATCTATATATCTACGCGTACTCTGCGCTGCACCAGGATTTGTCCGTGCTTCGTCTCTTTCCCATTTGCAGCTCTGATGGCTCCTAGTATGTGTATCGGTGCGCCCCTAATGCGTCGTCTCGCCTTGGAGCAAGTGTGTGCGAGACAGAGAGAGAGAGAGAGAGAGAGAGATGATGATGACGTCAGGAGCGAGCGACCCCGCCTTCAAGAGTTCGTGTGTTGTATATATAAGTTCCTTCGCCCTCGCCGAAATCTTCCGTGTCCGTTTGCCTTATCTTGTTCGTGCTTTATTTCCAGACGAGTTTGTCTGCACGGCCTTCTTCATTTTTTTCTCCCTTTTTCGAGAGACGACTAGCTGCTTATTTCCTTCATTTTATGCTGCGCTGGGGGCATTTCTTTCGCGCTTTCTCTCTCTCTCTCTCTCTCTCTGCAATGTTATTGTCGTCCTGCGCGTCTACCGATACTTCAGCATTCAATGTAGAAATTGTATATCAGCTTATCTCAGTCGCGGGGGAGTATTTTCTTCTTTAGAATTGTCGCTCTTTAGATTGGCGAAAGCTTCGTATTTGAATTCGGGGACAATAAACTTAGCAGTGCGCGCAGCATTAAAATACATTTTCAAAACTCGGGAAAATAATTTGAAGCGTCTAACTATACTGTTCTATAACAATATGACCTATTCGCTACTATTTTGATTTATTTATTTTTGACTTTTCCCTTGTTTTTGAGTAAAATTTCTTTTTTCGCGCTGTCGGTCGAGCGAATTGTATATACAAGAATTTCATAGTACAGCCGCTGAATTTTTGAATAAATATTGCTGACAGCTAGAAAGCAGCTACCAAGCATGCAAAGTGCGACACCGCAGGTATGGAATCTGCTTAGATAAAAAGCTCGTATGGTGTCAGTTGGACAATAAGTACACCTCGTATCGTAAGTTGTAAAAAAATTCTTTACTTTATTATGGCACTTTCTAAATAGGCTATATGCAGTCGAGACGAAGAAGCAAACGAGTTTCCTTGACATGTATCACCACAAATGTCTGTTATTGTTGAATTCATGCATTGAAACTTCCCACTCTATATTTACGTATATTACATACAAAGTCATTCTTACAAGATTTGCCCAGTCCATAATTCGGCACAATTAATAGCCCTAAGTTTTAAAAAAATTCAACGTAAAACATTATTACGCGAAAATCAATGTCAGCGAGATACTCGTTTATTACTCGTATACGTATACACATGTATCTAAATGTAATCGACAGTTCGAATACAGCCCGTTAGTGTATGGCAGTTTGTGCGTCAAAAGGAAATTGCGGAACCTTGCGCGTCTTTGTCTTTGAGTTAACAGTTGCAGCTATACCTGAATGCTCATCGCACAGCTGTGGTAGAAATATAGAGCAAACGTTTATTTCCTCGTATTATATATATATAAATATATATATGTATATAAGCACAGCGGGGTTCTAAAACATATACCACGAGCATTTGAACGGCGTACGCAATATATATGTATTTATTTAGCCGTGAGCAATCCACTTGTAGGTGTATATAGAGGCCAGGAAATATCCGCGTCACCTGAGAATATCCAGTTTCCGTTCGACGCGCTCGGGTCTCATCATCTCTGTTTACTCGTCGCGAATGCGTTCACAATGATAGTCGAGAAAAAGATTATATGTATGAACGGACCATGAATAGCTGCAAGTGAGATTTAAAACCGAGAGCATCAACAATCGAAGACGTTTTTTTTTCAGATTATTTTTACCAGACAACTGACAACTGTGGAGGTAGTATACGAGATGTTTTACACGTCGCGTGCAATTTCCTTAGGACCGACGATGATGCTTAACGCTGATGATTCGTAAACATTCTTATGTAATCAAAAGTCCTATAGATAAAAAAGTGTACCCGCGGATAAAAGTATACTTTTTGTCAATCTCGTAGTCGAATCGCTGAAAGGATGCTGCCATATGTGTTAAGAATATTTGCATTATCGGATAAAGTGACTACATGGAAAACTAGGTCATATCTTTTGCCGATACCCGGGATAATAAAAATATTTATCAACACTTTTCGAAAACAAATCGGATATCCCAAGCGTCATAGTCACGTGCCGTTGTTGAAGCTCGCAGAAGAGGAAAAAAAGTAGCGGGAAATATAGGAATACACTCCGCCTAGTCGGAAAAGTCATCCTAAGTTTGCTTGCCCTTACTGGATACATTAGAGGAGCCATTATAACAGTACGAGAAACATAAAGTAGTTTCATTAAAAGAGCGAACGATGCTCGTATATGCGTTGAGTATAGTCGTCGCGTTGACATAACCCCGTCGGCACGGGAGTGTCCTAATCGCGCGGCCCCGATCTAATTATAGCTGCTCGTTAAGCAATGGCACACGAGGACTACAGCGGCTAGAAGAATTCTATCTCAGATGATGGGAAAGGACTCGAAAGTCAAGACTTTGTTTGCTATTAGTAGACGAAGGGGGAGATGAGAGTTTTCCCGGGTAGCAGCTTGATGGCGTGCGTTGTGTTTTCCGCACAGAAAAAAAGTATATCGAGAAAAATATCCATTTTATTGTGTCTTTATGCAATAGTTTGCTGACAGGATAGTTGTTTGTACGGTATAACAACAAAATATGTACGCTCGCGGATGGAGCGAAAAAAGTAATTCCAAATCATTGTTCAACCGCGAAACTTTCTTAATCCTTCCACGGTGAGTACAAAGCGGCAACTGATCGGGTCAGTTAGCCACATGGACAAGCTATGGCAGACGGTAGATTGTAACTTATATACGTGTGAGCACGTTTCCAATTTACCGAGAGCAGTGAAGGTTGCATATGAAAACGAGGAGCGGTAGCACAGCAATTTCGCATAGGTTATACGCAACTGCAACACTGTTCTCTCTCTCTCTCTCTCTCTCTCGCTATCCTAAATTTATATATATGTATGTATGAGAGAAGCAAAAGGTTCGATCGATTCCAATCTCTCCTGCGTTTTTCCCTCTATCCATATAGAATACATGTATCTGTATATACATGTATTCTATACATAGTTATGATTGTTGCACGAAGTAGCAGCAGCAGTTGCAGAGAGTCGTCTGGCTTTGACAGGTTCATTGTTTATCTTTTTTTCTCGCGCGCAGCTGTGGTGATCGGTAAGTCCATATTATATATATATATATTCACTCTATCCACCCACTCTCCTACACTGGACTCAGCGCTTTCTTTCTTGCCTTTCGTCTTTCTGTCTTCCCTTTGATAGTCTCGGAACGTTAGATGCGCGAAACGCGTATCGACTTTCTCTGTTGGATGAAAAAGAGAAGGAGAATCAGAGAGCGGGATTCACAGACTTTTCGCGCGCAGTGGTCGTAATGTCCATCGTAGAGCGTCGGTCAAAAGTCATATGCGTGAAGGGGCCAACACGAATGATTTACTACACTGCAGGTGCTTCGTTGGACCTTTTTTAATAATTATGGGCAACGAATGCTCTCTGCTGCTTTGACACTCTCTGTGCGACCTTTATCCACGTGTCAGAATCTTCTCTCGCAATCTATGGCGAATACTTGCTCGTTCCCTCGCAAGGGGAATATTCGAATATAATAACGTTTCTAACATCATAAATTTTCGCAAATGTAAGCGAGATATCGAGGAAAGAAAGTATATTATAAGTTTTATTCTGAAATATCTCTAAAGCAGGTGCATTGTTTTCTCGGTGTAACATAAACGACATCTTAAAATAGAAGAAATAAGCAAACCTTCAGGATTTTATCATACAGTTGTAAAGTACGTGCGTTTATATCCTCTATAGGCAAGAATTTAATGGTTATTCGAGGAGAGACGGGCAACAATGAACGCGTGATTGCTGTCCGAGTCGTTTATATCCTCGCTAACGTATATCCACAGAGGCTCTTTTCTCTCTTGAACTGTCTTTTTTCCGATTCCAAACCTATTGATTTTCCGACTGCACAGTAGAGTACCGATTCGCTCTGTTTGCATTTCCTGATTTGTTAGCTCTTGGACACGGAGAGATAACAAATATAATTGACGCTGCTCTATTTCGCCGACATTTACATTTTGATGGGCAAACAATGATTAGCCTTCGCATCCCGATTCGAAATCCGAACAAGCAGTCGAAACAGCAAAATCATCAAAGAAAAAGGGGTCTCCCCTTCTCCGCGTAAATGACGACGCAGCATCCAATTTGCACGAGCCCGGTTTATCCTTAAAAAAAAAAGAACGAGAAATTGAACATCGAGTAGTCTCGAGATACGCGGGAGTCTGTAAATGGGGAAAGAGTCCTCACGGGTAAATATTTATTCCAGCGCGACTGCCGCCAAATCCTCGCGCTCACCCCTCTGGTCGTTACTCGAGCGTTCGAGGCTCCCTCGCTTGCGCACGAAATATCTCTCCGTAGGCCGAAATGCCCAGTAACCTACTTCCCTATAGCCAACTGTACGATTCTTCTTTGCTCGAGCCCACATCATGCAGTTTATATTACATTTCATGGATATACGGCTTCCGACGATTTCCCAGAAGTCTACAGGATGTCAAAAAATAGAACAAAAATACATCTGACGAATAAAGTGGGAGATTGGATAATACCTATTCCCTAAGGATATAGTACTATAATTAGAATTGTTGCATGCGACGTTTATTACAGAGCTGCCTGGTCAGTTTTCAAATAACTTAGGAAGATTTGATTGATAATTATCTTTCACTTGGAGTTACTGATAAGCGTACCGTGTCAGGAGGAGTGACAACCTTCGGTTAGGTGTATTAGGATTGAATGGCGGAGCTTGCAGATATATTTTTATACGTCTTAATTAGAATTTCTACGCATAAACATTGAATTGCTATTAACGACGTATATTAAACACGAGAACACTGAGTTTCATTTGCAATAAAATAAGTGAAACGATATACACTTATATTATGTTTCACTCGAAAATACTTGCTGATAAACATAGTCGAGGTAAACAGAGGCAGCAGTAATAGCATATTTTACTGCCTTAAGATACGAATGCAAGCTTCGACATTTCGTTATTACAAAGAACACTCGGAGGGTGAATTTTCAGAAAATATTCAAATCTTCACATCAGAGTTGCTTGTTTTCATTTACGCTCGACGTCGTTTGCCCGCATATTTTAACTACGACACGGATATATTCATCTAATGACTTTGCGCGTTATGCGAACGCTGTTTTAAATAAAGAATTACATTTGTGTACTTACAATATTGTGCTTAAATGTTCAAAAATAAAAAAAAGAAGCTCGTAGATGGAGTCCACAGAATCTGTTATTATAAAGAATTACATATTTTATACTCGAGAAGTTTCAAGTATGGGACGTAGTTAAACGCTTTCACGAAGTAAGTACGAACACTTTCGGCTTAGGAAGTTCGAATGCATTAGGTGCGATTCGTGGTGTAGAACTTACTCGCAAACCAGCGAAAAGAGGCTAACGATGTATACACACTCGCGAGAGCTGACGTCAGACTCGTTAGCTTATATACGCGCTGTCTTATAACTCTCCTTTTCGCATCTTGGACGATTATCCTACTGCTAAATAGGGTAAATTTAATTTTAAAGATTTAAAACGGTGTTTTCGCCATGGCGCTTTATTGCCAGAAGGTTTTACTGCATCTCGTTAGTAAGTCAAAAGCTAAAGCTACACAAGATACAAGCGAAAGCGTCATTTTTTATATTCAGCTCGCTGAAGAACAGATGAGAAACATGGATAAAAAGATCAGACATAGCCACCCTGTGAATACTCAACTCTAAAACTCAAGACCAAAGACTATCAATACCACCCATAAAGCCTCTAACGCTACGCTGCGATTCGAGTATCTTTTAATAAGCTAGAAGACTCTCAATTTCTTCTCCGTCTATTTCAATAATGTAGTCACAGCTCTCGCTTGCTCTTCGTCTTGAGGCTTTTCTCCTTTTTTGGTCGGTTACATAATCGAGAGACGAGGATCTCGCTCTCGAGGTGCGTTTCTTCTATCAGCGAGTATTAAAGACCTTCGAAGCGACGATTAAACTGTACTAGAAGCTTCTTTAGTTCGCAGTATGCACTGTCTCTCCTTCTCTCTCTTTCTCATCTTCCCCTTTACCACGATTTTATCGGCGCATCTTTGAGCGAATTTATTAAAGTCTTCTTGTCTACATTACGTGTGCATGCGGTTGTACGAACGATCGTCCCGAGCGTTGAAAGCTTAGACCATGTCATCAGAGATTTTTCTCTCGCGTGAACTAAGCACGTCGTTATATGCAATGTGTGCAACGCTCATATGACTTACAAGGAAGACAAAGCGAATGTTGGCACGTACTTACAGCAACTAATAATTACAGCAACATTTGGTACACCCAGTGTCCAACTGACTGCGACAACCATTAATAACCAGCGAGGGCTTGCACTTCTTGCGATTTGCTGAAGCACATTACTTCTCGCACAATGGACGCAAGAGTCAATAGAAACGAGCTTAATATATAGTTTATAGAAATGCCGCTGCTTCGTCTAAACTATGAAATTGAAAATCTTAAATCCTTCAATGCGCTGATAAGCATCGGCTCGCAATTTTATTTCACTCTATGGACCGATATATTCATGAAGCAAAGAAACTACGACTGCGCGTACTCTGGTTTTGTATAAGGAGAATCGCGTACATTGAAACCAAACTGGCTATGGAGGCTGGAAGTTCCATGTAAACTCGCAACTAGAAATCGGCTTTACGTGCATATATTGCTTGCGAAACAACAGCAAGAGCTCGACGACACGTAGAGAATATCGTTGCACGAGTTACATGAATAAATCATGACTGCTCGGTCGGATGACTTTTCAAACTATCCATGTTTATATGTATAGAATATATATTTATATGTATGTGCGTGTGCGTGTGTGTGTGTGTATGTGTGTGTCGCTGTAACCAAAACTCTGGACTTGGTGATTTTCAAATTTTGCGGCTTTTTTTATTACCCGCGTTATTAGTTTTAACGCGTCCGGGTTTATGCGCAGCGGCTTTCACCACGGTCTCTTATACTTTTCTTACACTCTTCAAAAGTCCTATGAAAAAAGCTTGTAAAATGTAGAAATGAGTCAGCAGTGACAGTAAGGGAGTGGAAATAAGACACAAAAAGTCTATTAAATACGTGCGTCTAAAACTGGCAAGAGGAATGAGAAGGGGCTGAAGAAAAAGTAGGTGCGTCCCGGCTGTTTAACGCGACATTAACCCAAATTCTTGTACCGTCTGACTCCGGTATGAGTCATTGAAACGTAAATGTCGAGTGTATACGTGTTTAAAAAAGGGAAATAAGGTATATAGAGATAAACGGACTTACCCCGTCTGGATGATATTTCGGGACGACTCCCGGCGTCGAGGCCGCACAAAATTCCTGCAGCACATCCTGCAGCTTCCTCGACGAGTCTGTGAAACGGAGAATGATGAAATTTTTTATTGGCTCTAATTTTCTGAAGCGAAGCCTGCTTGAAGAGGAAAAGCTGGGTAGTAGACTTCAAGGTTAATTCCGAAGAGCAGTTGACTTCGCGATGGTTACTAGTTTTGCATAATTTAAGATTAATCAGGCAAGGCTTCTTTTCTCATTCCCCTAGTTTAGACGAAAATTTATGCTTCTTTCGCAATTTCCTCCCGAGCTTGCGTTAAATAAGAATATTCAAGAGCTACTTTGCACTCTTTTCAAACCCTATTACGTTTACCTATTACGTTTTACTACAATTACAAGATTTTCGAAAGCGTGCATGTTTAAGCGATGTACACCACGATACTCTTTACTCTCTACACTAAACTAACTCTCGAGTTTAGAATCAAAACCGCGTTATCGGAGATTTCGCAACTCGCGGCACGTTCTGTACCACAAAACAAAGGAAAAAAAAAGAAGCCTGTACTCGTGTATCCAACGAACAAAACCCACCGCGCGAAAAAGCGTCTGTTTTGCCTGCGTATATATACACCACCTACTCTAAGAGCAAAAGACAAAAGAAACAGACCGCGGAGCAGCTCGTAACCATAGTTTCACGCGCGAGCATCCCTCTAATTTCGCGGCCTCCGCCGTAACGATGCAATTTTCCACTCCAGCAAGAGAAAACCCACGTATAGAACATAGATGAGCAATTCGCGAAGGTTCCCAGTAACAATTTCGTTACGTTAGCTTTGAATATTTTTTCTTGGAAACATTATAAGGAAATATGAATTTTCAGATAGATTTTCAAATGGATTTTCAAATGGATTTTCGAATGGATTTCAGAAATTCGATGGTAATGTACAATGCCAGAAAGATTTGTTTATCCTGATTTGTTTATACTGTTCGAAGCAATGCTCGATAAAAATTATACATATGATCATTGAGTATATCGAATGATAAAGGACTTGCAAAGTTTTAACGCGTTTTTAACGATTTCACCATAACTTGACACATATAAATTGTTAAGGACATATTTTTTTTTTGTACAAAATTGCTCACTGAAACTTTTCCTCCTTAACTTGGATGCACGTGATTTAGCCCTGCAACGCGTTTTGTAGTCTTCGGCGACCCCGTGCGCGAAAAACTTTAAAAAGATTAGGGTAAATTACTTTTTTTTCGGAGATAATATCAGACATTAAAGATTTGAGACAATTTCTTTATCAACGCAATTGCTTGTCAGACGGAGTTTTTATTGCATTTATATCATAAAAAAGAAATATAGTTTTGAAAATGAATTTGACAAAAAGAATCGTTATCGAAGCCTTACGATTATTTGGCAATAAACATCGTGATTATTTTCAAAAGTGACGTTGCAAAATCACGTGCAAAGATTTTGCGTACTCCAGGAGAAAATCCCTGACAATTCAAATAAGGCTCTGCAAAAGATGACTAAGAGAAAAATACGGAAAACCAAGTTTGATAGCTTAACACGTAACTCAAACGACAAGTACTACGTAGTAAAGCTTGTCGGATTTGCAACGTCCGAGTGCGCGGCAATCTACACGCAAACGTTATACTGCATCGTGCGCGAAATCTTATTTAACAGAACACCTATGCTGCTATTCGCAAGTTTGCGAGTTGAAAAGTTCATAAAAAATGCACAGGTTAGTTTTTATAGCGTTAAAGTACCATCCAGCCAAGCAGTATCTCCAACTTTCAAGGCTTTGCTTCTACTAGCTCAATTATTCATGAAAATGTATTTAAATTTAAAGCAGAGTATTTTTTTATCGTTTCAACTGTTTTTTATCAGACATCACCGATTACAATGATATCAATCGAAAGTGATGGAACGTAGAAGTAGTTCGGTGGTTACTATACATCGAGTCGGAGGACGTCGAGTACTTACAAGCTGCCAAATCCTGAAGCTGCTGGAACTCGGCCGGCGAGAGCTTATCCCACTGAAGGGCCATCCTGTGCTTCTTGTCGTGGCCGCAGCTCTCTGCTCGACGAGTGGTTAACGGCTAACCACCGGAAAGAGGGCTTTTCGTCACCTGTGAACAATAATTCATTGCCATCGTAGAAGAATAAGTCAATTTTCATACAATTATGAAAATATGTTGAAAATTCTCTGATCGATCTGATGTTACGGAATTTAAAGCTACGTGTATAAAGTACGTATGTGCATTTGCATAATATGCACGTAACTCATAAACTGAAGTGAGACGCGAGGGACTAAAAAATAACATTGGTAAGCCCGCAGGCGTAGAAAGCAATATATTTCGGTGACATTGTGCGGTTGCACGTTCGCGAAAATAAAGTCGATCTTTCTACTAAATGACTGCAGGCCGGTCTTGTTTTTACATTGCTATTATTTGGAAAATCACTACTCGTATTGCGCATTATTCTATGCCATATATCATTACGGATTTAATATCGTAAGTAATGATTTCCACAATCCGATATATTGCAATGTATTTACTTGTTCGATGGAGTTAGCACAGTATTATTGTCACTATGCGAGGGAATAATTGTCGTTATACCCTAGAATACAATTCAGCGATTATTGATTATGTATTCGCCATACGTTAACTGACAACGGCAAGCATTACCAATGTAAAAGCAGCTGTCGAGCAAATCGCATACGCAGTGTCAACTCGATATAAAATTACATTTGGAGAGTTACATGTAGATTTATATATACACAAACGTGATCCGGAAACTGTGTCAGTAGCAAAGTCAGAAAGATAAGCTGGACCATTGAAAAGTGCAGCAACTTTTCTACTGCCGTTACTGTGGCTAAAGCTCAATTCCAACTCTAGCACATTTTCCAGACTTCGAGGAGCGAAAATGAAAAACCTCGGCACGCACGCGAAGATCATAATAAATTGCACGCTGCGTAAAAGCAAGAGACACAATTCTGGCAGCTGCAGTTCGTTGAACGATTTGCTGCTACACACGAACTACCGAGCGACGTGTCGTTGTCGGTCGAGCGCATCTTTGGCTACTCGAGACCAGTCGAGACCATCATTTTCATGCACGACATCGAGTACTTAGAGCTTCTCGAGCGCATCATTGATCACGTCAATGTTGACAAGAAGAAGATTGTCGTTAAGCCGACGTTCAAGCTTTACGACAAGAAGATGCTCGTTTGAATAATTTTCCGCGAGTACTGCGTGTTTTTTATACTTTTTGGTCGCGAATAACTTTGTTTTATTTTCGACACATCTGTTCTCAAAGGTTTGAACATTTTAATGATGTACTAATTAACAAACCGTTGACAAAAACATATTTTTACACAGGCAATTGTTCTCTTATTTCTCTGCGATAAAAACGGACGTTAATCCAGCGAAAGCATTGTATTTAATTAGCGAAAATATTTTTACGAAAAGTAGACAAAGTATGATTAATTGATTAATTATAGCATAGGCACTCAATATCAGAGCTGCGGTTACGGTTATCAGGATAATTCAATTGGTTAGCTATATACTAACTTCATATTTAATAAATAATGCATTGTTATCCTTTAGATCATATATACAGATCATATATTGCTGATACCAGAAAGCATTTAGTATTTATCAACGATATTAAATTTTTAACTTTAATGTTATTTTATACCGTTTTTATAGAACTTATATAATACATAAATTTCAAACGTATATGCAGAAAATCGTTAAAATTCAATTTCGCATTATAAGAGAATAAATATAATATTCCAATCTGATTCAGCGTAAACGTACCAGTACAAGGTGAACCTGAAGATTGAACTCATATTTTTAAAATATATTCTTCAACGCCCCAATCATACACTTCTGTTAGTTATTATTAGAATTCTCTTTAACAAAAGAATGCAATAAAGAAAAAAAGGCTACATCAAAAGGTTAGTATCGATTTGTGCAACCATTCAGGTTTTTCTTGCACTTGACATGGAGTTCTCGTTTGGCCATTTGCATATACACTTATCCCATGAATCCTACCAACCATTAACGGAATTCGCATCTGTTACTGAACTACTCGTGCAGATAACGGTTCGATAAGGTATTACTCTCTCACTCTCTCTCTCTCTCTCTTCTACGCACTTCACCTTTCACATTTTACAATTCAACGAACAATAGAATGTAGCAAATGTATTGAATTTATTTCCACAGCATATATTCTTTTCACACTTTTTTATCGAAGGGATAAAGCGTAGTTGAACTCACGAGAGAAATTAGTTTCGAGATGAGCAATGAATAAAGATATCCCGGTTATTGGAGGGTATAAAAAAATGATCCTAGAGTAGAAATTGGTATCAGCGTTATTGCAGAGGTATTTTTCAGTTAAACAAGCCGTCATAGCCAATGTATTGGGCGACTCTCGTTTCTGTCAGCAGATCCTCGCGCAAACAATTATCCGATTCTCAATATCGGCTAAAAGGGTTAATCGGCTCCGTCAACAAACAATGAGCACTTTTTCCCGTCAGACGCAGAAATAGGAGCCTTGTGTCAAAGGGATCCGTCAACAAGATTACTCGGAATCGTCAGGATCTTGGTCGTCATATCAGCTGGTCGGCGCTACGTACAACAGAGACAAATGACCTGCTATTACCAGCCGATGGTGATGTTGAAGACGATGTTGGCGGTACTCAACGTACTGCAAAATAATAAGTAAATAGGTTCAGAGGTTCTATCGGGATTTTTGAACTTTTAAACGAAATGCCTGCGTACGGACACAATCACTGCATCCCCGTTTGCGCAAGATTATTAAACAGGTACAATGTCAACGATCGCGCCATTCTCGGATAGGTGTTTACATAACGCGCGTGACACAGGCTTATGTATTAATTGAAGACAACGAGGGCAATGCTTTGCAAGAGCGTTTTGGTAGTCATGAAAGCTCCGGTTGAAGCAGATATTGCCGCAGCGTCTATGTCCATATTCTGTATTAACGTTGCATTAACATGCAGCTTGTGAGCTAACAATATGTTTCGAGAGACCTTTGTAGCACTAATTTTATACTTGCAGAGGCTTCATTATTTCTTATGGTTAATAAAAGCAAGCTGTTTTGTTCTTGGTTATCTCTCGGAGTTATGGTGCGCTTTAAACAAGTGACCATATACAACCGACGTTAGTTAATCATGGTGTCGCAAGAAATCTTAGACTCCCTATGCATTCACGTACCGAAACAGTCATAATTTAGCTGTAATTTAAAGAAAATTGTTTGCGTATTGGCCAGAAAAACTTCACTAATTCATTGCTAGTTTCTAACAAACTAATTTTTCTTTTTTATGCGAAGAATATAAGCGTTAAATGAGGTGTTAAAGATATATCTTAACATAAAAGCTTTTATACTACAATAAAACTTATGCTACTCTATGTCATTTTATCAACTTTATTATTAATAATAGCCATTTCTCGATATTGAAACTTTATCGCGCACTATCGAAACCAAAAATGTATGTGTTTTATTCCCAAAACTCCTGCAGAATACAAACAAAAAGAATGGCCTTTGGCAGATTAAAATTGGAGTTATAGTCCCCGAGATACAGCGGTGCATACACAGACACAAATTTTACTCTTTGAGGAAGCAAATACGTTTTATATCTAGCCACTAGACTCACTTAAATTTTATGTACAAACATTTTTTAAATACTCGAAGGCTCTTTAATCGGCTTATAAAATGCGCCATAGAAACTATAGTTAATTATTATTTTGCGTTCTATATTTCATTTACCAATAAACTCATGTCTCCGATATTATTTTTAATCTAAGAATTTATGCTATCGTCTTTGTTGTATACATAAACAACAAAAACAATCGTTCTGTCTAGAAAGTCATCGAAAATATTTGTTATTCACCACTGATGTATGCTCCTGGCCATAAAAATGTATTACACTGCAATGTAATACTTATATTTTTTATCCGATATCGATTTTCCGAGCGTGCGAGAAAACCACAGTACAAGAAAGCGAAAGCCCCAGAGATCGTTTGTTTCCCCTTACTGCAAGCTAGAAGCAAATAAAAATTAGACGAGACAACATCATTTGTTTCGCTTCCATTTGTCTTCGTCTGTCGAGTGACAATGTACAGGGGAAGTACGACGAGTTCCCGTCGATCTTATAGGTAACATGATAGATCTAAAGAAAGAAAACTGTTCTGCAATCAGTCAAATGAGCATTTTCTTTTTTTAGAAAATTAATTCTTCGAACATTTATAAAAACTAGCAAATCGATGCGTTCGCAGAGTAGTATAAAAAACTTATAAAGTACAAAGAATAAAAAGTAGAAAGAAGTATAAGACCAGGTATTATTTAAATTCACGAGTTAATCTCGAAAAATTAGAAAAGCAAACTAAATGTGTAGTAAATACATACTTTGAGAGCGGTACAAAGCTTGTCGGGATTCTGTACGGTCTCTATCTAGACCGACAAATGCCATACTTTTGCGTTCTTCGTAATTAAACTCGGTAAATGCCGAGCGGAAAGGTAAAAAAGTCCAGGAGAGAAAGAGAAGGTGATGTTATACCTTTGAGAAAATTAGAGAAAGCATTTTCTTGAAAAATTTTAGTCAAGAGGTATTACAATTTTATTTTTTTCTTCCCTACAAAACGAAAATCTCAGCTTATCTGAAAAGCTCTTATTTGTTTAAAATTATACTAATAATAATTACTACTAAAGTACAGTCATATAATATTTTATAGATCGCATTTTCATTTCACGTATTCGAAAATAAAAATTCAAATACAACCTATTTCCGATAAACTGATTTGAAATTCCAATTTGCTTTTTTAGATTTGTATACAAATGATATTCATTAAAAAAATGCCAGAAACCACTTATAGCTCATAGACGAAATGTCGTTCTGTTACGAACTGTAAAACAGAGGCGTGGGTCACTCGGCGTTTCGTTTAAAGTCGACCCAGTAACGTGAACTCTACATCGGAAGGCAAAGAAAGAAACAGTGAGAATAAGAGACAGACAATGGTTTATATCAAAGAAAGTGATACGTGTGTAGTAGAGACTATGTACTCAATTCGATTACTCTCGCGCAACTGTATTGGGAACTGCCCACACGTTTGGACAATTAGCTTCGCGACACCTCATCAATGCCGATAAAATGGTCATCAAGATGCATCCGTTCGAATTACGCAAACTCGCTCTGCTGTGCTACCTTAAATTATTCCTGCATATAGTAGTAGCTTACGTAGCTTACGTAGCTATACATAGACGTATTGATTGAAAAGTTAGGTATTTGATGAAAAAAAACTCAAGTACTGCATGATTCTATGAATGAATAAATAAACTGCAAAACCCAACCCACATCGAATGCAAATTCGAGACTCGATAAAAATTCAAATGCATAGTCACGACTTTGCAGAGACAGAAAAAAACACTAGTTTTCTTCTCCACGTATACGTTGCAAGCGACACGCGACCACCGCGTTGGCCTCGAGCTGTTCCATCGTCCGCGAAATGTCGTTTCATCGGCTTACTCTCTATACCGACATTTACTCTCGCGGATAAATAAACCAATCGATACATATATAAGCAGTTCTGCGCAGAGCTATAATTAGCCGTTTATTGGCTACATGCTGCTCTCAACTTGCTAACTTTTCGCGAGCAAAACGACACGGCGTTCGACAAAAAAATTTATATCGCGAAATACGATTAAGCTCTTAGTGCAAGATTAATAAGTCATTCATAAAAATTTATGGAACTTTGAAAACAAAATTAGACTATCTACGTAGCGGTCCTGTTGGCATTTATTAGAATACTTGATTGTTTAAAGTTTGTTCTCTAATATCTGTCGCATACAAAATGCCGATAATAGCAAAGCAGCAGGCTTTGTAACATGAATTTTGCAAAAAATTGAATACTATACAGAATTCCTCCGCAACTCAAAGCAATTTTAATTTTCCACCGGATTCAATATCAAACATTAGAGTAGCTAATTTACCTCTTATTAATCAATATACGAGATCACACGTGTATAAATGTAATTAGAGTAACTAGTATGAACCTCATCGAGGGTCGTGTACAAAATACGATATATTTTTTTTACTGTAATACAAGAGAAATGGAAAAAAAACACTCGGGCCTGTGCGAGGACGAGCAAAAACGTGACCTCGTATTCGTGAATCTTATTTACAGTCATGACGGGGGTACTCTCAACACCACACAGCGATTTAAAATGTCTCAATTACGCCTATCCTGAATGATGCAGCTTTTTTGAATTTATATCGCCACGTACTTTCTGAATATGACAATATCATGAATTATTTGGTGAATTTAGAATGCGAAGCATGAAATCGCAATGATCATTAATTTCAATAGAGAGAGAGAGAGAGAGAGAGAGGGCTGATATTATCTGCGTATGTTAAATGTGAGTAGAATTTGATTTTTAGCTCAACCGATGCGCTAAACAAATATGGTCACCGATTTTGACCCATTTGAATAGATCTTTTGTTTTGAACAAAGGTCGAGAGAATATTTTTCATTTCGAATTATTTTTGTATAGGGAAATATCTAACTAATTAAAAGGAGATATTTTTACAGTGGTTTTTATTAACTTTAAAAAATCAATAGCCTCACATGTAACTCCAATTAAAACTTCGTCTCTCATCTCGCAGTGGTTTTCACTCGGCCAATCACGTAGATCGTTATGAGGACAGTTCTAACGTTGCGTTCGGTGCTTTTATTTCTCTATGTCTATTTGTACAACTTTGGTACATAAAGTATGCATATGAAGAAACAGCAACAGCAGCTACACAAGCCGAATTTATTGTCCTTGCACAAATTCTCATTCAAATGAAAATGGAAATGCTTCAGCATTCTGTATGCATGAATTGCCTTTCTTGGAGTACGAGGAAATTTCGAAAATGCTCAGACAGTAATAAAATCGACTTATTTTACACATGCTTAAATCAGACTTGATTCAGTAATACGCGGATGAAGGTGTAATGCAAACGTTGGATATCTCACTGAGAATAAGCTGAGTAAATGTTTCGGAAATAGTTAATTTGACGTTGCAATTACCGAGTGAAACCTATTACTGATGATTCTGTAACTAAAAGTATATATTAACAGATACAAATGTCGTGGAAGAAAAATGTTGAATACAATGAAACGAATGTTATATACAATGTACGCTGACTGCACTCTATCTACTTCTAACTTGGATTATTGTGAAAATGGAGTTTACACTGACAAACACACGCAACGCTTTTCACCACAGTAGAACGTCAGTGTCGCGAGTTTGTACAGATAGTAGAGTTTCTCGCATTCCACATTTTAAAACACATCTAATGTATTATGAAGAGAATATAGTATCCACTAGTAGGATTTGAACATACGCGATGCTAATGCTCGGTTTATTGGTATGAGCGATGATTTTGTCCGAAGCATAAAATAGAAAGGCTTTTCTATGAAGTAGTAAACGTATCTCGGCAGAAATAAATTTGCCCGTTATAAAAAGGAAAACGACAGAGAAAAAAATTTTGCATATACAACAAAATCTTTGAAATACGTTCGAACCAGATTTTAATGCACTCAAATGAGATTGACCTATAAAATTGTTTGTATTGTGTTATTGCTACGTCAAAAGTTTCTGTATGGTGGAAAGTTTTCACATTTGCTTGAACATTCGTTTCTGAAACGTTATTTAATCATATGTTACTTCATTTAAGCTTCGCTTTAATAATTTAACTTCATTTCAGGTATATTCGATGAAGTTATTAGTTCGAAGAATTATTTTATTATTTACATAAAAAACTAAATGAACGATAATATTAAGGATTGATCTAAGAAACAATAACACTGAAAGGATTATACTTGTTTTTGCAAAAGAAAATAAACTTTTAATAGAAGAAGCAAAGACCTGGCAAATGCTATAAAACGGTGCTACGAGGTTAAATGTAGCTATAGCTAATTCGTTACTCGTAAAAAATGAGCAATCGTTTACATTCAAAGCTTTGTGAATTATCGTTAGTAGTTACATTCTCTAGTGACGCAGACAATAACGATAACCACAGAAAATCGGACGTGCAAGTCGAAGGGTCTATAAAATTCACAAATGTAAAAGCCCACTACATCATCACTGTCGACTCAAAATATTTTTGCTGAGTGTCACGATCAAAAGTTCGTGCAGTTTATAACTGGTCTGTTTATAAACGTGAGTTCTCGAAAATTCAATTCAACGAGCGGGAAACGCGCACACGGTTGTCGCTGGTTATAAAGCTCGATGCATGAGTCGTGTTGCTATTTGCGTAAGAAACTCCACAAAGCACAATTCATTGTTGTAATTTTTTAGTCATTTAAATTATTACTGGTGTCATTACTATATTACATCCTATAAGCAATGTATCCATGTATATTAATTATACAATTTTAATAACATTTTTAAACTGCACGTGAATGACAGTAATATTTAAATATACAAATCAATGTACTACAAAGAAAAGTGTGTCTCCATGTACACGATAAGAATGAGATTTTTACCTTATTGAATCAGCCATATTTGCATGGTTTCAATTACATTCTTGTATTCAATTTAATAAACACGTATATATGCCATTTCACACGTATGAATTTATATACTCGGACGATCGGCAATGCTTTGATAATGAAAATTGATGTTTATAACTACGGTGAATACAAGTTTGTATATCATTTCACGTTGTATTCTTGAATACAAAAAAAAATAATGTTAATTCACAACTTACTATTATTGAGAACTTTTCTCCTGCAGTTGAACATACACTTCGGTATTATTATTATTAGCGATTATATTACAGTTAAAATTAATAATATTGCGCACAAATCAGCATGCTTGCGTTAGTTCATGTACTTTTTATAATATTTTTTATTGAATTTCAAATGCCGACTGATGAACTTATTTGAGTTTGATCAATTAAGATGCAGGAAGATCTGTTGGATAATTTTTTGAAGGATCTTGTTTTATGCAGATGCTTGTTTGTTTGCATAGGAAAAACTTGTTGCCTCGGGCACATTATTATTATGATTATTAGTTCGTCGCTTCATATCGAACGGAACTCGTATTATCGAAGTGGGACTCCAAATGAGATACAGCAGATATTCGAGATTCGATTGTATATAGGTATATCCGTAGAGGAAAAAGAAGTACTATGTTTATGTGATGCGTTTCTTTTACTCGTCGGAATGAACGAGATCAAGAAGCTTGAAGTAAAAAATTTGAATCTTAAGTAAAAAAATGATAAACTAATTTTTTATTTAAAAATCAGCTTCATTTTCTACTGTACCCAACGCGTAAAAACATTATATTACATTATCATTATTCATAATAAAATTACAATTTGATCGAATTCACTGGAAAAATCGATCGAATTCGTGCTTTCAGAGGATGGAAATGTAATTCTACAGTATAATGCAAAAGTATTTCATTTAGATTGGGCTTCTCGCAACTTTCATTGTTCAATAAAGATGAACAAAAGCAATCGAATGTACGGACGACCTTCTTGAGGATTTATACAAATATTGGGATGAGGTATTAAATTGCTTTTCAAGTTCTACACTCAAACTTTAGCTGAACATTTATTTTTGAAGTTTTTTATAATTACATAAAATTTATTTTTAAATAAGCGGGAGTGTAAATTTCTAGAGAATATTAAATTAATTAAAATGCATACAATTGTTACAAATTTAATATAAATATAATTAATGTAAACATAATTAATGTAAATTGGAAGCATATCGAATTATGATGATCTTACATGTAAAAGTGCAATGACGATAGCTGACGTGTATTTTTGATCGTCGTCATCGCACGAGTTCACCGCCAGTCTCGATATTTGATTAGCCCTTGGGATAGATCAATTTCTAGGTATATGGGAGATTAGCGGTAAAAAGCAGTTTCATAAAAGTTGCAATAAACGTTTAATTAAAAATGTTCAGACACGCTGACACATACACGTGACGAGTTCAGCGTCTAAATTACGTCGGTTCTGATGACGAGGTTCCGTCCTGTGTACGTGTATGCAGCACTGTTGAGTATTTTCATTCTTCTGGGCTATATGCCATCTCAGCTGCTCTTACCGCGTATTGTGAATTCTCAAAATTGCGCACCTAATGGAATTTCCTTAATTAAAAATGTGTTGCCGTGAACTATAATTATTTGGCCTTATAAAATGTGTTACGCGTGTGCTATGATGTTTTTCTTGTGGCTATAGTATGCTTTTTTCATACCCACGAGTAAGAACGCTTTTAATTAGCTGTGGAGTGGTTAGCTAGCAAAAAATAAAATTTAAAGCATATTTAACAACGTGTCGAACATTTTTTTATAAGATTTTAAGAGCACGTTATACGAAAATACAAATTGAAGTCACAGTTTCGACGAAGTCATTATGATAATTGCCGTATTTACTCAAGTCAAACGTTACAGTAATTCCGTAGCTTTATTGCATTCGTAGTTCGTATATATTCCGCAAAGGATACTTTTGCTACGACACTACAAAGCCTGTGGTCGTTCTTTGCTCACATAACAATGCGACAAAATATCAGCGAATGCGTTGAAAAACGACCACGAATCCTTGAATCGATGCTCTTCAGTGCAATTTAAAGCCGATCATTGTCCACTTTGCATTCAGTGTTCAACCGTTCCTCGCTATCTGAATCGCGTATAATAAGAGCTTTCGCTCGCGAACAACTTCGCAAATAGTTATTAACTCGAGCTTTTGCGGAAATACGCCCCCAAAGGGTAGTACTCTACTAGTACTCTTTCTCTTTCGTTTCTCCCTCTGCGCGTTTATTTCCGAGACTTTTCCAACAAATCGGTGAACGTGTTCGCGTGAAATCGCACCGGCGGCGATTTCGAAAAATATGTATGACTGCCACGTAGACAATATCCTTGGACAGGATGAAAAATCTAAGGACCTACAGAAAAGTAAGAGAATGAGAGAGAAAGGAATAGCCTTAAAGTTACATAGACTGACGAGTGCATATGCATGCGGGGATGGTTAAGACAATGAAGTCAGCGAATGCGTTGAAAGAAAAAGTGGAGCTACTTTTAAATGAGTTATTGCAGTTGTCCTTGCTCATTAGCTGATTAATACTGAAAAGTACTGAACTTTTAGCCTGCAGAAATATGTAAGTTAAATCATCGGCGTATATTGCGGCATCCATTCGACGATTCCTCTCTAATTACAGTATGATCTGGTTAATGCACGCAGGCAATTAAGCTTGCGGCGATCCATAGTTAGACGAAAAGCAGAGTATTCAGCACAGTATAATCGAGCGCTCCCCAGTAGACATAATTCCGATATAACTATAAATGCTAATCTCTGGAATGATGAATAAACCTACTCTCGACCCTCTTCCCATTCTAACGCGTAAAGGCAAAAAGTTGTTATTCGAATCGAAACAGCTACAATTCATCGTTGCTTGACTTTTGTCTAGCTCCAGCAATGCGGACCGATGCGCATCTGCACAAGCGGTAACTCTCTGATGTATATACACAGTTACACACTCACGCGCATACACACACACTTGTATATATACACTCACACGTCATAGCTGTCATAGTCGAGCTGAAAGATGAGTGATTCGCGCAGAGAGTAAATTCAGGGGGAAATTCAAATAAGATACATTGCATACGTTAAGGCTAACGATAAGAAGAGAAAAAGAGTCTTAGAGCTGGAAAGGAATCGATATGTTCTGCCTAATCGTGTGGGGGCGGCTTCTGCTGCTTTTGAAGCGAGTTGCAGCTTACCGTTGTATAGAAAGAGATAACAGAGAAGCGGTGACCAGAGACATGTGAATTTTTTAACTTTCAAAAGTTTTCGTTCGTTGTTACTCCAACCACGATTATCGAGTGTTTAGATTAAACGAACGTAAACGGTCGCACTCTATTTCCATTTTTCCGACAAGTGTGACCTTATCAGTGTTTGACTTTGGCGAAGAGGCGCTTATTAATTACAATGACAACGGCTAGTCTATTCAAACTAAACGTATATGAGATGAGTCTTTACAGAAGCAAGCAGTGGCTTTTCAACCAAACTTATGGCGTGTGTAAGGTATAAGTTTGTTTACTGACAAACTATTCTGACTGATGCGCGTTGCGACTTGCCGTCGACTACATGCGTGCTCGGATCACGCCTGCAAGCAAACTTTATTTCCGATTCGACTACTTTTACAACAAATTCTAAATTAATGAATCCAATATTTCGTAATAATAAAATTTCGCAACTGAATCCATGTCTATTCTATATATGTTAAGCATAAACGTAGAATTTATTTGACAAACGTTGTACACCTGTGCGGGTTGTGTGCCCTCAATTATATTCGCGATGAATATCGAGTCGTAATTTATGTTGAGCTGATCTTGATCTCACCGTGACATAAGTAAGTACTATTGTTATCGCAGCTGAAATACGCCGAATCCACAAGTATCGATTTTCCAAAGCGTTGCAAGCACTTTCTTATACGTCGTAGTATATATATTTACATCGAACTTTTTCCCGCGATAAAATCTTCTGTCTCATCATTTGTTGTCGAGTTATAATATGCGCGATCAATTTTAGATGATTGGATGCGCTCGATCGTGTGTTTTTATTTTTTTTGTTGGCAGTCGATCAAATCGAAAAATGTGTATCCTGTAAATTCATGCTGTTTCGGAGGACTGAAAATAAAATAAAGAGGAGAAAAAAGAGTCGGTTGCTCTGAAGGGGGGAGCTACGTTTCGATCCTGCCTGATCAGTCGGAATGAAAAAGACGAATGATGTTGCAAGTTTCTTTTCTCTCAATATGGCTGTACAATTTTTGAAACTGAACTTCAGACGCGGAATCGAATAGACACATAAACTGTGACGAATAACAATATCATTTTTTACTTAGTATATCTGCATATCGGAAGCATAGAGCTCTACGGAGTCAGAATTTTTCTTAAATATTGACTGGATTTAATTGACTTCCTGATAAGGATCCAGAATAAAGCATCGATCTGCCATGGGAAAGTATTGTAAGCAACTGGTTGTGTTTTTTCAGACTCGTGGGTCTAAATGACTAGCATTTTGTACCATTCTATTTTCTGCGATAAACATTATGCACGTGGATGCTCTAACTGCTTTTCTCTCGACGCAAAAGTGTCATACGAACTCGCGGGACGCACTCCGAGTGTACACAGCCCCAGTGCGCATCAGAGACTTGACTTTTCACCTTATGTACACAGAATATTGAAGAAAAGAAACTTATGCCAGAGCAGAGGGAATAGAAAATTAAGCAATAAAAATGAGTAATGGCCGCGTAAAGCTCGAAGATTGCGCGTAAAAAGCGCATCTAAAATAGTAGCAACGTCGACCATACCTTTGCTCTATAACGACATATAAATTCGTCGACAAAGCGTCTAGCACTATGTATGTGTTGGAAGCACACATCAGTGGTACGTAGATGGGAGTCGCGTAGAATAAAATTATTTATAAAGCTTAGGCGCACAATTCACTACGTTCTCTCTGTGTCCCTTTTTTATAATCCTGTGAGCTTAGAAGTAGCCGCCCCCTCAAGTAGCCGCTCTGTACGCCTGCTGATCTTGCCCTAATTTACCGTCGCTCTTATACTTACTCCTGCGCATTTTATTGCGCTTGTTACGCTTCGCGTTAGGAAATGGGCACCGGGAAAGGGGAGATGAATGAAAGAGCACGTTCTCTACAACGGCTGAAAAAGTACAAAATTGTAAAAAGAAACTCGATAAAAAATCGTTTTGACGTTTATTCTTCAACTTTTTTTTCTATTTTATAATTTTTGGAGCGTTAATACTCCATGACTATCCGGTTATCGGAAGATTTTCGTAAAATTCTCAAGGCGCACGAAGCAGTCTCTGGAATTTCCAAGCGAAAAATTATCCTTATCGTACGGTAGACGTCGAGGACGAAACGGCTGACGGCGTTATCTCGACGAGGAAAGAATCTATAACGACAGCGAGTATTCTCGTGGTTGAAGATATTATGTTTCGAAGAATCATCATACACCCCGCTATATGAATATTTGCTTAATTGGAGATAGGAATGAAAGATGATTATCCGAGGCCTACTTTCATATTTATTCAAAGATATTCGCGACACAAAACTCGTAAAGAACCATCGATTTTCTCAGTACTTTATTCGTTTCGAAACAAAGGAAAAAGCTAACTCAAACAAAAGAAGTGGCTCACTAAGTTGTCGTCAAAGCCATTGTTCCTTACCCATTATCAAATAAACCGGTAGCATATCAGAGCTTTTCTACTCAATTCCCCTTTTGCTTGAAGCGACATCACGAGCACGCAAACCTATGCGATAGGAAATCATGCGCGAGTCAGACTTAAATTAGGCACGTGTTCGATTCTTTATGCGAGCTAACAGCTGTACACAGTGTCCCATCGTACGAGGTCTCTTTTTACTTTCTTATCGCCTACATTGACGAAACAAAGGAAGTCGATTAATGGGCACCGAGTCTTCATCATCTATTTTCTGTACGTCTTAAAGGTATAAGCTTATAACTCGGTGCACTTGATGATGTGAAAATTTACATATAATACCTTTTTGTTCATTGATGTGAATACATGTTCCACATAACAATAAATCAATGTGTGCCTCGTAATTAGCCAGACTAATTAAAATATGCTTGAAACATACTCGAGTTCTTTTAGTATTATCAATGAAGGCAGACTGTAAAATATTCCAGTTATACAAAATAAATTTATTTACTATTAAAATGTAGATTATTTAAATGAAATGAGCAATTGGTTGCTGAAGCCATACTACATAAACCGTTAATTACTAACAGATATAGTGTGCACAGCGAAATTATACTGAACTTAGAGTATGGAACAGACCGTAAGTTCACAATATGCCCATGACCGTAACCCTTCCTTCCTCATTCACCCTCTATCGAGAAATCACGTATAGCGACTAGTACACGTTATTCCCAGTGGAGGTCTTGCGGTACAGTCCGCTCGTTATACTCCTCTCGGTCTTTGAGACGTTCGTGCGCGTCTATCGAATTATACGTGTATCGCACGAGTCTTTCACCACTTCTAAGTGAATTTCCGGTGCTCGCCGTAAAGGTTATAACTTAAAACGTACAGACAAGAATGATATGACTGGAGAAAATAGGCCCTTTGTTTTATGTGTAGGATCAAAGAGTTTCCCTCTTCGTTTGTCGTCGTAACACTAATTTATTAGGGATCGAGTTACGATAGATGTGCTAAACCTGCGAAAGTTGGAAAATTCAGATTGGCGTAAATGGTAAAGTATGTGGAATAAATAAAGATGCGACAAAGAAATAAATGTAAGAAGCCTAGGCAATGCAGGTACTCTTAAAAGAGTGTTTAGGTATAGATGCACGAGAGCTCAAATGGGCTGATTGAAAAACTAAAAATCGATTACTTTCCAAAATATTTGCAAGATATTATATTACATTTTAGGATTGTAAAACAAGATCGAACATTTGAGCGATAAAAATCAATTCTGCTTGAACAGCCCGTTGTACATAATAGCACTTCACATTGACGTGTGAGCAAAGTTATTGTTCGCTTTATTGAAGCATCTGTGTTATACTGATAAAACAATTTACGATCGTCATCAATCCGTTTTTATTTCAATTTTTGATAAGTAATAACAATTTTTTTACTTTTTTTTAGTTTTAACTGAATATAGAATAAATGCAAACATTCTATGATCATCTCGTGTTACTTTCACTGTACACGTCGTCACTAGATGGAAAATCGTGCGAAGAGAAAAAGTAGCCACGAGAGATTTTGCGAAAAACCAACTATGTGCACTACGCGAGTACGTGAGACGAAAATTTCATGCAGTTAAGAATGCGTCGTAATAGTGTTATGATAAAAAATAGGAGCTATAAGGAGTTAAAGTTGCGCCAAGGAATACCAAGTGCAAGTTTTTCCTATTACGTACGTTCGGCTGAAGTTTCAATTTTTGTCCTCATAAGTTATTAGATAGGATTTCGGTTTGACAAAAAGTTATCGTGAAATTTTAAAGAATAATTGAACTCGATGAAACAAAAGAGTTCAGATGACAATCGTACAAATGAAGGTGAACTTTTGTAACGACTACTCGGTATTACTTTATCGTACGGTAGCTTAGCTGTAGGTAAATTGCGTCTCCTACGTTTTTCATACTTATTTCTTTGTATGACTGTGTTTGTGCACATTTTTTTCTAATATAAGACTTTAATTTAAGAATAACATTATTAGTAAGCTTTTGAACTACATTTTTAAACATCAAATGCATTTCATCTTATCCATCAATCTAAACTCAACTTCCTCGCTCAAGTGGATAAATTAATCAGCTTGGTACAAGTCTGTGTATCATAAAAATTTGATTACTTCAGGACCGCCACTTTACGACTCATAACGTGTCTATATACACTTATACGGATAGACATATTTTTTCAGAACGTAAAATATTTTTACGGTTTACACGTCGAAGACAATCTACTGAAGCTGTAAATATTTATACTCTTGTAAAAAGTATAAGCACATAATTTGTTTCAGTCGGAAGCTCGTTTGAAAACAGCTTGACTTCCCGTAGATGAGAAAGAAAAAAAGACGAAAATCATGGTGCATTCTCTGGGTTCTTTTGTTTCTTCGTCAGAAAGAGGGAAAGACAGAAAGACAGAGAGAGACAGAGAGACAAGGAAAGAATCAACGACAACAATGGCAATACATATATCAAGCATTGATGCATCCGAGTACGAAAATCGAGATTTTGCTTTTGTATTTGAATTCCCAACAGTTCGCGTATTAACGTTTATTCCAAGTATCCTTTCATATACGACATTCAATAGAAAGAAAAAAGAGGTTATACGACCGAGAAAGAAAAAATACACACTCGCATAGTTTTGAATAAACAATTATTTCTAAACTCGAATAGTGTTTTTCTAAGTCTCAAAAACGTCGATTGTACAACCAAGCAACAGACTTTTGAACCGTGTCGTATATACAGAACAACTAGCGCTTCGCGTCGGAGCCAAGTTCCGCTTTTCTTCTGTTTCCGTCTGTTTCGCAAAAAAAGGGAAGATAGAAGAGCGAAGCGTCAACGTGAATTTTTCCGCTTCCGCGCTCGAATTTTTTCCACGTGTTCGCACAGTCGATAAATTAAGAGCGATATAGCACAGTGACTGTACACATTCGGAGCGACTACGCCCAAGAGACTGTCTACTGACGATCCAACGCAAATGGAACGGTCTCATCGAATCAAAGAACCATTTTTTTTCTATTTTTTTTTGTAGAGGATTCGCGTTGACAGTTTGGCGGAGATTTCCTTTCTTTGACTAGGATTTTAGCTTGTAAGATTATGAGCACGAGACTCTTCTCGTTAGTCTTACTATTATATGTCTACTGTATCGTAAACGCTTTCTTTAAGTGTAGTATAAAATCTTGATGAAGTTTCACTTTCTCCATCGAGGGTTGATAGTATAGTTGTACATACTTCGCCGGTATAGAAAAATCGATGTAAAAAGGGTGCCTTTAACGTAGACAGTTCTTATCAAAGGATTTACAGGGACAACAATTTTTTTGTATCACAGAACTAAAACGTGAAAAGCTTTTTTTTAGTGTATTTTTTTATGCTATGGTAATAGTATTTTATCGCGATAAAAAATAGAGTTTGAAAATATATTTTTGTCTAAGGTATATTTTTACTATTTTATTGACACTTTCGACAACAATAGTTTTCACAATTTTATTTATAATATAAAAAATTGACAGATTGCGTAAAAATATTTTGTTACCACAACGTTATAACGGAATTGTATGTCAACACATGGTGTTGTCCCAGCACATCTGACTTGTTCTACGTACTACTACAAGTGTACATCACTGTATTTTGCTATCACAATATCACTTACATTCTTAAATAATTCGAGCAAATGAAAATGTAACGAAATGCCATGGACATAATTTGTAAATGTCTAATTTGCATTATCCAACTTTAAATATGATACTTCACGACACGTAAAGACAACAAATGTACCATATACTTTGTATTTATGCTTTTTGAACTTTCACTAGCTTCATATATTTTATTTTTTCGCACTTTCGTCAATATCGTAACCACTCATGTTTTAGAAAAGGTACTAGATCAAAGGGTGTATTAAAGATTATACGACGAGTGGACAGTGTCGTCACGCGAGTAGATCGCAGATTGGTGATTATCCTTCGCGTCATTTCCTCAGGTTTATGTTTGCGGTTTCGCAGCTTTCATATCTATATATAGGTAGATAGATATATAGATATGCTATGTTACTTCTAATTGTCACGTAACCACGATAACACGTGCAATTGCTGAACATTTCGCAATTCTACACTAGATGATGATGCTACCGTAGAGGCCTTTCAGTACAGTAACCTGCGGTGTTTCAGCAATTGCATTCTCATACGTCACTCGCTTATTGTTGGTTAATCATAACAGATGTTACATAGATTTATTAACATATACAAGTTTATACAAGTTTATACGCATCTGACTAGAAACCTGTAGCATCTGGCATTGATAGTAAAGAATTTTGATGTTAATGGTAAATGGGTGTTCAAGTTGAAATTCCCGTCTTAGCGAGAATAGCAGTAACGCTTTCCATGTACATAACAATTGATCGAGATGATCTCTCCTTCTCCACATAAATGCTAGCCTAGAACTGTTGCATAAATGTTTCTCCCTCATGCTGTTTGCTCGAATGAGGTCTGAGAAAAGTGAGAGGAGGGTTTAGAAGATGCGCGCTCAATGTTTGTTCGCCTCCGGGAGCTATGGCTTTGTGAATCTTGCATCGTGGCTATTTGAATAACTTTCAAATTGTTGTATACACGCAACGGATACCGCGTCTAAAGCGCTCAAAGGAACAAGTCTCCGTACCTTTCTCTAAGCATTCCCGAAGCCTAAAGTCTAAGAATAAGTATCATCTTGCGCTATAAGGTGGGAGAAAAAAATACGGTCAACGAAGTATACACCAAGGTTGATCCGCGGAATCCCTGAGAAAACACAGAAGCACGGTTTTGCTCTCTCAGAACCCTGTACAGAATCAATATGACCGTTTATACGAGAATGCCTTATCTTCGACCTCGTTAATCCAAACGCGCGTGTAATTAAGGTAAGAGCCGGCGGCGACTGACGCGCCCCTTGCCTTGTTTGTCATAGGTACACTCTGTGTGCGGCTGCAGAGGCGCGTATGAGCCGATGTTCCACACCAACCCTTTGTGAGCAGGTGATCGGGCTTGTTATGGGGAGGGCATACGTTATGGACTCATTCTCTTGGCCATGTTAATTGATTCATGATCGATGCTTTCGACTATTTTTGGCTTGTACATATGAAATGTTTATTTTAGAGCGGCTGCGCGACGAAATAGACTAGATCGACCCGATAATCCTGGTGAATTTCAGCTTCAGCTCGGCTCGTTATGTATGAAATAGCAGTGCCGAAAGGATTAGTTCCAGAGATGATCTCGTCTCTCTAGGAATGCTTGACCCGTACAACAACATACGGAAGACCTCTTCGATCGACGCGGTCAATCCAGCTTGCCATACTTATTGGATATGAAGAGTGAAGGAGAGAGAGATAGAGAGAGAGAGAAGGCTTTGTGGACTGTAACCTCTATGGCTCTTTGCGAGGATTGTCCCGAAACGAAGATATGCGGTTTCGAGAACTGTATTACTCGAGTGTACAGAAGCTTCTTGCAGATTATGCAGGATTCAAATGCGTATGCGTGCATCTAGTAAACTCCCATCCGGCGGTAAAGAAAGTTTGGAGGACCGCAGTTCCTGTTTTGGAATGTTTTACGAGTTCTTGCAAAATTTCGCGTGTTACGAACCGACTGATCGTCAAAAAATGTCACTGCAACTGCATGAACTCGCGCTTCGTTACAGATTCAATGAACGAAATCTAGAGCAGTAATCGTTAGTTGCGAGAAAAAAAGTAAAACCTCATAGATATATTAGGGCATCATCTAACCGAACGAGCTGTCTTATGCTGGATCCATCTCCTTGTACGCATAAAACAAGCGGCTCCTGCCGAAGTGGATAATGCACAGATAGCTATACATTACGATATTAAATTCTCAAATAAAGTGCAGTCGTAAATAAATAACAGCTGCAGCGCCTGGACGGAGCAGTAAAAACGCCAAAGCGCACGCAGAATAGATTTTACGAGCGTAGCGTTTTCCGCCAAGCATATAGATGTATACCTAGACATTTAATGTGTTTCCGCGGGTGCTGGACACAAAGGCCGGATGCACGGAATATTCGAATTTGTGTAGCATAAGCGGCAACTGGGGGATTGTTATTAAATCAGCGCAAAATCGAGGTAAGGCTTTTCACGAATGTTTGCATAGCTCTATTGGTACATCAGATATCAATGAATTCTCGATTAAATGAACAGGTATGGGGTGATTAATAGTTTAATTAGGAAATTGAAAATACTGCTGGATTTGATAAACTGGATTCACTGTGGCTGTGCATAGTTATGGTAAAGTAAAAGGAAACCTTCTCAAAGCTACTGTAGTTGTGACTTTATATAACCGAAAGTCAAACGTTACCGCGCGACGAGGCTAAAGAAACAACTTTGGCAAAGCAATCGAGAAGTACTTTGCTTCGACCCACGTACATGCTCGGGTAAGTTTAATAAAAGCTCGCCGGATTGATCATTCGTAAAGCTCCAGTCACTCATATTCTATGGACACGATCGAACGATTAACTCTGCGTGTACTTTACAGTCTAATATAAATATTTGCGCAGACAGTGATTTGATAAAGCTGTCGAATACCGTGATATTATTCAGCTAATTGAGGCCCTTGTGAAACGTCAAAAATAATTTATATACGTGATGAATCGACCTTTAATAGCAGATTAATGGATAGCTCATCGAGGCACGGATTTGCACGCGTCAATGCCAATTCGAGTCATCTCATTAAAATGTCACTTACAACTTCATTATTACGTAAAATAGATCACGGGGAATGCGATCCAATCGAATTTGCCCAGGTAATTTCTTCGAAACTCTGCTGTTACAGGAACTCGTCCAATATCCATGGAGATTCAATGACTCCCTCGAACGATATGATCTTTGATTTAATTTATCAATAGTCTACTCGTCGTTTATCTAGTTATATCCATCTTCGAAAATTAGAAAAATTTAATCGAACTTCCCTGAGAGTGCCTTTAAAAGCATCCGAAGTATGTTCAGTAAGTTCGATGAATTTTTCAGTTATGCGCATGAGATTCACAACGACGATAGCACAACGCGCAGTTTCTAAGGAAGTTACGCAGTCGTGTTTCATCGTGAAAAATTCCATCGGCTTTTGTTACTTGCCAACACCAGTGTTAGAACCACACAATGTAGCGTTGAACGTTTCTTTGTTCTGCGACGCCGCCAGTAGCTTGTAAGAGCAAACCCCTCCATTGCATACTAATCCAATTGAGAAAATCGCGCAAGTGCCATAGCAATTGAATTTTCCATATATATTTGAACGATCTGTATTTCGTATTCTATCTGTACATTTCTCTTTGTCTGACATACTGTAGGTGGTAACTGACGGCAAATGATTTCCTTTAATTTTCGGCAACTATTCATCTCCTCTTCAATTATCAATCCTCTATGCAAGATCGCAATTAGCGCGCAAGTTCTCTTTGCCTACCTTATATACATGTATCGTGACGCAACGACTATAGGGTGATAGTCAAGCAGTAGAACGCGGTAGCCCACTGCAGTATTTAATTATGCACCTCATTATTCGGCTAACGGCGAAATTGGCCGGTCGCCAGGGACGTTCTTTCTTTTCGTTGCCATCGCCGCAAGTTTGATGAAGACAAGCTAGATATATATTGTATATGTTCAATACTACAGCTATCTGGAAATAACTTGATACTAGAAGACATCCTTTTTCATTAGAACCTCTTTTCCTAAATGGGGAAATCCCGAGATCGTGTTTAGCCTCTTTTCTAAGTCATTCTTTACTTTTACTAACACAGTAAGTTCAATGCGTTTTTTATGTTTAATTAAAGCATTTAATGAGACAGACACCTACTTCTTTAAGCTACTAATCTCTAATAATTATTAAATAAGAATACAGGAAAAATATATTTTTTTTAAAGTAATCGTCTATATATTATAGAGGTATGGAAAAGTCGTCTACGATTGAAATGTTGGCTTTACCATCATTTTCTATACGCGTATGATTCTCAAGATGATCCTAAAATATCTCTCAGTGATAGTTGAAATGTGCACTATTTACGTAACTCAACTAATTACTTCAAAAGAAAGTAATGCAAAGATAAAGAGCTTTATTTTAAAAAGAATTGATCCAGTTCCAAACGACTTTTTGAGGGAAAAGTAATTAACGTTTGAATAAAAGCCACGATCGCTTGATTTTTATGAAATAACTTGATTTAACCAATTGATTTAAACTTTTTAAGCTAGAACGTTTTTCATTTTAATTTTAAATATACAGTTGGACATAGACTTAGTTATAGAAAATATTTGCGTTAACAATATATCTAATAGGTGCAATGTTAATTTATGAAATAAGGCAGTAGAAAAGTAATTATAAAATTACGATAAAGATGCTGTAAAATTCTTCTACTGATTTGATCGGGACAAACATTATTTCATAATTGGCAATGGACTTGCACATAATGAATTATACATATACACACATAGGAGAAGAGAAAGAACGCGTCTCGGTGACGCGCACTCGCGTACGCGTGTTATAAACTTTCGGACAGATTGCGACGCGAGATCGTTGAATTATTTTCGAGTGTGCGCAGTGCAGCAACTAAATAAGCGGTTATTTATAGAGAGCTCTTTCTTCGATGACTTTGGGAGAAATTATACCGCTGTCGCAGCACTGCAACCGACATCGCCTCTCGGACTTGATCCAATTGATTGTGTTTACGCAGTGAGAGTTCAAATTTAGGGACGCTTCTCCCGAAACCGAATTCGTACGAAATTTTTCTTCGAGTGCGGTGTCTTTGCTCTGTTAACGCAATTTGCATTTTAAATTCGAAACTGTCGAGTGACGCTCTGTCAACGGTTATTATTTTCCAAATTACACACTAGACATGACTGAGTAATGTTGGATAACGCAAATTCAGGTGAGGTAAAATAATTTTCGGGCCAAAAATATACACGGATTTATATTTAAAGGTACAACGTAGTTTTTCAATTCTCTTTTCGAGAATACGGATGATCCCATGTAAAGCAAGTCACGCGAATAATTTCGCGCGCAGCTCCGAAAGAGAAATAAATTTTTCCTCCTCACCTGCGTGCTTGACAGTGTGCAGTGTGCTCGCTCACATACGCGCGCATAGACGTAGCGCAGAGGGTGCGAGAAACAAAAAGCAAAAAGATACGCGCACGGTAATTACGATTTTAAGCTCAATTTCAAGTCAGTGCTTTATTACGATTTAGGACTTTTTTTCTCATCAGCACTCTCTGTAATTTAGTTCCGTAAATCAAGGAGATCTCTTGAATTTCGTTGAATAATACTGGAATAATTGATAGAAAAAAACAGTGTCGCTGACAAAGAAACAGCGCGAACGCGTGTGACTGGCGTACGTGACGGGAGCAATGAGAATGAAAAGATGCAGGTGGTTTTCTTCTGTTCTCATATTCTGTGCCGGCATATAGCACAATGAGAGACGAGTTGTGCGTCAAGGATATCGAGGACAACACGATGAACTGTCAACAGATTGACAGGCGTAGGTGTGATGTCGACTCGTATTTTATATGCCGCACTCTTTTGTCCAAGAACCTGTAATCAATGGATTTCTAGTCGACGAACGTGCATAAATACTCTACTAGTTGATACATGTTTAATAAATATTTTCGACAATATCTTTTTTAAAAAATAGAAGCTATATTTTATCGACGGTTGCACTTAAATTTGAAATGTATATCTTGTAAAATTGAATACGCTATGCAGGTTCCAGTGTGAATATGCAAATTTTAATTCAACAGAATTGGCAAAACAATGTACAATGACGCAACATATTTCAGGAATAACTTTTTCACAAATAAAAATCAAATGCAGAAATATGAAAAGAGGAATGTAAAAACCGTATCGAAAAGCACTTTTACAGTAAGTTTCATGGAAACCTCACCTGGGAAATGAAAAAGCGACAAAGTTATAAAAAAGTTTTATTCATTATTCTTGCATTTATTTCTCAAAGTAAATAGTAATAAAATTGATAAATATCTCTCAACGCTTTCATTACAACGTTTATTTTTATACAAAACGAAAATTATCTCAGCATTTTCCCGCGTCTGTCAATGACGTCTATTTAGACCATAAAAATCAAAGCTCGAACGATGTTTATGCGCAACGGTTAAATAAATTCTCTCGTATATAGTTAACGAGAATTCGCAGATCCGCATGTCAAAGATCAGTTGGTATGAAAATGTGGTTGGAAACGCGTTGTTTAGTATCAATATATCAATCCTGTTTTTAATAGGAATTCTTTGTGTACTTGGACCAGGCGTTCAGGAACGCTGTTCGAAATTGAATGAAGAGAGAGAAAAAACGCATGCGGAATGGACACCTGAATCGAATGTAAATATCCGCAATTAGAGTCTCTCTCGTCCTATCTGGCTCGTCGTCCGCTTACAAACAAGCTCTCGACGCACGGCGAGAGAACATTTTCCGAAATCCTCGTGACTTTACGTGGCAGCGCTCGCGATAAAAAAGGTCTCATTAGCCACTACGCGTTACGCACCCTTCGCCCATGAACATTCGCGTGCGCACACGTGGAGCGGAGCTACATAGGAGCGGAGCCAAAGCTACATAGGATACATTAGCTAGGCATATACTATATACCTAGTAGACCGCGAGGAGCAGTCTCTCTTCCTCTGCGTCTGCGTCTGTGTCTGCGTCTCTCTCGGGGCTACTGGCGTCGTCGCTATGGTGACGCTCGGCACTGTGACCTTGAGCATCGTCAAGCGGGAAGTACGTCTCCCTATACCTATATATTTATATGCGTATAGCTATATATAAAGCTATATATAGCTGTATACAGATATATGTACACACACACACACACACACACACACATATTTATACAGGCAGTGGTATAGCCGAGATGAGATAATGCAGACGCGCAACGCATGCCGTCGAGCGAAACCCGCGATTTTCCGCATTTATTTGCCAATTATAGAAACTTTATTTTCTGCAACATTTCATGATTTCAAATTGACTGTCAGCGTTGGAGGTATAAAGCGCATCGCTTCGCGGGCACGGGGAAGCGGATTGAGAGGGAAGAACCGAGTGTGGCGTTTAGGTGAAATAATGCGTAACGGGGCGAGATTGTAAGTGGTACAAAGTAGATTGCATAATATCGACATCAAAGGGATCAAAAAGCTGGAATACCGAGAAAAACGCGGAGAAGTGCTCTCGCAAGAGACAGGTGTACGTTACCCGTAGAAGATCGCTCTCGCGCGCTATTTTTTTTTTCAAACGGTACGCGTCCGTTTCTATCTTTCCGTAGTGTGCTTTTGCCTTCCTCCGTCGAATTAACAGCCACTCGAACAGACGCGGACTCCGCAATGAATCGATATATCATCTCACAGCTTATATATACCCGCGGATAAAATAGCTACTTGCAAAAGCTTCATCGAGCTCGCATCGATAATATCCAATAAAAGCGTCATCGTGCATGCGCAAATTTATATATATATATATATATATATATATATATATAGACGATAAAAGTGAACGCGATACAGAAAATGCTGTCCCAGCGTATTAATAACGTCGCGCGCGGGGAAAGAAAAAAAAGAGATCGCGAGAGGAACTTCAAAGCGACCGGTGTGTAAAAGAAGAAACGCGGGAGAGATGAAATAAAAAAATGCGAAAAGAATCGAGCAGTGTATGTGTGCGCGCTGAGGGCGATTTATGTCTAAGACACGCCTCTCTGGAGAATCTGACGCGTACACAAACCATCACCCTTGAGGGAATAACGTATAGGTTTTTTTTTCAGGCGTTAACCCCGGTGCAATTAAGGACAAACCGATAATTATATATATATATCTCTCTCTCTCTCCTTTTTCTCGTTTATTTTTTCACTTCCGAAACGACATTCGCCGAGGTCTTTATCGTTCGTAGGACTCAGCCCACGATCAACAATCACGCATCCATATCGTTCTGAAGATGTCCTTTTTTATCGCTCTTTTTCTTTTTAGGTTGAGCATCTCCCTATGGAAATTTAGAGAATTCTAATGAAATGACATGCGTGTTTTGAAAGTTAGATTATGTATACGAAGCATTTGATTAATTGCGAGAGCTTCAGAAGTAGTTGAACTTAGTACATGTTTATAAGATAGTCGCAAAGTTTAGCCACGCGCTTAAAATACATTTAATTTAGTGAATATCTAAAGTGCATTTTGGTGTCAAATGTATCGCGGAGATATTTTAAATAAATAGCACCTTTCACGTCTATAACAGTAATGAAATTTTCCGCTGACTACGAACGCCGCATTCTACGTACTATTTCAGGATAAAATCGGGTAATTTTTTTTTAAATATACCTTGCCAATAATAAACTAGAATTTCCGAACAACGAAATTTCTAAAATCAATATAATCCGAGCTTCCATACAGCACCATAAATGAATTCACTATTCCCATAAATGGCAAATTGAATGGAAAACCCAATAAAAGCAGTTGATCGCATAATTGAACTTGCTTATCCCGATCCCGAGGCGAAAAACTATGAGAATGTACGTACTAAAGAGTAATCAAAGTTTTTTTATGACACCTCCTCGACATCTGGCGTATATCAATACGAATTAAAGCTACTTTTCTCACTGTGTACCCCATACTTTATGATTTGCTGGAGAGAGACGAGCGGTCGTATAATAGCTCAAGATGCCAGGGTCTTGCGAGCATAACAGTATCGAACAGCAAAACTTTCAGACGTTATATTACCATCCTGACGTGCGCCGCGTTCGCCCCTAAAATTTTATGCATCAAATGAATTAGCGATTATTGCGAAAGCTCGATCGACTCATATTGCCAGTTTCTACGTCAGCATATTTCAAAATACTGGATGGTAATTTTCAAAATACGATATACAATAAAGCTCGTGAAATTAATTAATTTCTCACGCCTCATAGTCGGAAGGGTCGGGCGTTATTAAAGTACGTCACGAAAGCCAGAGGGAGCGTGCTGAGAGAAAGAGAAAAAAGATGCTTAGAAGAATCAACTACCTGTTGAAACACACCTTAAGCCAGTATACAAATATCGATGAACTTTAGGCACGCGTGCATGCCGTGGTCAGATTCAAGTAAATTATTCTAGATATCGGCTTTTCATTCCTAGATATATATGTATAGACGGTTTGTTCTTCCGATTCTAAGTAGGAACTTCAAATGTTCAGTTGAGTCTCTTTGAACGAAAATACTAAACAGAGATTTAAAATAAAAATGTCAATAGTAGTTAGTCGTTTGAAAAGATGAGACTTATTTTACAATTTGTAGACAAAAAAAATCTTGATTTTTTTTAACTTCTTCGAGGTAGTGCGTTTGAAGCAAGTATAACAAAGAAACGGATTTTAATGACCTTTTTTTATCGTAACTTTGTAAAATAGTTGAACACTCTTGTCCACATGTATTCCAAAAATAAGGAGCAAGCGAAATGTTTTAAATAGCCGATGTACGAATTCACGCGGCATCCCGTTGCCGGTTTTCATCAGGAGCCATTTATTACAAACAGAAGCCTGACCGAGTTTTTTTTCTTCTTCCTACGACGCGGCGCAAACAAAGTTTTTGCCGTTACGTATATACGTAAAAACCATAAATCGCCACAGCGATCTTTTATATCTCGGTTGCATCTTTTAAAGATAAAAAAAGCAGCTACTCCCTCGAACGCGAGATTAATTCTGTTCGTCAAATATTGAAAGCTGCTGAACCGTATTTTCAAGTCGATTCTCAATTATTAACGAACGGTTTATTCGTCGGAAGCCGCGTGCCGCGAGTTAACCTGAATAATCCATCAATCGAACATCTCGGCCCTGCGCGTTTTATTCAAGTCGTTTGCCGAGTTTTTCGTCGATTACCTCCCGACACTTATCATGCGCATGACTCACAGAACAACATTACACGAGGGAGAGGGACAAAGACAGAGAGAGAGAGAGAGAGAGAGAGAGAATGAGAGCAAGATTTAACTCAATTTTTCGGCAATTAACTTCAGACTTTTTCTATAGCTACAAATCGTATTTTTCTAAGTGACATACCGAATTCAGGCTTGCACGTACATATGGGATCAGATAGTGCTTTTTAATTAATGCATCACACGGCGATTCGGGTACATTTAACGGCTTTACGATGTCATCCAAAGTGAATGGAATATCTTATACGAGCCTGGCTAATGGCCAATGCTTCTCTCTCTCTCTCTCTCTCTCTCTCTCTTTCTCTCTCTTTCGCTGCAAAGCTGCGACTGAAAATTCCTTACAAGAGATAGAAAAGGAGGAGTGTCTCATTTCGCATGCAGGCAGCAAATGCCATCAATTTATTGGTTTCTGGAAATGATCTTTCGTCGCTTCTTTCTTCAGTATGTTGATACGTTGAAGTAATCGTCGGTACTCTCGAAATCATCGTTTTAAATGAGATACAGTAGTGCTCGCAAGATTCTCCGCATTCATCCCACATTTTAGCCAGTAATTAAAAACGTTAATAATTTTATGAAAGCTGCTGGCACTGTGCCCAAACACTTATACTTTGATAGTAATTATATCCGCACAATTCACACGATCATGAAGTGGAAGCGCTCGAGAGAGCGGCTTTATTAGACTATTCAAGTATCGCGTTCTCAAATCGAAGATAGGGCGTTAGCGTTTGTATATACATATAGGTATACGTCTGCGGGTGCTCGAAGCGATTGAATGAAAAAAAATCAACCTAGGGAGAAACTTGCCAACAAAGAGCTTATTACGAACGAAAGCTTCTCCGGTGAATCTCGCGTGATAGCCACGTTAGCGTGAGGTCAAACGAGCCCTGCAAGTGCGCGCAAGTTGCAAACGACTTAAAAACTTGTTCCGCCTCGCGACTCTTGGGAAATAAAAAGAGAGATATGTCGCGGCGGCAGCGGTTCCGCTTTTTCGATCAGTCTTCGCGTGCACAAGGTCGAGGAAAATCGTTACTGCAGCGATGGTCAGTTTTTTGACGAAGAGCCAATTTTCAATCGAATTACGCGTGACGCTCTGCGAAATTCTGAAGCAAACTACTTGAGGATTTGCTGGATAGAAAGCGATGCTTTGCAATAAAAGATTTTTATATGGATATCATTTTTTCATTCTTCTAAAATTTCGGGTTCACACGCCGCTTTCTCATCTTTATTTCGACTTATGCACTTGAACATATCGTTAAAAAATTAATTTACATTTCGCCAGACTCATTCCTTCGAACCTCATACTGTTTGGAACCATACTAAAGACTCACGAACAAGAGAGAAGAGAAATGTATCAAAATTCTGTAAAAATACGCAATGTCATGTTTCGCGTTTCATTCATATTGTAAATCATTCTTGAAATTATAAGTGCCCCCCTGGGTTCACATTTCTTCCACAGTATATATATATATATATACTGTATTAAATTTTGAGAACAAATCGAGAAAAGGGGCATTAAAAACGAAAGATATAGGGAGAAGGAGAGCATAAGAAAAATTAGGTCAACGCTGCGTGCGCGTATATAGTCGCAAGTATATTTCTGGAGCTTTAATTCAGCTTTATCGGCAAGCTTCCGCGCGACTTTTCTCTCTCTTATATGGTTATCAATCAAAACTTCAACTATACTGTATGTTTATATGTGCGTCGGTGCATGCAATACTCAGCGAGAGAGAGAGAGAGAGAGAGAGAGAGAGAGATCATCCATTTCTTTTCGCTTTTTTTATAGAAGGAGGGTTACGTGCGTACATTCGAAGAGCAAGCCCCTCTACGTTGTCGACTCTCGGGGAAATCAAGGAGACGAGAAGGAGACGATATTTCAAAAAGCTTATTTAAAGCTAAAGTGTTACGCGCGCGCACGAGTACAAGCTTGATTTATAATAAATATTTATGAGGAATCGAGAATCCGTCTATATCAAGTGCTCATCGGTGTCATATTGCTGCAAAAGCATACCATCTATTGCGGATATATGACAAATAAGCATTTTTCCAGCAGTTTTATACCTTTCTTAATAGATATGCAATGCATCAATGTTAGAAATTACACGAGTTGCAACAAAATACAATATTTCAAGCGTTAAGAATGTAAAAGAGGCACGACTTTCTACAATCTGTTTTACAATATTTTGCAAACAATTAATTCCAATAAAACACGTAAACTTATGCTTACGCGTTTCATTGAATCATCTTAACTGAATAATTTAACAAATGAAAATATTGTTAGAAATGTAAAATACGCAATTGCGAAAGATAGGTTGATGTCTGAGCCGTCGCTCTTAGCATAAAAGATCATCTCTAAGATTGACACGCGGATAGACCGAAAACTTTGTATCTCGTCTCTCAGTGTTACGAGATAGTCAAGCTATGCTGTGAAGAGACAAAGTTTCGATGGATGTTTGGAGGGATATATTAACGCTCCAATAAATAACACAGTAAACGTAGTTGGTACATAGTGCAAATTTCAGTAACTCTATCAGCACAAGGTCGATTATTATGAATTACTTTTACGTCATTTTTTCTATTATTTCCGTACTATTTTGAGAATAGTGTCAAGCATTATGAGCTGGCGAATTTCGTATCTCACTTGTTTTCGACTTGACAAAATAATCCTCGGTTGCTCAATACGCATATTCCAACGTTACACAATGGACAATGCTCATTCCCAAGAGGAAAACGCGCTTCTTTTTGGTGAACGAAATTAAGCTTAAGCAATTTTGGCGCGAGCAGCGCTATAACGAAACGCTACCGGCGTGTGTACCAGTGCAAAAAGCTCTCGCGCGCGAGTTAAAGAAAACTCGATAATTGAATGAGAAGTTGTTACGAAATCGGTTTAAAAGCCGATTTGATGCAGGAAAAAAAGGAAGAGGCCAGCTAGAGACACGGGCCGATATATACCTATATACATAACACAGAAACTTTAACTCTTGATCGGATTACAATTTTAGTCGCTGACAGAGCTTAGGCTTTTTCTTTGCCATCCCTATGCCCAAAACTCCAAATCCATTAAAATGTCAACCGGGTACTGGATGTACATACGTATATATCTTACGCGTTAACAAACTTCCAGTTTCCCACTTCGTTCATCTTGATGCGCATGTATACCACACGTGAATTCGTCTACTGAACACATGAATATTTATCATATTTATAAAAGCATACAAATGCGAAGCAATCAAGAAACTTCGGAGAGTAATGATTTCTTGTATAGCCCTAGTTTCAGATTCTTGAACGTGCGAAATTATTAAGGAAGTTTTTAAACAACGAGTAGCTGCTTGACTACGGCATGCCATATTACAAATGACGCCGAATAAAAGTATAATACCGTGCTTACAAGTTTTTCTTTATTGATGTCAGCGAAAGCTCGAGGGTGTGATGAGAGAGGAAGAGTGAAATACAGCTTTTTGAACACTATCTGTAGAATGCGACAGGGCAATTGACATATCAGACATAACAGGAAAAAGCTTTTTAGTTAGAGTCACTACCTTGGAACTTTGACTCGCAAGCTACCTTTTGTGTCTTATTATGAAAGTTCGTTTAAATGTCATTAACTCTGCGCACAGACTTGGTAAAACTACAATCTGACTGTTTATTGTAATGCTATTATAGGCTAGCGTCTTATTCAAACTGAGATTTAACGTAAAATTTACTAAATAGTTTCCCATGCGAAACGGTAATCATAGATAATATTTAACGCGACTGTAAAAAATAGTTCTCGCTGGTATTTGCAGAAATAAAAATTTTATTGACATTTACGTAGCCGAGTTTTACGACTTAGATTTAAGCATTGACATGAAAACATAAATATTTAGCATCAACGGCAATTTCTATTTCGTAAATAAATAAGTATTAATCTAGTTATTATATTGTCAGTTGCACAATTTTGACTAAAGTAATATTGAAATGAAGTAGTCATACAAGACCTAATGTTCAAATTCGATCTCGATCATTCGTAAAGAATAATTGAAAATTCTTCTCCGTAACGTTCGGTTTTCAGTATATGAAAGATAAGTAGTTAAAAATGCTGATTAAGTTGACAAATGCTCATAAAAAATCAAACTTCCTAGATTTGCCCGATAAAAAAGTTTGAAACCACATGAGATCCTGGATAAAAGTGAGGCATGTGTCGGTGGGATTGCGTATTTTATCGTTGATAGATAAGAACGAGACAGCGAGAACTGGAAAAATACTACTATTGTTATTGGACTTTAAAAATTCTCCATCTTACGCTAATATCTTCGTACAATAACGATTATATAAAGTTAATGTATAATACAGAATTATCAGAGAAAACGGGTGCAAACTTGTTATGCTATTCACTTGCTGTAAGCAAAGTTCTTCGATGCTCGTATAAAATCGTTTCGTCAACTGTTTATATTTGCGGGAATATTTTTGTATGCAACTATCGGCAAGTCAACCGTTACGCTCGTAAATTATTCAAAATTTCGGTAATAGTTCAGAATTCTGCTCGACGCTCAAAATAGGATTAAATAGACTGGGTGCTCATTTTCAGCAATCAATAACTCGGCGAGTTCGTGATACAAATGTATAAGTTTATTAAACCAAATTTTATTATCTTGCACGAATAAAGCTTGAAAATGTTGAATTTATAACAAGAAATTTCATGCGGTCGTAACAATTGTTTAGTCAATATAATGATATAAACTACAAACTAATATTACGAGTCTGCACGTACGCCCTCCGCTTATATACATTGAATTTTCAAGTTTTTACACTAACCTATGGTTTTCTACGTACTAAATTATTTGGACAGTTGGCTGAAAACTCCGGAGAATATATACGCTTTGAACTGATTATTATATTAGCAAATATCCTAAACGATTGTTTGCTAAAAATAGCAGTGTGCACGTTTATCGTATTGTACACAAGTTTTCTTACCGACGATTAGTTTACACAACGCTCATTCATCAAGAAAGTTTCACAACGATTCCACGTTTATCTGCACAAGTTCTTTCTCAGCAGTGAATCCAAGTTTTCGTCTAGCTAAATTCTTCATCCGCAATATGAAAGTAAACGAAGGCCAAGCTTGCGACAAGACTCCCGCAGGATATTAAATTTCATTCCCTCATTAAAAGAGGCCGTATCGATAAATTGAACCGACAAATAAAGCAAGAAGCTCCGATGTAAACAAGTAGACGGAACGGGACTCCAGGTCTCTTCCAGAACGGACAAAAAAAAAGAGCTAAGACACCGTTCTTATCACCAATCAATCTCTCACCATCCTTTCGACATCCTCGAGAGCATAGCCGTCGCCCCGTCTCTTCGTCCTCGTCGATGCACCACCGGGTTGTGTCGTACACGATGCAGGAGAGCCTTTCGCCGACTCTCCCCTATTTTCTATCCGTGTAAACGCCGTGCAGCGGCCGCTCCGTCCACGACTCTTTCTCCAAGTTCACGCGATTCCGCACGACGGTTTAACTTGTATTTGTCTCATACATGTAAATCTAGATATCGAAGCGAAACGCACGTCCCTCTGTAACTGGGCAGCCACGCACGACGAAGGCGCGCGCTGCGGACGTGATGCGCGCACGCGTGAGGCGTGAAACCGACTGAGGAGACTGCGGCTGCTGCTGTTCGGCGCCACCGACGACACGACGGCACCTGCGCCGGCGCGACGCCAGTGTGGGAGAAGGACAGAGAGAACCGCGAGGTTCTCACAAGGGAGAAAGATAGTAAGTCCACCGCTGTTGTTGTTGGTGTTTTATGCAATTAGCCCTTGCTGCTTCAATAGCTACTTAGGCAAATTTCGGAGCACGGCAAAGGAGAAGAGGAAGGGAGGCTTATCGCACACTTGAGGTTCGCCATGCGCTTTTTTTCTCCGGTTATCAATTCTCGCGTTACCAACACTTTAGCCGGAGAACTTCCGAGAGTTTTTTCTCCAGGCGAAAAGTCCATCCTGACAAATCGCTCACCCTTTCCTGGATAAAGTCCTCTACGGTGCGACTAATAAACGTTCCGATCGTGCGTTACTCCACTCGAGCGACCAGGAGCTTGACACCGGTCACGGTAACCTGATTTTTCTCTCCGATAGTGCATATATATGACCTTCCGCTTTGATAGTCCCGACCGGCGAAACGCGATTCGAATTCCAAATTTTCAAAGTCCGGACAACTCTCCACATCGCCCGCAGAGAGAAGGCGCTTTCTCACGCGCCATTGATTCTGCATCCGGAACAGATAGTGAATACGCGTACGTGCGCAGCTGAGACATATTAGCTAATAGTGGCGAATGGAGGCATCGAACGTACAGTGCAAGCACATTAATCAGTCGAGAAATTAATGCAGCTTGACGCTTCGGTGATAATTATCCTTTATCAATTCCATTCTCAACTATCTTCGCATTTATCCGCTGCTATATTTATACGCTTTAGTACTTGCAACGATTGCACTATATATATGCAGCTTATGCGCATCTTTTTTGTGATTTTTCTTGAATATACTGGAAGCAAACACAGCGCTGCTGTAAATTTCATATCGACTTCCTGCACTAAAATATGTCTAGCATTTTAAAGTGAATTTCACACTTCTTCGGTAAGGTTCTAGAACAGGCGCTACCGAAGAGCTATATCGATTGATCCGCTGAGCGTTAGACATGGCTGAAAAGATATGTTTGAAACTTTAATTCAACGCGTTTTCACATCGAAGGGTTTAATGGACCTTTTCGAAATAAGAACTCTCTGCAGTGAATTGCGAGCTGTCAACCTCTAATTGAAAAAATTTAGCTCCGAGAAATCTCTCCTATAAATTTCGAAATGCAATTGGCGCGAAGAAAATGAGAAGTCTGGCCCTTCCACGGGATATCGAGAAAAGCTTTCGAGGAAAGTGAAAAATACAGTTCGACGAACGTTTTTTCTTCCTTCGTTATATCTATAGCATCGAAGTGTGAAAAATATGAAAAAAAATCGAAGAATTCCCGATAAATAAAGAAACGGATAAAGAGCATTACAGCGCAGCTCTGTTTGTCGGCATGACCCACGCGCCCGATGATAAATGGCCCGCTGAAGGAGAGGAGGTTGGCTTTTGGACACGATCCCAGGTGAGCCAAAACGACAGGCGACAGATATTATTTCTCACCAAACGAACAGTTATGGTCCAGCACTTTTCCCTATCTTCTCGCAAGCTTAACGACGCGACTCAGATGTTCAGTGCACATTTCTACTTAGCGAGGAATGCGCGGACTTACGCAAAACGTTTTATGGCAGATTAAGTTTTTTGCTCTACTATTATCAAACGCATGCGCGTGTATGCGATCGAGCGAGTGTTATCGCAGAAGGAATCGCGACTAAAATAAGTTTTAAATTTTTAAGCGAAAAATTTGTATTAAGTGCAGTGTAATTAAGGTATTAATTAACTCGTATTTTACCAGAGCATTATGAACTCGCGTAGGTAGTTGGTAATTACCATGCGGCGTGTTATCCAGTATTGCAAGTAATATATGGAACAGTCGCGGGTTTCCAGCTGCCTCTTCGCACTTGGAAAATTATTGTCGGTATGCTATTTTACCTTTAGAATCATCTAGTTCATAAGCATAACGCAATTTCCGTTATCGCCGAAATCGCGTGTAAAATTTATTTTTTGCGCAACGTCAACTGTTCCGCTGCTGCGCGTTTGTTTGGCTGCGGCCAATTGCAAAAAGTTTGTGACTTCTTTTGCAAAAATGATCAGGAGCTTAGAGCTACGAGAGAGGTATAAGAATTTCGCGAAATTCGGAAAAACGATTTTTCCCTTCTCTTTCCGCTCTAACTCTTCGAAATAAGGAAAATTCGAATTCTACAGAGAATAACACAATACCGGCCTGTCTTTCACTCCACCTCTCGAGAAAATTTAATTAATTCTAGTTTAAATACATAATGATCGAAGAATAAACCGATTGCCATTCGCTGAAATAATTCAATTAAAATTCGCAAAATCCTTTTAATAATTTACAGATTGAATTTTGTCTTCGTATTGAAATTTTTAGCTCATTTATTTAATTTCCCATTTCCATAATAAATTTATCCGGCTTGAACTCTTGCTTGATTTGTCCGATAGCGCATCTTATAATATAATAATTGAAATTTCAATTTTAAAACGCCAACGCGGGCAGAATTTGAGCTGCAGCCAGGTGGCTAGTAACGATATAAAATAATGAAAAGTTGAGCCATTAAAGTGCTGCAAATGCGGCTATTCCCTTGTAAACGGTTACCCCCAGCCAGATCGCAGAAGCGCGAGGAGAACTAATCGTAACGACAAAACTACGCCGAGCATCGAGCTCGTTCCGTATAATTTTCACCTGTTTCTCGTCCCTCGCTCTAACCTCGTATACCTCGTTTAACTTCTCTCGATGGGATTCTCGTTGCTCCTCGACAGAGACGACGCAATAGTGTTTCTGTAATTACAAACGCAACATAACGAGAGTGTTTTTTTAAGAGAGAACGCGCGAGAGTGCTATAGAACATTTAATCACTAGTAGATTTGAGAGCGGTTAAATAGGAGAAGAGGACTTTGAGAGCTTCAAAAGCTTTGGATAGCGTCGATTTTGTAGGCTCGTGCCGAGTGCAGTAGTTAGTGGACTCTAGGATGCGTGAGGAGTTTTGTAGGGCTTGTCGTGAACGAGCTTGTTGAAAGACCCGAGGATCTGTATTTGCTTTGCAGGGACTTGTTTCGCGGTTAAATAACCTTTGAAAATCATTTATACGAACATGTGTTTGGGGAAAGATTGTGCATATTACTTGTAATATTGTACGGGAACTTATGCTGTAACTTGATTTTGAAAAATTGAAAAAAAATGTTACATCGAGCGAAAACTATCGATTATTCTCATATGCGTTATATCCAACTGAATTTGAAGCATCATTTAGGATAAAGAATTAAACGAATACGAGTGAAAATGCGCAGGCGTATATTTCCCGGATTTCCTTATATGGCAAGAATCTCGTCCAGGAACGATCGGTATCAGTAAAGCATCAGCAGGTGGAATGCGCAAATTCACCGCTCGCACAAAGTGCATGCGCGCCAGACTCCAAAGAGGAGGTGGCAAGCTATTTTGCATATTCGAGTGTTAATTAAATATTCAGCAGATGTTCTCGCAGCAAGTTTTTCTTCCATTATATTAATGATCAGAATAAATTAACGGGAGGGTGTCTGGAGTATCCACAGCTTAAAACTCCTGGTTCCCATGTAAAAAGCTGCAACTAACATTTATTGCGCAGGCATTATTTTTACATTTCATCGCTAAAAAAAAAAAAAATCTGAAAAATAGCTCATTCGCGTTTTTGTCTCGGTACTGGAAATGGTTATACATCGCAATGTATTTACATAACGATAATTCGCAGCTCCGAATGGATATTTTTGCAGGAATAATTTTGCTCAAACCGTTTCGAATTATAAATGCGAACGCCCCGACGAACGCGCAGAACAAAGTTGCCGCAGATAAAGAGAAATTGTAGGTTTCTCGATGTCGAGGGGGTAAATAAGGTCTTGCGCGCGCGCATCGACAGAGGGTATTACGCAGTCTCGTCGCGTGTTCGAGACGCGCGACCGCGAGTCAGGATCGGGCGAACATGCATCGAAGAAAGTATATCGCGGAAAGCCGCAGAGTGCAGCGCGTAGAATTCAGCTCTTCGAGCAACGTGAGCGCCTGATAATCTAGCACCGCGACGAAGACAGCACAGTGCAACTATCTCGACGACGCAAGAGCGCGATCTGAGCTGCACCGCGGCGGCGCGTTCAATGTACTCCGGCCACTCCGGGCTATGCGTCTTCTTTTTTTCACTGCTACGTACTGACGTACTGCACAGTGCGACTGGAGATGGCCGATGCGAGTGACGTTGCCGCTGCTCTTTCGCCAAAAGTAGGGGAAATCGGATCTTCGGTCAACCGTATGTGCAACGAATATTTCGATGGTAAACTCATCGACTAATGTGCTTTATTTTTTAAAGGGGCTGTTCTAGCGAAATTCACCGATTCTGACTTATTGCTAAAGTTTGTTCATCGACGTTACTCGGGCGCTCTTCTCGGGACGCCGAAATTCTGTCCGAAATAAATATCTTTTGGTATTGCACGGGCACCCGGTATAATTTATTATTCTATACTGAGTTATTTGAGGTTAGCATAGTTCGAACATTTTATCTAGTCGCTGCGTACGCGATATTCCTTAAAGGTCTCTTAATGCTTATTGTTCATTTCAACTCGTGACACTTGGTGTTTTTGAAAATGTTTTCTTTATTTATAAAAAGATTTACATGTTTTTCATAAAAAATCTACGGATGTGATTTTTGCAAAAGGAAAATATAAGTTTATACGTAAGAGAGCCAAAATGCACTTTAACCGAAAGCAAAGTTTAAATGCAGTACATCGTAAGACTGACAATTGTCTGAAGAATTCTTCATGCGATAATAATTATCTACGCTATCATTGTACATTGTTTGCATCGTGTTAATATACAGTGGTTGCAGTATGTGCAATACTTATATTACAATTACAAAATGGCTTAATTTTCAAAATCATGGTACAATATTTTAAAAATTATTCTTAGGAAAGGGTTCAATGGAACAATCGTACAATTTACTATACTACTACTAACATTGACAAAACTTAAGGAGTTAATTTAAAAATACTATTTTCGTTTTTGTTTTTAATCCATCTTTTTTGTAACTTACATTTAAATGATGGAACTTAAATGTATTCGTCATTGAATCGCGTCGATTAATAGAATTATAATAACGTTATGCAGTGTCTTTTTTAATGAAATACCTTGGAAATTATACACTAAACAATAATCGTCATCATTGTGACCAATGGTTCAATTAATTTTAGTACGTATCAATAAATATTTATAGTAGTTTATTTCATCACAATATTTACGTTCATGTAAAAGATTGAGAATAAAATTTGAGATTAAGAATTTTTACGACAAAATCTACCCGAAGTATTGTGAATTTTGAAATTAAACGTATAATATGCTATCATTAATGTATCACAATATAGATCTCACTCGAACTTACTTTGTAAAGTGTCGAACAAAATTCATGTTTTCAAATTTTACGCAAAAATTTGTATTAATTTATTCGCATTCGGATGTCTGATATTAACAAAATTCAGATACACCAGTCTTTCTGTCACTGTGTGTATAAATGCAAGGATCGTGAAGTCATAATAATAACGTGTTTTAAATCTCTTATGTAAGTAAACGTAAAAATAATATTAAAAATGTTTAAATAAAAAATGTTTGCACTTAATATTAAATTAGTCATCTTAACAGTATTAGTTTCTATCTGCGTAATATACAAGTATACATTTCTAACGGACTCTCTTTAGTTCAATATTTGCAAATGAAATAATTTCATGGATCATGTTAATTCGGTAGACCAATCTTTGAATTTAGAAATATATATTAAGGAGGCACGGTAATAGCATCTACTTTTATATACAAAACCAAGTCAGCATAATGATTTACAACGAATTGTCATATGAATATGTATATCAGGTATACTATTCTATGTATAAACAATTATGACACTCGTTCCTAAACTTAAATTATACAAATTTCTAAATTTAAAGATTGATAATAATGACTTTTTTCACTAAATTCATTAGAGAAACAATGTTTTACTTAGTATAAAAGTAGAACCAATATCGATTGGAATTAACTTTACAGTATTCTGTTACTGAGAACTTCGTCGTTTAAAACTCGAACTAAATTAGGATTTAAATTTCCACTGTTATCTGTCTGTTTATGATGTGATTCACTTATAGTCTCGTGATTCCTTTTTTTATCTATGTATCAGCCTTTTATTGTTTTTGCGTATGGTCTCAAAGAGCTCATGAAGTCCATTAAGCCCATAGACATAGACTTGTTCACTATCGACTTTGGAAGCCAGCCTTTTAAATTTGTGTTAAGTATCCAGATAAATGTACATCTATCTGTTGTACCATTAGGTAGATCTTGCGTTGCTAAACAGCCCACGCCATTTTCACCTCTTAACAAATAATATACAATTAAAATATAAAAATATGCATTGCAAACTTTAATTTCAATTCACACCTTATTATTTACCTTATAAAATTTTTCCTATCGGGGATTGCATTAAAATTTACTGATTCTCCACTACTAATAAAAAACGAATCATACTTCCCTTTATGCCTTAAAACAACAAAATCTCTAGATCCTATTAAACCATTTCCAAGTGCAGTGGTTGCTTGATAAACTAAATCCGTGTTATCATCTATAACCTAAAGGATAACAATAACAATATTTATTTATTTTCTCTATTAAATTTAGAAAAAGAGGTAGACTTACGTAAATCTTTTTAACTTCATTAACTTGTTTGTTCCACGAAGTACAATTTTCTATATTATCGAATAAATGGTTTAAAAGTTTATCCGCTGATACATCAATTATTCCCTGTAGTTCATAAATAGTACATACATATTACCTTTAAATAGACTATAAAAATGTGCATACTAATAAGATTAGATTAATTATTACCGTAATTTTGAAAATTTTTCCTGCTTTATTTCCAGCCAAACGAGGTGAAATCATGGTCGAAATTATATCTCCATCAGGAGTTACTTTTTCAATTTCCCAATCACTTGATATAAGAAGATCGTAACAATTTTTTAGTAAAGATGGACAGCGCCTTCTGCATTCTTCAATCTAAAAAACAGATTTATTTGTTTGAAATAGTGACCTCGTGAATAAAACGAATTTAAAATTCGTTAAGGCTCCGAGTAATTTTGAATAAAATATATGAAAAACACATGAAAAGTACATTTGTGTAACACTGAAAGCGCATAAATTTTGGTAATTATATAACAAATTATTTAAACAATTAACAGTTATTAAGCAAATCAACAGTTTCATTATGACACGTGCTTTGCTGTCTCCATATCGATAAGTAAAATGCATATTAACCTTGTCAAACGGTAGTTTTGGAGCAATGGTCAGGAGTTGGGAAGGAAAGTTTCCTTTTTTCCTGTCAACTTGATCCTCGTTATCCGAATGATCGGTTGAATCCATCGGTGTGTAAAAATGGCTAGCGTTCTCTCTTGAATGATCAGGTGCTTCGACATTAGGGCTGAGTAGTGGTGTTCTTTCAGGATTAGCAAAACCTTTGCGAAATTAAATGAACATATTTTAGTATGATGTTTATTTCGAAATATGATTTTTCATATATACAAATAAATGTAGTACCTAAATACCAATTTGCTTGTGTCTCTTGTGGTATTACTTTTATATCTAAAAACCATACTTCACCCCATACAAGTACAAAAGAAGTGAGCACCAGAAGTACTTGAAACACTGGCTGGCTCGATTGTGACCACTAAAAAATAGATCGAAAGTATAATTAAAAATATCAATAATTATAATAAATAAATGGACGTTTTCGTGATTTCTAGTTCCTAAATCAATAACTGTTTTTTAAATATTTTTACAACTATTAATATAATTAAAAAATATATTGATTTTGTAATACTCACGTCATAAAGAAAAACTTTAGATAACAAAAATACACAAGTAGATGATGTAGATATCTGTAAAATAGGAAAAAAACGAAAATGAATTTTTATTGTACATTGAGCAAATTTTAAAATATGTTTTTGGGCTGCTTACTGCTACAATGCACCAATGGTCTATATGCAGGAGTGCATAAAATAGTAATAAAACTGTAAATCTGGAAATAGCTGCCATCTAAAACACAGTTAAAATAATATTCTTCTACATAGTAAAATTATTGTTTTTTTAACAAATAGTTGGTACTGCTAGATAGTACTCACAACTATATCGAAAAGTGACGTCTTCATTTGGTAATGTATAATTTGTTGCACAAATGCCGTTTGAACATTCGACCCCGAAATCTGGAAAATGTATTAATAATGTATAAATATATGTATTGATTACGCCCATTAATAATTCAAATAAAACCTCAGTAAAGCTTACCATAATACAAATTAACCACATAAGAATAGTAAAAAGAAGATCAAAGGTGACAAATAAACAAAAAAATCGTCGCACGTTGGACATGCGGCCATTTTGGCGAGATCCAGCGATTAAGACTTCGTTTACGGTATCTGGAGTTCTGACGCTAGGTGCATAGCTACTAATCTGAGAATTAATTGATTGATTGATTGAAGCATTGAATATAGCTTCGGCAGCCAAACGGATTTGACGGTCCTCCGTCGCCATCCTCATTTGTCTATCGCAATCAGTCATCATCCTGAGATTCGATTTTTTTTAACGATCTTCTATTCAATATCCAAAAGTTGATGTTGAAGAATACTGGTCCTAATGCAAACGACCAATTCTGATAAAATTATCGCAACGGCTCTTTTCATGAAGACAAGCTTATTAAACTAGAAATTAAAATAAAATCAAAATAAATGATAAATTTCAATGTCATAAGGAGTCAATTGATAACACAACAATGGTGTAGGAGTACTATTATCTCCTGGTTACCGGAATCTTTTTAAAATAAATTTTTGTAACTCGAGAAGAACCTAATCACAGTCCAATTTCGTTCGAAATGTTACGATAACAGAATACGGTTTTACTAGATGGATACGATTTCAAAATGAAGGTTATATAAAATTAAATTACAGTTTAATTAATTTGTTGCTAATATTTATTAAATGATCGGAAGTTCTCGTGACTAATATTGTTTAACATTTCGCGAATGAGAACGTAATGTAATAGATTGTTCCATATCTTTGTGATAATGCAAAGTGGGCAAAAAAAGTCTATTGTCTTATTGTCTTTTTCATATCATTTACGTGATCGTATCAACAAAAGAGAACGCGATATTAAAAATTTGGATATTACAAAATGAGATTACTAATGTTAAAAATATTAAACAACTTTATGTTCAGAAATTTATCAATGGATTTATACGCTTGTACGTAATAAAATGAATAATTAACAAGTATAAAACCTTTTGTGTGTCTTACACAATGGGAAAGTCATTATTTCGTCAATAATAGAAAACATAACCTCAACGTAGTTGTTACTTCGAAACTGAAATAGATAAATCAACCAACTAATAAGGTAAAATATTGAAAATAACTTGAACTCATAACTCCGATGACAAGAATACACAGTCATTTCCTTGCTACTTACTAATACGCTTTATGCGTTAGAGTGGTAAAAAGTACCTTGCTTCACTAAAAAGCTATGAATCTTCGAAAATCCCTTTAACTCCTCTTTGTGCACTCAGGACATTATCTGTTCAGTTGTTACACATGTTAAGTACAACAATGCATAATCATTCGTGTACATTTTTGTTTCTTGTGAAATATTTTCAAGATTCTCTTCTAAATCACATTCTAACACTTTGTTACGGAAACATCGTAAACAGCAAACTTACACTACAAGCAGCGGACAGCTCATTTCATGAATGTAGTTCGAAATATCAACTTGTGCGTCAGCACTGAATAGGTCCGTGGCGCCATCTAATGTCTAGTTATAAAACTACAGCAGAAATTTACTTACCTGTTAGCTGAGTCAGCTCTTACGTTATCCGTTGGTAACTCTACATCGTAATCGATAAATATTTCGAAAAATATTATTATTATTAAAGATCTACTTAAACTGTACGTATTAAATAGATGGCGAAAAAAATAATGTTATTCCACCATTGAGTAAAGAAATATTCTGAAAAATATTTTATTCGCAATTAGATTAATTTAGCAATAATAAGTGTAACACCAATTTTCCCTTGCGATATAGAAAGGAATATTTTTCCAATATTTACAAATAAATTGTTTAAAAATAGATAGAGATATTTCACGTAAGGTACAAGCTTAGAACTAAATGTTAACCAGCAAAAGCTGGGATGCCAGTGATAGCTTTACCCAAAATAAGAGCGTGAATATCATGGGTACCTGTGTAAAAATAACGTTAATACTATTACAACTTTGTATATACAAATATATACGATTAAGTTTATGTACTTATATCTAATTACCTTCATACGTATTAACTGATTCCAGATTCATAAGATGTCTAATTATGTGATATTCATCGGAAATTCCATTTCCTCCCAGCATATCTCTCGCGTTTCTCACAATTTCTATTGCTTTACCAGTAGAATTACGTTTGATCATGCTTATCATTTCTGGCGCCACTCTGTAAATGTTAATTAACTAGTTGACATAATCTATGTTTTTCATTCTAAATAAGATATCGACTGGAAAATTTACAGGAATAGAAATTGAATATTTTTTCGATGTAATCCAACAAACGAATTTTTTTTCGTTTTTATTTTTTACTTTTTACTAGATGCATTTAAGCAAACCTTTTTCAATTCAAGATTCTTCTTCATAAACTTTTGATCACACTGGGACACTTATTCGTACCATCGAAAAAAGCCTTTCAATTCCCATTAATTAGTAAAATTTAGTACAATTTAGTAAAATTTCTCACTTTTCTTCATCCTTTAGCCTACCAACTTGTAAACAAGCTTGTAATCCTATGGCAATTTCTGTCATCATATCAGCCATTTTTTTTTGCATTAGTTGATTAGCTGCTAGAGGGCGTTTAAATTGTTTTCTTTCAAGAGTATAGGCTCTCGCTAATTTTAAGCATGCCTCGGCTGCACCTAGTGCACCCCAGCCGATACCATATCTAGCATTATTTAGACACCCGAAAGGTCCCTAATAAAGAAATTGCAAATGTTAATTAAAAGAAAGATTTAGTTAGTATAAGAATTAAAAATTTACCTTTAATCCTTTTACTTTTGGCAATAAATTTTCAACCGGCACTATAATTTCATCCATTAGAATCATACCAGTTACCGACGCTCTTAATGAAAACTTCCCTTCAATTTTCGGCGTTGATAAATTATTTTCATTTCCCTCTCTTTCGACGATAAAACCACGAATATCGCCATTATCATCTTTCGCCCATATTATTAAAATATCTGCTATTGGCGAATTCGTAATCCTGAAAGTATGATTGTGGATGACTTTTCTCATAACGTAATTCATAACGCGCAAAACGAAAGCGAATTATTGTTTTACCATGTTTTACTACCACTGATCCTATATTCGTTACTTTCAGGGTTGAATCTAGCTCTAGTTTCTAAAGCTCCAGCATCACTTCCATGGTTTGGCTCTGTCAAACCAAAACAACCGACCAGATCTCCCGAAACTACATAGATTAACAATAGAAGTATTTTTTATTCCAAGTTTGGTGACTTGGTAACGATCATCACCTAGGAAAATACTCACTTAATTTAGATAAATATTTTTCCTTCTGTGCTTCGTTTCCGTACGCTTCAATTGCACCTATTACAAGAGACGACTGTACAGAAAATGCCGAGCGATATCCACTATCGATCGATTCGATTTCCTTGGCTAGAAGACCATAAGCTACCGAGGACACACCCGCTGCGCCGTAGCCCTTGACTGTGCAACCTAATACACCCATGTCCCCAAGTTCTTTGATGATTGCCCTGTCGAAGTACTCATTGCGATTAGCCTCGATTACGCGAGGCATTAGCTTTTCATTACAATACGTGCGAAACTGATCGCGAACCAGAATCTCATCAGCTGTTAGACGAGATTCTAAGTTCAGCGGGTCTTCCCATTTGAAAGCCGCAAAATCTAAATGAATAATAAAATCGATTACACATACGTTATTTAAGTATTGTAACGAAATGTTGAGAAAAACATTGATTAGTAGAAACCGTCGTTATCAGAAAATATTCGTCATGAGCCGGTATTGAAGATTTCTTTGTTATCGTTGTTTACAAATTGATTGCATAGTTATTTGAACTAAAGTTAATCTTCGCGTCGACCGAACATTTTATCTCAAGAAGAGAACACCTGGAGACTTACGTTTTTGTTTAAGGCATGATCTGACTGAAAATACTGATAGATTTTTAATATAATTAAGATATAAATATGAGTTTTGCATCAGGAACTTATGCTTCGTAATAGTGCCACGTGTTTCCCTGATTAATAAACTTTTTATTCTGAATGCAATTGAAGAAGGATACGCCTTGTTGAAAATGACAATGGTGTGCTGTAGATCTGCGCGATTACTCTTTGCACTGGTTTTGCCATATTTATGCAGGAAACTGACTTATCGCTCAGTACGGCTTATACACACTATCACAGCTCGATTTCCAGAGGCATACTAAACGTATTTCGAGCCAATGAATAGAGTAGTTCAGAGTGGAGTTATTGTCACGTGACTTTTGTCAGCTTTTGCATTCGTGATTCGTATCGTTTCTCCTCATCTCTGCGATGAATACGAAACGGAAACGCACGCAATAATGCGGTGTGAGTATGGCGGGAAATTTCAAAATCTTTAATCGAATATTATATATATTATTTGTGATAATTACAAATTCGTTCGTTCATTGAAAAACATTTATAATCAATCTATAATCGAAGTCTCGGATTAAATACGATAAACCACACGATCTGTAACAGAGTCTAACACCAAAACACAGAACTATAGAGTTGACGGAAGTTGTTGAGATTTTTCGTTTTTGCGGTTAAAGTTTAATCATCAATATTTTGTATTAGTGTTTTATAGTTGTTCCTATACGATGTGTATGTCTTCTTTGCGATCGATGGCATCGGGCAGTCTTTGATTGAGCAAGCGTATGTTGTAGAAGAAATAGCCCAATGAATCAGTGCAGGGCCGCACAACAGATTGGGTGACTGCTGTGCAAAAGTTCCTCGTAGCTGAACATGATATTCGCCAAACACGCAAGCACGGACCGATGCACCATATATGCTAAAACAATTATTACTCGTTAATTTGTATATTTTTATTAAGAAATGATAAGCCCAATAATTTAATCCTATCCACATTTGTGGAAGAAGTTGCAACATCATAGTAGGTAATTGTTCTATTTAAAAATCAAATAGGCATATCAAACGTGGTAATTAATAGACTCAAATCTTTTATTTCGTTCATTACGTATTGTACTCTATTAAAAGATTACTACTCATTGCTAGAATGTCATTTCTCGTGCTTATAAGTTTTTTTTTAAATAAGTCTTAGTAAAATTTTATGATAAATTAGCTGTTACCGGGGTAGCTGATTTTGACCGATAGCAATATTAGATTTCTTCATCACGCAATGAAGTGGTATTCATATATATAAGAAAAGTTTTATGATCCCCGAAGGTAGTTAAATAATGGTAAAAATACAGTAGAAACTCTTCTTAGCAAAAATATACGCGTAAAAAGGAACTGTAAAAAGTCCATAGAGAGATCGTAAAAAAATCTTAAGCATCACTGATGCCTGTGACTATACGTCCAAGTCGGAACTCGGTCGCGCACCGTTAAAACACAGTCCGTACATAAACTCATCGCGGTTCACGCGCTCGCAGCCCGTTTTTATTGATTTGGCAGGCTTAGGCACGTTAGGACGCGATGAAAACGTAATAATGGTGAGCTCGTGTGTATATATACCTCGAAAGCAAGGCACGCAAAGGTAAAGCCAAGGCAGAGAGCTATGATAGGAGCCACGAGGACTGAGAGGAGGATATAGCAACAACCGCGCGACAGTCGAAAACAGTGCCCGCTTAGACGCCAGGCGCACTCGGGACTCCGGATACCATCCGGCTCGCCGATCACCTCCTCCCATATAATCTGAAAATTCAATACGGTCAATGCTTATGACGCTTCGTGGAAGACAAGTGCAATAAATTTAAATCTACGTCAAATCAAATATGAGAAATTCAATTTGTATTTTCAACCGTTTTTATTCTCATATGTGATAATTCATGTGATAATCCTTTGATGATCTCGGCTATTTCGGTTATCCGCACCTAATATATTCTGACAATCTAGTTATGTGAAGATTAAGGCGAAACAATCACTACTTTTCAATTTATTCGACTGTAGATTCGGGTTTATAATAATCTGTCTGCAATTATCTTATACGTTAAATGTCACATTGTGGTACAAGCATATATGAATCTTGCAATTAAGTACTGACAAGTTGGAATATATGGAACATTTAAACTAAACGCATAACATCTTCAAAATGCACCCTCTTTTACTGAATAAGTTTTACATGAAAATAATAGAAGTTTTTACGAGAGACATTTTAAATATTGCGCGTTTCCATAAAGAAACTTATCAGAAACAATTTTTCTCAAGACTGTACTAGGTCAGACAAACAAGCTACTAAAAACTTTTTAGAAAAGGTAAAGACTCGAGTTATTAACTTTGTAAGCGTTACACATTTCATAGAATATGAAGTATTATTTAATGGCAACCAACAATACTCTGCATACTAATTCCCTATAAGATGTGAATTCGCAAAAATTGTTAACATACATTTGTGGTAATAGAATTTTATGACAAATGTTTTCATAATGATCTAATCTGATTGTTATATTGATAATAAATATTATCATTATACAAGTATAAAATCATAAAAAATATATATAGAAAACTTTCGTGCAGCAAATATCTGCATAGAATTTTTTCGTGTAGAAAATTACGTAGTCGCAAACAGTATTTTTTTACGTCTATAATTATGCTGCACCTAAAGCAATATTTGAAAAATAGCCTTGCAATAGAATTAAAAATACTTTTTAAAGACAGAGCAAAATAAGAAACCAAACAAACCTGCAAATGCTGATTTAAACGATGAGGATCTCTATCTTCGAGATCCACGCGACTGTCCTCTCCCATAGAGGATTCAGGTTTCTCCATCCCTGTAATTGTGAAATTCTGTCGTATCGCTGGACATTGGAATAAATTTTTTATGCACGAACGCATACTTTCTTCTAATAGTAAAACAAAAATTTGTTAAAAATCGTTATCACAGCTAGTTATCACAGCTCTTACTTATGCTTCATTATTGGAAAAGTTTTTAAAATTCAAGCGTTTTCTTTTACAGTGAGTAAAGCACACGTTTGAAGCCGTTGCCTGTTGAATTGGTTAAACGCGAGATCTGTGTTTACTATAGAGGCGGTAGTAGACCAAGCTCTTTCGCGATACTACAGGCGACTGTGCTACTACTTCAGGGGTTTGCATTGCAAACTTGCATTATGCGGCAGGGGCGCGTTACACGATTCTCATTGATTATAAGTCGTGAATATTGAATGCGATCAACTTTCAATGCCAAGTCTCTCAAGTTTCTTTTGTACTCGAGGCTCGTCATAGAGCTTGACGAGAATCTAATTATAAACGTCAAATTAAAAATGTATACGCCTTTTGTACTCTGGAGAAGTTGATTAATAGTCGTGCACAAAGATGATAAACTATTACGAAACATGAAGAGTTGTAAGCGAAATTTAAAAAATTAGAATTTTCAACCATTGCTCAGTGCAATCTGGCAAATCATACAAACTTTGCTTACTTTATATAGTAATACGTGTAAACTTGCTAAGTATATTCAGATGAAAAGTATTAATGAAATCGTGGGTAGACAAATAGAGTATTATAAGGTTACTTTGTCGACAATTCCATATAGTAGAATTATCTACAAAGATCTCTTAACGAGGTCTTTCGGTAAAGTAAAATAAAAAGTTCTACTTACTTCTATTGGTTGGGATGAAGACTTTTGGCCTGATTTTCGGAATTTTGAAAGGTACTTGCAAATCCTTTGGAAATATATCCGTCTCATAAATCTAATTGCGGTTGTGAAAAATATTTCCTCATACAATAATTAAACTTGCCTCCGTTGATTCATCATAACAAATTGACAGTAACTTAATTATAGTGCAGAGAAAAAAAATTAAAGCCAAAATAAAGCTCTCACCTCCCGAGAATAAAAATATAATTTAAGCGACAGCTCGAAGCTGCAACGAAAGTTAATGAGTGCGACTTTCTCCCTCGGGCTCGTGATCGCGTGTGTGCTTGCAAGCGCGCCAAGGGAGTCGATTTTCGTTTTGCGCCGGGAAAAGGACTACACTAACCCAAAGACTGAAGTGGACACTGGTCAGTGCGGCTGCGCATTGCTCGCTCTATACACAAAGCTGTATAAGGGCTGCCAGCTCGTGTACATAATGTTACTCTAGCAAGCCCTGCAGCACACAACAGGTTCACGCGGCTTCGTATACATGTGCTTGCGGTACGACTACCTTAACAGGACGAAAGTGAATGCCCTACATATACACGCGCGCGACCGGCGCGCCGGTTGTTGCTCTACACACGTACAGGGGTTGGCTTCGGTTCTTTCCGACAACTTGTCAGAGGGTGGCGGTAAATCGGGAATTCCTACGGGGCGACGCGCGATCGCGTGACAGTAGAATGTGCGCTGCTCAGGTTTTTGTCGACTCCTCTTTTCTTTTGTATCCTACTGCTCTTTGTACTGTGACACACTTATAATGGCATATTGCTAGTCGAACAATTCATTATTAAAGAATACAAGATTGGTTTGATATTCCTTTCCCGGGATGTCGTATAAACTCATTGAAATTAGTACGTACGCGGAAATTATATGGCAACTGTATTGCTTAATCTAGGACGAAAAGATAGAATGTAAGAATGATTCGCTCAGAATTGATATCTGCAATTCTTTTCAATAATTATGCTTCGTTAATTTTCTGCTTTGAAAATTTGATAAATATTCGAAAAATGTAAGAGTTAAACTTAAGTAATAATAGAGCCTCAAGTATTAATCAATTAAATATATTTTACAATACATAATAAGGATATCCGACATAAGATATTTAAATTTAATTTTGTCTTTCGACAATTGCGCTAAATCTTACCTTATCTCGCATTTTGAATAATAAAGGTCGAATTATAATCTTGCACTTACTTGTTATATACCTGTAGAATGTATCAGAAAAAATATAAAATAAAAAGTAAATCTAATGCAGGTAAGTTGACATTCCGATTTTTCTACACGTGGCATGAGTGGCATCTTGAGCCGTAGTAAGAGGAAAGAAACTCGCGGAGCTTCGTGGATTTACCAAGAGATGTCGGCACACTTTATTTCAGAGCCCGAAGCAGAATGTTTAGTATTATACAACTTGGCATGAAACCCGACCGCGTTCCTAGATCAACACACTTCAATTATTTCATCATCGACGATTAACTGCGCGGATGAAATACTAAAAGCTCATGATGATTACATCGCGTAAATATTCTATTTAACAACAACAGTGTGTATGCGTGCTTATTTCTACAACGTATCAAAGTGATCGTCAAATATCTTGGTATGCTGCTTTTTACAAAATAAGATACACATGTGGCTAACGCCTTAAAAAATATAAGATATGTAAAGAGAATAAATAGCGCTTGATACGCCAAAATATTATCTCGCAGACAGTGAACAAATAGCTATAATTACAAGTAGTAAGAGCAAAGCTTTCAATCAGGATACGAATAGAGACTATAGGTATTGCGCTAAATACAATCCTTGGGCCATGATTATTCATTATTTACATACTGGTAATTGTATTTTATCGTGTGCAGACGATAACGGGGTTAATCTTGGCTTGAGTAATACCAGGCACGATGTAAAAGAATACGCGATTGAGTATTTAGAATTAGCAAATATTTGTATTGTAGTCAATGAAACAAAGTGTTTGCTTTAATATTTTACAAACTATGAAGATTTATGCACGCTGTACACTGTACAGTATCGCATACAGTTGGCATGACAATTTATACGTCGTCCGAGATGTCATTCATAATAATGTAATAATGAAACGGCCATTAAAATCTCTTTCTTGGAGTAAAAATTATCGCGAAGGTCATCATTGCCTTCCTGTAATTCTATCGGCATTAAGGTAAATCAGACATATTGGAGCATAATTTCCACAAAACCGTTACACATTCTCTATGCAGTGTGGTAAAGACAATGAGCGAATACTCGAGCTGTATAGTCGTGAATATTTAAGCCTTCGCTAATAATACATAAAACAATTTTGCAAGTACTCGCAGTTACAGCGTTGCTACATTTCCTCGTCTCAAATGATTTTTCGTAAACCAACAATACGTTTCGTCGCATGCGGTAAACATATAATTTATGTTTTACATGAAGTAACACATTTGTCAATAGGTTTTAAAATCTGCGCAAAAAACATACTCAAAATAACTTGTTATGCTGCTGTAATAATACTTTATTGTTATTGCGACATTCAGTACGTTCACTAAAGGACCATAAAATTTATAATCTGTCTTTGAAAAATTTATCTCGTACGAGTTCGCTCTCTTGATGTTAATAATAAAAACATTAATAGTTGATATTTTCTATAATGAAGCTCTTAATCTATTAAAAACTGTTTTGTTAATTTAACAACTATTTGAGATGGCTGTAATAAGTTTATTTACCAAAGACAAGTCGCGCATGTACAGAACACTGCGCAGCGGAAAGAAAGAAATCTGATTCGCGTTTAGTATTATATATGCAGTCTATAATATTCCGCAAGTCCATTTATTTCGACATACGCTCAACTATAGCACAGCAGTAGCAGCAGCAGCAGCAGCAGCAGCAGCGTTCACGCATGCACACGTGTGCGGCGCGTTATACTCGTTTCTGCATCAGTAACCATTTGTTACAACGTCCGGACCACGAGTTACACAAATGAGACGCACACATATTGCGGCAGTGCTCGTACGACGAGATTTACGAGCGGCTGTCTCTTGTTTACATTGTTTCTACTTACTTATAAATTTATATTTATTGTATATATATATATATACTCACGCAAAAGTGTTTCATAGGTATCGATCGATCGATCCACGATTATACTGTCGAACATAGTGATTTGGTTATTCATTTGATATTTGAATTATTTACCTCGCGTGACCTTGTCCGTTTATGTATATATACTGTCTTACTATTGAAAATTTTTATACATCACACGCTGCCGACAATCTATTTATTTACGCGTCGAGGGCGATCAGCCTGCGTTTATAACGGATTCTGAAAAATCAGCGATTAGATGTTTATCTAATACACATTGTACACGCATTTATTGTTTCTCGAGAGTTAAATTCGCTTAATTTGATTGTTTGCCTTTTGTTTCTTTCCTTCGTCTCAGCGAACGATTCGGCTAACATTCTCCTGCATAAGTATACACAGGCTTGCAGATAAATTGGCCTTGTCGCGCTGTTCCTTGCAGTTCTATTCATAGTTAAGTGTCTATAAATGTTATCGTTAATTACGCAATTGTAGACAAGTTTCTTTCAAATTTAGCTATTCTAAAACGATTGGCGTTAGTCTTTGCTACGATGCGAATCGAACTGTATCTTTCTTCATAATTACTTTTTGTACGCTCTAGAAACTAAAGTGTCAACTTTATTTCCAACAGAGTGGACTTTAGCTGGAGTTGAATATTAACGCACACGTATCTATCTATACATACTACGTTAGGTGATTGTTTTTTTTTTGATCGACGATTGCGTTCATTGCTTTAGATTATTGAATAATCTTCGTATCACGTCCACTTATAATCTGCAATTATATAATTATAATTACTGACAAAGTGTGATCGGTTTGAAAATGTTTGTGCGTCAACTTGGATTAGAAAAATGAAACTGTAACGCTTAGTCGGTGCACGGCTCGAGGGCAAACAAATTTTGCATAAAAAGTCCAGAGGACGTAATTTTATTACGGGAATTAAAATAGGCACGATGTGTGCGGCAAGAAAAACCGCAGAAACTATGACGTAAGCGTTAATTTAAAAAAAAATCTTACATCACCGTCATTTTTTTAACCTAAAAAACTGATTAGATATCGCAGAATCACGAGGCTTGCAATACGAGAGCGTGAGCGCGCGCACGAGCACATAAGAAACTCCACATAAAAATGTCGAAACTTCCCATTTCAAAAATATTGCATTAACCCGATACTGAGCAGCGCGTGCACAGATACGTTGCAGTCTCTGTGCAAACGCGTAAAAACGAAAAAGGCCGTTACTCATTGGCGAGTCTGATTTTTCCCTCGCGCACAATGTATATATACCAAGCGTAGGTCGAAATTAAGATCATAAATTTAAGTATCGCCTCGAAACAATTGCGGCGCGCGCGATTCCGTAATATTGCTTTCGAGGAATTACACCGGGGGCCGTAGATTCGAATAAAGAGAAGGCTCGTACAAGGGTGCAATTTCACTCTAGCTCTGTGTACCAGTGCCTCTTCTTCTGTGCATAAACCTATAAGCAGAGATTTTTCTCCTCGCGCATTGTCGAGTGTTGGCATAAATGGCTAATACATAGATGGCAAAACGTCGATTCAACTGCGATTCGGCTGCACGTCTTCAGCGCCGAGCCAAGATGCTGCACACAATTCCGTTGCGGCACGTGCCCTAACTGCAGTGTACAGAATCTTTAGACACGCGTTGAGTAACCAGCTGTGCACGTCGGAATGAATGACACGGCGCGTGTAGGTGCAGCGCGCGTAGATTACGAAATGTCCCTTCGCCGCCGAGGGGGGCCAGCTCTATCACGGACACGTGCGTCTTTCTTTCTCGTCTCTAGAATAATAGTGCTCGTTCGTGCGACTGCTATACATAGGATGCTGCCTATTTCTGCATATAATCTCTGCAGTATGCTGTACATGTTATACAGGACTGTTCTTAAGAGAACATTTTTTCCGTTAAGTACGTGTTTGACAAATCAGATTTTCCACGGATTTATATATATATGTACGCGTGTGTGTGTGTGTGTGTGAGAATTCTCGAGACAGGCTGGCAACAACGCGCGCTTTTCCTCAGCTGTATAACGATCAAGCGCGCGCAATCAAGTTTTTTAGATCGCACGAGTTAAGTAATATCACACACACACAGAGCGGCGGAATGCCATCGATTGATGTAAGTTCATAGAGCGGTTTAACTGCATTTTAGAAGGTTAATTCCCTTGACATATTTCGAATGGCCGTTTTCAACTTTCGATTCACCTATACGAACGCATGTCGGCTGCGGTTATCGCACCTCTCGGCATTTACTAACTCACGCGCTCATTCCACTATGCGAATCTCCGCGTCAGCAATATCGTAAGGGACTGCGAGTAGTAGTAATGTATGCCTATATATACGTACACGATGCTGCTATGTCATAACCGGTGAGAAATTATTGCGCAAGCTATAGGCATCGCGCGCCCTGTTCGATTATCTCGTCTATAGGTTCCTCGTGAGCGCTCCGTAGTGTGCAGCAGACCACCGTGCTCGGCGCTCCGTTATATGCACACGTGGATTACGTAGACTGGATGCTGCCACTACTTCTATAGAGCGCGATTAGAGATTTCATAAGCAAATACCTCAGTCCGAGGACGAGTTGCTCGGGACTCTCGGACGAGATTTTCAAGATTTCGTGTCTGGCGCAGAGTGGGAAGTCTTTGCTTTATCGTGCACTATAGGAGTTTTTAATTTCCGAATGAAAATGGAAAGTCGGGCGTGTATGAACTTTATAAGATCGTGGATAATAGCACAATGTCGATGGTCGTTTGTAACTGCGCTAAAATGTTCGTGAAATTATGCGCTTACGACATTCTCCGTAGATAGTTTTGATATCTAGTTTTAATATAAGTCAGCATTGACTCTAAAACGAAAGGATAGAAATAAATGGCTGCGAGGTGGAGAATCGAATATATGTACATATGTACATGCATGGCGTATACGAGCCATCGGTAAATATTAGGAAATGAGTATAAACGCTTGACTTTTCGTATGGGATGGGGTCAAAGATGAAGGAACTTCAATAGGATGCGAGACATTCGAATATACGGCAAAGATAAACATCTCGATGCGCGACATCTGATGAGCGTCTCTCGCTTGTACACACGGTCTGGAACATTTTTCCTCATCACAGAAACGAATATCACATCCTGCGTTCCAAAAATACACATAAGTCTTTCTTCGTAGCTCACTAAAACGGTTATAGCTGTTTCAGAAACTGTAGAAAATTCATTTTGGAGCCATGTCGCACGCATTATTAAACGCTGCCTACTCTGTTTTCGGTTGAATGTATATTATAAGGAAAAAATTCGCAGCTGTAAATTTGAATCCAGATTCTGCAATCGCAAATCCTGAGACAGTTAAAAAAAACTCATTTAACATTTAAATTCTTGTTCGAAAAACAGAGCAATCCCGGCCACGGAACGACATCTGTTCGTTGACTGCTATAAGGCTGATCCGGGGAATGAAGGTGCAACTGTTGAGGCAACCTACTTGAATAATAATCGCAATTACGAAAAGGATTCCGTCGTGGGACTGTACGAGTGCTGTACACGTGTGTGTTTGCGCGCTATTACGGGAGAAGCCTACATTGCAATATCAGCGCACGAGAAGACAACGTTGCAAGAGCTTTTTTGAGTTTTCTGCTTTTACCTCGTCACGTTTGTTATTGTTTTGACAATAAAAATAACCACTCAATTTTCAATGTCATTATAGTCGGCTGCACGAGGATAGAGAAGAAAAGAATTTCCAAGAGTCATGCCGCGAGCAGAGCTGGTAAACACAGAAAAATCCGCGATTACACTCCCAACGCAGCGCAATTCTCTGTAACTCGATGGTCATTTTCGCGTGCACACTATATTATATGCAGCAGCGTGAATACGCGGTTCGCGGTGCGCGCGTTACGTCTTTCGCAATGAGTCGCGGATTACGTCAAGTTTCGAGCGGTTGCTACTCTGATGCACGATTCTCGATTTGCGTATTATGTATGTGCTCGTGCGGTTGCTCGATACTACATTATATAGCTATATACTTATACTATGTATAGAGTATGCACATAAAGTAGTCGGGGGGGAGTCGCGTTCTATTTTCTTTCGTTATATCAGAAAGAAAAGGTTTCAGGGTCGACTGCAGCGGATTGTTCTTGGTCACGCAGTACTACTGCCGCTGCCGCTGCCGCTGCTGCTACTGCTGTTGTTACCCCGTTGCCGCACCACTACTCCGTAGGTCAGGTTTTCTCGTCGAGTGGCTATTGTGTAAGATTTTTTGCAGCTCGAATTATATTGCGAGCCTATTTCGCAACTTGATAGAGAGGGAGAATGGTGTAGATCTGAGCGCCGGATTTCCACGGAAAAATTAACAATATTTGCCGCGGGACACGTCGAGCGCTAATTTCATTATCGCTCGTACAGGCTCGATGATGTATATATTGAAAAATAACGTACACGCGTTGATATCGCGATATAATAGAATGTTTGCGTAGTTCTATAAGTATTCTCGTTAGATCGTTGCGCAAGTAGCTCGTAGATCGAGAGAAAAATAAACGCGATGCAGTGGCGAATGAGCGCATTTTGCAGCGATAAAACGAAAAAAAATTGCTGCGATTCCTCCGAGCGATAGGTTGAGTTTCATATTGGAAGACTTTTTCTCTATCGTCCGCTTTCTGTATCGCTGAGCGCGTCCATGAAAATGTGCTCGCCCCCTTTCTCTCGCAACCCCGAATCCCATTACGTCACCCGCCGGCGAGTTGAGTCACCGCCAGCGAGAGGCTGCTGCGTCGGCTTCACGCCTTCGCGAGCTCCCATAAACATTCTCCGACGTCGCTGCATCTGTATGTTATTAAGTTTCCGGATGCGAGAGCACGCTTGACAACTAGTTTTAGTTGGGTGGCTCTGAGCTGTGAGCCAAGCAGGGGAAAATGGAGAGTCGAATCCCCATGGGACGATGGTGTTTGGATTTTCGCGCCGGGCTGGGACGTTGAAAAACCGAGCTTTCAACTGACTCGATTCGCTCGTTTGTGCGCAAATCATCGAATGGAATATTGGAGAATCCGCTAACCTACCGATGTACTCGTAGTCCAAGTATTACACGTACAGCACGCAGAGAACAATATTTCATCGCAAAGACATTTATAAACACGGGCTATATGTTTCCCAGAGTCAGACTGAGTATGTCGAACCGGACGAACGTTAAGCAACGTATACACAATGTTTACGATTAGAGCGGCATCGTTCGCGAATGTAGAAAATCATAAACAAGAAATCAATCGGAGAGTTTAAGCTACCGTGCTGTAATTATTGCAGGGCCATAAACGACACAGTGGCTAATCAGCGGGTGTGGGGTATAATGTATAAATATAAGAAAACGAGCGGCAAAGTTGCATAAGCGGTATTGAATATTGCAAAATGCTATTAACGCAGTAGTTTTGCTGAGAATTAGTAAACTGCGGGTGGTTTGAAATACGTGGGTGAGCGTTACTTTTCAAGCGTACGAAGGTCCTTGAAAACGCCGAGAATAATTCTTTCGGGAAGCTCCTCACTTATACGAAAAGAGCAGCGTCTGGAAGTATTGCGATAGCTACGCGTTCGCTAGTTCCGTCCTAGTCCTTCTAAAAATATTAATCAAAATAAGCTTCTCGTTTCAAAATTTCAAAAGTCTCCGGCTGTTCATCCACACACGTTTCTAAAAATATCGCAACGGTAGACGCTGCGTCTCAAGTCCGTGTAGGGATAAGAAACACACGTACGAATATTCGTTATCCGAGGGTCAAACAGTCGAAACTATTCGAACCATCGGTCAAATTTTTCGTCCAATCAAACAATAGAGTTCAATTCGAATTCGCGACTTCTCGGCCCTCGCGGTATCCCCGTTGCGACAGTCGCTTGGGTAACAGCTTTGCGAACGGACCACTGTACAGAGCAATATATTCACTGCTATACACTCGTAAATCAAGCGCCGCTACCTGTCCTCGCCGCTGTCGAACAAAGGAGTGATTCGCCCCCAGCCACCGGATACCAGATCGGCCGCTGAATTTATACGCTGCAAATTGTTTTGTCCGAGCCGCGTTGCGGATTTGCAGATTGTAAATCTCCGCTGGACGTAGCTTCCACCACCGTTCGGGATTTTTTTCCGTCGAAAGAGTGAGTTTACACTAGATGTAATAGTTGAGAATTGGGTCGATGGTGTGGCCGATTTCGATGAACGGTTTTATTCGAGAGGTTGTCCCGACTTTAAATATTTCTTAATTGGAAAAAGGGTTGTCGATTGAAAGCTCTGCTTTTGAAATTCGCACGCGTCGTTGGCTAATCATTTCGCCTGCGAATATACGTGTTTTCATCGTGCCGACTATTTCCTTGTGAGAACAATAGCGCGAGCGCCGCGATCTTCTGTTTATTTTCGCAAGTCGAACATTTCGTAAACATTTTCCGTGATCGAGTCAACTATTCGACTCTGGCCGTTAGAAGTTTTGCTCGCGAGATAGATATTATTAACTGTTCAAGTAATGAATTTAAAAAGAAAATAAATTTGACTATCGAGGGTAATTTTGAAGTATTTCTCATTACAGCACAATGGGTCGTCCAAGGAGTTCCAAGAAAGCTCCACTGAAGTGTCCGGGAGGAGGTTGCTACGACGACAGTTCGTACAGCGATTGTTCAGACTGCAGCGACTGCTACGACTGCGCTCCGAAGAAGAAGCGCTCTAGCAAGAAGCCTTCTCTCAAGTCCAAGAGCAGTAAGAGCAGCTCCAAAAAGTCGTCCAGCAAGAAAAAGAGCGTTTCCCGCCGAAAGGGTGAGTCATACTCGTCGCTTATGTGCTGCTGCGCGCGTACATACTTCCATTATTTCCGCTATGTTATTGAAATCGTACACTTGCCGGGTAGAAAAAACAATTTTTTTCTCAAACTTGATGGTTTTTCTTACAGCTGCGGACACGTCGGACAGTTGCAGTTGCAGTGATTGCATGGGCTACAGCAGCGATGATTCATATGATTGTTGTCCACCAAAAAGAGGCGGCGGCGGTCGCAGATGCACGACATGTTAGGTATGAATAGAATGAAATGACTTTTAGGACTTTTTAATAACTTGCCAGAGCCAGACATTTCTAATCTCTTTTCAATGTCTATTTCATTCCAGTCATTTCAGCTAAACCTAGTAGGTGTTGCAAAATATCCACAACTTCTCTATGAGACCATTGAGCTGCTACATCGAAGCCCGAATGAGTTTTGCAACGCCATTCCTAGGCTATGTGTGTCGATAATATTAGTCTGTTTTATTTGTATTTATAAAGCGTGAGGCGAGGCTGGAACTCATCACGCGATTTAGTTTTAAGTTTAAGAAATTTTTGTTAGCCTAAGCGATGCTTTTAAATTATTGTGAAATTTACGTTATTTTAAGGCTAATTAATCAGTGTATTGTAAACGTACGATTAAGACGTGAAAATTCGATAGTAACCGTCATTTTATTATAAATTTAAAAATGTTTTTCTGATAATATAAAATTCTATGCTTGAATAAATGACACTTATAAGAAAACAGGCTTTCATAATCGAAATAATTGTTCAACAATAAACGTCCTACTGAAACCCCATTACATTGGACAAAAGCCGCAAAAATAATACAATGGCGCTCGAAACCGTCCCGTCCATCCCGTAGATTTCCATGCAATCGTTGTTTTCTTCTCTCATCTCTCTCTATGTCTCTCTCTTTCTCTATTGCGCTCTCCAGTTATGCGTCACGTGTGCGGCTGCAACGTGCCCGCGTTGACTCGGGTTCACGGCCTGCAGCTCCACCTTGCCTCCTGCAGCGGTGTGGCGGCAAAGTTGTGACATAACTAAACTCGTGGCGCTTACGTATAGCCAAGCGATCGCTAATAGTCGACGAGTAGCTACAACCGGCTGTCCCCTCTACTAAGCATTCTTTCTCCCTCTCTATCTCTCTCTCTCTCTCTCTCTCTCTCTTTTTCTCTTTCTATAGGTATACTGCACACATGTTTTTCCTACATGTACGTATCCTACGATAGACTATATACCTATTCCCTCGCGGTAGCCGTGTCACTTTCCATCGATTATTTGTCGGGCGCCGTGAATTTTAGCGCGTTCTTGGCTAATTGATAATTGGCGAGCGAGCGACCGGCTTTCGAGACCTACTCAGGGGGCATTAATAACGCACGCTCCAAGTTTCAAGCGAGATGTTGAGCAAGAGAGTGGTTTCAACCACTGGATTAGAGTAGGCGCTATTTATAGCGGGTGAATATTTTCTCGTTCTATCGAAAAACGAGTTTGCGATCGGCATTGTTTGTTATATTTCTTTCTAGCAGCTGTAATGTAAACAATGACTTTTGTTGGCAACAATTCTGTTATACATACGATATTTGTCGATCCTGCAAACCATATTTACAGACGTTGTTCCGCGCGCAAAGACACACTTCATCCGCATGAAGCGTACGCGAGTATTTTTAACTCGCTTATTTACGGCCGCGTCGTGCACAGAGCAGCAAGAGAGACTCGAGTTCTACAGGACTCGTAATCGACCGCGAAAACTCGCGATTCACGATCAAAGACGCGAAGCTTCTTCTTATTTCTTGCTCTTGCCTTTTGAGTCTCAGTTTTAATCGCTCGAGTGTTAATGTGCGTTGGAGCGCGCACGAGTTTAACAATTTTTGAGGCGCGGAGGGATGAGTTCGACCTTTTTTTGCTCTGACTTATGAGACGCGAGTTGCTTCAAATATACGTACACTTGTTTGAGACTCGAACGATTTAGCGCTCCGAACTTTCTTCACAAAAGAAAAATTCGCGAGCAAAAATAGTACATTTCCATCGAAAAATGCGCGCGAACATAACGAACTGAATGAATTAACGAGAAACAGACGAAGCGAGAATATTACAGGTCCCTAAACAGGCAGTTAAGCGAAGAAACAATTGAATAAACTGCAAGTGCCCATCGTAAAAAAATAATTTCACCACAATTCACCGAGATTACTTATGCTACTGCAGAACACACAAGCCAGTGAGCATTGTAAATTCTCCCTTCTAGTAAAAGCCCCTCAGAACGTTCTCACGCTTACAAAACAGCCTAATTAACCGGACGAAGATAGCGCAACGCGTGAAAAATTATACTTGCTACTGTACTGTACCACCGTCATTGCGTATGGGGCGACTCTGTAGCAGTAGCAGCAGTAGAGTCGCCACCGTCGCCGCCGTTGCGAAAGGCAAAAATTGCAGTCTTTAGGTATATACAACCTCGCGGCCGTCACTGCTTAGGCGTATTATCATTAAGCGCATGCATTCGAGAGGAGAAGAAAAAATAAGGCACTGGGGCAATTGCGAAAAAGCCCTCTGTTTGTCGTGGAGGAGGTTTTCGAATGCGGTTTTCCTTTTTTCCTCTTTATTCTCTCCTACTGTTAGTCCAGCAGCGAGGAAAATTGAAAAAGGTAAATAACGGCTATGAAAAATTTATGTCGCTCCTGTAATGATTCTATAAACGGACAGAGGAATGGCATAATTTTTACGCTGAATCTTGTGCAAAGCCAACGATTGCGTTATGTAAGTCTATTAACGCGTACGTTGGTGTGTAACTACTTCACGCTCGCTCCCTCTCTGTCCATTTTCTTCTCTAACACGGGGTATTCGAGCTTATGCATTGCCCGTAAAAATACTGCAAACGTCTTTTAACTCTATACCTTTTTGCAAATACTGTAATATTCTCTAGTTGCAAAAGAACTGCTCCATTTTGTGAAAATCCACCTTTTTTATTGACGGCAAGTATCTCTATGTTTCACGCGATTTTTAATAGCGCACGCGAATAGTCGCTTTGTTGCTGATTCAGCGTACCTTATCATTTTTTAAACTTCGCATATACGCGTGCTGTACAGTAGCTAACCAGCGTTACTCGTATGCAGTACCATGACTGTAGTGACGAGAATGACAACTCAAATGTATTTAACACATGCTACTAACGTGGCAACGTGACGTACATATATGCGATGAGGCTAATGCGCAAAAGAAATCTCGGGTGTTGGCACGTGCGTTCAATTCAAGCTTACATGGATCCGAAGGTGTAAGAACGTATCCACGCGATTACGAGAATTTACGACTCATCGGTCTCGTGCGACACGGATTCCATGTAACGATGTTCCTAAGGACAAGAACATTTTTCAAAATAAACCCACAGCATCGAATCGAACATGGATAATACGAGAATAGCGAATATCGAGCGCGATTCTTATGTAAAATCCCTACCGCTCGTACACGTGAAATTCTTCTCGGTAGCGCTGCACATGTAACAGCCTTTTCCCAAGATCGTCCTCATCGCCACTGCTGTCCATCGACTACGAAGACTGTTTAGGCTCTTTAACTGCGGTTCGTTGTGAAAGCTCTCTGTATCGATGTTTCTTTTAACCGAATAAGCCCTTTACGTATCAGACGCGTGAATCGATCGGCGTATGTAACGTATTGTGACACACGCTATTGGGAACTGCGCTATCACTGGCAACACTAAAAATATTTCGCGTTTCGATGCACGTTCAAGTACTTTAATGGGGTACTTATCAAAGGATTTTTCCTTCGTATATATATAATTAACATTTTTCCGTGATTCTGTGTCAGCCCATTATAGATTTAGAAATAACGGCGGTAAATGAGTGTGGAATTGGAAATCCAACAGGTAATTATGATGTGTCAATTGCACTGACAATCAATGCGCGATGAGTGCCAGTTGACTTTATATCGGGTCATTTGAATAGCGGCCTATCATCGACTAATGACTTCTGCATGTAATTGTACGATGACTCTCGCATAATAGCGCACGTTTGTCACAGGCTAAACGCGTAACTACTTGAGATACCTATAGAAATGCCCCGAAATCATAATTATTTCTTTAAAAAACACTCAACGGCATATGCGCATCTTTTTCACTTCAAAATCACCTTTGCGCCTACTACGACTACACGTTTCTTCGCTCGGTCAATCCTGTCGCGACAATAAATTGGTCATTCACAGATTCGCGTGTGAAACTCCGTGCATCATTGCTTCGTTCGCCCCCTCCTTTCTCAAGGAAAATAATGGATCGGTCACTCGAGGACCGTTATTTCGTCGTGGTCCGCTATGAAAGCTCATGACACAATGACTGCTGCTGCTGCTGCTGCTGCTGCTGCAATTAGATAGTGACACTGGAATTTCCGCGAGGGATAATATATTCTATGCTTAATGCACGCGTACAAGGCTCGTACTACAGGTATAATTGTGTACGTTGCACAGAATTCGACTCTGATATTCCTGATATGCTTGCATTGGGAATCGGTGTGCGCTAGACGTAAGTTCGTAACGGAACGAATGGACTTGACACAATAATTTGTTAATACTGAGCAGTAATAAAATTAGGTAAAATTCGAGACAATTGATTAAACCTCTGTGTACTTGTATACCATACGCTGATTTTCTACTCTATCTTACGCAATTTGTGAACGGTATTCAGATTTGTAGGCGGTATTTATGGCGCAGCATCACCTTTCTTTTATCATCGAGCAGTATAAGCTCTCTAACTGTACTCGGGAATGGCTTGTAGCAATTCGAGTCTAATTAAAATACTGTAACCTCAAAATCATAATTTTGAACATTTTTCATTTCAAATGCAATAGTAAATTATTTATCGCGTGTGAAGATTTTCGCTCGAGTGAAGCGTGTCGAAAAGTCATGTATATGTATGAATAACCTATCACCGTAAAGTTCGCCGTAGCATAGGAGGAAATTGCTGATGCAATTGCTAATCGATAATGAATTTCATAGATCAGAGCTAAAATTAATGTGTTTATTCTGACAATGATACGCGAGTAACCTCGATTCCACGCTTCGTTAACACGGTAAAACCCGCGAGGAAAAGGTTAGTAAAATCTGTAGCCAAGAAAACGTCAGCTTTTTTCGGCTAATTAAATTCTATCCTATGCCGACCGTAACGGCAAGAGCAATTACTTTTGGACGAATTACTCAGTGTAATTTAATCTTGCATCGATTTCTTTGAGGCAAATCTTCCGTTGATTCACGAATACGAAATCAAGTGCAATTCGCTGGTACTTCGAAGACATTATTCTCATTCTTGCAAGAAGCAAGTCTCAGTCTGAAAATTATTCTAAAGATTTTCGAGTCATTCAAGCTCATAATCCTCGCATCGATAAAATTATGTAGCCATCTTTACTATGCATACTACAGATCAACGAGTTGCCGAGATCTTTGCGGTGACACTGCTCCTCGACGCGAGTAGTACCGTTGCTTGGTGTACCAGATTTTCCGCGGCTTACGACATGGTCCAAGTAACGGTGCATACGCAGCGACGTGATAAATGCACGTGGCGTGAGTATAGGACCTCGACAACAGGAAGTTTTTCGGCAGTGGCTCCTCTACATGCAAGCGATGAGTACGTGGAAGAGCAATGAACGCTTCCTTGCGTAATGACGAAAGGTCGCGTATATCAATATATTGTTTGCACGAGTACACGCATGTACGCGAGGGATCACAATGGAAGAATAATACGAAGAAGAGCATACGGTTTTTCGATGACATTCGAGTAATAGACACGATGAAGGCCTTTTTCCAGATTTTCTTTCTAGTGCGAGCGACGCGTAATCGTTTATCGGTGTGAGGATTTTTGGGGTCACCGCGAGGAAGTTTATTGAGCAAGGTTCGGAAAGTAGGTCGTGGATATCCACGACTGTATACACTGAGTACTCTGCTCACAGATAACTGGATTCAGGAATTATGCAACGCATCGAAGGTTACTTTGAGTTGAATCCGAGGACCTCTCAAGCGTGATCGTGTACTGTGAAGAATTTTGTCGTACGCCACGGTTATTCAAAGGTTTTTTATGCATGCACTTTGCGGTAAGTTAATTCCGATAAGAGTTACAAAACTGTTAATTATATTCCTAATGCTTACAGTTTTTGAATGCTCATTTTACCCGTTTATTTACATGTATCCTTAAGCAGCTTTCGGTTTCTTCACACCTTGTGTCTGTCTTGCTCTTAGCAATGCTCTTAGAATGCGGTGCAGTCAATTTTTATTTTTCTCATTATAATTGCTCTTTCGTAACAGCTTAATGGGCAAATTGGATTTTAATGTAGCAACTGGTGTTAGAAATTGGAGCACAGCTCGAGAAATCAATCAAGGAATATTCATTCTAACTCTATCGCGACATACGACTTCGCGTTTGACATTCCGAAACAATTCTTTGGCAATAATGGTGATTCATTTACTTAGTGCGATTATATGTATTAACTCGGCGTTTGACAAAACTTCTGATCAATCACAACAATTACACGTAAGTACATTTTTTTTCTTACTCTATAAAGCGCACCGAAAATAAAAAATACATAGCGCTCTCGTAAAAAACATCGTCCGTTATTACACTTAGCCTACTTTTAGCTCGTGGGAGTGAATTTATTCATAGAAAATTGACAAAATGCGATAACCGTATAAAAACGATACTTAACGAACTCGGAAAAAAACTGTATATCAGCAAAAAGAGGGTAGTGTAAAAGAACTTTTATTTTCAAAACTTAAGTAATAGACGCGCTGTCACAAAAGATTTTATTAAAGTAACGTTTTTATCCCTCGTAACTTTTCAAACTGTCGTCTATTTTTCACAATAAAATTGCATTGCAAATAATTATTTGTTTGAAATGGTGAGAGTACGTAAATGGAAAATAAGTTTGGTTTTGAAAAAATGCGAACTTATACACATGGAATGGCATTGAATGATCGACGCGATTGCAACTGTACAGCGATTCGCCTTGCTGATGTAATAATGTATTGCCTGAGCACAGTTGGGAGTTCGAAAGCCGAGCTCATATGTTTTTTATATACGTATACATACACACGATAGCCCAGAAACTCGGGACATCATTGCCACTGTATCTCGTGAAAGTAGGTTTCTGGAGCAACTGTACGCTTGAATATGTTTATATATATATATGTACGTTCAGTCTCGCCAACACTTGGTATATACACTTCGACTGAGAGCCGATCTGGAATAGAAACGAATAAGCGACGATAAAAGCTTCGGCATATAGAAGATAAGTTCCGCGCACCACTGCAAGGGCGAAGGCGCGAACTGGGCCAAGAGCAAAGTCAAGCCGAGGATGTAATGATGACGAGGCGTAGCCGGCAGTAAGTGTAATCTTAGACTAATCGGCATTTTTCATTTTTTAAACTCTTAACATTTGTTCTCTTTCTTGTCTGCTGTTCTACTCTTCGATAACGAATACGAAGGCTCATGTATTTTTTATATTTTGATCAAACTTGTTATTTATTTGTTCGTTATAGAATGAGATCTCCTTCATGTTATAAACGGTACTCTGTTACTCGTTACCTATAGATTATAAATAATTGCAAAGCACATATGTGATTGTTTTTAAAATTGACTTTGATCAATTTTAGACGTTGCATAGATAACAAGGCATTTGATTATCATTGCGCTCGAGGATATTAAACTTAAATCAATCAATAATTCACCGAAATAATGTACTCCAAATGCGATAAGCTAATTAATATATAACAATGACAATCAAATTTTTTAATTTCCATCGATTAATTATTGTAACGTATTTAGTGAGCAAAGTAGCGAACCGAAAGGGTGTTATAATTAAAAATTAGTCCTGATAACAATATTGACTTTGTGCCGTACGATTGGTCGGCGAACGTGTGTTTAACTAATTACGATTCTCATTGAACTGCACGAAATGACAGCCGAATTATGTGGATGATCTATATATGGAAAGTATAACTAAATTATCATGTTAATTTCATCATATATTTCGATGTGACTTGACGCGTGATTCAAGCTCCGTTTATTCAAATGTTCACTTTGAAACGTTAATCTATTCGTGTAACTGCAGCAACTCATATATTTTTAAAATGTGTGGAAATTGCAGGTAATGCGTTAAATTTTCATAGAAAAGTTGATCTATCGTAACGCACACTTTTACGATTAACACACATTCTCATAACCGATAAAGCGCATAAAAACAGTAGCCGTGCTTATATTTAAATTTTTATCTGCTAAATCGATAAAATTATGAAAAATGCTACGCCCAGACATATTTTACAAAGTATTGATATGACGTAAGCATCGATTGATACACAGACCAATTAACACTACAATGTGTCTATGAAGATAAATATTCATCGTCTCGATATTAGCATCGTTTTAAAAATGAAAAACAGAAATATTGCGAGAAATTAAACCGACGTTAAAGAAAATAAAAATCGACTGTGCTTTGTGACTGTTCGACCTAAATTTCATCCGTATAGATTGCTCGCCGTCGAGTTATTCCAAATATACCCGTAGAACTAGAAATATGCGTCAATGTCTTTCGTTCACAGAGGGTTCAGCTATCCGTTGCAATAGCCATATTCGCTTGTCTATAGATGCACTTCTGCGAAGCGCTGCAAGTGAGCACGTGGTACTGCGGCGCCGCGCAAGTTACGTCAGCCTGCCTAGTTGTAGACAGAGTAGTGGTCGTAATTACGTAAGGCATTCCCGTACATCGAGTTTAATGAGTTTGTATGCGGCGAGTCGCGCAAGTCGCCTCCACCGCTTCATCTTCTTATTTTATCCGTTATAGACTGATGGTGTTGAGATGAACGTGTAGAATGGTTATTTTAATGTATGGTTATTTGGTATTTGGATTTTCGGACGTTTATCATTTTTATCGATACTTATGGAAAATGAGAAATTTGATTTTTGAACGTTACGAATGAGCTTGATTGGTCAATCTCTGTCTGTTTGTTTACTAATATGAATATTGCAGTATGACAATAGAACATATTATTTTTGTATTAATACATTTATTATTAATACTTTGTTGATGTAGTATCTTGGTAGCGCGTAAAAATAATGTATTAAATATATATCTTGAACATATAAATACTAGCAGTGTTTTATGTGGTAATGAACGTCGGTTCTTAAAAAGACTTTTTCGAATAAATATTACTGATACAAATATACAATATATATATATACAATGTACATTAACTGTAAATATAGAAACTATTTTGCGATACGCGAGCGTCAATCCATACGTTTGTGTTCGAGTATTTATTTTAGTTCGAGTGACTAAGTGCCTGCGTAGATCGCAAACAGAGTTATTTTCCGTTTAATAACAGCTCGATCTAAGATCCATGTAATGTTTTAATCAGAAATTGTCCATGCATGCGATCCTTGATGTTGCTTCGCGATACATTCGCAACGTCGCTTTGATATTTAGGAAAAAATCCATCGAGACTCGACTATACGAAAGGCAACTTTAGTCAGCACTTCGAATGTAGGTAAAGACTAAAACTAGATATCGATAAATGCAGTAAAAAAGTTATCTTTCGCAAAGGCCGTAGTCGATAATATTAGCAGCGAACATCTAGCTAAAGACACACGGATCGCAACTTTGTTTACCTGCGTCGCGTCCGCGGAAGGCTTCCGCACGGCGTATGCAATATTTTTATTCTCGGCGCCGGTACACAAGCGAGCTTCATGAGTCGTCGTAAAACGACTTCCCCGAGGATGTGATAAATAAATAGCGGCGCGTTTTGCGGAACGTCTGCAAAGGCCGCTAATTCTAAATGATGATCGGCTCATAAAATTCTCTCCTAACCGAGGAGAAGGCCGCTGTACTGTCTGGTAAGCAGTCAGCACCTTCAAGGTGGCGATCTGCGTCATGTCGACTCTTCGAGATGAAGCTTGCACTAGAGTTTCAATAAATCTTATGCGATGATTGCTCTAAAAAATACTCGAAGAAATAAACACCCTCCATCTTCGCGGGGTTCTCATCTATATACATTCGTAGAGACACGGTTCCGTTACGGAACTGGTTGGTGTAAAGACATTTTGATAGGCCACGTATGCGATAAGAAATTTGTTCTTGAAATTCGATCATACGTATCGTTCAATGAAATTCTCATTCAAATTTCATAAATAACCAAAGCTTGATTGAGCCACGCTAATGTCGTTCATTGATACAGGGAGTCTCGCGTTTCATAAGATCAATAAAAAATTACACGCTACCGTGAGATGATGCGTTTGAAAGGAGGGATCAAAATGAAGCGAGTCATGTATTTCGTCAGAGTACATAAAGCAAGCGTGGAAAAAAACAGTGACCGCGTGAACGTTGGATAGGTCAGCGTTAACACCTTCGGATTTAGAACATGGCCGACGGCACTTAACGATGACAACAATAGAAAGAAGGATCAAATGCTGGCTGCGAATCGATTGGTTTCGAAAATGTGTTAATGTATAGAGAACATGTATCGTATTCCCTAGAGCTCGTTTCGAGCAAAATTCAAAATCTATGTCACTGCGTGTTCTCTCGTATAGATACCGAATCGATTTGCCAGGAAATTTTTTTTAACCGAATGTTTATCATCAATCAGGTTTATCTCTTCATTATTAGCATGAAAATGACATTTCATTACACAATTGCGAGGGTGCGTGAGTGTAGGAATTATCATGATTATTCATTTTATTCCATGTACTACTATTATGTGAAAGATAGCTTGTAATCATGAGTAAGTAGTTACGTATCGGCAATCTTAAAAAACTGCACATGCAATTATCATATTCATGTTGAAGCTATTAAAATGAAACCGAACATATTTATTAACAAAAGGCAAAGTTGAACAATTTTTACTTTGATATACTTAGATTGCGATACAAAAAGTATTAGTTTTGTCTAGGTACGTTCATTCCGTTTGGGTCAGGTTAGCGTTTACTGATTTAGCTTATTACATCAGTAACGACTGTTGTGGTTGACCGATAGAAGCAAAAAAGCAGAGACACTCAAGAACTGCAAAAGGTATTTGAGGAATGCTCGAAAGTATCGCCAAAATAAACGAATATTTCTCAAGTTCTGCATAGCGCACAATGTTGCGAGTACAGATTCAGTCACATAACACCAACAACGTTGAAGCAGTATAGAACCTTGAAACGGGATTATTGCTTTGCAAATGCTGTTCTTTCAGGCACTTGCAGTCATGCGGGTGAATGGTGCTGGTTTTTGATTATGCGTTTACAGTAATAAATGCAGGTAGACAGCACTAGCCACTAAGAAACAGCTAACGTGATTATTTATTTATTTACTTTTTTTAAATAATGTGTCACTCAAGCGGTGGAGTAACACATTCATATTTAATCTTCACGCAGTTGGCTGTATATGTGTAAATTGATATTATCATATTTTCATTGATGTACACAAAAATATTATTTTATAAATTAAATAGTTGAGCTTTGATTTTTATTTAATTTCGCAAGGAAAGGTGAATAAGACATGACGACCTCGTAATCGAACGGCTTTGAATCGTCCAAGCGAAGAAGTGCAAAAAGTGGGAAGTCGCGTTAAGAAGAAAAACGTAAAGATAATATATAGATATGTATTCGAGTTTTGGGTAATTTTGATTGTAATCTTGAAAAGAAAATTATTAAATTTATATCGTTAACTCGGCGATAATTTTTATCAAAAGAAAAGAAATGTAATCTGATTATACGTAAACGAACAAAATGTGGACATAAAATATTTTCTCTTGCATAAAAACATTAGAGCTCAGAATCACATTATTTCTTTGATTAGTTGAAAATCTTTCTGAAACATTACGTTCATACGTTTGTATAATCTACCATAGCCTGATGTTCCCGGTTATAAAAAATAAACTATACAACAATGCCCATCAGTCGGCAAAAGGCCGATCGAATTATTATAAAATGGTAAAAGTGTTGTCTATACACCTGCATTTGTATATATTATTTTGTACCGAAGCAGTGCGTATTTGATTGCAACTCCTTATTTGTTCGAATGGCCCAACGATGACAAATAATGTTTTCCATTCGTTAAAAATTCATTATGCAATCTGTGCGAGACAATAACTTTACGATTAAATTGCCGCGCGCATATCTGCGATGGCGGTTCCAAGACGGAGTGCTATGTACAAAGGAATAATACATGCCTCGTAAAGAGACTGATCACTATACACGTCGTCCCTCGAATGAATTATCCATTAATCTTTACGGTTGTATTTTCATTTAGGTTCTTAAAAAATGAATCGTTTATCATGGTGTCTTCTCGTGAGATTTCTCAAAAACGAAGTTATCGTTAAGCCTGTAGTTTATGCATCAACACATGAAATTAATAACTGGTTGGTATCTCGACGATCTTTATACCTACTCGATTCATTTGGTATTTTCAACCTGTTGCAATGCCACAGTCCCAAAGTTGCAAAATTTAATCTTACTGCGCTATTGTTCTGCCGATAGAACACACCAACATCGTGACGCTATAATTCATACACGACCGCCCGATTTTGAATGCGATATTTTTTTCATTAACATACTTACTATATCATAGGCATTTATCTGCGACTAAGTATAAGTTTGTCAAGCGAGTGCGCGAACTCGAGAATTTCAGAAGACGATCGTTAAACAGTATAGAACAGCCCCTTTTCAATTTTTCGATCGAAGAATAGATAACTCCGTGTAAAACCAATGATTTAACAACCGCCTTGAAAGGTACATAAAATTTTTAGCATAACGTATCACAATTTACGTAATATCGACTCGGTGAAAAAAAAAGAAAAAAATAACAAACGCTATTTGTTCACCCATTGGCGATACATAACCCACGCTAATTCGAGGTTGCGGCTTACATGCAACAAAAAATCGGGGCGTTAAAATTAATAAAATCAGCGCGCGTATCCATATATTTATACTATTACATGTATCGTGCAAAATAAGCAAGTCGAGCACTCACAATGATGTTGTTACCCCCGCTCCTATGAGTCTATATACCATGTGAATGTGTTGGTCGGTCCGGTGAACGGGAACTAGATGTGCAGTTACTATCGCAAGCCGGGCTTACGTAAGAGAACTCGGTTCTCAAACACGGCACACTTCATACAAGTCGTTATTTATTACTGCATAGTTAATAATTACTTCAGTGTGCGGAGTTCGAGCCTATATCGAGTGCGAGCCTATATTTAGATACACATATAAAAGCGCAAGATTTAAGCACTGCGACTGGAGAAATGAGGTCCTGCAGTAATCGACGAGTTCCGACTCTCTTAATATATGTGTATACTTATTGGTAATACATTGGTGAACGAAGCTTCAACAAAGACTTGCTTACAGAAGATAACGATCTAAGCGTCACGAAAATTATTGGAATGCGATACGTGTTTTGCAGCGGCCACAGCGACCTTCTTATGCAATTCTCAGCTGATTGCCGCGTGTTTAGATAAATTTAAATTTATGGATACTTGTAAGGATTGCAGTGACAAGTTTTCAACATATATCTAGACATTATCGATTATTTCAATTGGATAATTTTCATTTTCACGCTGCGCACTTTGCAATATTAATAATTGCAGAAAAAAATTTATTCAATTCAAACCTATCGTTAACGCATTAAAACGGGTCAAAGGCAAATCTCAACTTTGAAGAAATAGCATTTCTTCGTCGAAGCGCTATATTGTAATAATTTATAAACAAACTTACGTCACCCGCGCATCTCTGGCGATAATAATCTCAAACAGGCTGTCGTGTTCTTTCATTAAAAGCAAAGAAGACATTCAACGTCTGAAGGTGAATCTCCTCGAGGAGAAAAATACGAAAACAATCAAACGATCCCGTTATCTTCCTAATAATTATGCGAAAAATAAACTTGCTCGAGAAATTACATATCTATATATACACGCCACGAACATATACACGATTCCAGCTACACTTCCCCCTTTTTAGATAAACGCATCTTGTGCTTACAGAGGTACGTATAAAAAATAAAAAAACTCGAGTGTAATCATTAAAAATTTGATAAGAAGCGTCGTGTCTCGACAGGTCATCGTACGCGCTCGTACTGAGCGATAGGCAGTCATAATGCATTTTTAGTCTTCTTCTCGAATATTGCCGAAAATGAATTGCGCATTTGGCTCGCGTTATCTGCCACATGTTCACGTGTGTGACGGCAATATTGGTGCCACTCTGGAAAACAAATTACAGCGATTATTATTTTTAACTGCATATTACACTAAGTCATTTTAACATTATGAGTATGCTGAGTCGCGTTCCTTGTATCAAGGATGAATCAATTTTGCACAAAGTAATTCCATTAAAGAGAGCTGTCGGTCGATTAAATAAAATATGATCGAGTCGAGTCCAAATGTTTCTATCGAACTCCGATCGAAAAGAATATTTAAGTCAATGTAATGCCGTTGAAAGCACATTGGATAATTTTCAAAGTAAATAAACAAGATATAAAATGTATAGAGACTCTGTAATTGATTATCCCCTGTGATGCGTATGTGTAACGATAATAGATGCTTATCACGAGAGAGAGAGAGAGAGAGAGAGAGAGAGATAGGAGGGGGTGGGTGGGCAGGCATAGATAAAGAGTGAAGAGAGAAAGAGAAAAGATTTGCGTCTGTACGCAGGCGTAATCGGACTTCCCGTACAGTACAGTTGAAGTGGCGATAACAATTGCATGCATTGCGCAACTAATCTAAGGGACCAGCATCGACCGCTGTCGCGCTTTCCAACCGCGCACTTACAAACAAGAATATATAAATATGTGGGAATGTAAGGAAGCAGCGACATCTTTTTGTGAGATAATAGCCGCAATTGAGCTTGTTTTTTCCTGTCCAACGTTGTATCGCAAAAGCATCAATTCCGGAAAGCCGGTGCATGTCACTTTTTAAACGCGCTGCTAGAAAATTATTGGATACACAATATGTCTACGTATGCTTATCTACACGATGCTAATTAGGCAGGGTGCACATGGTCAGATGTTTATCAATAGATGATTTTCTTTGGCTCATCCTTTCGGAAAAAATATTTGAAAAACCGTAGTTAGTTCGTAAGATTTTATATCAGCGCTATAATTTTCTAATTTTAGCCGTAGTATTTTGAAACAAAAATAGTACGCGCGTTTTACTATAAACAAAAACGGAATCGCAATAAGCGTCGATCAGGCGCAACGACGGCGATTGGCATCGTGTAAAAATCAGGTATGCATATTTTTGAAGTACGGATTGCAGATAGTTTTGCAACTACAGGCAGCCCTTCGTTAAGATCTCTGGAGTAGATGTACAGCCGTCTCGTTTACTTCTTTTCGAATTGCGTGTACATGTTTGCGATGCGAAATAATCCTGGTTCAAATGCGTGTCCATTTAAAATGATGCGTCAATTTTTTGTACGTTATATAAACTGAAGTATTAAAGTCATCAATAATTTCGCGACTTTGAAACGTAGTAATGATTTATAAAAAAAAACGGAATTATAAGAGTGTACATATTAATGATTAAATATTAATTTTTGATCAACCCTTATATTTGGACAGCCCATTTGAAAAATCCAGGAATAGTAATAATCGATAGCTTATCAAATGTCGTAATAAAAAAAGACAATCGAGTGTGCGTGTGTCGTTGAAAAGCGCGTTATCGTTTTTGACCGAGGATCGTTTAAAAGTTTATTTCGATCATTTAAAAGTATAAAAAAGCTAACTTCGCAATACTGAATATCATCCGTCGAAGCAAGTTCGTCTCATAGGTTCTTGCGAAATGAAAGCGTATTCTAAAAATACGAAGAATCGATTAATAAATCAAAGTGTACACAATGCTGCGCATCATCAAAGTCTCTGCACGTACGCCAAAAGGGAGAAAAAGGGGAAAAAAGATACGAAAATGCAGGCGTGAGCTAAGACGCACATAATCGTGAGCGCGTTGTGCAATAATTCTCTCTCTCTCTCTCTCTCTCTCTCTCTCTCTCTTTCTCTCTCTCTACCAATGAGAGTCGTTCTTTGTTCAGAAGCGCATAAGTATATGAGCCGGCGGAATCATCCGAAGCCGAGAAGAGCTGAGCAAAATAGAATAAGAAAGAAGAGGAGAGAGGAGAAAGAAGACTATAACTGCGCTAACGAAGTCGCCCAAGAATACACTGTACACACTCGAGAGAATCGAGACATCGCATTCAGCACATATATACATATAACGAGCGAAAAGAAAAAGAGACGAGAAGGTGCAAGAGCCGCACCAGCAGCAAGCTTGGAAACAAAGAAGACGAAGAAGAAGACGAAGAAGAAGAAGAAGAAGAAGAAGTCGACGACGCGACTCTATAGCCAAAAGTGCTGCCCCGAGAAGCCGAGCGCGATCGTCGAGATTGCCGTCGCCGCCGACCAAAGTCGTCGCGCGTATTTTTTGACCCTGAATGCAGCGCCGAGTTCGACGGCCGAGCGCCGCCCGACAAGGTCGTACTCGCACCGCATGATGCAAGAGTTGCTGTAGCTGTTATATACCTTCTCTCTCTCTCTCTCTCTCTCTCTCTCTCTCTCCACCGCTGCTCATCTTCTTTCTTTCTCTATGGCTTGCATTCTTCTGAGAGAATAATGAGTGGTTTCCGAGAGAGCGAGAGAGAAAGAGAGAGATGGGATGTCGCTACGCCCAACTGAGCGATACATGGATTGGATAGAGACAGCGCTGGCATGCGCATCCGGATGTGTAGCCGAGCTATTACATGCGCGATAGAGGTAAAAAGACTGATATTTGGCGACTACATTGTGTACACCGAGCAATGTATTTTAAAAGAGTGTGGAGGCCGTGCTAGACCAAATTATGCAATTTGATAAATATTCCAACATCGTATAATCGACTCGTCTTAGATAATTCTCATCCAAGTGCATAAAATATTAAATTATTCTCGGGTATTACCTGCATGTATAATTAACTTAAAATTAAATATAATACAGCTTAAAATTTAAATTTAAATTTACAGATGACGCAGGATGAGATGCAAAATCTTTATGTCAAATCTTCTATAAAAAAATCATTGCGGTCATCTCATTTTATTAAAGTTTACCTATAAAACTATACTGCATATGATGAGAACGAGATTTCATACGTTATCTTTACAAAAATTAGAATTTCAAATCATCACTTTATTTATACAAAGTTGTTTATAATATTGAACATATGCTCCATGATGATTCAGTATACGTATTAAAATAACTTAAAAAATGTTAACCCCAGACCTTGAGGACGCATATCGCGTTCACAAATGTATGTAGATATGAATAAACTTCGCCATAATATGTCAATAGTATAATATTATTCATGCTTATTTTGTTTTAAAATGATATCGGAAATATTTTTATTTTCAAAATGGACATTGGTGTGTATGATTATAATGTATCAGTAAAGAATAAAGCTCACAATTCACAAAGGCACAACCCAATTTTATTCTAAATGACTTATCAAAATATTTTAAATACTTATATGAATTACTAAATATGAATTACTTTGATTGGATATAATAATTTTCTACGATAAGTCGCATGATCATTAAAGCATTAGAACAGAGGACCTGCAACTATAGTTTAATAAAAAAAGTCCGAACGATGTTCTGATATTTATAACTAAATATCAGAACAAGCAGTTTGATATTTACGCATGGCTAAGATAAAAAACCTTTTTGCCACGTTAATTTTTTTCAAAAATATTTTCCCCTTCGTAAGTATAACAAACTGTTGACCTGTAGCGCAGTTAAAGCGATGATTTTAATAATTTCTATTTACAAAGGAGGGCACGTTTCTTTTCTTTTCTTTTCTTTTCTAAATCCATTAATGTTTTTGCTATGGACGTATTTTTGCGTAGAAGAGGAAAACTTTGTTCTCATATCATTTGGGTTGTAAAATTATTATCGCTCGTTGCCACGACTCTTTTTTCTTTGTTTACAATCCAATATTATTCCTTGTGGAAAATTCCATAAGTGCAATATTTAATCCAACGAAATAACAAGCGACTATCGTTCCAGATTGCGTTCGGAAATATTATATAAATGACAATTGAAAATTATTGATTTTTCACGTTATTTCGGCTAGTATGAAGGTCAGACGTGTTTTCCAAATTTATCTATATCAACTTATATAACGTTGAAAAAATGTTTTATGTAGCATTTCTATTAGAGATTAAGCCATTAAGCCAGGCGGTGACACATCGTTTAGCAAAAGACATTAGTTAAAGTCTTCGAATATTTGAGAATATTTTGAATTTATAAAATCTTTCGACGAATTGTAAAACTCAATGGGTTTAAATTTAAAAATAATCGGAATCGAAAATTCTATGAAGTACTGAATTATACTTCGTTTCTCCAAGCATGCGAGTTACATTGAATGCATAACAAACAACAGGCTCATCGCCCCGAGCAAACCGGACGAGCGCCATTACGGAGGTTCATCAGGCTTTATTGAAGTCATGTAGGTATTGCGACTGAGCTGCTGGTACTTGGTACCTCCCATTTCCCATAATATCACCGCGCTAGTCCATTTTATAATTGGACTTCTCGGTAAATAATCAATACCGGTGATAATAAAATATTAAAAAAGTTTTAACAAAGTGTACAAAAAGAAACGCATCGGTTAAAGTCAAACGTTTAGCTTGTAATGCGTGTACAAAAAATAACACGTCCAACAAACATTTGAGATTCGTTGTGTAAACACGTGCATCGATTAGAACTGTGCTATCAAGTATAGAAAAACCAAAAGTAATCCGTCTACTCATTAGTTAAGCCGGACTATTCTCTGCGCACAATCGTTTTTCGGCTTTGAAATCGCCGCTTTGATATCACGTTTTCTGTGTTATCGCCTGATCACGATGTAGAATCGCGGAGAAAAAAATAAAACACGCGGGAGAAGGCACGTTTTCCGACACAAGCTTTACATAACCACGGAGAGTGTACATGCATATATGGATACTCAGGTATATGTGCGTGTCTCTAAGTCGCGTCTATTTTTCCAGAGTTTTTATCAATGGTACAAAATCGTCACGTGTCGCGAGTGAATCATTAGCGGCGCGCGGCGAAGGCTGCCGGACTGCATAACTCGAAGATTACACGCGAGTGCGCGTCGTATCGTGTCGTATTGTCGCATAGTGCATAGCAAGCGAGTATCGCGCCGGCGAGAAGAGCCTTCGCGCGGCAGATATATAAGTTGCCGTTTGTTTACGAAGGGGCGACGACAAGAGTGGGTTACGTAACGACGCGGGGAAGTATAGACACTCGGGACACGACTTGGAATAAACTCGAGTTATTATTACGAATGCACAAAGAAGTTTTCCTTGCCGGGTTATTAATAATTAGCTGATCTGTGCACATATTGCGCAACTGCGATGCAGGTGCAATTGTGTGTGTGTGTGTGTGTGTGTGTGTGTGTGTGTGGCTTGCGGGGTATGCAAGCGTGCATAAGTGTGTTTTGGCTTCTCTAATCTATCTGTGCCTATTTTCAAATATTTGATGCGAGTAGTAACATTGTAGAAGTGAGTAGAAACGATCTTCTCAGCTGGCCAATTAAGCAAAATCATAAAGGGAAATTCACTTGATTGTGTAACAATTTACCGAATTTTAAACAAACTGATTATTATAAGCTTATTGATACTGCTTGAACCGTAATTTGTTTTTTAGTTTGCCACAAATTTAGTATTAATCAATAAACAAACAAATAAATTTTGTTTAAATTACGAAGTTTGTTTATGGAATTGTCGCTTTTTGAATTTTCTGTTATAACTGATAATTTTGAAAAAATTTCCTCATGTAGACTCGAAATGACTCCTGTCAGGCCTATAAATATGTGCTTCCTTGCGTCAGAGGTGAGATAACAGACTCAAAAAGAGTTCCAATTTCGGGTTTCAATATAGCGCTGCTAAAATGAAAATAGGCAACTACGCGATGAATAATTATCAACGGTAAAATTCGCTGCGTCTGCTGTTATTCATCTGCACCGACCGCTGGAATTTCCAACTGAAATCATAAATAAGGTATATGTGAATAAAGAGAAAGAGGAAAAAATTCCGTGTCGGAGAGCAGTCGATGTCGAGTGCGAGCACTGATTACCTCTTAAAAATAGCTCAGCTCCCGACGCTGCACGTTGCGGAAAACGTGTGCATCCGGTGTCTGTCGTAACTGCCCTCTCCATAGCGGCTCGTTTTTCGCGCCTCGCGTTTTTCGCACTGGTGAATGGCATTATAGGCATATAGCAATATCAGCCGCGGCACAGAGGACGCGTGACCATCGGTACAATGCCCGCCGCGTGTCACGTGTATATAGCGCTCGTGCAGCTCTTACGTGTCTATTTTCGTTTTTCGTTTTCTCAAGCGCGAATGACTCGTCACGACGAAGAGGAGGTCTGCCACATGGATCGCACCCACCGAAGCGCGTGACCGGCTGTACGAGCGCGCGACGCCTTATCCGTGGGCACGCGACCACTCTTTTCTTCGTCTATCGTAAGCTGCTGACTCGTCACGTGTAGCCGCTGGTCGAGAGCTCTGTGACGTTATAAGCTTCGTAAACGACGAGCTTACGTAGCTGAGCACGCGACCGCGATTTCGTCTATTTGGTGGATACGCGAGCTTAACTCTACATACGAGCTTCCCTTGCGTACATGAGATGCCTTCATTAGATCCGAGAGCTTTCTCGTTCATTGCTCTAAGTGGATCGCAGCATGCAATATGTCGCAATCGTACGAGACACGTAAAGAGTCTTCGACCCACAAGTCTCTCCGTCTCTGGCTTAATTAGGGTGATTCGCGCGCCTGCTGCTCGCGAATCGTACGCAACTTTTTTCTGTTATCTAACTAAGAAGATGAGATTTCGTATGCAGATTACGTAAGATTGTACAGTTTGTCTTGTTTAGAAGCGTTTTGCAAGTAAATGCAAAAAAACATTTATGCGTCCGAAGAAAAGTAGAGCTACGACTTTGTGTTGCCGTCTATAACTGCGACTACATTGTAATACTTGGGTATTTAGCGATTGAACAAAATAAATAAACAACTCATTAGTAAGTCGGTAATAGAAAAGCAGGAAAGAAGATTGACGTTGTCGATTAGAAACGCGGAAAATTTCGAAGAAACTGTGCGCACATCGTTTGAGTATCTGCACTGCGCACACATAGTTATAGACCTGCGTATTAAAGGGACATGTGTTATGTCGCAGCGCTCCGCTACACGTGAGTGCGAAAAACGTGAACATTACACAAGACGATGCGCAAAAGCTCACTTGACGTATACATTTTCGGTTACACTACTGATCGACTAATCTCAACACGAGATTCGATAAGTACAAGGATCTGCTATATTATATTTATATTTTTTTTCTCAAGAGTACACGTGTCTGTTTCATTAGAATTAGCTACGTCGACTTGTGTTGACTTTATTTATGTAATCTACAGATACGCAACGATTCCAAGTAAAAGATGCATCGTTTCGTAAGATTCCTCGTGCATTTAGAAGCAAGAATTAAAAGCGCGTTCACGTGTCGATACTCCTTGCAGAATTACATCGCTTAATAAATTCATATACTCTGTTTGCGCTCTAGAAAAATAAGTTATAAGTAGTATATCGACCGGCGGAGGGGTAACATTGCAAAATAGTCGGTACTCTATTACAAAATCAACACCTTGTTCTATATATATGTTTATTCTATCTACTTAAAACAGCCTTTCACAGATAAAATACTCGTCTAATGTGGAAATTATTCTAGTTGTATAATACTATTACAGTCCTTTTTTATATTATTTTAACTTTACATTGCCCTTTTCATTTTGTATTTGTCACTTGTTGTATTTTTCCCAATATAATCAAATAGATACAAAATTCTCATTAGAATAATAAGGATTTAATAATATTTGCTATGACTATTCTCGATATGAAAGAATTTAGTGCTCTAAATATTAATTTGAAAATTTGGTATTTAGTACGAAAATGTATTAAATATTTACTTTATAGTTAATCCGTAAGATCGGCAAGGAATTTAATACATTGTTTTAGTAGCGAACAATACCGAGTAGAGTGACATTTAATCAATGTTATCATTCATAATTAAATATATTTCAAACATCAATATATAGTATTAATATTTCCATCAGACCAATCAACTTATAAAAGTAATAAATACTTACGCATTATTTTAATCGATAGCTTTGATGCAAATACAAATTATAAACTTTCATATATATTTCATATCCATGTATGTGTATCATATTCAACATATATCACGATAATATTGTGCAGTCAAATTGTTTTATATTTAAGGTTGGTAACCGCTGCAATCGTTTCTTTAGAATTATGGATAGAAAGAGATTATACTTTTAATTGATATACTGAAAAAAATTATAACAATGGACTTTTAATGCTTGTTCTAATATATATCATTATCTATTAGGTTTTCAATATTTCACAAATCATGTGATTAAAATAATAGCACTGATTATTGACATCACCCATCCATCATTTATGTAAATATTTTTTAAAAGTGTAGTATATAGAAAGAATAAAAATATATTTCTTAGTTATTAATTGTTATAAAATGGCATATAATATATTTCATTTGATGATAATGACAACGAAAAAGTTTAATTTTACAAATAGCGATGTGTTTATTTTGATTTTCATTTAGAAATGAAGACACATTTTTTAATAATCATAAAATCCGAATACGAGAATTTAATCAATAAACGAATAGAAATGTGATTTTAAAATAATCTATAATTTACTTTTTCGTTTTTATAATCGATGCTTAAAATAAAAGCTTATTCGAGGTTTGTCTACTTATATCTTTCAAATTAAGACGTCAGTATGTTGGTCGGAGATATAGCATTTCTTTACTATATAGCCGCAAAGCATATGGGCGGAAATAGATGAATAATTTGTCGAGAAAGACTTTTATGAAGAGAAAATCCAGTGTCTAAACTTCGTTCATCGATTTGTTCTTATTCAATGTATACGTTTTTTTATTCAAATGGAAATTTGGTTTTCTATTACGCTAAAACCTCTAAGTCACAAATGCGATTCATATCTATGGTTGAATGCATATCAATTTTTGCTTTAGATTCAAGAACTCAATTTTGAAACATTCTCGATTTTCTATCGATACTTCATTTTAAATATGTTTCCTCCTTCATTTTTTGGAATGTTTGAATAGTATCTTCACAAAATTGATTGAATGAATAATGTACTTTAAATGGCATTTATAAGTGTTCAAGGTAGTATTAATAAATTTAATTTTAAAAGTGCCAAAAATAAGAGAGCAAACCTCATTCTCAAATCCAGAAAATTCTTGCTTCTAGCAATGGTAATCAATGCATATACCAACAAAGTTTGATTACAACAATACAATTGGTTTGGAAAAGTGTTTTTGATCTAAATTAGACAGTATAATATACGGGTAAAATATGTTTACAAATAAGAACATTGTAGATTCTCAAAATAATAATTAATGAAATTAATTGATAAAATGCATGGTTCGACTAGACAATAGGTCTGTTCGATCATTCGGATTACAAGACGAATAAACATAATGAATAATTATAGTACTCATAGTACTTATGTACAGTGTTCTAATAATTCACAGAATTCTTTTTTTTTTGAAAATATGTCTGATGAATTCTGGATAATCGAATATTCGAAAGAAGTGAATGATAAACACTTCTCTGTAGAGTTACAGAGTTTTCAATTACGTTTAATCGAACGAGAATTTTCAACTTGGACTAGACGCAATGTTACAAAATTCTACAAAAATAGAATTGATGAAATATCGTGAGAATATTATTAAAACATTTCCAAACAAAAATGTTCAAGTTGACGATTTGGCAGAGAATCGACTATATGCTTTTATTTACATTCGGTGCTCTAGCGCATCCCCTGGTATGCAGCGTAAACAAAATAAAGGTTGCAACGTAGTTACCTTCCTAGAACGTCAACTTTCATCAATATCACAGTTTTCGCCACCCCTATACTTGTATACATAGAGTTGCACTGTCGATGCAAAGGCGCCTCGTGCAAATTATTTATATCATGCTCGTGTGAGGGGACTACCGTGTGTATAAAGGCCGCAGCTATTTTTATTGCGTGGCGTCCCCGCACGGACACACACGCTTTTATTATTAAATGAAGGTTGCTGAGCTTTCACCGTTCGCAGGAATGGTATAATTCATAGAGCTCGCGCGCAATTGATTTTTCATCGAGCAGACACGAGTAATTGATTTTTCATCGTACGGGGAGAATCTCTCAGTGTCCAGAAGTTAGTATTTAATTGAATGAAAAACTGCTATTTTGTTGAGAAATTCACATTCCTATCGTGCTATTGGCTTTTACTTTTTCAACATTTACTTTATTCAAAGGGAATTTTTTCTCACAGATGCAAGAGATAAATTGAAAAACTCGCGTGGAGCTGAGAACACTAATGTTGGGCAATAATCCAGGCTATTATTTGAAAATTAAAAGGCTGTAATTAGAAATGCTCAATGATCTGGCAATTATAAATTTCAAGATTACGGCTATACCCTCGATAAACTGTGAGCTGCAACTATTGTAAAGAAATAATTCTGTGTCGAGAAAAGTGTACGCAATAAAATGTATTGCATGTGCAGTCGATTTTAACATTTGTATTGATTGATTAAACGAATCTCTGGGAAAGCTCGCAAGCTCTAGATGGAAATAAAGGAGGAACGGCCAAAAAAGTGTGCAACGGTCACTTGCTGCAACGTAGTTTCTATTTTTATGAGCAACGACTTATATCGTTGTGACTTTTACAAATTGCGTTCTTTCTACTTTGTAGGAAATTTTAAACAAAACTATGAGATGAGTTTAAAAAAACAACGCTTCAAATTAGAATCGATCTCTCCAACCATTAGCGAATATATAAGTTTCTTTATTTTTTTTATTAAGGCAATCATGCTGATTCCGATAGTTCGATTACCGTTCTACAATTCTGCATTCTTTAATAATCGTACTTCAATACACATCGGTATACGTGATAATAAAGCTCGAAAGCCTCTATCCCAAGCGTATAGAGCGCGCGTGCCACTGCGAACATGCGTCGCAGCGCAAATCCACGTGTGTGTACTAATAGTGAGCAATTCGATAAGAGCAGTTGCCACGTGCAATATCGATTCGACGTACATTGCTGCAATCGAAGAAACTCTCGATGATCTAAACGCGTGACTTCAGAGCCGATCGCTGTTGAATCGAGGCAGAGTATTTGATAACATGTGCGCGTCCAGTCCGTTAACTAGAATAAGAAATTAAAGTACTGTCAGGAACGGACCCCGATTTCCATATGAACTTCATTTGATGGAATGTTGACAATATTGATAATAAAGTGTATATAAGTGTAAAATGTTATATTACTTACTATTATTTGTAATATTAAGTTATATTCCTTATAATAAATTTAATTGAAAAACTTGTTCGATGTCAACAACAAGCTCATAAATAATTTTAAAGCACTCGCAAAGCTGAATAACTGTTTATACAGTCCATCGAAAACGATAGTCTTGGTGAGCATGACTCGTCTGCTACTTAACTCGCCAAAAAAGATAAATTGCCTTCTTTGTGTCCCGATATAACGTTGTAACCCATACTCTTATTTATAATCTGCAGAACGCGAGCTAACCTCGGACTGAAAACTTTACCCAGAAATCGGCAAAACGTGCACTCATCTGCAGGCAGTATATCAAAGCTCGAGTATATATACAAGCCAGATGCACCAGAGAAACATCCCGTTTGCACAAACAAACTCATCCGATAGCAGACTCGGAGTAATCGAGCCGTCATATGCCTCGCGTGCACTTTTTATTTTTCGCGTTCAGTTCTTTCCTGTCAAGGGGGCACGTGTCGAGTCGGGCTTTACGATCGTAAGCCTGTAAAACACACGCTCTGCATCCGAGCTGACATTTTTCGACGAAAAGCTTGAAGCGCAAAAAAAATATATGCTTAATATGTGCAGTAGAAGCAGCAACAGCAGCACGTGTTCACGGTTATGAACGCGTGTGCTCACGCGCGTGCGCTGGGATATCGGTAAACGCGTGCCGAGTCGTTTTGAAATATTGTTCGGGCGATGCTTTCGAGATGAATCATTAACATGCGTGCTAGCGGAAATAAACGCAGTTTTAGGATGCTTCGACTCAACGATGGGGTACAGATGTCGAGACGCTGATTAGCTTTGGAGTGAAGACTATATTCTTCGGTTTCGAGAACAAACTCGACTCTCGATGTAATTGCGTTTATATCGGCATCAATAATTATTTATATCCGAAAGAAGAATGAGAACAGCTAGAAGAGTACGAGATGCTACGCGGTGGAAAAGGTCACATGACTAATTACCCGCGAATAAAAAAATGCAAATTTCCTCACAATGTCATTTTTTAGTATGATTTGTGAAACTCAAAATCTTGTTAAAACGTGTCAACGTCCAAAATATACATTTCTATTATTTCGTAAGTGCTTTAACACGTGATAAGAAGTCGTTTTTTTCTTTATATAGCAGTCTAGTGCTGCATTACTACGTATACTTGTGTTATCGAGAAATATATTAAATTTGGTTCATTAGTATATACTCTGTAAAACTAAAATAATGATTTTCTTACTGATTTCGCTAGAGAATCCACTTCTCATTTTACGATAACTGAAGTAATAAACTCAGAAATAGCGAATTTGACATTAATCTCTGCAATGTAGCATATATTCATTATCCAATTCGTCAAATTTATGTGACCACTTTTGTACATAGTGAATTTTCATTGATTAAAATGTCCGGCGTGCAAATTCAATACAAATTTCCTGTTGAGAAGCATCGATTTTTATTATTATGCTTATTATTACTTTCATTATTATAATCACGAAGAATATATTATTTTAAGCTTTAAGTACTGTAAGCACAGTGAAATTTTACTTTATTCAAAAATAAATTTTAATAATCAGAAATTCGGAAGTTATTATTTCTTATTTTTATATCGCATTCTTATAAAATTATATAATAGTTACTGTTTCAGTTTTCCAAAGTAAAAGGACAATATTTATCGAAATCAATTTTATTATTTTTTCGCCTCAGAACTCGTCGCACACTTTACTTTAATTACTATAGGTGAATTTAAAAGTCAATAGCAGATATAAGGATTAAACGAAGTTCTTTTCCAGTACTCACCGTGGAAACACGTGTTTACATACTGCTACGAAAGAATAATCATTACTGTATACGAGAGGGTTCGAGCCTTTTAAATTAGTGAAAATGAACTCCCAACGAATCAATCAATCAACCACGACTACATTTAAGGTCATTCCAACATTCCTAATACAAGAAGAAACAAATTATGCAAATATTATATTACTGAAAAAACCCTCATCCCAAAGAGAGAACAAGAAATTATTATGGACTGCGTGGACAACCTAACATTGACCGATTTTGTATGTGCCATAGAGAACATAGTCGATACAAATAATATACTTTTCGCCCCAAAATTATCTAATAATAACATCTGTATAGGTATATACCTAACATCTAAGGGAATAGCAATAAAATTTTCAGATAAGTACTAATCTGTCTACATAGAGAAATTAATAGGCATCTAGCATATATTACATTAATAAAATGTTCAACCTACGATCAAGAAAGAAGAGCTTAGACTCGAAAAACAACTTGAAACACATCTTCAACACTACCGAATAATGTAGAAATGTAATATCTTTCTTAAAAGAAATCAAATACATCAATCTCATATAACCCCATCCACCCCTCCTTGAACTATTATATTATACTATACGATTTCAAATATGTAATATAAAACTATCACAATAAAAATTGTAAATGTCGCTAATACTGAAAGAGGACGCGGCCTCAAATAAATAAATGAAAACAAAGGATCGAACGATTTTGTACAGTCTCATAAACAATAATTGAGCAGAAATGTTCACTTTCACTTGAATGAAACCATAACGTAAAGACGAAAAAAGCTAGCGGTGCAACATCGTCATCACGCCAATTCTAACAAGTGACTTCTCGATGTCGAAGTTCTAACGTTTATAAAAAGACGAGACGACGGTAAGCGTACGCGGCAAAAAGGCCTAGACATAGTTGCTCATCAAGCCATGTAATGCAAATTCTATAACATTTTGCAATGGCGGATTAACTGACCGACACGCAATTACGTAACTTTACGCGACTGCGAGGGAGAGATATCTTTGTATTATACGTTCTGATGTAATGACGTTGGCTAGTAAGCCGTTTAGCCGTTTTCCACCGGTTTCTTGGATTTCACTCGAGACGTCTTTTTGTGCAAACGGTCGCGTGCAATTGCACATCCGTTTTACCGCTGTTCTCACCTTACAGTGCACGAAAGCTGTTAATTATGTATTGATGCCATGAAATATTTTGAATGCTTGCACAATCGTCTTCGAGTGTTGAAATGTTTACAGCTACATCTACAAAACATACATTAATAAATCTACAATTCTCATGAAATGTTCTATTGAAACAAAACTTCATTTCTTGCTACCTTTGAGAACTAATCGAACTCTTAAGATCTGCTTAATTCACTCTCAGGACGTAATTGAAGTAGAAGAACAAACTTTCTACGATTCAACATAAACAATTAAGTGTTTGGAAAATATTCGAAGTAACGTCTCCCACACTGAGACTTGTAAAAAGTTTTGAATTGCGAATGCGTTCTTATAACAATAGACTTCATAAGTCTGATTTTTTTTTACGCTACAAGAAAGTTCAGGTATAATAAATGCCATCGCGGGCGCGGCCCTCGCGACGGAAGAAGATAATCCAGTGCGCAACGGTACTCTCGGCGTCTAACAAAACCGGCAAAAGAGGAGCAGCACTGGATGGAAATCGATGGAGGCGGTTGTACGGAGCAATGTGTATACATTATACATCATACGAGTGTAACCCAGTAACGGGATTTCTCTTGTGGAATTAGAATGCTCGGGCCCGGAGTTTGCCTTTGACAAAAGTACCGATAGACGGCTTCACTGTGACAAACTGGCTTGTATGCTGATTCGACGAAATACACGATTTGCTTAGATGAACTGTTTGACGATTTGCTACTTTTTGTAACCAGTCGACGACTAACGTTTTAACCAAGCTAAATATTGCCCGTCTAATTGTCTAAAAAAGCCTGTGATTAAAAATATGTCTGCGTTACCTTCTTTGAATAAAAATATTCAATATGTTATGCAATTACAAGAAGCACATCAAAGTAAGTGACTTCCGAAAAAACGGTGTCGCTGACTGCAAGTCACTCCATAGCAATATAGATTTGACACTCCAGTTTCAATGGAAATATCAAAGGATTGGACTGACGCGCAGAGAAGGTATAACAATAGATCCCGTTGAACATCTCCAGTTCAAATCATACGTGTAAATTGAGTTAACAAGAATCTGTGTAAAAACGTCATGCATCGAACGTTTTAAAGAGGCTTATATATAAAGATGTGTATACAATATACAATGTAGATACAGACGCAACAATAACGGAATTAGAATACGAGGGTCTATTCCACGTCGGCCGTCGTTTTGAAGAAAAGTACCGTATGGACGATTAAAAGGAGGCTGCCGGCCGTGGCGCGTGGGCCAGAGGTGGGTAATCGATCCGAGATCGACTGCGCCGATGAATCAGACCAAGTCGTGATCTGTAACGGTTGCGAGCGCCGCCGCGGAGACCGGGCCGTTACATTGTGTAACCCGTTAAGCAGACTTACATACGTATATTCATGTGAGCATAATACACATATACATGTACGGAGAGAGAAATCAAATGCCGGAATGAATACGTATCCGATGTATGTTTAACGATGGCTACTTGGATAAGTATATGTACAGGTATATTCAGCCCAGCCAGCAAGCAGGTGTGCGGCTTAACGAAGGTGTAGGTGGCACGTTGTCTTTTTGTCATCACCGACCGATTGAAACGTAGAAATATTGGTTAAACATCTCGCATAGTTCAGTTTTTACCGGTCCGTCGATATTTAGCATCGGTCAACAGAAAGATTTATTGAAATTGCTCGACGAGCTCCACCCCACATTCTTTCCTAATACTTCTCATAAATTCCTCGACATTACGGGCTACCGTAAAAGTCACTCGCGCGCAACTCGCACATAGCTGACAGGTTCGCAGTCGTACGTACACACGTACATACACGTACGAGAATCACGTTGGATGATCAGCGGGCCGTGACACTCGGCACCGACGCCGAAATATCGTGTTCACGAAATCCCGTTACGGGAGACGTAACCGAGGAATTCGCTTCGCCGAGGGGCAGGAGAGAAAGAAAGAGAGAGAGAAAGAAAGAGAGAAAAAAAGGAAGCGGTTACAACGATGTTCGACGATAATCGCGAGCTATTGTGTTGGTTGCGAGCGTAGGTTGTGGCGCGCGCGCGTGCGAGCGTTAAACTTGATGGTGATTTAAGAAACCGCGATCTCCTGTATAGCGCTGTGCTCGTGATTTTTTCAACGGTATTTTAAAGAAGCCACAACTTTTCTGTAGTTAGAGATTGAAGATTGGAAAAAGTTCCGTTTTTATAATTAATTCGTAAACTGCAGCTAGCGTAACTAACCGACTTGGATTATCGACGAGGATATATACTAGAGCGAATATCGAGTGATAACTGCATAACCGTTGAGTGACCTATGTTGCTTCTGCGAATCGGGTTTTGGAATTGTCGCTACATCCTCTTAATTAATGGAACAATCGAGTGGTCTCGCAAGGAAGATTCCTCGTAGACGGAAACATCTTAAGCATGTAATTACAGTTTGCCCAGTTATCCCGATCACGTCGAACCTTGACTGGAAAGCACGAGAGAGAACAACGCTATACACGTACCGGGCGATTGAGCGTAGACCGATCGCCGCAAATCTACGCTAACAGCCGGAGTTATCCTAGCTATTTGAGCCTCTAAACGCCGGCCGACTAATGCGCGTATAACGGTAAACCCCCTGACCGTCGCTTACGGTTTTATAATCGTCGTTGCGTAATCTCCATAACCCTCCGGAGAATTCATTTAAATGTTTGGAATCGAATGTTCTTAATAGACCTAAGAACAGGATGAACGCGGGCGTATGCGTGCCCTTACATATGCGTAGACATGAGTCTATCTGTGTGTGCGCCTGTTCCACATATAAACGTTGCCGCGCCGTCGAGCGTATCCGGAGCAACCGCGCGATGATTATATCCTTAACACTGGCGGGCGGTTACGTGTCGACACGCGTAATACGCGCGGAATCGTTTTAGCCAGCCAAGCGAGTGTGTGTGTGTGTGTCTGCATTGTGCTAGCGTCGTAAAGTCGAGCACTTAAGACTGCATGTAGGTTTGACACGTTTGCGCATAGAGTTCTAGGTCAGTACGTAGAACGGAGCTTGACTTTACGACTTTTTTTCCGATACCTCTTTTTTTTCAGGCAACAGCTTTACGCGCGTAAATAAATTTTTAAGATTGAACGGTTAATTAACCAATTAGACTATCCTACCTTCTCGATTTTAACGATCTGCAGAATATTAACAACGATATAAATATATGCCTCTATGATTGCAGTTCATCAGGGTTCCCCCTTTCGCATTTATTTTACAGTCTCTTCGTTAATACACTCAGCCTCATAAATGTACTGATCATAGCCATGCGAACTCGATAAATGTCACTCGATGCTAAAAAAAAAATACTCGTGGAGTAAAACTTTATCCTCTGCAGTGAATTCAAATAGCAAGCGGCAAAAAGGACTGGTGCACGAAGCCAAAGATCATGCTAACTTTCATACTAACAACTCGAGTCTTTTGCATAAAATCCATATCGCGACGTCGATAGGTATAGGTGAAACGAGCCGGCTCCCGATACGAAAGAGAAAAAAAAAAGAAAAGGTAAGCGAGAGCGGTCATTGACCAACCATGCGCGGGTGAACGCGCAATACTGTAGCGGACGTTGCAATTAGGTAAGAAGATGAGCAATCAACTTCCTCCAACAGTGAATGCGCGTATGCGGTACTACCGATGTCGATAATACTTACCCCGCCACCGTTCCGTGATGAAGCAACCAATCGCTGCACCGACATCAGTTTGACGAAACGGGCAAAGGTGCTGTTGCTGTCCATCGAGATGTATGCAGCTGTTGCGAAAGGTGCAATCGAGGAGACCAAGCACTTACTCATTATAGTTTTTATACGTGACATTGTATTCAGACACCTACAAACTGTATTTAGTATTTGTTTAACGCTGTCAGGTCTGTGTATTACTTTACGTTAAATGTAAGAGTTTCACATTAGCACTGTATGTAATAACGTACATACGTTAAATGAATTCTCGAATAATTCGATTACTTAAATTGTAATCTTTCCATCACTAAGAGTTTTCTTAATTGATCAGTACAGTAAGGTTTTAACAGACTACCTAGACGTACGTATTTTTTGTATTAAATATATATTTCTGAATTGTCTCGCGTAATACTGTGTAATCGAGTAATACCGAGCATAAAATCATTTCTATACATTTTCTATTTAATAATGGATATCGACTTAGCTGGGACAATGTCGTAATTTCTTTGCATTTAATTTTTTTTAAGTATATTGATTCGCTATATAATTGAAAATGCCAGTGCAATCGTATTAGCTTACTTTTCAAATAGATAGTCATAATTTGTGTACAGCTATCGGGTATACCGTTTACTGCTTGTATCGCCTACAATTGACCTTATTTCGAAATTGTATTCAATATAACGGCATTCGACAAAGCTCTTGATCAAAAGTTACAATCATTCGAACAAATATGTACTTTGAGAAATTTAAATTGAATTATTAAAATCTCGAATGCTCGAAGTTAACTGTAAATACCGAGTACGGTCCACGGTGTACAAATTTGTCATTGAAAAACGAGAAAGTAGAGAGAGGGAGGGAGATGGAGAGAGGGTGATAGAGAGAGAGGGAGAGAGAGAGAGAGATGCAGCGAAATAAGTAAATTCGTCTTCGCAGTTGTGACTTGTCGACGCGTCGAGACAGCCTTCTACATCAATTAGCCGCAGTCGTTGTTCTCCGACGGATGCTTTTTGAGTTACAAAGATAGAGCATGTTTAGACTGTGCCACGCGCGGGACAGCGCTTCGTTTTTAAAAGAAGCGTGCAATTCCCATGTATATGCTCTCTAGCATTTTTTCTCAGCTAAATGCAGCCGGCTGTGTTTGCATACTTGGCTTAATTTTATGATTTTATTTTTTTCACGGAATGGCTTCGTTAATCTTCGCGTAAAAAAGCCTGTTTATTCACGGATCAGAAATGCTGGTATAGGAAGAATAACACTTTCGCTATAATCTTTTAAAGGCTCTTCCGACTGCTTCGACATTGAAACTGATACTGAAACCCTCATTTGTTCATTTATTCGACTAAGTAACCTTCCTCGAAAAAATCTATGCGAATTCCAAGAGAAATACGCAGACCCAGCTGCATTAATAGAGATTTTACTCACGAGGCTACGGACAACAGCAGTAACTCGCGCGAAAATTCACGCGACATTGGTACCTAAAAATAGCAGAGTAGTACATTATGCGTCGCAAGAAAAAATCCCACTAACGTTTCCATAAACATACTGAGCAATCGCTCGTATGCGTACGTTGGTGCAGGCATGTACAATCTCTCGCGAAAAGTCTGATAATATTCGCTTAGACCTGATTAGTTTTCTTTATTGGCGAATAAAATTCAACTGTGTGCTTTCCTTATATAATACCAAGGGGCCATGACCTAGATATCGAGTGTTCTTCTTGATTTGTGATCTGCTATCTATCGGAAGCCAACGAAAAAAATCTAAGATTGCGATGAGTTGCAATAAAGTAAAATTTTTTTTTAAACGCGTTTTTTATAGCACGCACATAACAATCGTTAGACGATCACGTAGACTGTAAATTCAAAGCGCACGACCTTTGATTTTACAATTGCGACCTTTGAATAATCAAGGAACTATTTCTTCGACTCGTCCTCGATACTTTCAGGAAACGATGCAGCAGCTGCATGGAACTCGCGACATCGCGGAACACTGAGTCGACGCTTTTTCTACGCGTAACCTGTACTGCAGTCACTACCGAGGTCGCGAATTTTTGAAGTTACTCCATTGATCGTGCAGTTTCCTTGTTTGTTTGAAAAAACAGCGTTTAGATAAGCGTTGCTTCGGGCATATCGTTCTTCAACGTACGCCTCCGAATCGGGAAATGCGTCCCCGGAAGTATATATATATATTGTTTATACCTTATTTAGAGACTGTTTGGGAAGCTTTCAACTTCAATGATACTGAGAATAAAAATTCGTCGATCATGCATAGTCGCTTTTTTCTTCTAATGGAATCCATTGAATTTTCGTTGGCAATAAACGGTAAAGAAGAATCACTGTACATTATGTACTTCGAATCTGAGTAAGGAGTTCGAAAAAATGTACTGTTATACAGAAAACCATTTGCGCGGGTTGTAAAAAGCGGAAAGATGCAGCTCGAAACTGCTCTCAATTAATGGTTGCGGCGCGGCTCCGGCGAGTGTAGAGTAAAAAAAAAACAAGAAACAGCAGCGACTTTCTTCAAGCTGTGTGCCTGACTTGCGTCATTGGTGCAGTGCGTATTTTAAAATGCTAATTCTTACTGGCGTTACTGCCACTGTACTGCTACAGCTTCCGCTGAGTTTTTCGACCTCAAGAAGGAGCGGCAACTGTCCGCGACGCAAATCACTTATGCGGGAACGACTTTCTGCCGAAAGGTATAGAGTGAGACGGCTTTGCCGTTTTTCATCAGGGTCCCGAAAAATCTGCAGTTCACTGCATAATTGTAGGTACGAGCCCTACTCCCTTATAGTTCAGTTAATTTTATGCTGCGGTTTTTTTTTTTTTTGAGGACAACTTCTGAGCATATGGGTGTTGCATTATTATTCCCACGAATGCTATTGCCAGTCTGGAGGTAGGAAGAAGAAATTCAATAACAACCCTTAAATTATTGTTGTTGTGTACAATTGATATTAACGACGCTTCAATCTATTTCTGCAGTGCGAGTCGGATAGAAATTGATTCGAATTTATATCTGTGTACATTTGAATTTCATCAGCTATAAATCATTCGCGTATATCACTAATGCTTTCCGACATTATTATTTTAAATAAATTATTTTTGTATTATTCCAAATGCACGTTTGTATCTGGCTAGCATTGTCATTTAGCTGTCGATGCCTTTGTCATTGTAGAGCAGAATATAATGTAGCTCTTGGACTCATGGAGAACGAATCGCCTGGTCGCGTCTTCTACAAATTCTCTGGAGGATACCTCCCGATTGACCCTTGTTCTTATCAGTTCCTGTATAATTAATATCCGACCGTATCACGATATACGCATATACGTAACGTAGCCACGACTCGTTGCAGCGGCGCTTCGAATGCGAGGGCAAACGGGAAACTTGCCGCTCGTGTGACCCAATGGCCCAGATATCGTTGCAGCCACAAAAGGCTCCGAGTACGAGTGCCACAACGACGAAATATATACATCTCGATATCACTTTCTAAAGATCGTAACACTTCGCGCTCTCCCACATCCAAAGCATCGAAAATTCGCTACGATTTAAAGTGTAGAAGCTTGTCCGACGCGAGATAAGCTGCAAAAAGCAACGCGATCCACATAGAGTAGAGAGTGTAGGTGGACGGAGGCGCAAAGAGCCGATAAATTTCGATTAGATGTGCCGATCGGCTGCAAACAAGTATACTGCGGCTCTCAATGCTTGAGTTATTATGCGGTTTCGATAGGATTCGAGGCAAGTAGGGTAATGGCTGCTAGAGGTTTTCTACTTTTCTGAGTAACGTATTTGGTACATCGCAGTTGCATTGTAATTGATACACGCCATATCTCGTTTTAATATTGCAGTACGTTAATGTATAATGTTTAAAGTTTACAGCAGTAATAAACAAACAAGGAACAGCTGTATGTAATTGCCATTGTGTATTAATAAAAATAAAAATGAACAGTTTAAAACGTAACCATTTGGTTACAAAACGGCTTTGAGCAGTAAAAATAAATGCTTTAGCAAAGTGTATTGTATTTTTATATTGGATTAGTCTTTAAGGGAAGTAGAAAAAAGTAAATTTTAATGCGTTTCCGCTTGCGAAGCTCCTTATTGGATTTGAAAGATTTTGAATTTTGCATCGTTCGCTATTCTTAAGTTAAAATCGAGTGAAAATTAGCAGCGGAGGAAGTTCTCAACCGAATGAAAGGAGCCAATATAAACGTTAACCCAATTAAAGTGTATAAAAAGACATCTTTATAATAATATCCGTATATATTCGAGTTGTATCTCAGCAGGTTAATTGTTCTCTCGAGTAGACATCGTTGACATGGATTAATGTTATAACGGCGAGGGGCACTGATCTGAATTGATCAGAATCAGTGGACTTTGTTGTACAGGAAGAACAACAGCACGAATGAAACCTTCCGCATAGCAGTCGTGTCTTTCGTTTGACTGCGGAGTGCAGATCTAAGCACTGCACATTGTAATAGACGAAGCGCCGGCAGCGGCTCTCTCACAACAACCTCATAAATGCACGGACCTTCCGCGCGTCTCGCATGCTAACGACTCGCTGATCATTATGTTATATATTTACTCGGCAGCGATAAATGTTACATTTCACGGCCGCCGCGATTACCATGTGGCGCGAGTTTGTGCATATATGTACGCACTGTCTCAGGGTTACGACACTTCCGCCACATTGTGCAACGTTTTTCCGTCTGCATATACGTTCGAAGAGTTTGTTGTAAATGCACAAGAGTATGAACAGTTTGTGTATATAAATGACGAGGTTTATTTCGCATTGGATGTGCGCGGCTTGGGGCTTCGAGTGTATCCTCCGATGAAGACCGATGCTAATGTGGCAAGCGAGACTGAAAAATCATTATTTATTCCTCGCAGGGAAGATCGTCTCGTTACACTCTGTAATCATGCGGGGTGATAAATAGCCAAAGAAAATTACTACCTGAAAACTCTGTCGTTCTTAGATACACTTTGATGAAGGATTATTCAAGTTGAAAGACATGCGCACACGCGGAAGAGGGTTGGCGTTGAGTCTTGACTGAGTTGCACGTTGTGAAAACCGACTTTCTGTGCCAACATCAACCCGAAGACAAAGCTGTTCTGCTCGAGGCGTAATTAATATATAAGTGTAGCCTCGCGAGCAGTTTCTTTGTTGCTCTCGTTGATAGGAAAGTATATAACGAATATAACGAAGTGCGATTGACGCTCGAGAAATAGAATTTTACTATAACTAAATCTTTACTACAAAAATATTCAACAGAAATGAACACAAAACTCAATAAACGAATAAGTCTAAGAAACTTATATGTGTGCTACATAATCACGTGTGTGAACATGAATAAATGGATAAGAGTAGGCAAATAAGGTTATACAATATAGCTCTAAATGAAGTATCAGGTGTTTAATAAAAACAAATTCTGCTTGTAACCAATCCGGAAATTGCAATTTCATTGCCAAGTATCAAGGTAATCAATCAACGAGCATGAAGTTCGCATGAAGTGGTGTAAAATTTACATAACGCAATTTACGTATTCCGCACAGTGAAATGTAAACAACTTGTTGATAGCGAGTAATGTCGTAATGAAAAATTCGATCAATGAACTTGCACTCACAGATACAATTAGTATACTCGCTGTTTTTTCGCTACTTTAATAGTCATTAAATAAAAAGTAAATGCATCTTATAGAAGCGATTGACCTATCGCAAAGTTGTTAAACAGAACGTTACTAACAATAATTCCAATGTTTATGCAAATCATTGAAAGTTACAATATTTTTTGCAATGAAGTAATCCTTAAAATTACCGACTACTGGTCGCAGATACGGAACACACTTGTTAGAATTATTTAGAATCTCCTTTGCGATAGTAGAAATAAAGCGTGCACTATCTGACAGTCCACAAAAGATTCGAAATATTTCCGCATTACGTGTCAAGCTGAATTTTCGGTGCGTATATGCGCATCCTTGACAGTCTGCCAGGTTGTACTGGACTCGTGGCCTTCAACGAGTCTCCTAAAAATGCCCGGCGAGAGACAGAGAGAGAGAGAGAGAGAGAGAGAGAGAGCGACGAGGAGGGAGGGGGCAGGGGAGACGATAGACCATGAGAAGCTGCAGCGCGATCGAGGTTTTTCTTTTTCTTGTACGATAAATTCTGGTGAGCGAGGCCAAAGTGTAATGGGCATGTATCATTGCTTCGCACGGTGTCGCACTTGTTGCTTTTTCTGCAGTTCTTTATTTTTTTCTGAACGACCGATGTTCGTGCGTTTATTTGTCGAGGAACGTGTGCGTGATAATACTTCCGCATAAAATAGCGTTTTTGTACGGAAGGACTAAAAGTTTTTGAAATACCAAGTCGCGATCTTTTATAGTATTATATCGATGACGTATTACGAATGGCAGACAATGTTTCGTAAACCTTGCTGTAATTAAGTTTTTCTAGTCTACAATCGCACCTTGAAACCACGTTTACCGATAACTCAAAGCGTAGTTGTAAATAAACCGATCCATTAGTCCGAAGCATCTCGAATCCGATGTAGCTTCAAGAACGCATCCTCAAATCAGTTTCATCTCGATTAAGATGAATCAAAATATTGATTATTATGAACCAATTGGCATTAAGCCAGTTCCAAGCCAATAAATGATATACACGGATCTAGTAATAAACGACTCATGAGATCCTTGAGTGCTAGGAAAAAATTACCACGAGTTACGTAAGCACGATCGAGGATTTGTTATATCTTATGCTAGCAATGAAAAGAAAAAAATGACAACCGAGAGGGACATTGGATTTCTGCCGCAAGAACGGAAACGCGATGAGTGTGTGCAGAGCGGAAAGTCAGTATAAACGCAATGCTTTTGTTTTGAATTTTTTTGTATCAATTAGTAGAGAGCTACTTGCTATGCTATAAATAAATCCATAGGCGCAGGATTTCCGCAATATCGAAGACTATATGGAAAGAAAGAGAAGTACTCTGTTACGCATTCGTTGAATTGGAAATTCGCACCGTAAGAGGAACTTAATATAGTTGCAATTCGTTTCGCGATCGTATGACATAAGGCAGTGCGAAATATGCAAATGTCGATTTGCACGAGAATCAGTATTAAAATTATAAAAAATTTAACAAATAAATTTAGTGCATATATATGAATTCAGTCTTACGCAAAATCTTACGCATCTAGTGTCCGGAAGCACGCATATCAGTCGATATGCAGGTAGCGAACTTGCCATTTTCGACTGAGATTGCTTAACGTCTCAAAATTACTTTTTACTTTTACTACATTATTATCGCAAACGTCTTTCTATGTTATACTATAACATCTTCAGTTTTGGGCAAACTGTCAACAATTATTCTCACTCGTGGACGTTTAGTTATATGTGTTAATAATATTATTTAAACCAACTTGTTCGCATGTAACTAGGAAACGAACAGACTATTGCAAGAAATTGCCCTGCAGCGCAATTAGAAGAGAAAAAAAATTGTAATCTTTTTGCTTTATTCGGTATACTAGAATTTACAAATACAGTAGCTTATAGTATTTATGTCGAACCCAATCGTGCAAAACCTATATGCCGTTCATATAAAGTAACCACAATGAAAAAAAACACGCGATCGAAAATTACTCATACAAAACTGCATTTCCGTATTGAAAGCAAACCGATGATAAAATCGCGAGTCTCGGATACTGTCTTGGTCGTCGGCGCGTTTTGTTTACGCGACCTGCAATGCATAGTGGGAGCCAGTTTTCGTTTTTGCACTTTTAAAATGTGAATAAACATGCACGTTTTAATAATCTTGGGTGCGTATCGCAGAGAAACGGTTTGTCATGGCCCGCTATCGCACGTTCTGAAAGATTGCGATATATGGATGCGGTATACGCCGAGAGAATCGGCATCCGCACCCGAGATTGCATTATAACGACAAGTTTGTGCGTTATGCAATAAGACAGTACGCGGACTTTAAATATAAATATTTATCGACGCTCGGGCGGAGGTATCGAGATCTGTTCCGCCTCAAGAAAGACGAACAGTTGGGATATCCGTAAGTCAACTGAAACAGGTATATACGATTATCCGTAATTCCGGGTTATCGTTAATCAATGTAAAATAAGCAATGGTACTCGTCGATAATTATTTCGATTGAATCGATCACGTGGCATTGGTCGTGATCAACTGCGGAAATAGTGTTTTGAGAAATAAGATGACCCTCGCGCCAATGCAAAAGCATATGTTGCGTACAATACCGAAAACTAAATACCAACACGTGGACCAAAGTGGAATGCATAACTGCGCGTTTTTCAGCACACGAGCGACGAAGCACACGAGTCTAGTTTTTTGTCTCGCTCGACTCTCGAGTTTTTCGGTCCAACGTTCATCGTATACGTCTTTGTTTAGCGTCTCGAGGATTTTTAGACCGTTGACGCACCGAGTAATTACTATACGAACCTTCCGCTTTGTTCACTGCGCAAGTCACTTCTCAATGCTTTATCCGCGATGTGCGTTTTAATCTACGTAAATGTGAATCGCGGTAAATAAAGCTCTCCTGGCAATGATTTTCCGAACAAGGTCAACGCGCTAACAACGCGCCTTTGGAAAATCACACGAGGCAGCTAATTTAGCAACTGCATTTCTCTCTGCCAACTATTGATAAATGATATAAATTCAATCGCCGAATCGAATCGCCTAAATTCTGAATTCCCAGCCACTTGACTCAACTACCTACACACATCTAGCCCATAACCACGTGCAACCTACTCTATGTGGAGGCGAAAGAAGTCGGGGCAGCGGCGGCAGGACGTGCAGATGAGGACTAACGGTATGCAATAAACCGCAGCTCTGCGGAATTGACTAATGTTCAGAATCAGGATTTTAGGACATAATTGCGTCACGTCGTCGACGTTTATCCACGTTGGAAGAAGCGTCGCGCGTTATTCGAGCGTGTCGAGATTGAAAGAGCAGACCGCAGAGATTTACGCATATGTATGCACTCTCAGGTTAAATATGAAATCGTCCCAGATTACTGTAGACTGAATTATTTCCGTGAGAACAAATGACTTCGAGCTTCTCTTTTCTCTTCTATTTGAACGCGCATACCGCGTCGAAAGTCTATAGTTTTTCTTGGGAATGGAAAATATCGTTTTATTGCGTTAGGCTTTTTTTCTTCTAATGGCTTATTAGAAGACTAGGAGAATTACGATAAACGTTATAACACACTTTGACTCGAACTAGAAAGTGTACTTCATTATAATTTTATGATTCATACGGTTCAATTTCATTTCTGCCATGGAATACATTGCTATCTGATGAATTTGAATTAACTCGAGCTTAAAAGGCAATTAAAAAAATGTTAATATGGGTAATGTCGATGACTATGTCTAAGCACAAGCTATTACTGAGTTGTATTATTATTTATTCGTGCCATCCTATGTAATATCGGACATAATCATACATTTGTGTATAACTGAGGCAATATCGATCTGTACATTTTTCCTGTGAAAATTAACTAACGGTACGCAATGCTCATTCAATTTTCATAAAGCGCGAACTAATAATATATTGAAAGTTAGTGACTTAATAATATGCTGTACGTAAAGTTGGGGCTGCTTCGCCACGGGTCCTTGATAAACAAAAAGGAGTGAACCCTTTCTAATTGACGAGCGTACGCTGACTTTCGACACTGGCATTGGCACTGACAATGACTTTGGCTCCAAAATGTTTACGAAATGCTTCGCGCGAATTTTCACTGGCGGAGTAACGGAGAAGAAAGAGAGCGCGATCGCCGCGGTTACGATAACCCCGTATAATGTAAGTGTTACATGTGCACTTTCTTGCTCGAGGGGAGGGGGAGAAACCGTGACGTGAAAGTTGCGAGCTGCTCTAGCGGCGAGCGGAACCGACGTTATTATGATGCTATAAGCGCACCGCACCAGCGCACTTAATAGCCGGAGAAATTTCACATTGAACTTGTCTTCTTCGTATTATATCTATAGCAACTTCAAGTTATATATAAGTGATCGCTTCGCAATCAGAAGTGGATCGAAAAAAGAGTGTAATGCTATTTGGCTATATATAGACTGTATTCCATTTGGCTAATTAGAAGACTTCGATATAAACTAGACATATAGTTCAAGATGTACGCATATAATTGTAATAATAATTACTTCATAGCTTTTATTAAGATGGTTGGTCTGCGATAAACTCTTCGCGTAATGCTCTGCATAAAGCAGATAGAGATCGTGTAAAAGCAGAAAAAATGACGATAGAAGGAATCGTATTTCTTGTGATTCGAAACAACAGATATTTGTAGCCAAGACGAGTTTGAACGAGAATGGATATTGTAATGAATCTTGGATATTTATTTACTCAAAACTAAAATGCATGGTATATACGTTGCACAATAACAATTTCAAGGAAACTTACTCATTATATCATTATATAAAACTTATCAATAAGAAGACGCTTAACTGCGTAACTATATTTATTAAGCAGATATATGTTCGGTATATGTAACATGAAGTTAGTTTCCGTATTATCTAATTAACTTCCTCGAAGCAAAAAATATGTTAGAAAATTACTTTATTTTCGCAGTGAAAAGGCAAAATACATAAGTATAGATAAATACCAAGCACGTTACGACTGAAGTCTTCAACTTTGGAAATGCTTTCATGTACTAACAGAACTAGACTATACTGCCGTTCCACGTATATAGCGACAGTATTGATAAAGACAACGAATAATATAGATGATAATATGATAATATTAGATGGTTTACTGCTTCATTCAATGAATCTGTACATGCAAAAGCGGTGAAGTTCGGCAACGAGTTTAGCAATGCACGTGCCGAAAAAATCCCAGTACAATTAATTTCAAAGGAAAGCCACATATTTCCCTCAGAATTCCAATACTAGTCTTCATTTAACTATTTAATTTCCTCTCAGAAAGCACATTCCTTATCCTGTCCAGTTCTTTAGGCTGTGATATTCCATTAGTCTAGCACACAATGCAATCGTCCCCGCGCATCGTCTGTTCCGGCCGAACCGCTACTCGTGTCGCCGGCGATTATGAAACGCGCTTGCGCGATTGCCGAGTTACGAAACCTGCGCGTGGATCCCCGCTCTTGGATTCACGTAGCAACGTAATATCGAAGAGATGTAGGCGAGCTTAACGGCGCTACAGTACCGTTAGATTTTCTCCGAGCTGCGGCTCGACGCTCTCCTGTCACACTTCTTCCGGCTTTTTTCTCGCTGCTGTTTCCGTGCTGCCGGTACGGGGCAATTAAAATAACTCGCAAAGCCGCCTTTCGATTGTTCAATCGACTCTCAATTACGCGAGGATGTTGATGTGGGGGTGTTGATTTTTAACAACTATGAATATATCCTTGACAAAATTGATTCAGCATGCAGCTTGGAACGTACCCAGCTTCCAAACTTTCTAATGTCACTGAAGACGATTTATTGTGACGAATTGTCTTAATGCACGCGTACATGAGACAATAATAACGGTTTACAAAGATTCTTGTTTTAACGCGAAAATAGATGCTAATTAAGGAAGTGCCGTCGAGATAGCCTGTGCGTAATGTGTGGATTCGATTATTTTTTTCAACGATGCTAATGAGGAAGTTCGTTCAACGTGTATGCGCATTAACGCTAAAGGATAGAAATGTAAAACATTGATTAATCGAGCAAGTGTAATCAACATAGGTTGGTTCACTTTGCTATGAAATAAAATAGTTTAAGTGATTTTCTTATCTGTTCTGACTGTTAATAACTGGATAACATTTATTGAAATTTAACTTTGTAGTTAAATAGAAATTAAAAACTGTGTATTTAACGGTACTAATGCGCAGCATAGCAAATGTAATCATTATTTCGCGAGAGTGGAATCGCTGAATGTAAAGTACAACGTCTCCCGAATGATTCGCCTAAATGTTCGCGTATTTTATTCAAACAATCCTTAGATAGTTGGCTCTGAAAACGCCACGAATTGACATACTTTTACAATAGGTATTAAGTTGAATAATGCTGCAGCATTGTGAGCAAGAAACGCTAATAACAGCTGTTCTCTTTTACTGTTAAACGAAGCGAATTTGAGATTCGGAATTAGTGCTGTGTTTATATGCGATGGATTTCTAATTCGAAATTCGTAGATTTTTCTCCGACGTACATCCATTACATTAAGGGGAGTATAACCTGAGAGATAGCAAACTTTCTCGAAGTCTCATGTACGCGCAATGATAGTTGGACGTCACATAGTTGCAATGCATCGTCGTATTACTTCATTCTACAGAGTAATTTTCTCGCAAACACTTTCCTCCACTACGTTTTTTGTGTCGTATTATAAAATGATATTACTGACAAATTATATAAAAACAGACAAAAAAATTATTATTGCGACGTTGAAGTAATTATATAAAACTTATCAAACTACACGTTTAGCGGGTAAATAATGGGATTCTAATTGTTATTTCAGTAGTGTGATTTTTATAATCGAAGAACTATACAATCTATAGCAAATATATATAACAGTAGAAAAAATCGGTGAGAAAGGCTAATGTGATTTTATAATACTAACGTGATTTTGATAAGAAACTTCAATTTTACTATAAGCACTTAGAGACTATAGTGAATCGTAGTACATCGTGAGCAGCACGTCCCTTTTCCAAAGAAAATCTATATTCGCCTAAGTATTCTTGTTGCGAAGCCATTATTTCGTGCTTGAATCATATCTACTCTGATTCCAGGGGTGGGTGCGGCGTAGTTCTATTAACGCTATCTCGATCCACTCGCGGACTCGTTTTCTCTCGTCGTTCTTTTCGATCTCTTGGTAGAGCTAAGCTCGCGTTGACGCCCCTGACCGTGACGAGGTCGAAGTTGTATCTACTCTCCTCAGCCTCTTGTATTTATGTAGATGCGTATCTAAGACACATTCTACCAGCGCGGAGGTACAGTTAGCTCTGAATGTCTGACGCACGCGTTAGCCCGCGAAAATCAAATGTATCCACGCCAATCTCGAGACTACTGCATTATGAAAATGCCCCGTGTAATACGGGTTTTCGAACGCGAATCGTCTGCGCAGACTATAGCGAGCAAAGTCTCAGTGACGGAGCAACTCTGCCACTATCGAACAAAAATCAATTTTTACTACAAGTTTATATATAGTACTACTATTTAAATCTCTGGTATCAATGCGGTGAATATTATGGAAAGTCTATAGAAATTAAACATATGTTGGTCCAATTTCGTATAATTCGTGGATACGTAAGGCTTTCTGTGCTTCCTTTAACATTTCTTTTAAGTGCATTTTTTCATTGGTGCATTCAATTTCGGAATTCCCACACTGGAGTTGGCTACGTCAATCGGCATAACCCACTTAAAAAACTCATGCCGTTCATAAAGAAATATAAATTTCGAAATATTCCTTTTTTCCGCGGAATAATAATGAAAGTCGGAGTACCTTAAATTGCCTGCGAATACCTAATTAAATACGACCTAAAAGCGATAACGAATCAAAGGTATCAGATTTCAAATACAGAATTATTCAAACTGTGTTTCTAAAAACCGTTACGAGTATTTCCATCGACGCGAACTGTACTGCTAAATCAACCTCCGACGACCTTGACTCAAGCTGATCTTCGTTACCTCCATCCTCCATCCTCCATCCCACATCATACCCCCACCAATCTCGCGTAAAGCACGGCCAAGAATAATCCTCTTTCAAAAATATACTCAAAAGATCATGAAGAAAAAAAAACAAGAATTCGGCTAAAGAGGAGGAGGAGGCAACGTGTCCTTCTTCGATAGCGAGACTCGCTCGTCATGACCTTGATCCAGACGGACTTCCATATCCTGTAACCGCTCGTACAGCGTGCACGATTACGCTTCTCGTATAAATACGGCGAGTACCGTTCGGCCCGCGTCCCGTTAGAATTTCAAGGAGGCGATCTCGGCGCAGAAGGCCGATTCATCCAACGGAAGATATAACAGCGCAGCGGATCCTGTTTTTCGAACGGTCCCCCCCTCCCCTCCCCCCGGAGAAAGTGCTCTGGCGCGTTTACTGACCCACATTGCCCTCCCCCTTGCTCCTTGCTTCTTCATTTGCCCCCCACCATTTTACCGGTTGGGCCTCTTTCTCCGCTCGCGAGTGTGGTTCCGGGCCCTTTCTTCCCCCACCCCAGGCCGCTTGTACTGCACGGCTCTGACTGCTGCTGTATTATAGCGGTACACAGCATGAGGCTGCACAGTGCACAGTGTGCAGGGCACTTATTACTGTTGCGTGACGCACTAAGGGCTGTAAGCTTTCTTCGTCCCTCTGTCATTATGACATGCAATATTGCTTGACTCAACTGTATTGGGCCCAATATCCGCGGTAATAATTTTAACGCATTATTTTTTCTCTCGATTGAATCAATTTCAACGGAATTGATCTTACGATTAAATGCTCCGGAGGCAATGTCGAATTGGATGCAAACGTATTTCGGTAGATGTACAGAGCGTACCGTTACGCGATGATTCTATTTAACTCGGTGACGTAAAAAACGGACGCGTCGCAAGCGCAAACATTCGAGCGCGTATTCAAAATAACGGAATATACGATAAGTAGATTTGTTAGCGTTACAGTCAGTGAAACGTATTGCGCGTTGAATCCAGCGATAATCTTCTCTCGGAAGAACAATACGATGTCGCACGCAATAAATTTGAAGAAAAATTTCCAAGGCAAATTTGCACAAACGGGAGCACAGGATGTACTCTCCTCTCCCACAATGCGCCGGCTCGTTCGAAAGTCCGACCTAGATAAAAGCGCAACTGCATCACAGAGAAGCATTAAAAAAGCACACATACGCACACACAAAAGTAAGGAAAGTTGCCCCACTCCCCGCCGAGCGCATAAACAACAGCAACAGCCTGCGTGCGTTTCGTCGTCGTAACTCGGAGCAAGTCCATGTACCGCTAGGCGTACTCGTTGTGAATGCGTCATCCTCCGCGCGACCTACAAAATCGTGCTCGTAATTATGTCATGCGAGAAAGGCCCGCTACTACTTCAGTCTCTTTCCCTCTTTCTCTCTTTCCCTCTTTGCCTCTTTCTCTCTCTCTCTCCCTCTCTCTCTCTCTCTCTCTTACTTCATTTTGAAAGTGTATCTGTTGACAAAAGGTGTCGGATGAATTAAATTTCCGCGCACCTAATCGTTCCCTCGTAGCGTACAAAAGTCTTCACCGATGACAAAGTCGACGATGTATATTATACGACGAATTAGGTGGGATTCTTATCGGCTGATTACGTGCTGCGTAATCTGGTTACGTCACAGCGAGCTAGCAGTATGTACCGTTCGGCCTCTTATCAATTTGGTAAGCTAGAGGAAAAAAATGAATTTCGTTATACGAACGAGTGTAGGATCGTTATCGGTGACGAATAACTATTATTACCCGTTAAATCAGCGATCGAATAGATGCTGATTTTGGATAACATCATTTTTTTTGGAACGTACTTTTCGACACAGGTGCGCGAGGTATCCGTTATCTCGCGACTACGTTTTTCTGAGTAAGCGTAAAGATTCCGTTTATGCAATAAAAGAATAGGGTTACAATAAACCACGACGTTTATAACAATTTCATAAACTGAAATGCTCGCTTCTAAGAGTTGAGTAATTATTTTTTCCGAGCAACGTCCCACCGGTTTTTAAAAATGTATACCCACGACTCTAGCCACTATTCCAATTTTCAATGGAAAAACTCGAGAACTATATAGTAGAAAATCTTTGAAAAAAGTCAGTGTTACGTCGGCCGGAAAATGTTGCTTCGTCGCTGCAGCGCGGACACGTATTTTTCGCTATCTCGCGCCCGTTATCTCGCGCGGAATATAACGAAAATAGCCTTGGCATTATTTTTTCCTCCGCTTCTTTTTCCATAGCATTTCGTTGTGTATAAGCGCGCGTTCTGTGTTACTTAAGCGAGTTACGAAACTATCGTGTATTGTGTGTCCGCTAGCCATCGACAGATAAATCGCGCGACTGCGCACGCAGAAGAGCGAGCAAACGTTCGCGACCTCATTATGCATAGACTTGGTAAGTCGCGTCGTCGGTGCTTATTGAACGATTTCTGGTATAGTAATTTGCAATGATTGAAAACTCATTAGTTCCTTTTTTCATTAAGCCACGTGGCCTATGTAAATATATGCTGCAATTGTTATACATTAGAGTTGCCTGATATAGTTTAAAGAGAAATCATTTAGCATTCGAATTAAAGTTTAAAAATGCATTATTGTTTATGTTCAATTCATTATGAATATGAATACGAAACATAAGTGAATCGCAGTGAGTGATTGCGCACAAATTATCAAAATTATGACGCTTCTTTTGTTAATCAATGAATAATTATCCCGAAAACGAATTCGGCCTGACAATCTATTCCAGTTTTTTACGTGTTCATTTGCCCGTGAACTTGGTCCCCAAACATCAGTTCGAATTATAAGAAGTAAACACTTGCGCCTATGTATTTGTTTGTACATTCGCAATCCATCACATTTACGACAGCTTCTCAAGTTGTTCTCTAATCTGACTTGATTAATTGCTAAAAACGTTGCCACTATATAAAATCAACAAGAGCGAGTCCTAAAGACTTTCGAATTGAAATTGTTGACCCCAGAAAAAAAGAAAATTATACCAGACTCGATTATCGTAAGCTCGTTCATCGACTCTTCGATTGCGCAAACTTTCTCGAATATACATCTCAAACGATCCGGACGCACGCGTTCGGACGCGTGAATGAAATGGTGCCACACAAATTTTTTCAATCTGAATTTTTACCGCAGGATATTGAACTTTACATTCGAGGTCAATAGGAGGAAGCGCTTAGAAGTTCTCGGTGGCTGTATGGGCACAACAACTCTCCCCACAACTCGGCACTTTCTCTTGCACGGTGAATGCGTTGCTACTGCTGTTGGCGACCCCTTTTCCCCTCTCACAGCTGCTGCTTCCATTTGCACTTCCTCTCAAAATCATGCACGGATGCAGTTGCAAATTATCTTTTCATTTTTTAATAGAAAGCTCAATTCTTCGATATGTATTCTGTCCTCGTTGAAAATGTTATTTCTTTTTATAACAACTATAGATGGAATTAATTAAGGACGTATCATGCATACTGTAAAAGTATTTATCTTTCACTTGGATATGAATTTAATTGGCACTTTAGCCGTCTCGAAGAAATTCATCTCGATGTAAGTGGGATTTCTCTCGTTTAAAGGTCAAGAGCAATTGCCTTCAAGTCCGTGAGTAAAGCAAATTTTCAACTGCAGACTTCGAGCGTGGACTACATTGCCGAGAGCAAAGTTTAAGCGAATGTCGAATCGAATTGAAAATTCATAAATTATCAAGACACCTTGATGCCTTGATTAGTTAGAAATTATACGCATTACATTGGCGAAAACCAATGACTAAAAGTAAGTATGAAACCCGTTAGAAAACGAAAGAATATAACAAATATTTTGTGAAACATAGATAAAAAATGATTTTAGAATGAGTGTCGTTTCCTAGATATACACGCAGAATGATTATAGTGCGATATTTTGCATACGGAACGACTCGTACTACTGAGATAGCACATATACCAAGGTGAGTTCGTATGATAATCAGACGAAATTTCCAAACTTAAATAGACTTCAACGTACAGATAAGAGGAAAACACACGTGGCGTATAATCTATGTACAATGCGCAAGTTCGTCTGGATTATATGATTATACAACATAGATAATCAAATAACAGAGCATTTCTAGACGACATACTTGCTGAAAGAGTATAGTAGTCTACATATATAATATTGATTAGTCAACATCCGATTAATTTCGTAACTGGATTAACCATCGAATACTTGACGTCATCAAATGAATCTATTTTATTCGAGCAAACACACTTTGAGCGCTTAGATTTTTACAATTGTATGCAGAATGAAGTATCCACGGGGGAGATAGAGAGAAAGTGAATGCGCGTCGGTTGCGAAGTGCACGCAGCATAGAATTTCTCCAGGCTTTTCTTCTCCAGTCCGCATTGCGGTGGATATATGTGCCGCGCTTTCCCTTGTACCAAGTTATCTTTCCGCGCATTTTTTCCGGATTTTCTTTGTGGAAACGAGGTCTCGCTCCGCGGGACGCGCTGCTTACATTATTCAGCGCGCAGACTACATGCGCTTGGCATTCTGAATGGGAGTGTATATTTTATTTGGAATACACAAAAAACCAACGCGATTAGTATGATATGATTTGCGTCAGCGAGAAATTAATTGGTCGCACACGCGTCAGTCGAATCGGCTGATATGTTTTTGGTTGCACAAGCGGCGACAGTTTATTACCTCACTCCGCGATCAACATACAATCGATACACTCTCACGCGTCTTAGCACAGACTAGTTAATCATCCAAGTGCGATAAATGTACGCACTTAACCCCTTCTGTCACAGCCTATTCAGTATACAGCTAGATTTTATTTATTTATTTTTTTTTAATTTCCTTTATTTATAAACGTTAATGACTTTAATGACTTATTCCAGATACAGAGTTCCAAAGTCAATTTCTCAGCAGCTTATCCAATCGTTAAGTAAGAGTCTTCTTCACTTTTCTTACGCTGGGCTGTATGGGGCTATCGAGACGCGAGGAAAGAAAGAAAGAAAGAGATAAAGAAAGAAAGAAGGAAAGGGAAAAGGCAAGAAAATAGGCTAACTGCAAGCAGAAACGGGGACACGAGCACGAGAGGCTCTTTTAAGCACGACGACAGCGTGGATACACAGAGAGTTACCTAATATTTATTTTAAGTTCCGTAGAAAAAAAAGAGTCGTCGAGCAGCGGGCTATCGTCCGAAAAGAATATAACGCGCCTGAGTATAGTGGGGCTGAGAGACCTACTTAATGTTGCGATCTAAATTTTACTTGGCTTTACAGTTATGTCATTATTCCACGGAGAGCGACTCGCCTCGTTGATATTTCAAGCGTGAGCGCGTAACTAATGACGCCAACGTAACGATGCTCTTCTTTCCATTATTTTTATTCTCTCCTTTTTGCTTGTTCTTTCTTTACTCCTTTCTTTTTTTGACACTGACGTGTGTGTGTGTGTGTGTGTGTGTGTGTGTGTATTTTGTCGTCGAATCGTGTAACCTGGTTACAGAATAATCCTATCGTTCTCGATCACTTAGATGAATTAGCTAATAATGAAAACCTTGGGAGGAATGCTACTTCCCAAGCTCTTTAACTAATGAGCCGGTGATCTAATTTTCGACTACTTTGCTGTTTAATTGTTTATTTGCGAAACATACGGCTTTGAATAATCGAGCTTATTAGCTCGTATATAACAATTGAACAAATGCGTGAGCGTACTTTTCCTGAGAATTCAACAAGAGAAACGTGTCTTCTTTGAACTAATTAAGAGACTCACGGGGATAGGGTATTTTCTCTTCTAAGAATTCGCATTAATGAATGAATACATCGCGTTGAACATCGAGATAAGACGATTTTTCATCGAAATGTTTACCGAAGCACGAAAGAGTTAACTCAACGTAAGATAATATAATTTGGAAATGTTAGGTATAAATTTATGTACGATGCATATGTGTCTCAGTTATTTTGAAATGTAAAATGAATGAAGTATATTTAGAGCAAAGTTTGCGACCTGGAATTCACACACTCAAACTGCACAATTATTTAGAATAATTTTCATGAAATCTTTGATATCGGTATTAATCTTATTAAATTCCAGTAGATTGAAATTTAAAGTTGAGAAAATATGGAAATTCGATCATATCAAGCGCGACTACTGGATGATTTTTTAATTGCCCGCCTATTATACAATATTTAGATTCGATCGTCACCTCTGCGCGTTCATCGCGAAACGAGCGAGCATCTCCAGAATTGAAAAATCAGAGCATTGATCGCAGTATTGGTAATCGGAGATATACACATATGTATGTGTAGAGAATCTGCAAGAGCACGAGACATACACGGTGTATCGGTATTACAAATTGACAACGATTTTCTACGGATATAAAAGAGAAAGAATCGTGTAAACAGACTCGTAGTATCGTCACCTGGGCCCCGCAGAATACAGACACACAAACAACGGCAGACAGTTACGGGAATTAGAAAGGCCCGGCGATTCCGAGCTCGCGATACATATATCCACATTGTGTGTGCTCTCTCCTAGTTTAAGTAAAGTAGGTCTGTTCTCCCTCCCTGACCGTTTAGAATACATTCGGGTTCCAGCTAACGCGCACGCCGAGCACTTGACCCCGATATTCGTTCGCCTACGTTCTCCGTCTACGTCTCTCTCTCGCTCTTTCTCTCTTTCTCTCTGCAAATCGAACACCTCGCTCTCTATTTGCCTATGCAGCGGTCATTTTTTACGTAACATTTCTGCTATAACGATTCATAATATCCGACTTTATCTAGGCAAAGAGAAATTCGCCGGCACGCCGTCGCTTTATATATATATATATATATATATATATATACATACATCTTATGAGCATATGTATAAAGCATATATACGTGGGTGATAAGTAACAGGCGCGAACGGAATTCTACTCGAAAGGAGGCTACAAAGACACGAAAAAAGGCGACGAGGTATATAGTATCTCAATGCTTCGAATGCAATACGCACGAAAGCGTTATTTACGACCTATACGCCGATAATACGAGATGCACGTACTGCCAATGTATCTGAACGAGAAAGCGAGCTGTGCAGCTGCATTTTTTCGATTTGAAACAGCCAAGACCCTTTTTATCCTCAAGCTGAGCACTTTTCGTTTTCACTAAATATCCGAATAGTTATCGTCATTTTAACTCTTATTATCTTTGTGTCGGGTCTCTTGAATAAATTTCTGTTAATGATTAGCATTATTAGTATATAAATACATCGAATAATGACGTCGCCGGCCTAGATTAATTTTACGAGGATAAAGGAATTCGAAATCACATTTTCGAAAGTTACTTTAACAGAAAACTAAAGCCAAAAATAAATCAATGAGTTTTGGTGCAATAATGTATTTAGATATATTGAATTCTCATTTCAATTTCAGTAATAAAGATATGTCAAAATACGAGCGTACGTTATGAACGTGTGAACATTTTTAATTATTACGTTCATCGTAGTTCGAGCTTCAACTAGAGCTGATGTCTGACCAACTCGGGTAAAACTACTGACACCCGATCGAATCTATTGAAATTGCAGTAGCTACGGTTCATTAAAAATATCACTGCTAGAACGAACGACTTTGAACTCGATTTGGCCTCTGAACGACGCATGGCCATGGCCGAAATTTCGCGGTAAGCACGCGAATCGAGCGTTTAGTTCAACTCCTTGCACCATTCCGAGTAGAACAGCCTTGTCCCTGAACTTGAGCCCCGAAAGTCTATCTCTCTCACTCGCATATATACGTGCACACGTCGTCGGTTCAACGTCTTCGAAAGTTTGGCTGCTCTCGAAATTCCTCGGCCAGTGGCCACCGCCGATGAATTACGTACGAGCAGCAGTCTCCGTGTGTATATATGTCTGTATTATAGAAACGAAGAGGGCATTACGCGCGCGAAAGCGATTTCGAAAGTTTGACTGCTGCGTCTGGAGTTCATTGCCATTTTTTGCTTTCTTCCGTTAGCGCCAGTCAGCACGCTTTGATGTAACCATCGGTTCGTTTGTGCTCGATGTATTCACTTGAAAGATTCAAGATGAACAGTGTGACATCCGACGACGCGGAAAGAATTTTTTTTCTTTTTCTTAAAATGCGTGTGTTTGACGCTTCCCGTGATCCGACACTGCAGATTTTCTAGAATCGCGGAATCTGCCGTAAGTATTGAAGCGACAAGCTTTTGGAATAGAAATACTGGGATGCACAGGTTTACGACGGTGAAATTTCAGGCAGGAAGAGGCTCATTACCGCGAAACTTCATGCAATACACTGTTGTTGAGTTTTCTATTGTAAACGACTACAACGATGCATTATTTTGAAAAATGTTTTCGTAAAACGAAACATTTCTTTGCTAATCAATCGCAGTGTATACCTACACCGTGCAACAAAAACAGAACAATTATCAACGAACCGAGTTTCCGACAAAAAGAAGCTCGTTAAATGAATCGCAACAATCAGTAGGATCCCGCGTTCCGCAAACGCATACTCTCTCTCTCTCTCTCTCTCTGTGACTTCAATTAAAACCGACAATATAACGCAAACACGCATGGTATTCTTTGAAAAAGTTTCTGGGACGCGTGCAAGGATCCTTCACCTACTCCCTCGCACTTAGTTTATAGTATCTATAGACGCACTGTCTCTAACACAAGCTGAGAATCGCAATTATTATCCAAGAGTGTATAGCGTGCGTTATAATGCACTATCTTCGTCGGATGGTAAAAGAAGCACACTTTCATCTCCAACTTTTTCTCGCGGGCTCAATTACACAGAGGATTATAATTAAGCGAAGAAAGGTGGAGTTAAGTGTCCATCGATCTTCGTCATTCGCGAGTGTGCTCTATATGCTTTCGTGGAAACTTTCGTGGAAACTTTCAGCTTTCCTTTGGCACTTTTGCGATCGCACGAGACAAGATGCGAGTTTCGCAAACATTGAATTGTTCGTCAATTCTGCGGATGAAACGAGCAAAATCTTGACGCGAAAGAACTACAGAGAAGGGAAAAAATGAAAAAAGCTACAGATGCGTATGTCTGAGTTGAAACTCGATCCATCATTTGCGGCGGAATCGCGGCGGAATTGCGGGAACCGGACTCATTTCGTTCCGATCGTCTAGCGAGCAGCAACTTTCTCGCAACGCTCAGTATAGTGTATCCTATTTGTAGTCCGACACACGAGAGAAAAAGTTGCAACGCGATATTTCGTAACTTGCGCAGAGCCATAATCGGTAATGGATCGTTTTCACCTGCTTCAGTCCCTCGCGTTCTAGCAGCACGATTGCTTTCTTCTAGGATCAGCGTGGACGCGGCCCGCGCATTTACATAATTCCCGCAAAATAGTCGTCACCGAGAAAAAAATAACCAACATCTCCGCAACTCTCGCGAATGCAATCGAGAAAAGGGAAAGGTCACCCCACGGCTCTGGCGGCGTCGGTGTCAGCGGTAGCGGCGAAGGCTATTTTCTAGAAAAGAAAGTGCATGATCGCTAGCTGCAACTAGCCTACTATTTTTTTCTTTATGCAGCTGCGCAGCGAGTTTACGATCTCTTCATTGTCGTGGCGGAACTTTCGGAACCGTGGCAAGTAGAGCGACGGAAGTGCGCAGGGTGGGGGTAGGAAAAAAGCACGATAGTTCCACAGCTTGACACTGCTGCAGTTTCGAGCTATCGCCTTGCGATCGCCGTAATTTTCTGTAAGCGAGAAAGGTATCGGATTGTATTGTCGCCGTCGCCCGCGCGGCCAATGTTTAGAATACACACTGTCTGCAGGGTTCCAAGATTTTTTCCAGAGCAGCTTTTACATAATTATATTTCACGGGGAAACGCGCGGCCCGTAATAATACGGTAATAGCCTGGCTGTAATCGGCGCATTCAAGCCGCGCTACTTTGAATATTACCGATTTCTAATTTTCTTTCCTTTCTCTCTCGCCGATAAATCTTTGTAGTAATAGTGAAAGCTACGTCGTGTGCCTTCTCTGCATATTCTCGTATCGCGCGTGCCAAAATTTAAAAAATAAATCTCCCGGCTATCGGCGCATGAATTTCGGTCACATCGTGTACAATCGATTAAGATAAAATACTTATACCACGAACGCAACGAACGTCATCGTTTCACTTCAAGTAACAATGTAACTATGTATTTGACGTAACGTAGCTCGCGTATGCGAAACATATCTCGTCGCATAATTGGTGTAACAATTTAATAACCGCCGTACCTAGAAAAATAACGCACGATCTTGATTAGCAAGTATTAGTGATTTCTAATAATCAGCTTCTCTATCATTAGCAGAAAAAGCTATACGATCTCTCTGAGCCGTGGCCATTACACGGATAACATCCTAGAAAAAACCTGCACTTTCAAATCCTCGCAACAATTAATATAACACCAGCTTTGCGGTCAGTACCGGAAAAAAATCTCGGCGAATATCTCGCGTCGATGCCGATCTCGTAAAAATAAAAAGAAATAAAGAAAGAAAGAGAAAAAGGAAAAACACTGGATCTGTCTCCTACACAATGTTATGCCAAAGTCGCTCGTGTGTATAACTATGGGCACGATCCGGGAGAAAGAGAAAGGTGAAGTGCACGCACGCCGTGTGCCATTTTCCTTTTTTTCCCTCTCTTGCAGCGCGAGAGAAGAAAGTGCAGCGCGTGCGCGAACGACGTGACGAGATCTCGCCTCGACCATTTCCTCGAGCTCTCTTCCGAGCTTCAGTAGTACTATGATCCCCTCTTCTTTTCTAGCCTAGTCGACTGCACTCCTACTCCCGTTGCGGTGTCGCGACCTTATTTACCTTCACCTCCAGGGAAAAGCGAGCTAACAGAGGGGGAGAATGGAGAAAGGTCTTTTACCACACAACCGATCATGTGGGGGGATATAATCGAGCTGCGAATTTTCAGTGTCGATGTTACGGAGAGAGTTCGGAGCTGTTATGCAGGCTCTTGCGCGCTAAACCGATACTTTGTTATTATGACTGCTGAATCTTTCCTGTCGACTAAATTAATGATATTTTTTTTCTTTTCCAAAAACAACATCATTATAAATTTTCTCGCTCGTACTTACGTCGAAGTTTCACCTTCCCTGACTCGTTAATGATACTCGAGGATTTGGAAAAAATTCATGTCGAGACCTACCTCAAGGTGCTGGCGTCGAACCCTCGAAGTTAAAAGACTTCAAGGAGGACCGGATCGGGGCATGCGATGAACTTCGCACGCGGGTTAAGGCCTTTATTTTAAACCTTTAAGGACGTCTGCATTATCGATATTTATAGGATCACGTGTATATATACATATTCGCCATCGCAAGGCTTAATTGTTTTCTGGTGAATCCATTATCATGCGATGCTTAAATCATTCTTGAGAATATGGCGCGTGTCTTGCAATGATTGCAATTTAAAAGAACCCGCGCGTATATTTTTCAAAAAATATCGAGCAGGTTCTGCCTCTTTCATATGTTTATCGTAACGAACTCAAAGCATTTAAGCATTGGTTAAAAATGCTTCTTCCAGTTAATTTTGCATGATAAACTTCTTATGAGAAAATTGCAACTCTATTATATTCCGCTTGCTTCGATCGTGTCGAAAAGAGAAAAAAATTCGTGAAATTTCTCCGCGTAATTGCAGTATAATAAATAAGGAAGCTTTAATAAGATGAATAACGATACTGAAGCTACATTACGTGAGTAAATAATTAGTCACACCAGCAACTATAATTTCCCAGCCGAGTGGAAACTCAGAAAGACACACATAAAATTCAACGATAATAAATGTTTACGAGCAACCTTTTTTCAATAATATCGCCGAGTAAGCGAGTTACATGGGGACATTACAAGCTCGTTGAAATGTTTGCGTAATGATTTCTCTCCGTTTCTTTTATGTCATTTCTATAGCTCGTTGTACACGAAGCTATGTAAAGAATGTGGGAGAAATTGCAAACGCCATTTTTCCTCAACGCGTGAAAGCAAATTTTCTTCTTAGAGAATGCTGCAAAAAGAAGCTTTCCAAATTTTTTAACTCTATGACATAGAAAAGAATTTCTACTTGGCACTTATTGTACTAAAAAAAGAACTCTGTGCAGCTAATAGCGAACCGGCGGTAAAAAAAGCAAGGTATACAAGGCTATTATGTGTAACTTTCGCACTCAGACTACCATTGCATAGCAGGCGTGCCGTTAGATTTTTCCGCTCGCGAAGAAGTGAAATTTTGCCGTGCTCAATCGCAGAGAGCACAGTGCAGTCGGATAATATCGAATATAATGATCGGGTATACGAGACCGCGACGCGCGAAGAAGAAAGTGGGTTAAGCGCCACGGTGAAGGGGTTGTAAGAGGGGTCTAGGCCCCGCTACCGCCGCCGCCGACGCCGCCGCTTTTCCAATCACGATTTACCGCAGCGCCAGAAGAAAGCGACGGGACAGTATAGCGTCACCGCAAAAATCATTTCGCCTTTCGCGGACATTTTCTGCTTATACTCTGTAATTAATGCGTGCGACCTGATTGATTTATCCAAACGGGAGAAAAATAAGATGCATCGAAACCATTGAACGGCGAGCAACGTATCAATTTCAAATATCAAAAGTATTGGGCAACAAACTTGTGTATATACGGGCAAAATATACAAATAAAAACACTCGGTGCATTCTTAATTCCTTCTCGCGAAACCGGTAAATCGATATTTTTTATCCTTCCTTATCCCAAGAAGAAAGAACAAAAATGAACCGCGCGATATCTGGTCAATTCACTCTCTCCCCCGCACGTGCGAGCATGGAACTTAATCATTGATATATAGAAGAATACATGCGCGACTGCTACCGTAGAAAGGCGTTTACTTTTTTTCGTCTCTAGCAGCGGATAAGAATCTTACTTTACAGAGTCGTGCATTTGTATTCACGTGCACCAGTTCGCGCACGACGTATCTATCAAGAACACGATAGAATAACTTTCACGCAGCGCTGCAATACTCCAGTATGTTATGAAACTAGAGTACGTGAGATGTTGTGCGTTCAAACTTTTTTGTTCTCAAATACATGAACGATGTATTCGTAATTTTGATATTGTAGCTTAACGTAAATGACATCGCGATAACGTCGTTCAATTAAAATGAACTCGAGGTTGTAATCGTATATCGCAGGAAGCATCTGTGAATATTGCGCTTTATGAAATTGATTACGGCGAGGGACATCGTAATGATGCACGGACGCCTCGCTTAATTGGTCGATAGCTTCTATATACATATACAGCCTTGTGAAAATGGGTCAGCCTCCGCTGTGATAACAGTTACAGTATTCTTAAATCGCGTACATTCGAGAAAAAACTCGTAATTCACGTCTAATGGACGTCTCTGCTGTAAATTATATGAGTTGCTACTTCTTTGGCTATCTAAGAATATGCTACAAACCGACAGAAAAAATTGCGACGATAAGTTTATTTAAAACAAAAAATTAAAAACGATTAAACATAGAAAAAACGTTAACGCAAACATGTGTCGTGAACAGAATCGCGTTGATATATTATTGAATTGTAAATATCTCAAAAATACACTTCTCGATAGAAATTTTTTCAAACAAGAGCCTTATTATTTATAGCAAAACTTCAAGCGAGATTCGTTTGCAGAAGGAGGAGCAAGAAAGAAAAAACTACGAGACACGCTCGCTCGCGTTATCTAATAATAGACAAATTCCCGCGGCGTGTATAGCAAAGAACTTTGCTACCGCGCTATTTCCAAAGCGTCATACCAAAGCGCTTACGTTCCGCGGGACGTTTTAATTTTTTTTTTTTATTTCATTGTTGAATCACGCTGATAAGTTGCTCCGCGCACACGTTTACCTATTGGCGGATCGCGCGAACGTAATCCGCGAGTGCAGTCATACGAGCTGCAAATAGACCGACGATGTTTCATTACAGCACACAGCGAACCGCTGCAGTGTTTTAGTCTGCGTGTTTTTACTTTAGAAATTATTCACGGTGGTGCGTTAATCATCGACGTGTGTGCTGTGATAATAAGCATTACACACTGCACCGAAGATGAATAGATCGACTGGCTTTTGTGCCGATTATGATTGCGTTACATCAGCGATGTGGCTTTTCAATAAAGAAGTTTAAAGAAAGAAAAAATTTGAGTCAGAACTGCATATCTTCGGACTGTCAGTACTGCAACCGAATGTAAACAACGATTGTTTTTATCGGTAGTTTTTTTTTTTTTTTTTTAAATAACTGTAATTTATCCAACGTTGCGTTGTACACGGAATAACTGCACATTTTATGAAAAAAAACACTTAAGTTTTTAGATCCTTTTGTCTGTGTAATAAACGGCTTATTTTGAAATTATCGCACGTAGTAATAATTTGTTGCTCTTATGTGAAAAAATGATTATTCACACAATCAAGATGAAAATCTTACGAGAAATTAAGTTTTATTGAATTAACGAGAAAAACATTATTTTTACGTAAATGAGATGTCTCTTAAAACTTTCCATTTAACTCTCAATTCATTAGATTTAGTAATTGTAAAATACAGTTATGTTTGTTTTTGCAACAAATTAACAGACACGACAAGAGTTTCGCGAAACCTTTGACGTACGCAGGTCCATATAAACCGTACAGTGTTGACTAAAACTTTGAAATCCTCTTGCTTATGAGAATTATGCTATTTTCATAGAACCGAGTGAGTCGAATAAAACGTGTGATTCACACTTTATTTGCCAAAGACACGTGTAAATGGAGATAATCATGATCTTTTTTCATTAAATACTTTTATACTTGAAACTCTAGTATAAAAACCATAAAAAACATAACTATCAATAAAAACAACTAAATCCAAGAAAACGCAACGTGTAATCAGGCCAAATTATTGAATCGCACTATACATTATAGAAATAAGCATTGAGAAACGATTGCACGTCTCATAGTAGCACGCGCGTGAAAGTATCGTAGGTGCATTATGTGAAAGTTAGCCTAGCTCGAACAGCATAGACAAGGCCAGGGACGTAGGAAGATCTTGATCTATGCACTCATAGAGAGAAAACGAAGCCACGACGCGTCGCGTCTAATTGCGCATTAGTGCTGTGCACGCGTTGATTTTCATCGTTATGCGCGTCGACGGAGAAATTTAATAATAATTAGGAAATTACAAGAGTTCGAATAAATCGTTATCGTAGCATCCGATGCTCCGATTCAACGTGACGTAAAAATCTCTCATTATAGGTGCTGCAGAAGAATGAAAGTTAGGCTATTTTTTCGCTACGAGCTATAAAAGTTGTATAGATGCGACTGGCGCAACGTCGAATACACGTTTTGCAGTCTTTTATGGAAGAAGAAAGTTCTGGGATCGTAATATAATGATGCTATCGCGTGCGTTACTATATATATATAATCATCATATACACACATATAAATATACATTATACATATGTCGGATCTCGTGTAAAAATGACTTTCTTTTGCATTCGATTAATTCGCACTGATTGCGTAAATTCAGTAAAAGTTGATGTCATAGAGTAAAAACCTTGAAAGCATTAACGGCGATGAAATTATGTTATTAGGCGTTTTGTAACGCGCGAAACTATAAAAAGTAACCGAGTACGTCACTGCGGGCCCGAGAATAATACAAGCATTAAAAAAATGCGCTTCATAATAGGAATTTAGTGTTCACCAATGAAACTACTTTACATAATTGTTTAGCAGCATTTGAAAGGGGGATAAAAACGCGCAAATCACAATCTGTTGCCGTGGTAAAAAGTCGTTTTCACGCGAGCACATCGGCGCGCAGTAAAAGAAACGAGCGGATCACAAAAGAAACTCCGATTTCACGGCTATTTGCCGCGAACGAGACATTGACGAGCGCAAGGTCTAGTTAACGAAGATCATTGTCGGTGGCTTAGACGACAAAAGAAAGTTCGCAAAACGACACGGCGGTGCTCTAAAATAACCGCAAAGCGCGCGCGCGCGCGCTTGCAACGGCTGACTTCCTTTTGTGCCAGTTGCTGTCACGCGAATACCATTTTTTTGCGTGACAATAGATTTAGACGTACACCACTGGACCAGTGGGACATAGTTGCGCATATTCGCCGGTATGTCAAATCGAACAGTGAGTTTCTGGAGAGTTACGCTAAGATGTATTACGCGAGCGTTAGTCGAGAATAGATGCAAAGACGATGCGACACGTCAAAGCTGCTATTGCAGTGACATCTGATGTTTTAATTTCAATGGAAAGTTACAATAGAGCGAAGAGTCATATTTTACTGCGAATTTTCTCTCCTCCTATAAACAAGCATTGTTCCAATCTTTCTTTGTGTCATTTCGGATCGAGTTGAAATTTGGAGGAATTACTTGCGAATCTCAACAGCATAACCGAAGTCATTGCGTAAATTTTGATTGTTTGAGAAAAAAATTCAATTAACAATACTGAGGCTAGCGGTAAAATAAGCGAACAAAAAGAACAATGGAGGGTTATGCGTCTAAAAATGAAACACATTAAAAATAACGGTTCAGACAGTTAAAACAATGAGATGCGTCGTTACTGTAGCGCGCTTTTTGTCGTTCAAATCCGGCTTCGATTATCTCGTACAGGTTACTTAATAAGTATAACAATTACCGGAGACAACTGTGAATTCGAAATTGCGATGGCAATCGTTTAAGCTTACGCAGAGTCTAAAATTACAGAAAACAAATGCTCAGATCTACTATGTATGCAATATACGTGAAAGCAGCTATTCGTGGATATTTTGTAAGGAAAGCGCCTCTTTATAATCTAGCAGTGCAGTTAGAAGCGAAAAGCTTAATATTTGAAGCTGGTCCAAAGCAGTGTGCCAACTGCATCGATCTTCTACAACAAAGTTTCGTGGAACATCTTTCCAAGTACACATCAACTCATCATAAACAAAATTTATCTCAGCTATTCAATCTCTTATTTATGCTCACGGCAGCGCAAAAAGTTTAACTGTACGAAAGTGAATTGTACGTCACTGAAACCGAATACAAACGGCTGTAAATTTCCTTCGCGATTTCTTTCATACGTAATTCATGTGCGTTGAATGATCAAGGACGGTGGTGCCAAGATTCCTCAACTTGTTCCATTGCTCCGGTATGCGCGATCAAAGTTTCTTACTTTTTCTAACTACTCGACCGATACGCGCTAAAATGAACGCGATGCGCTTCCGACAATTAAATAAAGCGTCAAATAATTCTTATCGCATTAGCAATGCGACGTCAACGGGACAAAGAGAAAAGTCTAAATTAACTAACAATGTAAAATAGCAAACGCTAACAAAGACGGCTGGTACGAGGAAAATCGTAGCTGAGGCCACGCGTGCTCGACACGATTTTCCGATGGTGCTTCCGCATGGGAACACGGCCAAAGTGAGCCCCCGGAAAATTGTTGTCGGTGGGGAGACGCGCGTGCCTCGTTAGACTAACGACCTAAGCTGGCACGTGCGATCAAGTACATTGTATACTCGTTTTACAACGTAACGAAAGAGGTGTTTCTTCTGATATAAGAGAAGATGACTGGGGACGAACGCTTTGAGCAGTTTGCTTTGCGGAAATTCAATTTTAACTTCTTCTTGAATAATGGAAGGAGTCATTTTTTCATGTATTAATGCGCGTGACCTACATAAATAAACGTATTTTTATTTAATATCTAAATAATAAATACATTCAAATTCGTATCTCGCTATCAATGTCACGCCTGATTTGATCTTGCGCGTATTATCTATACTTTCGTACTTACAAAGAAATACTCGCATTCTTTTTATTTTTACACTGTCTTCGGGATAATCTTCTAAATCACGAAGCACTCTGTGCCCGAAATAAAAAAATATTCGTGAGGTTAATTCAGGTAGTTCCGGCATTTAATGAATTAAGTGAATAGCCACAAACTAATTTTAAAAAAGTTAAAAATAATATACTTTCGAGATAGAATATATAATATATATATAAACTAAGTTCTAGTTTCCTTTTGAGATAGAATATATATATAATATAAAAAAGTCATTGACTTTGGCCTAAGCTATTTTCGATATAACGAACATTTCCTAGAAGAACGAAAACGTATTTTAAACAGATTTTTTTGGTAATACAAAAACCAGATTTCGCAATCAACATCATCGAATTTTCTCGACTTCTCTGAGGTAGCCATGGATTTCGTTTCCTCAACCACTATTTATATAATAAATTCAGGAAGAAAAAACATTACGGACGAAACATGGCGTCTGAATCTACGTCTTGACGATTGTTAAACTCAATCGTGCGCACACGTTTTGCACATGACCGTTCGCACCATCAAGGAAACTGGTCCCATAGATCGCAGCCTCATTAGGAATAATAATAATATATATATACACATATCGGGATATAATTTCATAATTGCACCACCTCTTGACAGGAGAACAGCAGAGACGCGATAAATGCCCCTTAATACATTGCAGTCGAGCCTTTGCGCCTTCTCGCGCATACCGAGATTGCAATCATACATCGACGACAGCGACAGTATATAACGTAACATATACTCTGCCAGTGTGTACAGACGTCGCGGGGACCTACTTTGCATTTCCAACGGGCGCACAAAGCTCAGCAAGAGCGCGATTATTCAATTGTTATTACACGCGCCTTTGCCATCTCATTATTGTCGATGAAATAACACGTTGCGTATTATGCGTTGGACGGGATACGAGAGCGTTTGAATGCGGTTAGAGTGAATTATAAGACGGGATAAACGTTTATTGCTCGAGTTATGGGAGTGCGTTATTCGCGTGACTTTTTTTTAGCTCGACGTATCGATGGATCGATCGATACGTACTTCAAATTGATTGTCTCCCCCGTCGTTGTGTCAACTGTCGATGAATGGATCGACGATAACTCATGTATTGGTCACGAGTACTATCATCAGGGCAAACAAGTTTCGTTTCAAGATTTCAGCTAATGTATATTGTAACTCGATGTCGAAATCTCGAGGTAGCATTTACAGTTTAAACGCATGTTAAAAAACAATGGAAAAAGCGCCGCTGTTGCAATAATCTGTAATCTAAAACATATCCGTTATCAGAGTCCAAACAGAGGCATCGCTGGTGTGCACGATCAGGCTTTTTCGTGAAATATTTACACGTTCAGGCGCAAACAATTGTGACAAAAACACGCCGCGGCGCTGAAACTCGCGCTCTTCGACGCGACCGATAACACGGCGCATCCTATACGTGCGCGCGTACGAACAAATCGACGTGATATTCGCAGGAGATGTTGATCGCGATTGCGGTTGGACAAAGAATTATAATTATCATTGATGCACAGCTCGATGCTCTAGATCGTGACGATAGAGTCGCGATAAATGAGTTTCTCCTCGCACTTCCTGTTATCCGCGTTCTCAAGAATTTCGGATGCATTCACGTACAAAGATTACGTGATGCAAATAATTTGTTGAGTTGGCCAAGGTCTCGTTGATGGCCGCGTCAATACGACTTGTTGTTTGTTTTCTTATGTACGAGATAGGGGCTATTATAAGGGTAAATACGTGGCTGTTTTGATGCAGTGCAGAGCCTCGGTAGTGATTGCATTTTTATTTAATAACATCTTCGATAGCGTAAGACACCGAAACTTCGAGAACGTGATTTCTCTCCAACGATCAAAGCGAGCAAATGCATTTACACAATCGATTGATCGTCGTAAAAGTACGATAACAATAATTGCTTTCGTTAGAGAATCGTCTTACGAGAAAAAAATGTCGATTGTTTGTAGATTTGTTGTAAAAGAAAAATCGAAATAAACTAGAGCACGGTTGCAGTGTCTTTGGCAGAGTCATCATCACCTCGAAGGTGATCCCACTTTGAGCGTCGCTTACATAACTCTAGGATTATACAACTATTGCATATATGCTTGATGTGTGGGGTCAGGGCCAATGCGATATTACGTAGTGGTAAATAAATATATAATTAGGTTGGCCGCTGCATCGTAGGCTTAATCCAAGGCCATATCGCTGCAGCAGCCGCTGGGTCCATGACATAGAATTTCAATTTTGCATTCTCGGACGCGAATCACCTGCCGATTATATACCGCGATGAACAGAGTGTGCTTGATACGACCGAAAGTTGATGTAGACATAATATGCTATTCTTAGAGCTATTTCAATTTCCAACTTCTTGTGCATTTACACTAACCTCAGTGTGGTTCAGTGTGGTCAAATTTTGTACTCGTTTATTATTTCGAAAAGAAGCATAAAATTGGATAAAGAAGTTTTATATTTTTACTGGTATTTTATCGTTCGGTTTGTTATTTAAAAATAATATTATGCATCGAATGAAATGATAGAAAGGTCTCGAAGGCAAACCTGTATACGTTATCTCTTGGACAAACGACTTTAGCCTCTCGCGAGCTTCATTGAATAATCTTCGGTATAGTTGTTAAGCAATGGCAAAACTTGGCAACAATATGCGGATAACGTCTCGGAACTGAAATAACAAGTTGAATAACCTTACTATTCTCGACTTTCTCTGCGGCAGCGCTTTTTAAAGTTCGATACCCCAGAGATGAACATTATCCGACACTTTCTTATTTTCGCAACAGACATGCGAGATTTCACGGCGAGAGCAGCGAATATACACGCGATATCTATTCGCTGCTTGATAATTAGAGTGCGATGACTCAATAGTATGATTCATGTTGCATCATAACGCTAAACGATATGCTGATATAATTTTACAACAATAGAGCTTGATTAGCATAGTTTAGTGCCATCGTCTGTCGACTTAAACAGTCATTCTATATAAATTCGTATGGAGCACAACAATAGAACGATTGATATATTATTAAGTTTGATGGAGTATATTAAATACATCATAAATTTTCTCCCGTAATACAACAATACCGTGAGAAATAATTCCTAGGGTTTATGTATAAAGTTCATCGTCAATATGGCAAAGTACGAGAGAAAGATTGTGTAAAAGTAACATCGAAGCGAAAGGTGGAGTTACAAACTCTCCGTGCAAATAATGACTTATCATCGCACAGTAACACCCGCATGTGATATTATATACATTGTAACACGTGCCTTTGTATAGGGTTCAGTGCAGTTGCACCTAAATCGATATCCCCACATAAACGCGGTCGATCAGAGGGTACGCGTACGCTGGCGCAGCGCGTGTAACCGAGGTACGAATAAAAATACAAAACTTAAGCTCCCCTACCTCGTGCAACCTGTGGCACCTTCGAGGAGTTGGACCTGCGTACAGTTCGCGCACCATGGGACCGATGGCGCGTGCGCCTGTGCAAACACGAGAGGAGAGGGAGAGGCACTTTCGGCGCGCCAAACATTGTCGTGGAAAATTGTGGGTGTACTGCTGCCGATGTTGCTGCTTGCTCAGCCTGCAGGAGGAGAACCGGTTTTCGAGAAAGATTCACCGAGTGGCGAAGTCATTGATCCCGTAGCAAATATCTATCTTTTTTTTAAGAGAACCTGTTGGTTCTTAGACATCTGTATGGATACCCTTTTCACCAGTGAATTACGTTGTTTATTTATTTAATTTTTATTAATCGTCATAATAAGCAATGCGTCGCATTTAACAATTCCAGTTGACTCTTTTATTTAAGCGAGATCCGGCAATGTTTCTTTAACTTTACGATGCTTGCCAGGTTACTTTATTATACGAGATGGTATTTTTATTCTCTAGAGAACAGCATTGTAAAGTGTGGCAATACGTGAGTTAATCTTGAAAATTGAATTGTAAGCAGCTAGATTTTAATATTCTTCGCAAGCGCAAAATAAGCGAATACCGAAGGATTCCTTAATTAAGCTAATCGAGCTTTTATCTCCGAACACGACGTTGAATATCAGGGTAATAATCGCATCCGAGAGAACGGTCTAGTGTACGCATAAAATGACCGAGAGCATCGTAAAATCACCATAACAGCAAACTTCGGCTCAGGTGAAAGAAATGGCTAAAATCCATCGTTGACACATTTTCTCGCGCTCGGCAATAAACTAGTGTGTGTAATGCTGAAGTGCGTGTATGCACCGTGTAGGATCGCTTTATCGCGTTTTTACGTTTACGGGGAGGATATTTTCTACGCGAGCTAACGTTGTGTGTATGCTTCGCGAAATAGAACACATATGGGGAAAAAAGAGGGGATAGAGAGATGCCGAAACTCACGGTGGATTGGTTCACTGCAATGAGTTTCTGCTCTCAGACGAAGGGAGAGAATTAAACGAGATGGAAGTGTAATATGGATCAGTGCAGATTTAAAATTTTTGTCAATATATCGTTTATAGAAAAAAAATTACGCGAGAGTGAAGCAAAAATGCTGCATCATTGTTTCGAAAATGACGCAAATGTAAATAGAATACTCCTGCAATTCAAAAGAGGGAACGCTCTGTCTTTCATTTGACTGTACGAAACATCTGTCCGAGATAAGTTTTTGCTGACCGCGGCCTTATAGTGAATTTCAATGGAAGCATACTTTGAATATTAAAAAATGTGGATCTCTCTTTCTCGCACTCACTCGGTGTTTGCATTTGCAGAATACTCTGAAATAATAAAAGCAGAAATATATAGTAGCAGCACTCCCATCGTCGATAAAAAGTCGCTTTGTCCGTAGACTCATTCTATTTTCGCTGCGTGCTCTCTATAGATCGAGGGTTAAAACCAGACTCTGGGATACGAGCAAACGAGTAGAAGAGAGAAAGAGAGAGAGAGAGAGAGAGACACACACGGACGTATATGTAAGTACACACATTCGCGATGCACATGCACACAGTGAGCCCAGGGGCCTTGGACAGGCTGTCCTTGACTCAGCACAGTTACCCCGAGACACGGAGCGCGAGCCTGTTCTCTCCCTCTCGTTCTCCCTCTCTCTGTTTCTCTCTCTCTCTCTCTCTCTCTCTCCCTCTTTCTCTATCTCTTTCGGTTGCTAGTGTGACGTCACTCTGCATAACTCGCCTAATTGCATCGTTGCTGCGGCCGTGGTTGCTTCTCTCCTCCCTTTCTTTCATTTTCTCCTCTTTGCCGCATCTCCCTTCCCTTTCATCCCCACCGATTCGCTCTTTTCTCCTCTGTAGCTTTTCTCTATGGTATATGTCGTCTTCGTTGAAGGGAACGAGCGTTAACTAGCCGATCCTTATTTCTACTTACTTAGACTAGTCTGCTTCTTCTACTTCTGCATCGTTCTCCTCCTCCTCCTCCTCCTCCTCCTCCTCCTCCTCCTACTCCTGTTGCTGCTACTTCTGTTGCTTCGTCTGCTGTACCTAAGTAGCGATCATCCTTCTCCTCACGCTGGATTCACTTTCGCTACTGCTGCTTTTGCTGCTGTAGGCTATTGCCGTAATGTACATCATGCAATGTACGTACACTTGTTACGTGACGGGCAGGCGAGTTTGCGGACGCGTGCGAAAGAGCTTTATTCCTTTTTTATTCTTCGGAATAGTCGCTTGAGTTTCTACTTAGATAACTTGTAGGCAAATCCGTGCTTATTATTCATACATTGATGAGATGTCTGAAACGCAGTGAAAGTTTTCATATTTCCATTGCATTTCTTATCTAAAATGTTTAGCATTCGTGCGTTTACTCTATAAACAAACATTTTGAGCATTGCTTTTTAATATAACACCTAATGACAATGAAACGTCTTTGTAAAATCACTGCAGAAGTGGATACACGACTTCGCTGCGCTGCAGATTACATGCGTATTGCCATTGAACGTAAGTGAGGCCTGTGCACAAACAGGCGATTTCTTCATTAAAATTCATCCACGCAAGGTTCCGAGATAAGATAACCGTCAAGCTGTGAGGTACGCACACATCTAGGTAACGATTCATTCTTTTGCAGTATACGATTATGAAAACTAATTGCGCAAACGTTAATCGGCGAAACAAATTTCTCAACAAAAATACCAAATCAATCAATGCCAACAAATAAATGAACAAAAATCTACGAACATTTCTTCCTCGGTGGCCAGAGTCGTAGCTTAAAAGTCGACTTCCTGCGAGCGCTTAGTTATAATTTTGGCCAAGAAAGCGAGTAGTGATACAATCGCTTGAGCATCCAAGATCCACATCCGTCCGACTCAACTCGTCTTTTTGCCTTCGGCTTCTTTGCATTTTGCACCCAGGCGCGACGTCGAGACGCGCCTCGAACGATGCATTTAACCGGGCGTTGGAATGTTTTTTTTTCATGGTTCAAAGCCTCCAAAAAATGTACCGAGTCTAAACACGAGTTAGCGTGCGAGATTGAAAATAGAGTGTGTTTTTTGCAACGTCGAAGCATTCCAGCAGAAAATCGAATGTTTTGTTGAATACTTTTCTGATTGTTTGCAGTTATCAGTTGTTTCTGGCGTACACAAAAGATTCATAAGGCTCTCGTCGTATACACTAGCCACGGGAGACGAAGTGCCGAAGAAGAAAGAAAGAATGGAAGAAGAAGAGGAGGACGGCAGCAAGAGTCATCGACATCGCATTCGGCTTGTCCTTCGGCTATTAACAACAGCGACGCGACGCGCACACAAACAGCGCCCCATTCGACCAATCAGACGCATATACGCTGCACTTTCCTGCGACAAAGTGGAATGCGCTCTTCCTCTTTCGACGGAGATAGAGAGAGAGAGAGAGGGAGAGAGAGAGAGAGAGAGATTACGATCGGCAAAAAGTCCGAGCTCGATTACCCGTATGTATCGAGCCTTAATTGGTTAGTCCGGACTCGCGCGCGAGGTCAGCCTGCTGACGTAGTATACGAACCAAGCAAACATGAATTATATCGTTATATCGTTGGCTACGCGCGACTTCTTGGGTAGTCGATTATGATGATGACGACGACAACGACGACGACGACGACCACGACGACGACGACGATGATGATGATGATGATGATCGTGATGATGATGATGCGATCAAGTCTGTGGGAACGAGTATATTGGTATATGCATGCGGTTTCGAGAAAATATTTATGCGATTGTACCTGAATGAAGGTGAATATCGCTATTTATCGCGGGTTCCATTTTTGGTATCTGCGTCAATTCAAGAGACTTAGAATAAAGTGTGCAGAGATTTCGCATATAATTGAATAACATCGTGGCAAAACAAATTTCAAAGACCTAATAACCTGAAAAAGCTCGCGCTAATGGATCGTATCATGGCCGCGCGAAGCAACAGACTCAGTATATAGGGTCAAGAAATAAATGGACCACAAATTCGATCGGCTTGTTTTGATAGCCTCGCCGATTGAGGTGCAAAGAAGAAGAAGAAGCAAAAGAGGAGGAGGACGAAGAAGAAGCAAAAGCAGAAGAAGAAGAAGAAGAAGAAGGCAAAGAAGAAAAGAGTATAGAGAAACGCTCGAAAGCTGCTGCAGGCGACCTTGAGCGCGCAGTCCTTTAAGAACGCGAATGGTCAATGTTCTGGAGACCTTCGCTCGTCGTCCCATGGACAACGTTGGCCATGTCGAAACTGCAGCGCAGAAGCAGCAGTCCAGGCCACAGACGCTCCCAATAAAGCCCGCAGGCATCTGCTTCGTAGTTGCTGTATATTATCCCCTTTATTTTTTTTGCTTTTTACCTTTTTCCTTTTCTTCATCCTTCTTCAGCAGTTTTGTCTTGTTCGCCTTCTTTCGAACTCTTAGAAGGAGTTGGATATGCACAACGGCTACTTTTGTATCAGCTAGTCTTTCGGTCACGAAGATTTTCGTCTTTTCAAGACCCAAATTATCTTAAAGAATGGGGGGATTGGGTACATTTATTATTCGTATGCCTCATCTATTTATGCAATATGTTATGGAAATCCATTGTAAGTTTTAATTGATATTTCTGTCAAGTAAAAACACTGTTTAAATAATATTTGTACGTTTAATGTATATAATGTACCCAGGAGTATATCAATGAAGTAGAAAATGAATGCATTTTGCTAATGCCGTGTTAAGTCTAAGAAAACTCTCTCACATTTAGCCTAGACTTTATTTCTTATAACTCATGTGACTTTATGATTTACGTGCTTTTCGCAATTTTAGAGCTGCAAGCAAAAATCGGTCACTTTTAATAGGCAGAGATTGTGAAAAACGCGAAAAGGATCATGCATGAGTTACAAAAAAGTTTTATTTACTCAGCGTAAAGCATTAATTTATTGATTCCCAAAACTCAGCTAATCAACTTGCTCAAACAAGGGAATAACTTGTCTCGTAAATCATACCTATATGCACATCATTTAATAGCATCGAAATATATTATCTCAGGCTTTATATGTACGAGAGCTCAAAATTCTACATAAATGTATAGGCTGTACTATACGATATCCATACGCATATCGCATTGCAAATGAAGCCATGCTCGATACCAATGTCGATCGTAAAAAATCTGTTTAAACAGCTGTCGATTCAATTACCAAATTCAGCCAAGGTAACGGCGACATTGGGACGTTTTTTTACAAAATTCATTGACCGTGAGTTCATGACCTCCACGTCGCAATTACACGCCCTCGAAAACATCAGAACGATCTATTCTCCACGTGTTTTGGATATTTTCGAAACTCGTATCGATAGAGAAAGAGAGAGAGAGAGAGAGAGAAAGATCACTGAACGCAATACTCGGGGCCGGTTGGTTGTTTGTAGATCTTACATACGGTTCTAATTCGTATGTACGCGAGCACATCCGTAGGTGTCGAAATATATAAGCCGAGTACATCGATACGGTTCAGAGGTCGTCCTTGCGTTATATTGAATAATTTTTATATTTCACGCATGAAGTCAACGCATACGTGCTAATTCCCTCGAGCTATTGTGCGATTGTGGTCATTCACCTCAAGACTTAATCCAATGTTGTTATCTAATTTGAAATGACGAGTAAAAATAAATATTGAAAAGTATTCCGATTTGTTTTAAATTACATCAATACTATTAATTAATGAATACTGAAGCAATAATGAACACACATACATAATTGGGATTCATTTCCATTAGCATAAAAACAACCGGATTTGAAAAGTTGATCGTTTGATTGGTCATTAATTTTCGAACGATTATATGGAGATTTATCTTTTTGCTTAATAAGTATTGTCCGCCGACCCGATTAATTTCAATTACACGCGGAAAATAATAAAGAGTTTGATGATTTCCTTATTTCCGAATAAAAAAGAGTCAACGATTTTGGTATTTAATATAAAAAATAAACGGCACGAAGAGAACTTAAACATGCACGCCAACCGTAAATGTCAGTAATGGAAAAATTATATTTTACTATGGAGATCATCGGATGAAATTAATTGAAAATCGCAAGTAGTTTTTAATTTTTTCAAGCGTAAGCATTAATGTACATGGGAATGAAAATAAATATAATCGCGAGCTTATATGCGTAAGCGCATATACGATCGAAATCTCAGCAGTGTACGAAGGAAACAAATATCCACCTTAATAGCTTTATATATAGAAAAGCAACAATTGCAACACATTATAAATATTGCTTTATACTTCATTTATAGTACCTACAAGAGCTCACGACTCTCAACTGACCTGAATCTTATACGTTTTATAAATCTGCAGTTTACAATCCATCGAATGTAAAATCTCGTTATCCATGTGCCCTTCTCGACTCACGCACACTTGGGCATGCAAGTTTCTCGTCTGCTGAAATCGCAGCGGTAAAAGCGGCAGCAGCATTTATAATACAGCGCAATTATCGATGGAATAAAGAAAATCACGAGGAACAAGACACGCTACAGAAATGATCCGTGCTACGCGGCGCTATAAAGGGGAAGAATGAGAGAGAAAGACCGAGCGAATGAGTTAGGCGCTTATTATGCCGTACCTTGATTTCGATTCTTTCTCTTTAGGTGCGTGTGCGAGATCTACGTTAGCTTATCGAGTACGTCGAAGCGGCCTTGCACTCTTTTTTATCGGGAAACCATATCTGGGTATGAAGTTTCGAAAGAATAGACTCAAGGTGCGCTAAAACACAGGCCGAGCTTGCGCACATTTTTCGATCTCTTGAATACATATACAATATACATAGCTTAATAATGGAACGCAGCTCTATCGAGATTAGCTGGAATATAACTAATGCACAATTGTAGATTAGGCTATTGGTGAAACATTTATGAGCAATAAGAGGCATGACGATTCATCTTCGTGCAGTGGCGCAATTTGACGGATGATGCTCGATCATTCGAATTATTGATCAATTTCATTAGCGTAAATTTGTTACTATGGCCAGAAATAAATTTAATGTTTTCGTTAAAAATAAAAAATAAATAAATAATGATGAAAAATCGAGAAGGCTACGCTAATTAACGAGTGGGTTCTCCATAATAGTTTAACCACGACACTGCGTGTAAGTATAATTTCTCGCTCCTAGGATAAACTGCCTACGTAAAGTGACAAATGGCTAGTCGCAAGAGCGTGTTGTTCTCGCAATTAGGACTCGCGTCTTATTATTGAATATCCTCCACGGTCCTCGCTAGGCTCATTACATTATCGCGAAACAAACCGCGTATTACCTGTCAAGGTTGATTTACGAACGTTATAACATCGCGGGAGAGTTGTAGCGGCAACTGCGCCGACTATTCAATCAACTATATAGTCTGAGTATAACGACAATTTTCGAAATTATTGTACATTCGAGACTAGAGAATTTATTTCTCTCCATAGCTATTGTGGGTAATGGAAATTGCAATTGGATTGGTAAAAAAGAATAAAGAATGGTATGGACCTGAACCTGGGATTCCAGTCAACATTATTGGAGCGCGTTTATTGTAATTCATAGCCAAGCTGGCGACTAAGAACTCGTAAACATAGCCTTTAGGATCGTTACGTAAATTATGATAGGAAGCATTTGCAGATACACAGATACCGCGTGTGTTTCTTCTCGGTATAATAATGCGCGAGCTGCATTCAAAGTTATGTTGCACAACCAGTATCGACAGTCTAATAATAGGATATGTGCAATAAAACGAATTTATTCGTCTCGTGCTGAATTTTTCAAGACAATTATTAAAACGCACCTTACCCAAATAATAGTTGACAAGACTATAGTGCCTTGGACAGACAATTTAAGATCACAGTGAGTGTTCAAAATGCGCATAAGCCTATACGACTTTCGTCCTCTCAGCGGAACGAAAAGCAAACATAAAGACGATCCCATCGTACATCGCTGGCGAAAATACGTCTTCTCTCCGTATAAAGTACAGTCTGAAAATAAAGCGCCTCCTGGTGTGGCCAACATGTCGCGTTGCAAGAATTAACCGGCCTCCCCCGTGCCACTGGTATTCTACAAGGCACAGATTATTTTACGCCTAGTGCATTCGAGCTTATGAGAAAAGTGTAGAGAGAAGACAGATTACGCGCAAACAGGTCTATTTTAGCCCACGACTACACTCTTTCTCTCTTTCTCTCTCTCTCTCTCTCTCTCTCACTCTCTCTTTCTTGCTGAAGCCTAATTATTCCGCCAAGAATGGCCTTCGAAGCTTTCTCGTTGGGTTTATTTAAATCGTAAGCTGCAAGTCTGCAGTCATTTTGGAAGAAATCACATAGTGCGACCTTGCGTTTGCTCAATATACGACTCCGAAGCAAGAGCATTGACGATCGCTAATTTCGTCTTTTCCGAACGCTCTTTCGAAATTGATCGCTTATATGCTCAGACCAGAGGTCAATTTCGACGATTTTGCATGGCATCGCATTCCTACCCTGACGTTCTTTCTCTCTCGCTCGCGCGAGCGTTAAAATGGGTTACGGTCGTTGGCAGATAAAGATAAGCACTTTTCTTTCGCTCTTTTTTTCTCGAGCTAATAAAAAGATGGAGAAAAATTGAGACAGAATATCGTGACGCAACAGTGCATGCTCGACCCGTATATTTATTTATATAGACGCGGGAGGCGTACCAAAGTGCAGGGATCTTTTTTCGGTGATTCGACTCGAGGGCGCGAAGAGTTCCGAACGTTCACCCCCGCAAAAATAGAGGCGAACTTTGAGAGTGTGGATATTGCGCAGATGCAGTGAAAAGCTGTCGAGTAAAAATATATTTTTCAAGGTCGACGCTTTGTTTTATTCGATTTTTTATATTTCTGGAGCAAGTTCAGTAGACTCTGGCTGGCAAATGCGGGTGTTGTATCAGTACTCGAAATAAAAAATTCGAAAACTGAAAGCTACTTTTCGGTATCCATTTGGATTGAAACGAAAATTAGAAGTTACGCAATTCATATTTCAAGAAAAAAGGCGTCTTACGCATTGACCGATTCGCACGCATTAATTCGCGAGTCGCGTGAATTAATGCGCGAATCCGAAGAGATTGAAGATTTATCGCTGTTGCAAATCGCAATCTCAGTATCTAAAGAGCAAAGGAAAGTCGTAACTTGTAGCCTTGACAGTAAGTGCACTTCTGCCTCTCCCTTTCTCCCTCTACGTATACGAAAGTTCTCACAAACAGTCTAGGGGCGCGAAAATAATTTGCCGCTCGGCAAAGCGTGATACTCTGCGTCGTCGTCTTTTCGGCAAATATAACATACCTAGAGCATAATTTTCGAGTAACGTAAATTACTTGGGAGAGTGAAGCAGTATTCGCAGTCGCTATCGGTCAATGAATCTGTGCCATGACAGATAACGCTATACTTGCCTTTGACAATTTTCGTAATACATACTCGAGCTGTACATCGTACAGTCAGTTTTGTATCGTCCGAACGGAACACCTTTACATCAAGGAAATTCAAGTGACTGGCAGAAGAAGAGGTGAATATTCGCGAGCTATTATGCGCTTGCATGTCGTGGTGAGCGATGACGACACGTCGCGAGCACGCGAAAAATACATTTGACGCGCGAGCTCCGCGGTTTTTGGGCTTGTCATTTCGACACTGAACCCAAGAGCGCAAAAACCAGCCGAGAAGTTGGATTGGAAAAAAATTCAATATGCTATTTGCACACGTTCCGTTTAATTTTGTTGTTCTGGAAGAGAGATGTTGTCCACGTATCTTCCTTTAGCGCTGACTGATTTTCAATTCGTGACGCATTCGAATAACGTATTTCAAAGGATTTCGAACACATCGAAGGCCGTATCTTAATTATCGAATGATTAAAATTGGTAAAATGCTAATCCGCATACATATGAAAAAGCGAAATATAACGCGTGCATAGATTACATTAAGTGCATATATAATTTAAACATTCGCGATTTACGGTTTTCCCCAATTTCAATGAATAACCTACAGTGCCGACAGCCCACGGCTGTCGAGTCGTCCCGACTTAACAAAGCGTCTCCAGAAGAGAACGTAATTTCTTTGTGCCTCGACGAGTGCGACGCATGTGTATATTCTCGTCGACGCTAAAAATGCGCGATTTCACGTGCTCGTGTGAGGCCATTCGACTGGTTTTCTCTCCCCCAACGCGAGGAGTCCAAAAAGAAACACGAAGAGTGCAAAAGAGCGCGCGCGCGCGCGCGCGAGAGAGAGAGAGAGAGTGAGAGAGGAGCGAGATGCGTTTTAGGTGCAGTGCTCCCTGACTCGCTGCCTAGGCCTTCGCACCCTGAGTCATCGCGAGGCGACGGCCGGACGAAGCGCGCGTGCCTGCCTCATCCAGAAATTTCGATGACGAATTTCTCTTCATTTGCTCCATTGCACAAAGAAAATATACTGAGAGAGTCTGATTTTTCTGTGATTTTTCAAAAATTCCTCCATATCAGCCTCCACCGCGTTATAAGAGAACACGCTAACATATCGGCGGATGATTTACGAAATGCCAAAGTCTTCATTTTTTTTTTTTTTTTAGATAAAGTATCGTCTTTTTAATGTTGTTTTGACTGGGCAACTTGCAAGTTCGGAGCTACAAATATTAAGAATATCCATCCGATAACGTTTTGTAATATCAACATTTTTTTTTTTATTCCCCTTAAGTTGCAATAACACTATCGGTGCCGCGGAAGTTCCTTATAATTAATCATTCGGCCTTGGGCTTCATCATGTTTTCGACATGCAATGTTTACGTTATTACGTCGTTATAACTTTCTGTCATTTGCGAAAAACCTCGGCCTAACAATTCGATCGTGCTCAGGTCGCAAGAACGTCGGCAGCACGCATACATGATCGAATGAGCCGCTGTATACGAGGGTAATAAAAAAACGCGTATTAATATTCGTACGGCGACGTGCAAAAACGCGCATACATAGCTAGGCGTATATGGAAGCGGGCAAAATAAAGGATCGTGAAGCCTGTGCAGCATACGGCATAACGATTCTTGTAAATATCGTTTTATTGACCTTGCATCACAGTGAAAAGTATCCGAACCTCGTCGTTTAAAGATAATACAATGCGCTATGGCTAGACATTGTAATAATCTGTGAAACAAACCGTCGAGGTCGTATGCGCGAAATAAGCTCCTATTGTAACTATTGTAACCAAATTATATACCCTTAGCCTTGTCGTTTCTATATTAGCTAACGCACATCTCACGGAGTAGACGAATATAGCCCCGTCGAGAGAAGGCCTACTTGCGTCGGACAATGTGTCCAAGCATTTCGGAGTCCGGAGATAATAGGGTCGAGCTTAAAAGATACATACAGACATGAATGTTGCAGTTGCGTAATCACATGCATCGTACATTTAGCAAGTTAAGGCGGGAACTCCATTCATAAGACTGATGTACGATGGAATAAGGAGGCTCATTTAGGGAATGAGATTTAAGGAATTAATAACCTTCGGTCTATAAACTATTAATGCATCGAATTCTGTAATTTTGCAAATAACGCAAGAAAGAGAGAGAGAAATTTGAAAGTGAGTAAGAGGGGTGGCCGGCAAAATATCGTAAAAGGAATACGAGAAAATCTTACCGCGTCGAACAAGCAGCAACATTCCGATCCGATTGCGAAAACCGCGAGGGGGGAAAGAAAGCAGTACAAAGTCACAAATCTCAAAGAAGGTGCGTAACACAACAAACGCGCGCATAAGACTCTCCCACCCGGTTTATCGCTCACAGCTTTTCGAATCGAATGCGCCCTTCTTTGCTTCTGAAAGAGTGAGAGCGAGAGCGAGAGCTAGAGAGAGAGAGAGAGAGAGAGAGAGAGAATATATACGACGCGAGCATTCCACAGAGAAGCAAAGCCGAAGAAGAGAAAAAGGCGCGTAACCTTCGGCCATGAAGCAGCAGCAACAGCGGCAGCAACAGCCGCAGCAACAGCAGCAGCGGCAGCTCGAGGGCGTCAACGTCCCGCTGGCGTCGTGCGTGCGTTTGTGTTAGTTCACGGGCGAAATATCGGCGCCCGTTGCCCGTAAATCATCGACGCTTGCGAAGCGAGAAAGAGCGCGCGCAGCGACTGCACCGCTGCTGTCCGGATAATAGAATGTTGCGCGCTGCGCAGTGGAGAATTCGAAATTCTGTCTGGTCGAGGTTGTTGACGTCGTCGCAAAGAGCGTTCTCGCTCTGCAATTATTGCCTGGCAATTTCGACGAACTAGCAGACAGAGCACTGCGCGTGATTTAGCGGGCTTCGGAGAGTTTCTATATCGTTCTCTGGCTAACTCGAACTTGTTATTAAAAAGATTTTTTGCAAGGCGCTACGCTTAAATTGCAGCTGCGTTTCGGAATTCCTCGTAATTGCTCCGATGAGAATCGTTCGCCTATCGAGCAAAGGAAAAATAAACAATCGCGAGCTCGGTCTCGTCGAACAAAGTTGCATAATAACGTTGCTTTGTAAAACAAACAGCTTCGCTGATATTTTCGCTGATATTTGGATATCCAAAGTTTTTATCATCGTCGAGGGCCGCGAGCGAAACTCCCAACTATATACTGACCATGCGCACAAAAGAGAAGATTGAGCAAACCGCGCAAGGGGTTTCGAATGGATTGCGTTCGAATTGAAAGTAATAGCGGTAGTAGATGAAAAAATGTATAAAAAGCACAGCAGTGACAGGAGTGCTTTGTTATTTTGATTAATATCTTTAAAGCGATCAATTACTCAGGCGCTCGATCAGCCGAGGCGTTGGTAATTTTACACTTGCATAGCGAACTCTATCGGTACGAGGGAACCGCGCAAAAAATAAGAGGCTGCGTTGCGTGCGAGGAATGACGCACGCACTTGCGCAAAAAAACTCCGAGACTTTATTACGCTTATTTATATCGCACGAGTTTAATAATGTCACGGAAAAATAATACGAGAAAGCTGAGAAGAAGCGGAGCAGATGAGCAATTACGTAACGACTTTAAGATAATACACAAACAAACGGCAATATAGTTTTTCTCAAAGAAAACTCCGAAGGAGAGAGAGAGGAGGACAATCCTTTTTTCTCTCTTTCGCTCGCCAGATCGCAAATAAAAAAACAACTGCTTCGAACCGATCTGATCATCAAGCGCGATTGACGCAATATACGGCCTACTAACGTCGACAAACAACACCAGTGTAAAACACTCTGATCCTCCCCCACTAGTCGACCGCAGCTTCGATCAATGAAAAGGGCTCGTCTGTAGGGAGAGCGAAAGAGAGAAAAGGGAGAGAACATCGAGTACCCCGCCAGCCGTGATACTTTCTATGAATTTGATCGAGCCAGAAAAGAGCATCGCTAAACACGGCCCGTGAAAAAAGAAGAGTCGCGGGCGACCGAATAAGCGAGAGAGAGAGAGAGAGAGAGAGAGAGAGAGAGAGATAGAGCGACGGCGGCGGCGCGGCGCGACGGCAACCACCGCTCTGCCTTGAACCTCGCTCTCGGTGCATTGCCCGTTGCTCAAGGGCGTCCGCCGCCGCAGCCGCTCTCACTCTCTCCCGGCTTTGGTTTCCCCTTCTCCGACGCTCACTCGGGCGCGTGCTCTCTCTCCCTACCCCTTCTGTGTGTGCTGCTGTTCTGCGCATTGCACCGACTTCCCCTCCCCCCACCCCTCTCGCTCTCTCACTCTCTCTTGCTCTATCTCGTTCTCCCATGGGACGCTCAAATTTCCCCGCTGCCTCTCCTACTTCGTCGTCGACGTGAGCGTTACACTCGAATGTATGTTATTTTTTTAAACGATGTGTATTCGAGTAAATAAATGGGAGTTCGGAATTCTTCCTTTGGCGATAAATTCATTCTTCTGCTTTGCGTAAGCAACATTGCTTTCAATTACTTTCTCCGTATCTAACCGCAATGAAATAATTTTTCAAACAAATAGCATTCGTTGAGGCTGTACCGAGATATTGCATTAAGTGAGTTACGTAAAAGCTCTCGTACAAGTTACAATTTGGATTCAGAAATCTTATTGACTTTCCTGTTAAAATGAAGTTTCGGTCGAGCGGAACATTGATTTTACGTTGTTTCGCTCCGCAAAATTTTACGATCTTTTCTTCTCATGACGTGGTTCAGCGCACTCAACATATACGCACACGCGCACACATATACATATATCTATCTCTCTCTCTCTCTCTCTCTATATATATATATATATTTACATTCTGGTAAACAATGCGGTAATACGCGTATTTTTTGCGATTGCCGATAAAATTTCAATGTCAAACCGAAAACGCGCGAGCACATGACGCATTTTTATCGAAATATTTTTACGACTAGTAGCTCGAGTTTGAATTATGCCTCTAACAAAGCACATTTGGTGCTGGAGTGTCTTCTGAACGATAAAATAAGCTTTGGGAATTCTTCAGGAATTGCGCAAGCTTTGCGGACGCGCGAACTCAACTATATATAATAGCAAAATTCGATTTCAATCAGTTCGATGATGGCTGATCGCAATCTTTTTCATTAATTTTCGATAAGGCACGAATTACAATGTCAACAATTGATTGCCGCGTGAGTTGTAGAGCAATCACCCGAAGGCAATCCGGTGCACCGGATTTTATCGGACACGGAAAAATTTATAAACTCATAAATATTATGCACTTGTTTTTCTTCGCGCGGTTTGTAACTTGCTTCTGTCACGGTAACACATTTAAACATTTACGATCTGTAAAGCACAGTTTCGATTACATGCAGAGTAAGAGAAAGTGCGACTTTGACGTTATCAATGTCAACGCCAATGTCGAATCAAAAATCTGATTAGTCATTAGAAAGTCCATGTAACAAGTGTGACAATCTTTGTCGTTATATTCCGCGATTAAGCCAAGCCAAGAGACGAATGGTTATGGCGTCACTGGTAAGGTAAATATACGACTCTTACGCAGCAACTTGCTGTATGATTTGCGAAGGGCTCGAAAAGAGCAATCCTCAATGGGCGCCTGTCTGACTTTCATTCTTCGTTCATCCACCTCGTCCTTACGCTTATTCTCTTATTTTCGGAAGGTTCCTTGACGCGTCAGCCACTGAGCTCTCGCTAGTTTCAATGTATATAAAGATCCTTTTTTTCCGGCCAACTCATTTGCATGACAACGTTTTAGCTACTGCAGTCGCAGCTTCTTCGTGTCGTTCATGTGCAACATTACCGCGAATTCGCTTTGTTGCGGACAAGCATGATGCTCCAAGAGATTTGCATACGTTCTAAAACAGTCGTTTGTTATGACGATTGGAGTACTAATAAAAGCGCGCATATTCTCGGGGTTCCACGAAGGAACCTTGACGAGTTCAGTAGATAAGGTCAGCAATGGTACGGCGAGAGCACGTAGTTTCTTCTATTTTCGGCTCCTTTTTTTCTCCTACGAGTAACAAGAACGTCGTACAGGCCAGTGAAAACAGGTTAAACGAGACTCGTCAGTGAACCTTCCCGAGAAAAGACGTAATTGATTACGCAGCGAATGCGCGAGTACGCTCGCTATCTCCTCTCTTTATATTCATATCGCTTTTACCTTCGCTTCGATTTTTCGTCCTCGAGCGACAACGTATTCATGCTCTGGCTCCTTCATCTGCTACTTCTACCCGCCCGTCCTTCGATACGTTTGCGCACACACCTTCGACACAAAGACGCGGCTGAAGAAAAAAGCAGCGCGTAGTCGAGAAGGGGACCCAAGAGGGAGCGAGCGAAATAGTAGAGAGAGAGAGAGAGAGAGAGAGAGAGAACAAAGAGTCGCGTCGCGTGGGCGTTTATGATCTCGAGTTCAGTGCTTTCTTATGCCGTGCTGATGGGGAGAAGGTGTATGGCTGACAGAGGTCACCAGACAAAAGCAGCTCTTTTGCGTGTTTTGCGAAAATTATCTCATCGCAGTGCGACTGGAATTCCAATTCTACAAATATCTGCTACTACTATGAAAATCACAAAGTAAGCGTAGAGCAGTTTATTGAAAATTCACGAACGCGATTGCAACGGTAAGTAAGCTCGTGCTCTAGTTTCTAATTCTGAGCGGAAGCTTGCGATTGAGAATATTCGCTTAAACCTATATCCACATAAATACTAGCGCAGCAAAAAGGACTCGCGTGCACGCGCGCGTAATCGACTCGCACTCGATCCCCTTCCCTTTTATTTCACACATTCGGTATCAAGGTCGCTTGGTCTCGGGAGCAGCAGTTTGCACAAAGAGCATTCCAGGAATTGCGCCTCTCTCTCTCTCTCTCTCTCTCTCTCACACACACGCACACACACATACACACGTACACTTACTCCTCGTCTGAGCAGCGCGCAGAGGAAGAAGGGAAGGGACTCGAAGAGGCACACAGCGAAAGGTAGGGATGCATGCAAAGAAGAAAGAGAGAGAATGAAAGAAAGAAAGAATGAGAGAGAGATAGATTGAGAGAGAGAGAGAGAGAGAAAGAGAGAGAGAAGGCGCACTTGGCTCGTTGCATAAGAGTGCAACGGTTGTTTTCGTCCTCACTTTCTGCAGCGCTGCATCAAGTGCTTCTCTCTCCGTGTCTTTCTCCGGCCTTTCTTCTTCCTGTGCAGTGCACACAAGAAAGAGAGATTATATTCAAGCTTTGTGCCAACGAAGAAGACGACGACGACGTAGTAGCCGGGAGCAATGAGCCCCGTTTCGTGGATTAAAGAGTGTCAGGGACGCAAAAATGCCGCGGAAACGACGAGGTCGCGAGACGTCTGCCGCTATGTTATTTTAAAAGGGTCGAGAAAGAGACATACAGTTTTAGACGATATTTCAACGGTGCATATGCCGTTGATGAACGGTCGACGAGTACACGGAGCTTTCGAAAGCTCGTTACAGCGTCTGAAACGCGCGACACTAATCTTTATTCATAGAACCGAAATAAAAATTTGCTAATTGAGTTTTGCACTTTACATTCAAGCAGGCTTGTTCGTCCGCGAAGAAGAAAGGGACGAACGGAAGGATGTATCGCACCGCAGAAATAATGCAGCGTTACGTTTATTATTAGCCGACCGCAACGATTGCGAAACAATCGAGCTCGACTCGCGCATAAGCGCCGACTGCCGAGAGATAAGAAGCGAGGCGCCTTTATCGTTCCTTATAATGCCCTGCAGTTTGTCTTTCTTTCCTTTTTTTAATCTCCGTTGCTGCAACGCACGCGTGTGCATATGCATGCGCATTTTCTCGGCGTAACGCATTCCGCGAGAGCGAACGTTATTTTTATGGCGCTTACAACGCGTTGTTCATTGGATAGTTAACTTCTTTTGTTTTATGTCGCCGATAAGCTAGTGGGAAATTCATTGCCGAGAAAGGTATATAGTCACACGGATCAAATATCTTCATTCATCACTGTATACACGATATGTATATATATTTGATATTTATCGTGACGGGCTTTCAATGGGCATTTGGAACATCGATTTTTTCAGATTGAATAATCGATCGATAGGCCTTGCTCTCGCGAGCTTTATTCCTTGTCAAACATCGACGGGACTCCGGCTACATATCGTAATAATGCGTAAGAAACATAGCAGTTCTGTCGCTAGCACAAATGCAGCAATTATCAGTGTTGACCTTCTGCACTTACATAAACTCGCGTATCATTGGGCACTGATCGGTAAAAACACTGCGAGCTTCGCGATTTCTTTCTATCGCTCTGGTCAATGTCCTATTCGATAGATTGCATGCGAAGACCAAGCGAATGTACGTAGTTGCATCATCTCGAAAATTTCGATTCCAAAATCAATACACGAGCGATCAGTGCGTAAAAATAAAACTGTTGATTAATGAATGTTTCCGCCGCGATCTCGAGAGTACTTGTTATAAAAAGCCAGCTGTTCTAAGTAAACGATTTTATAAAGGTTTTCGAATATCCGTTGTGCAAGAGCTCTCGATACGAGGATGTGAACTCGCAAGTTGATACATGAATTATGAGAACGAAACTACGAGAGATAAGTAAGTTCCTTCGGAACGAGAGCCTAATTTATAATGCATATTCTTTGCGCAAACAAAGTTGTGTACCAAGTCTAAGCAGCTTATGCATCAGTCGTGTGGGCTGATTCCGTTTTGAAAGTCGATAATAAAAGCGTAATGGGAAGGGAAGAGTAGCTGCAGCAACAGTAGCAATGTAGCACTCTCCCCTCGTTGTTGGTGATAAATCACAAGGCATTCTCTCAGTGCTCTCGATTACGACTGATTGCAGCCTTCTCTATGACACAAGAACCTATTAACCGAGTATTGCATAATCGCACTGCTGTAGGCACTGTTATAGCACCCCGATACGCTTGTGTGTACAATTGTACATGGACTCGTGAGTTGCACAGCGCGAGCTCTTTAACTCGTCTCTGTGCTGGAACGACCTCCGCCGTCTAAGAGGGTAAGAAGAGAGACGGGTCGAACACGGCAGATGCGGAGACGGTAGTCCCGATCGAATCGGCTCTCCAATTTGTCAGACGCTCTCTGTTTCTCTGCTATATTGTCATAAATTATTTCATTCTCGTACGAGCAAGTGCACGAAACGTGTCCTTATACATCGCGAAGGCTATAGTAGCGCACAAAAATAGAGACAGATGCGGGCACGCCTCTGGCAAACGAACGGAATTGAGCGGTGTGTTATATTAGCGGCTGCTGCAGCGACGGAACCGCAAACACAAATCGAGCCGACAGCGGCGTTACAGCAGGCGAACAGGCGAACAGGCGAACGCGGAACGAGGGGAGGGGCAGGAGGTTAGTACCACTGGAGCGCTGGCCGCGTGACCTTGTGCATATGTTCTGCACGTCCCTCTCTCTCTTTCTCTCTCTCTCTCTCTCTCGCTCTCTCACTCTTCCTCTCGTATAGAGTACACATGCTGCACGAAGCTTCGTTTGGCCAGAAGTATAAATATCCTCCACTCCCTTCGACGCAGCTTTCGGAACATAGGTCTCTGATAGGAGCAAAAAGTTCATCAGCCTACTGCGTCGTACGGGGAAAGTACATAAAAATATGAATAATTTCCGTAGCGGGTACGCTCAGCGAGAGGGCCCAAGATAAGATAGGGGGATACTGCGTATGGGCATGCGTGGACTGCGAACGCAAAAGACCAGGCGACGAGAGCGCGAGGGAGAACAAGGATGCAAGAAGGAGCCAGCAGCAATGATATTGAAGCCGAGCACGCGCTTTTTCTTTGTTATTTCCTCGGATTGCTTTATTTTTAATTTCGCGCGAGTTACACGCATACGTGCATGTACGTATGCACACGCATACTGGAGAAGCGAATGTCCCTGATTTTATCTCTCTTATGAGAGCGAAAAAGTCGAAGGAAATAAAAAAGAACGTTACGCCGAGAGAAGGAGTAATTTGTTGTAATGCAGTGCGGCGCACCGGCGCACGGGCGCACCGGTGCACCTTGGGACTGGAAGGTGCTGCGCGCCACCAAGGTCTCTCGAGGGAGAGATGAATCGATCGACTACAGCCCGGGTTGAAGAACGCTATAGAGGTCGCGAGTTTCGAGCCTTTTTTTTCAAATGCGGCTGCATGCTCGCGGAGGCGATCGCTACCGAGCAATCGTTAACGCTGTGGCAAGTTCAAAGCGAGTATAATATACGAGAGGAGATTATCGAAAGCTACATCCTGCTCGGAGCAAAGGAGAAGAATGCATTACTATTATACGCGTACGAAGGAAGAGTGAAAACGACGCGATCAAAGAACCGATGATCTCACATCGGAAGAATGTCGCTCGCGCCGCCCGCCGACTGCCTCTGCCCCTGTAAGTCTTCGCCGAAAAGGTTCGTCCGTGCATTGACTCCTGCGCTCGGGCCGGTTCTATGCAGTTCGCGCACGCCCATCGGGCTTCTTTTTCGCCTTCGCCTTCGCCGTTGCCTTCGCCGTTGCCTTCGCCGTTGCCTTCGCCGTTGCCTTCGCCGTTGCCTTCGCCTTCCTCTTCTTTTCTCCTAATACGTACTTTTTGCTTGTTTTTCAGCTTCGCTGAAAAGGAGATCCCCGAAATGCTTAGTTTTTTGCGAGCGCTCGTAGGCCTCCATTAGAAAGTATAATGTGCACGCTCGTGCTCATGGGTGCAATATCGCCTGGTTGTAGACAAACGCCAGTTCGAAAAGCTACTATCGCGCGATTAATCTCTACCTATGCGTATAATAGGCAGCTGCCGCAATAAACCTCGAGTGGTTTAAAGCGACAGTCGAAGAATTCGCGCTACGAGCCCGAATTGATGCTCGCGCAGACGCAGAAACGCGCGAGAACCCGTGCTCGCAAAAAGTCCACTGCGAATTGCAACGGCAACGAGTTCGAAATAATGAGACGAGTAATCGTGGATGTGCGCGCTAGAGAGGGAGGACACAGGAAAAGGGGAGGAGTTGCGCCGACGATCTCACGGTAATAATAAATGTTACTCATCGCGGATAAAGCCGAGCAAGCTCGATTGCGAAATTGCCGTGAATCACGTCGGCAGCGCAGTGACGCGACCGGGACAACCTATTGATGCACGAGTAATTTTCAATTTTTCTCACTCAAAATCCAGCAAGAGATGGGATCTACTAGAGGGATCTACTTTGGATATCTACTAGAGGGAAATCGGCAGGGCTCCGGGAAACTCAAGTAGTATGAGTCACGCTTATTGCGGACAAATCAGTGCTGATAAAGTGATCAAGCGTGAAAAAAGACTTGGGTTCGGGAACCTCGGAGTTCAAAAAAAGCACTCTTCCGCTCTCGCTATCTCTCTCTCTCTCTCTCTCTCTCTCTCTCTCTCTCTCTCTCCCTCCCTGATGACGATCATTCAATCGTCCAGCGGAGTCTTTGCCAACATAGGCGGAGTAAACTAGAAAAAAGCGTCAAAAATAGTCGTCCAGTAAACAAATACCTACAACGATGTGGGATCGATTTGGTCTCGATAGACCACGCTTAGCTCGTAGCAAGAAAGACAATGTACCAGAGGAGCATACGAAGAAGGAAGTGTTGCTTCTGAGAAATCTGTCGCGCGGAGCTCCGTGACCTTTACTAATACGCCCTCCTCTCTCCGCAGGCCATCGAAAACTCAAATTCGAGAGAGAGAGAGAGAGAGAGACGAAAGAGAGGTACACAAAGAAAGAAAGGGAACTGACGAGCCGATTAAATTGCGCAGCTGCGAGAGAGTTCGGAGTCGTTGCACGAACGACCTTGAAATCGACTCACCGATAATGGGCGCATATAGCCCCGAGCTCACACTCTCTGACTCTGCCCCTTCCTCCTTCTCTTTCGCGCTCTCTCTCTCTCTCTCTCTCTCCCTTTCTCTCTCTCTCTCTTTCGTTCTCGCAACTTTTTGGTTCGCTCGATTACGTTTTCGCAGCCAAAGTTCGATGTCACTGCCACTCTCGGTAATCGATAATTATCGCGCCGCTCTGCGCGTGACGAATTGCTACTAGGCTATGCGAAGAAGGGGCAGAGACTGATGACTTTGAGGCGTATTTGTGTATACCTACGCTTGATGCGTGGGCGAAGACGATAAATTGTACGACGCGCGGAATTTTCGAAGAACAGCCGAGCAGGATAATAATCGGTAAAAATTTTTCAAGTGCCTTATTTCTTGCTTATAATCGCGCTTCGCGTAAAACATTTAGCCGCAATAGGCACTCGCGCATAATTACTAAGCTTTTAGAAACTAAAAAAAGTGACTGAAACTCGAATGAGTATTTACTTTGTTGCCGACAGCTTCATAATCCGCTAATAAACTTTTATCTGCAATCATTTGCTGCCTGGGTATATACATAATTATGAACTTCTCGGGAGCACCACTTTGCATATTACTAATTCGCTGGATTTCTCACCAACGCGCTTACATAAATACCTTAGTTCACAAAATAAAATCTTCCGTAAAACAGTAATAAAGCGTTTTACGATCTCTCTCGTTATGCATACTCGTCTATTTATTTATTTATTAATTTGTGCATATATTTATGTATTTATCCTGCGGTGCGTCTAATTTAATTTCTAACGAATAACGTATCCCCGATTATCCTCGCATTTGGAAAGAAAAGCAAATGCGCGATTCGCGAAAAGCATCGATAAAAGCCACTCAGATTTTGAGTAAAAACAATCGTCTAATAACAAGAATATCGCAGTGCTCAGTGTAGCGATACACTCACACAGTGCTCACTTTATATAAGCATGATGTGTGTTTGCTTGCCGGTGGCAGAGGGAGGACAGGCTTACGCGATAGAGCTAGGTGCAATGCTCGCGGGCGCGTGTTGCACAAACAGCTCTCTCCCTCCCAGCGTCCGCCGGCTCGAAGCAGCCAAGGTCACCCGGGTAATGTCCCGATGCCCCCTATGCAGGACAAATTCAGCGCGTTCACGTTCGCTCCGAAAGCTCGAACGCTGTGGTGGGGCGCTTCGACTGCTGTCTCTCTCTCTCTATCTCTCTCTCTCTAACCTCCTCTTTCTCCTGCTTGCGATTCTCTCCTCGGCTCGCAAACTTTACTGCTGCGCGCACGTCTATCTGTATGTGTATCTGTGTGAAGTCGTATCGTTTATGCACACACTCAAGTCGATTTGCCGAAAAAATATCGATTCGACGTAGCGGACCAACTATGTGTATAAGAGAAAGGAATGATCGTTTTTTTCCATGTATTTTAGTCTAAAGGATTTATAAGCTTATATGCAACAGCAGGATAATATATTTTTTTATCGCAGTAGGTTTGATCGAAGATCATTAGGACAATGTAAATGGAATTTCAAGTTTTGAAGATTATCCAAGGAGAAACAATTTTGAAATTAACGCGTGATGCGCTGTATATGTATAACTAAAGCAATTAAAGACTTTATGAGTAGAAGTATACACGACCATGACAGTCTGGAGAGCAACGACATTTGTGAAAATAGCATTTTAATACAAGGCGAAAATGAGATTACATCGACTGTCCACCCCCCTTGATTATTATTCCGATTAAAATTATGAGTTTATTCTTATCGATCACGCAACTGTTAAAGTATGCATGTTGAATACCCACACAACTGAATCGGCCAATACAGCGGATACCTCTGCAACTGCAATATCACATTTATTGGCATTAAATCAACTAATCGGTTTATCAAAAATTTGCTTAGATTTCTCGGGTAAACAATGAATCAAGCTTTCTCAGATATTTCCACGACGACTCGGTGATTATACTTGCTAACAAATAAACATTAACAAAAAAACAAGCAAATTTAAAAAAATCTACTCCTCTTGACGATAAGTCATACAGAAAAACTCGAGCAAAGTTCGGAAGATATGGAGCGCGGTGAATGTAAGCAGATAGAAATCGAATTTCGCAAAAAGCATTACATGTAATGCATTCGATATCGATCTACTTGTCAAAGGTTCCACTTTTACATTATTCTTTTGTACAATAAATATATCAAATTTGCGACGTTTGAAAAAAATCTGCAGCACACGATCAAAACGAGCGACGAAAAGTTTAGAATATATATTTTTGCATCGTTCCCGCTATTTCATTTTAATAATTAATTGCGAATACATCGCGATTTTACTACCAAAGTACCAAAGTACCATCTGCTACTGGAGCTAAAAGCTTCTCCCACTATTTAATGTTGTTCTAGGTATGTGGATTTTATTTAAATTTTTAGCACCTGTTATAATTTCTGTTTAAGTATTATGTTCGAAGAGTTTTGTAATTCTCACACGTGTCTCGTTGCATAAGCCGCTATGTGTACTCGAATACCTTATCAAAATCACTAATGCATTAGTCTTTGAATTAAATTTATATAGTAGAAGGCCTTCAATAATTCGATTTAATGTTTCTAGTGCAAAGTTTGAATGGATATAATTATCGGTTGAATCTACGCCTTTGAGACTTGCATAATCCATCCTAACGTAGAACAGAATTTCAGTTTTGAATCAGACAGAAGTCGCTTAATTTATTCTCATAAGGAAATTGTTCCTTAATTTTATGATATGCGAGAGAATAATATATTGCAGTTGATAAAATTGTTTTGATAAAAAAATGTTTAATTGTTTATGAATGGAATTGAAAGATATAATTTTAGATTATGAGAGAATATTTGAATAGACGGAGAAGAGTGAGACGATTATGCAACGAAACAGCCCACGAAGAACAAATGAATCACGTTGTCATATCGGTGCCTCTGTCTCGGCCTCTGCCTCGGCCTCTGCTCTCTTCTGTATGCCCAATCATCGACACGGACGAAGCATTAAGCGACGTTAGAACAAACTTTGCCTTGCGCAACCCCTAAATGTTATGAAGCACCTACTTAAATAGTATATTATATTTGAATAGTAGCTGACATTGTAAGAAGGAAGTATGTGCACACTTGTACCGCCAGTCTTCGCTTGACACTATTATATGTTGACAGTTTAACGACTGAATAATCGACTACTATTCTACCTTAACTTCATAAATGAAGCGTAATCGTGTTTGTTCACGTATTCTTCTGCTGACGCATATCTTTCATTTATGAGTTTTATACTAAATTCCACAGAGTTATTGTTGCGATAAATGTAAGGTTATTGACTGTTGAGAAAAATCATTACGTACACGACTCTGTGATAATAATTCTATGAAATTGCATAAAAACGTTGAGCGAAGGCGAACGGCAAGTGACACATACAGGAAAAGATTCGTATTGTTTTTCCTCGTTAATTGCACCTTGAAACTCCTTTCTATCTTCTATGTGTGGCAATTTATGCAGGTCGTTGGTTAAAATGTAAGCATGAATCTCTTGTTGATTAAGAGTATCGAGCACAATGTGTATAAGTTAGCGCGCATGTCTCATGCAACGCCGGAAGTAATTAGTCACGCGTATCTTTTGAGTCAGCCCTGCACGGCTTTACAACACGGAGCGTACAAAACGCGAATCAAGATTAATTTAGTGAAAAGTTGCGAGCTCGGAACATCTTACAGCAGGTTTCGTACTCTTCTTTTGCAGCACATCCTGTCACTATGAGTGTACGCTAAAAATGACAAGTAGAAACAAAATCGCGCGGCCAAGGCGAATCTTGTCTAAAATTAAAAGGAAAATCACCGAAGCTCCTGTCAAATATGCCGTGCACACTTTTTGACTTTTCAACCGATTGCGTTATCGGCAAATGAAACAATACGCATACATAGTTGCATCATTACGTATGTAAAAATAAATGCACAGTTGAGCTCTATTATAGCGCCGATCAATAATAAAACTCGTGTATAATCTCCCTTCGATGTATTATCACAAAAGAATGATCTTATAGCTGGAATAATCGAAAATAAAATAAATCCTCGCGCACTCAATAAGCCATTGTGAAACAACAAGCAGCGGCGCTTTGTCCTCTCATTGTCATCGACGTTCTTTTGTCGCGCATAAGATGCAGCTGTATATCTGTATGTCTGTGTATGTGTACAGGGAGTTGACATGCTCGCAAATTTCGTAACCAAACATTTCTCGACTCTGTTATCTCGCGCGTATCGGACTTCACCTCGTTTTATCTGTCAAAGAAGAGCGAATGCAGCAATCGATTTTACTCGCGAGACGGGCAGATTAAAGCAAGTCACACTCCCGAGTCAGCGTAATCGTCGCGATTATTCTGCAATTTTCCTTTTCCTCGTATGCACGTGTATTCGTACATTTATTTATGAGATTATCGCGTTGAGGGACGCGTATTATGAAACTCAAATACGACAATGTCGAAGCTAATAAAAACGCTTCATCCCTGTATGGGTCGGGCGAAAATCAGTTATTGCGACGGGAGGCTATTTTTGCACACGCAAGCGCGCTCTATTCGACGATGCGTTCCTGAACGTGCGACGACCTTATATTCGCAAACGTCAGACAGGGTTTATGACATGTAGCCTAGCAACTGATCACATTTTTAAAACGTTTCGTTAGTTTCAACTGACCTCCTGCCTTTTTATATATCGTGTCACGAGGTGATTATAACTGCTAAAAAAAAGATTCAACATCCGACAAGTTTTACGTACAAATATTATTCTTATATATCCCCGAAAAACGCAGATTAGAAATGTTTCGCAAACTTCATTACTACGCAATGATGATCAGAATATCAAGAACGTAAGTTTATTCTTACCTTGTCGAAAGAGATGCGATAAAACAAATGCCGATTCTGTAATGCACAGCATCTTCTATTTGATATGCCGTTGGCGTTCCTGTACTGGCTCGTAAATTTTCGAATGGAACAGAGAGCTAAGCCATGACCTGACTTCATCGCTCAGAAAATACGATTTTTTTACATCTGTACAATTTTTTTCGAAAGTAATAATAAAATAGCATGATCCGTAGTTTGCATCACACGCAAGTTTTATACACCCGATTTATGTAGTTTATGGAAAAGAAAGGTATTTTTAATATTATAGAAAATACTATAAAAATGGAATGTTATTAACTTCTAACAGCATTCGTTGGCGTCGCGATATAATTTTGACCTTCTGGCAAGAATCGACAATTTTTTCTATTCAAATAAAAGCTTTAATTCATGCCTCGTTAGAATGCTTGCCGCACAAACAGATTAGTTATTTCCAAACTATAAATAGAGAGAGAGAGAGAGTGATTTAGGTTTGTTTGAGAGTCAAAATAAAAATCTGTCAAAATGTATTTAAAGATGAATTTAGATATTTTTTAAATAACGCATATTATTCGAAAAAAATGTTTCTTCTCAGCCACGCGTTTCGCACCCTTCGAAAAGACTTCGCTATTCTTACCCAATGGACTGGACGTCCTACGATTATTCGCCAATTGTCCGATTAAATCGTCAGTTTTGTAGACGCATCATCCCGTGGAGGCACAGCCTCACCTTCGTGAACGAGCAGGAAACATCGGGCAAATGCCGGCGAATCGGCTGGTAATTAGCCGGGTATCAGCTGCCGGCACAGCGATAACAAGATACACATCGAGAGGAGAGGCAAGCGATGTGAAAACGAGGCCAGAGCGGAGGAATCATAATAACCTCTCTCTTTCTCTCTGTCCGTTTATTCGGCATGGCCTCTACACACGTATGCGCGCATTTGTTCGCACTCGAGCTTGCGCAGGTTCAAGGGGTTGACCTTGAATTGTCACTGACCTGTTCTCGAGCGCGTCGAGAGCGAGAGTATAATGCAAAAGATCGCTCTCTCTCTCTCTCTCTCTCTCTCACTCGCGCGCGCGCAGTGATATTTTGAAAATCAAAAGTATCGTACGCGGACTCGGTGCGTATATATACGAGAGCGAAATAGCTATTCCGCGCTCACATATGCATCTGTATGTATATATGTATAGTTACTATCTTCGGTTGACCTTGCTTTGTCACTGACCTGTCCCAGCCGTCCGACAACTTCGCCGGTGGTCATAGAGAACGACTGTGTACGTGGATGTTTCTTACTGCATGTTGGTTCTGAATTTTTTGCAAACATTTACTGCACTAGACACTATATACTTATACCGAGCGCATTTATTGAAAGAAAATAAGAGAGAGGAAGCAAGGACCGCTAGTGAGTACGTACCGAGCAACCTCAGTGACACTAAAAATAAGTTAGTTTTCCACTGCCGTCTTTAGACGGAGAGCCCATTTCCATGATTATTCGCATTAGCAGTTTTTTTAAGTTTTTTTTTCATGACTTCACTGCTGCACTATAACGTTTGCTTGCATATCTTACATTTATGCGAGTATTATCTCAGTTCAAGCTATTAACACGAATGATTACTGGTGGGGTAATGTTCATTTGCAATTTTCCCGCAGTGTAATGTATAGCCTCTGCTGAAATACAAAGATTACGCATACACATATTGTGCTACAGTGATTTTTTTATAAATCATTGTATCAGCTGTGTGTAGAAGTTTTCTCGTACCATTGCAACAAAGAAGCAATAACCGGTATAGTGTAATTACATAGCCGTGATCTTATTCACATGGTGCATTACAAGGTATCGGTTCTCTGGGTTAACGTAGACAATCTTCGAGTTAATGCGAAACGATTTTCCAGAAATGAAAACGAACGCGCGGCGAGCGTGATATATTAGAATGCGAAAATAAAATTAATCTCGCAAACGCGTATAAACGTGCGTCGCGCTGGATTAGCGGATTTCCTCCGCAAAATTCACGACAACGCCATATCAGCCGTGAAAGTATCCGACTCTCCAAATTTCCCAACTCACTCCGGCGAGTAGCACTTTATTACGGATAAATGAGCAAGTTTATTGCGCCGCTCACAAAGATTTGCCGAGTGCACGGATGCTCTCTCGTGTATGGACAGGCAGAAATAGCTCGAGTCTGTGTGCTCCCGTTCTCGAGAATCGCGTGCGGCTCTCGGCCGAGCAACAAAGGAGACACGAGACTTTCCTCCTATATCGTCGCCAGACAAGACCGAAAAGAAAGAAGAGCTGCGTGTATATCTACGCCTGTCACGTGAGAGAGACTTCAAGTGACGCAAACGCTCGCGATGTGCATCGCTTTAATTTCGCGCAACTTTTTCGTCAATTGCACTACTTCAGGTGAATCATGGGGAAACTTTCGTGAATAATCAGAGTAGCCTTGAACAATCATAAATATACGCGTTTATTGTCCTCTTTAAGATCATTCAAAGTCTGTAACTGATCCTAGGTCTGCAGTATTTGTAGACAAAAATCATTGCTATACTTCCTTTTCATAAAATAGTTTCTATATAAATTATTGCGATTCTCAATAATACTCGATATGCGTCGTGAAGTGCCATTGCTATTAAAGCTCGAGTATTGCTCAAATCATTACTCTCTTAAAAAATATTGGCTTATAATTATAAACGAGAGACGATCCGCAATCCGTCAGAGGAATTAATTAATTCAAGAAGTCGAAACTATTACAACCGAAGCTGCATATGCACACGGGATATCATGCGGGATCCGTAAACATCAGTCAATTAAATGAGCGAGCTTGAAATCGATAACAATTAGCGCTGCTCGCTAATGTTGCGCTTTATAAATTTCTAACGGTGGTCTCTAACATGACAGTTGCTTCGGAACTTGAAACTTCTCCGCCGCGCTAGTTTGCAGAGATTATCGCGATGCGCAGATGCGCAGAGATTATGCGAGGCAAAGATTTTCTTCCCGATGTACATCTACTCTCTAGAAATTAATTAGAACCCTGAAAACGTATCGCGATGCTACAGCAAACTTGTTGCAGCCAATTTCATGCGTGCATGCTGCTCGTGAGTCAGTGAACTTTTAATGTCCCTTGTTGAAAATTGCCGAGCTCAGCTTTGGTTAATCAACTGGACTTCTTAATTGACTGTCGAAACGATGTAGTCGAGAGCATTACATTCCACTAATTACATACATTAAGTAACCATCGTTTGATTTATTATTTTCAAAATCACTAAAATGATCGACGAGGAATAATAACTTATGAAGCTGCAAAAATGGGACTCACAGTGCATACGAAATCAGCTACGATTCCCTCGAAATGTCAAGTCATTTTGATGGAATACTTACACTTATAAAATCGAGCAACGATCCGGAAAAGACCTACTATTCTATCTCTGATGGTTGCGACTCACACGTGTATACCATTGCATATTTCCAAGTGTCTCACGTGGACTTCGCACGAGACTTGGAGGTCGTTCAGTCATTATGATCCCGAGTTGCGAAACCTGGCCGATGCCGTGTGCAGGACACGCAGTCGCTATCGTCGATGAGCCGCTATACTGGTACTATTCCCAGCCTCGGCTCACGTGGTGCTGAATTAAAGAAAAAAATCTTAAAACTTTAAAAGACTTTATTCTCTATATAGTGTAATTAAACTATTTTATTATATCGATAATATCGTTCCAAAGAATACTCATGTTAATAAATTCTTTCAGATCTTGACAACCGATTAATTACATTGATTAAAACTTAATTTAAATTTGTACTGGCGATATTCTATTCGAGCGTTTGTTTGTGATCAAAGGAACAATGACATAACCGCGAGAACGAAACGTGACACTGCAACACAGTTTAATTTTATGAACATTAAAGTTAAAGTCACATTGCAATAACACGTGATCGACAAAATAATCGGGAATCATAAAGTCTGTTAAACAAGTCAATTTATCTCACATTATCGATTTTCACAGTAGCGTAATGAGCTTCCAGTACTAAATATAGGCGGATCGAGATTACAATTTTAGTTTAATTTCGTTCCGATTTGATTCGACCATTGCGAATTTCCATATGTCATTCGCTGGATGCACGCAACTTAATTACACTCAGAACATATGAAGCAATTAATTCACCTACTGGAATTCTATTCCTCGAAAATGCCTCACCGAAATCGAAAATGATCGATATTGGTCGCAAAGCAGTGCATTAATCGGATAAGGCGTGGTACGCGACAGCCGTTCTCGAAAGGGATTCGAACCCCTTTCCGAAAATCAAAGGGAATAATCCTAACGTTATTTTACGCTGTCGATGTAAAGCAGCCGAAATACTGACATTCGACGCATCTGGCGTAGTCAGACTATGCACTCCAGTATTAATAAATATATAGAGGTCATTGACATGCAGAACGACAAGAAATACGTGAACATTTCCATTGGCTAGAATATTAATGAACATTACTATTTTCGAGGGTGAAATTCTTCTAATAAGAGAATGCAATTAACTAAATTCATACTATTCTCGTCGTTTCATTTTCCGGTCCAGGAAATTTTTTTTAATCTCGAAAAGAGAGATTCAGAAAGCGGCCCCCGACTCGTGTGAGTCCAGTGTGGGTTACGTAACACGGGAGAGTTTGGTTCGTTTATTATCCCTAATTTCTTGCCTTTGTTTACAGCTATGCTGAGTAACGTGACTTTCTAAAATTAGTCCCATGGATATACTTCCTCGAGTACTTGCAGAGTAAGTATTTGACTGACGTCAATAAGAAACAGCGCTTTAAATCACGGGGATATATCGAATATGCTTCGTTAAGCTCGTTTTCGCATCTTTGTAACTTTCTTTACAACCAATAACTTGTATATTGCGTGTGTTCGAATCGATTATTATCTTCATATTATATTGAACATGCGTGTTACCGTTTTTTAGTGTAATTTATATCAGAAATGTCAATGTATTAGCTTCCGAAAACTATTTACCTTGCAGATTTTCTGCGTTACGTCAATATACTTCCTCCTCGTTATAAACTAATTTCACGAAACATAAACAAATAACTTAACGAGCAATTATTCAACGCAGTTTCTCGCGTATTCTATATGTATCTAAATATCGAGACCGCGCGAAAACAAATTATTTAGCAAAACTTAAATTTAGTTCTAAATTTAAGAACGCCGTAAAAAGTCTCTTGCAATAAAGGGGCCGAGAAAAGGCGTGGATTCACTGCACTCCTTTCCGAGGAGAAAAAGCAACATCGGTACGCCAGCGACAAAGGTCGAAAACGGTCTGTTGCCCCAACGAGCGTTAGCGTCGTCGACGATGGAACGCCACATTGGCAACGAGATGTAATACGCGCTGGTACTCGTATACGCTTCGAGACTTCGCGCGAGAAAGGCTCATCTCTGGGTGCATCGGCGAGACTTTTCACTCGTGGATTGCGCGAACGAGAGGGAAAGGGACGCAATGGTATAAGGACTTAAGTGAGAGTTGGTTGGCCTGCACAGATGAGGAAAGATGTTTTCACGACTTGCGATCTTTGCGACTTGGGTGTCGTGCAATAGATTCTCAATTTTTCTGAGAAACGACGTGAATTATCCACGACGAACTACGTAATATTTACGCGAAGGTTTCTTTTTATTAGATAAGTTACATCCATTGTGCGCATCTCCGCGCAGGGTATGAAAATGTGAAACGACAAGCGATAGCAACTGCAGATACGTTCTCGACTGCAAACGCGTTAAAATACGATGCAGTCATAGCAGCTATCCGAGCAAGCGTCGGAAGCGTTTCCGGTTTCGTTCCACGAAGCCCACAGTCCATGACATAACTACTATTGCTGCATCAGGGGAATATATTATACTGCACTCGATACCGGCAATTTTTTTTATTTGCACAACAGCTTATAGCTTATACTTTGCGGCTGGCGTACAGTTTCTGCAACTGCGACACCTTTGGAAAATCGACGAAAATTCAATGTTTTCAAAATCACTTTCCATTAATTTTTTGCTGAACTACCTGCAATAGATCGAACATAAAGTATCAATTTAATGATTATCCGTAAAGACTCAAAACCGTTATTTTCTAGTGCGAACGGTAAAAAGCGAGTAATTTGACATTTAGAAATTATCCTCTTGAGATTAGAGCCAACAAGTATCAGCAAAAACAACAAACTAGGCGACATGCCGTTGCAATCCAACTTTCTTCTCGCAATCAAAACAAAAATAGCATCAACTTCAATCGTTATCAGTCCATAATTGAACAAATTAAAATATGTCTGACAGAATTCAAACCAGCGATTAATATAGTTACATGTGCGTAGATTATTCACTTAAACCAAATAATTACAAGTCCACTGCAATAAGCTTATATTCTTCCCTTCTTTTTCAATCAAAGTTCCGCTATATCGCGCTTTTAAATACAGAGCTTTCCATTAAATGAGCACACTTCTGTATTGTAAAAAAGATATAAGATGTTACAAATTGTAATATAATTCATCCGCGCGATGACCCAGAACGCAATCTATGTACACTATATTTGTAATTGCTAAAAATAGAATCAATTTCATTAGTCGACGTTGGAATGAAAATTTGTATTAAATTCTGGAAACTTAGAGGAAAGCTCCTGTCGATTAGAATTGACACACATAGCCGCTGATCAGCGTGTATCTGAATGGAGTAATGCAAAAACATTAAGAGTAGAATAGATTAGACGAGTGTGAAAACAGTAAATACCACGCGAGCCTCTTTCTCTTTTGCTTATGTGCAGTAGACGCTGTTGTGTACGACGATCGGACAAGGGACAGTGTCAGTGGCCTTGCCGCTTTCTGCGACCTACTTTTCCACCTCTTTCTCTTCTTCTGCGATGCTGAACGTCCGACACGAGGGTATAAGTCTTAACAAATGATATTTTAATGCCATTTTTAAAAAAAAGTGATAGAGTTCGGGAGATAAGCACTGTACTGCTTATTCATTTGAAGGACGAGTAAAAATATTAAGGAAAGGAAAAAATTCGGGAATCGAAGCTGTCGAAAAATAAGCGAAGAAATCGCGATGACGATCAAATCGGAAATAACAGGTAGGACGTTTACCTCATATATCCGATCCAACTTTCAATGAAAGCGGAAAATTTGATAACGTCATCTCGCAAAAATGAGTAATCCTGCGCGGAGGCCGAACTTTCTATCTTGTTTTGCTTCTTCCTTGAGGAAACTGTAATAACAACATTCTTTGCTAAGCTAAAATGCTTTTTCTGCAGTTAATATAAATCATGCTTTAATACAAAATCCAATGTTGTGTAAAAATGTTAATATTCTGTGTAAATTTGTCTGAACAAGTAAAAAGTCTTAATCTAAAAAATGATTTTTCTATTCTTACCGAATTAGCATAATACTACCGTATCCAAAGTTAATAGTAAAGAACAATGACGTGTTCTGATACTTAAGTTGAAAGATAGCTTGAGGAGGAAGTGTAAATAGAATTTAGTTTGCAGGAGAAAGGGGGGACTTTTTTCAGGGTCAAAAACCTCGACTGGCATGTATGTTAAGGTGAACGTTTTTTCATTCAGGCGCTCGGAGAAATCTATGGCCCAAAATTTCGCCGGACTCGATGCTTACAAATTCAATAGTTCGGATCTGGATAAGATTGCCAGGGAACAGCATAAGGGGAAAAGTCATTAGATTATTCGAGATCTTGCGCAATCGCAGTATCGATTAACCGTTAGGTCTAGGTTTTCTCCTTTTTTTAGAGGAAAAGTAGTCGATGGAAACTGGATTTATTCAAATGCTTCTACCATTAAATTCAGTTTATGCATTGTGAATTTAAGAGAGAAAAATTAATGATATTTATGGTAGAGGCATTTCCACGCTTCCAAGCTAAGAAATGAAACTTTTCTCATTAATGTGGATTCGCCGACTGTAGAGTGAACGATAACGCAGCCAAGTAGTAAACGCTTGTGTATAAATTCACGAATTGGAGTACAGAAACCATTTAATTTGAAATAACAAAATGTAATAATGCAAAGTATACGTTATGAGGATAATTTTAATTATTTTATTCGTGAATTATCTCAATTAGTACTTAGCGAACTCAAGTTACAATATTCATTAGCTTCCAACCCAGAGGAGTTTCTATCGTTTAATGCTACACCACTAAGAAATTACACGCTTGAAATAAGTCTCAGATATTTAGAGGATCGTAAAACAAAATCCAATTAAGGTCAATGCATCGATTTAACGATAAAAGAAGCTTATCGCAAAATGCGCAACGAATATCCGATAATACAAAAGCCCTCTTCGTTGTCGTTGTATACACGTATGTAACCACATGTATTGACGCGCGCGCGCGCGTGTGTGTGTGTGTGTGTGTGTGTGCACGAGAGCAGCGTCGACCGGCAGGTGTCGGCGACCTCGGCGCGGAAAATTTTCGTCTGGCGTTGCAACTTTTTTTCTAACTCTCTAGCTCGGAGTGTGCACGTAACCACGAGTGGGCGCGATATGCGTGTACACTCGTTGTTCGTTGCGTAAGTTTCCAGGACGAGGAAGGCCAGGCTACTCTCCTTCTCGGGCACTTTAACTTTGGCGCGGACGAGGAAACGCGCTCTCGTAGAGTGCAAGAGGAAACGTAATCCGCGCGAGAAGCCGTTTGTCGAATAGTTTTGGCCATTGCGTACGTACGTACGCTGCTTTAATTTTACCTTTAAAATGTATAATTGCAGCTCCTCGAGGTTGACCGAGGAAGAGAGCTTTACAAGAGTTGACAGTGGGAAGTTATTAGCGTTGACGTGCTGAGTAATTGCCAGTGGGTAGTTTAGGTTTTAGTACCGCGTAAATTCTACGGAATCTTCTAGTGTTTCGCGTGCATTATATAATTTTCCGAATAAAATACTGAAACCGAGTTGTACCGAGGGTTGGATTCCGGCTTTTTTCGCGAACGCGCTTCAAATGCTTGCTTGCACAGTGTTAATTTAATTAATCGACGAATTATTCAAGGATTATTATTATAATTGCGCCTAGGAAATAGTAAGTTTTTCTAATAAGAATGCAGTAAAATCTTATTTTCTTCTAGAGAAACTACTGTGTTCGTTTAATTGATCATCGGCGAAAAACACTTCTTGTTGGAAGAACTGTTTTACTAAAATGTATTTATTATCTTGTTCGGTGATTGCACGTGTACGAGATCAATGAACTTCGGAGAGTTCATCGTTGCATTGGGAAACTTTATTTTTTCAAACGGTCGGCAAACTACGCTCGCTCAGCAGAAAAAAAAATCAACTCTGTATGGCTTTGCTTTGAGGACTGGCACAGCAAACTCGACACTACGCGATGGAGAATATGCGCTATTTTCCTTCGACGCGCTTGAAAAATACAGCAACTTCGACAAAGATTGTGACAAGTCATACATAAGTCCGCGGTCGTCTCCCCGTTGAAATGCTCGAGTTTCAAATATTAGCCCGTACCAGAATACCCGAAGGACAGTGTAATCGCATAGAAGACTATACGCATCTCTATTCTCTCCCTCTCGTATTATTCCCACGTTACGGAGCGTTAACCAGTTATGAAATGCGTTTATAAGGCTCTTTCGCGCGGCTTTCTCGACGCGAAGAAAGTTGGCTCGTTACAGTGCGGCAAGTGCATTCGGAACATTCGAAAGTTCCGCTCGCGCTGCAATTCTATTGAAAATCCGCACGGCGCCGCCGAGCCCGAGACCTAGAAAACGCCGAGGCTAATCCGTCTCCTGACAAGACAATAGCATGCCGGGGATAGATTTTTAACGCTTCTTGAGCTGCTTTTGGCTTCTGTGCATGGGAGGAAAAAGGATCGAGAGAAAGAGAAGCTTCTGGAACTCTCTTGTAACGACGTCGAGTCCGCGATCGACTTTTCTCCTGGATGACCAATGCAGCTGGAGAAAGTAGTGGTTTACAATCTGACTGATGGTGTCCGATTTTCAGGCATTTTTTCGCTTTTTGCCATTGCTTTGAATGACGTTTCTGTTACGGCTTCGCAACGATTACAATTTCGTTTTAGAAAGAAGATTGGGTATTTCATATTTTTTGATTTACGATTGCAAAAAGAGAACAAAAGCGACATCGTAATCGTTCGTCACTGAGAATTTAAAGCTGTACTTATAGCAATCAATTTTTTTCGGTCGATATATTTTCTAAATATTTAGCAGAGTATTATATGATATCTTCGTACTATACAGCAAAAGCTTGCAAGAGTGCACTTTCATATTCAATGTAATGAAATAATACAGAAGCTTCAAAATTCCATCATTTAATTTGTCCTCATTACGGGAATACCTAAGCATACGAAGGAAGCAGAACATCCGGTCTCAAGTAATTCGAGCAGCTGCGAATTATTGTTTTATGTATCGATGATTTAATTGCAAAGTCGCACAGATCAAGTATTACTATTCAACCTACATTCATTTTTTTAATCTGAAATACATTTAAAGTCAAATTAACATTGGATTTCCCCCCAGACATATTTTTTTGAATTACTTGAAACGAAGAAAGTCATTTAATTAGACTTTAAAAATCCTGAAAAAATTAAAGAACGTAAATTGCGAGCACATAAAACACGCTATTTTTTCTCTCTTGACGTATGTATTTATCAGAAGTAAACATTTGAGTATCTATTTCCCTCATAATTGATAATATACTCGTCGAATATAAAATTATTGCTTTTTTGACCGATATTAGTGACTAATTGATCGAATTATGCAACTCGGCAAGCTTGAATATCTCGTCCATTCTTTATATTGTTCTCTTATAAATTATCAAGCAACATTTCAAATTGATATCTGCCACTACTTGCGCGCGCGCGCGCGCGCGAAAACGTTCGGAGAATCGAGTTATATGGCACTTGTTCAGAAGCGAAATCGCTCTCGCTCACGCGAATAATAAACTTTTCAACGACTCTTGATAAATGTGTTTGTTTCTTCGATTCCGCACAAAGTCCCTTCTACATCCAATACTTGCGAATCTCTCGAACGTCTCTCGTAAAGTCCGTACTCCACTTTCGATGGTATTTCGCAAATTCCTTTCCTTACATAAGCTTTCGTCGAAAACTGAGGCAAACAAGCGAATCAAATAATAATAAGTTGTTGTTCGGGGAGAGCGTACGTGAAAGAGAAACTTTGACCTTTTCTCGTCGATGCTTTACAATGTACAAGTATAAGTCAGGCTTACTTTTACGTAGGGTCGTTGTACGTACGTTGCGATTGCGACAGCTCTTTCGCTGCTGCGAAGTATATGTATAGCTATATGGACGTTTGTGTATGGATGAACAGAGTAAACAACTTCCGTTGATGTCGACGAAAATTTCACACCTCGGGAACGATCGCGCACGAGACGAGCAGAGGAGATAGAGAAAGAGACAGAGAAAGAGACAGAGAAAGAGACAGAGAAAGAGACAGAGAAAGAGACAGAGAAAGAGTGAGAGAAAGGGGAAGAGGGTCAACGACTTTCTCCGATTACGAGCCTGTTGCGCGCGCGCGCACGCGTGACACAGGCAGTATGCGCATACGCCGCGATCTGCCGATTATTTTCACCGAATCGCGCAGTGTCATCGACTTTTGCGTTACGATATTATGTACATAAGGAGCGTACGAGTGTGCGCAGAAATTCCGCGTGTATCGGTAAAACGATCCTGGCGTGAAATTTCCTCGCACGGAAAATTTTTAGAAATCATAACGGTCCCCGCCAGCAAAAAAGACCGATGCAAATAGTGAAACCTCAACGAGTACGAGTTTATCTCGTCGTATCGAGGTAATACCGGCAATTGCACGGATTAGCATTTCGCGATAGTTGCATCGGTGAAACTATAACAGAAACAGCTGCGGGAATGTCCCGAAAGGGTAAGAAAGCGGAACGCCGACCGCGCCGATTGCCTAGTTACACGCTCGTACACAGCAACGAGCTATAGGATACTCTTAGACTTCAAAGATATGTTGGTGACACGTTGCGTGCTGTCTATGCAGCTTAGCCTTAATCTGCACTACATATACGAGTTTGAAAATCATAGGCGAATTGATCGCGACCCGTGTACTCTCGTTCGACATCGATCCTTCGATTAATTGCCAATTTCAACTTCTCCGTGATCAGCCTCGCCACTATACGAGTACACAACTTATTTCAAAACGTACCGTATGCGATAAGGAATTCGGAAATAGTTATTTAAACAAGTCATTTTCGGAGAAAGTAGAGAAGTCGGAATTTGATCAATCGGTTCATATCGTGTACTCGATATATGGCATATAAGTACGGGCGCATCCAGTCGGTAACTTTCTTCTCCGCGATAGTATCCAGCGCATAAAACGGAGATAAGGCAAACTCCCATAAAGTCGATGTATCAAAATCCATCGAGGCGAAAGCAGCATCGACACGAGAGCGAATTGGAAAACGGTAGCCGAGACTCTCGTAAACACACTGCAACGCATATATACATACGTACAGTCGATATTCGAAGCAGCTTTCACGTCATCCATTATGCTCGACGTTATCCCATGTAACGCGGTCATCGAGTCGTTAGAGGCACCGCGAAACGAAGACAATCCGCTCTACGAACCAGTCATGCTGTACTACGGCATTTTTCATCGACAACTAACAGGAGCAATTTGCTCGCTCGAGCCTTTTTCAATTAACTTGCTGTTGAAGAACTTTCCCTCGACTGACATTGAGTGCTACCGGTGAAAATGCATATTGACGGAACTGTGACAAAAATTACTTATTGTCAAGAACAAACGGATAGAGGGAACAAAAACTGCGGCGATTGATGTTACGCCATTTAATACGACATATAAGGTTCTGTTGAGGCAACGATTAGAGGCTTCTTCAGCATTGCTTTGTCGACGCGGTGCTAATGAACACCGTTGTGCCGTTATGTGCGAAGATTCCTTGAGTATCCTTGCATATATATATATGTTTATGTTTACTTTTTTGTCTTCTACACTTTTGTCGCGTAAGCCGCTCAAGGTTTCCTGCGGTTATGCTTGTTTGATCACTGTTACGCACCTCGGATTTTATTGCATCTCTTCATCGCGATCTCTAATGTTGATTTCATTGGAGCTCTTCATTAACTGGAGAATGCAAAAGAAGAGATCTTTACAAGCCAGTCGATTCGGTATCTTCGGACATAAAGTCAACGCCCTCTCGCTTTTGCGACTTTACATTTTTTTAATTTCGCGCTCTGAATTAACGAATGAGGGAGAGAGAGAGACAGCACCGAAGCCTTTAGCATTGAACGGCCAAGGCAACGTGTGTGAAAAAACAAGAGAAGTAGGGTCGCGATCAACTTTCTCCTTCGACCTCCTCAACCACGATTGCTCGGCTGTCATTGCTATTAGCCCCCGCTACCACCCATCGATAATGCGAAAGAGTGACAGCTCGGGGGTCGATTACATGCGTTTATACCGCTCGTGTCGTTTAACCGATCTTGCATCGTAGAACTCTTACATGTTCATTTCTACTTTAAACTTAAGGAGGTAAGGTATTTTTAAGCGAGTCTAACTAAAATTGGACATTTCAATTAGTTAAATTAATTGCATTCATTATATTTTTAGTACTTGAATAATAAATAAGTATACATTTAATTTGAGCTTTGTTTCACATCTTAAAGTCTCTTCGTTGACCATTAATAGTAGATTGTTGAAAACTCATTCATTTAACATTGTAATATTATATCTACTCATTCGAGTGGAAATCTTTAAATTTGTTCTTTAAAGAATATATCAAAGTGTATTTAGGCTAATTTTCAGCTCCATTAGTCCATTAATTCACTTTGAATCAAGCACAAAGTTTTTAACAACCTATTATATTAGTAGATTTATTTATTAAGTCAATGAAATATATAAAGAATGCAATTAATATAAGTAATTAAAATTCGTATTTGTAAGTAGCCTTAATTAAATATGTCTAGTTCCCTTAAAAGAGGATTACAGAGGATAAAAGAGCTTGCTTTTGGATTTCAACATTTTTAACATTTTGAATATTATACGTGAAAAATTATATTTAGATATTACATTAGCTGATTTAAAAACAGTGCTCGGATAATTCGAGATAATAATTGCATTGTCAAAAATCCGATTGAAAATTAAGAGTACTTCATGAATTTTCTTTGATATATATTAGTCGTAGCTAAAATAATGCATTTCATAAATTATCTTATTCTTTATTTAGAATAGAATACATTAATTTAATGATTTTTAGAAGAAAACCGTGTGAATCTAAAATAAACGAATCTTTGCACCTGTCTGAAATAGTTAGTATTGTAGGAAAACACACGATCTAGTGACTCTTGTGTTGCATATACCTTTAGAACTAACAATAAATAAAAACTTTCAATATATTAATCGATTTTTATTTAACATTTAACACCAAATAACATTGAAGTTTCTGATGATTTCTACTAAACTCTCATATAACAGAAATGAACAAAATATTCTCTATAAGAAAAAACACTTGTCGATATACATAGCGCTCGCACGATTCCACCCTTTTCCGAATAATTACACGAAATAATGGCCAGTGCGATCTTGCATATTTGCAATTTTTCAAAGCATAACGATCTCGATCCGAGCGATCTGCAAAGTGATAAAAACCGCATTCCCACGTATACGTCAACAAAGTAACGAGGAACGCACGCAAGGCTGCCTCTTCCTTTAAAACTTGTATAAACGAATCGACTCCTTGCATTATTCTTCAACAATCCTCCTTAACTCGAAGGACGCGCCGTTCTCGACATGCGTGAGCTATTACGCGGCAAAGACCGGCGATGTCAGTGCTAACGTACAACGCGAAGAATACGCAAGAGGAGATTCGTATTCATCGGTATTTACGCGCACGTATAAGCATATTGTGGAAGGTTATGGCTAGTTTCGTGACGTAAGTGAGAAAATCCGAGAAACGGAAGTAGGAGAAGTAGCGGAGGAGATGTACGCACGTGGGGAAAACGAGGGGTGATAGGTGCAGGGGAAAACGAGGGTACCGCAAGAGACACAAATAGACCTTGGAATGCGTATGCCGAACGATACGTGATGCTTCGGCAGAAGAAACATATAGGCAGATGTTTTTTTCTTTGGGACTGATCAAAGTACAATACAATGCAACTTGCTTGAATTTGTAATTTTACACAGGTAAATAGAATGTTGCAGATGTTCAATTTAATTTTGACTATTAGCTGCGGTATGATATTTTGATAAGGCCTGTTTTGCTACCGAAGTCAAGCTTTCTCGTTCCCTCTCGGAGAAAAACACGCCACAGGGGAAATCCGCTGACGAAATCCTGACGAAGAGTGTTTGGCTTTCTATATCTGCGTCTAGCATCACCGGGACTTCCTAGTTTTTCATACACCGCAAGTTCAATGAACGTTGCATAATCCCCTTTTGCAATTTGAAATTAACCATCAGTTGAGATTCATGCTTGTTGGCTCTTCTAAGTATATAATCATAATATGGTTATTGTTATTCTTCTAATTTTCTTCGGATCTTTCAATTTCTATTCGGTTAACTGAACGATTTCTTACTTCGGTTTCTTCGCTTGATCAGAAAACATTAATTATTCCCGAGTAGTCGGCTGTGCTCACAAATTATCGTCTGTCAGTTGTCGGAGGTTAAACACTGGACTGAGGTATTAATTTTAAGGATTCTAGAGATTCTAAACGGAAAACGCACGTCGTTGTAGCTGCAGCTCAGCATGTCTGAAAAGTTAGCCTCACGTGCCGATGAGTTTCCGGTGTGTGTGTCGCGTCGCGTTGCGTATCGAGCCACTGCGTGGACAGGGGAGCGTTGCAGCTTTACTAAGCTCTATTATATCACCAGACATTCTTGGAAAATAATACTTTTCGTCATCTCTACGTCAAGTATCGGCTTCCGTCGTATTTGCTGATTAATTGACGGAAAACTTGCATAACATCGAATCGAACAGACAATTTATACTACAGCTGAGTCTTATACGCTATATATAACGTATATTATAAACAATTTAATAAATTTTATCGAGCAACTACTGAAATAGTTGTAACAAAATTAATATCGCGAGTCCAGTCTAACGAGCTCTTAATTAAAGCGACGTTATCAGATCGATCTAATATTTTGCTATTACGTCTCCGAAGTGTGTACATATGCCTCCCACTCGAACTGCCTAGTCATTCGTGAGTGCAATGACTCGTCTATTATACATGTCAGCTCGCGTTCTACCGCTACTGCGCAGAAAGAATAACAAAAAAATCGTTCAAACATAAATACCCGACACCGCTACTCTTACTTTCCCAAAAAAGGTCCCAAAATAAAACCACATCGTAAAATCATGTAAGGCCCATCGCGTTCGTTCAACTTTGATTCCTTGGGGAAAAAAAATTCTGGAGCGATCGTCCAATAAAAAAAAGGAAAGAGAGATGACGGACAACAAGTCCGTCGACGCTTTGCTGATAAGCCCATCAGAGTAAGAGAGAGAGAGAGAGAGCAATGGCATCAGGATACTATATCGTCTAGCGCGGAAATCCTGTGCTACAGTGTCCAAGTGGTACACACGCGTCTCGTCGGGATGTCGTTAACCCGACGACCAGAGGAGGCATGCGTTGAACGCGTTTCCGATAATGTGTACCACCGTCGCTTTGTCCCGTATATAAATAAGCGCGCTTTCTCGCTTTCTCTTTCGGCTCCTCGTCTGTGTACAGCATGCACACCAGTATAAACGTCTACGTATCACGTATACATATTGTTAATGTTGAAGACAGTGTCGCGATCGATAGTCGGGATCTCAGAAGGAAAGATATATTTTTACAACATCCTTTGAATCAGCGATGGAAACATTTTCCGGAGCAAGACGTTCTGATACTTTTTTTAAATTACTCACAAATTTAATATTAACGTTCGTGAGCATATTTTCATCGCATTATTCAATCACTTAACCGAAATAAATCTAATTCAGATTTCGTGTACTTAATAAATTGATCGAGCTTATAAAGATATGTTAAACCCATACCGATATTGCTTATCGTTGACTTTCTACGACTCTTGCAAAGTAAATTATGCCTTTGGGTGGATAAATTAAATAATCTCGCAAAAACAAAAAGCGATACTTTTGTTTTAGGTTGGTAAACACGTATACATATATTTTTTAATCTCGATGGAACGCTCCAATTAAATCGTGGGGAAAAGTCTAAATTACCCCAGACGTTTTATCTTTTACAAAAAGAGGTCTCTGATTCGCCTTTAAAATTACATCCTATATAGATAAACTCGTGGACGTAACGGTATCAGTGTGTATGCCTTTGTAAATCAACTAAATCGAGTTAAATGAAAGTATAAGTACGTGTCTAGTCTCGTCGCACGTATGCGCATATGCATTTTGATTTATTTACCAGCCTTAAGTGCGAGCATCAATTTCATCATACGATAAGACGTGAGTAGAGAGAAAAAATATTAGATAACTAGGCTAAACAGCATTTCTATATTATCTAGACCTAAAAATTCTAGAAAAAGGAGGCATGGGCTCTCTAAGAGACCCAAAGCAATATGCAATTCGTAGGGATCTTCGACCTAAATATTATTATAATGCAACCGGAAATCTCGAACCTTTCGAACGGATTTCTTTGCCGAAATTAGGTCAATCTAAGGCGGCCCTGTTGTATGGGTTTGTTGCATTGTTAAACCTCCGCACACTCGCGAGTTGAGCACGTTTTGTTTTGCGTTTTTTCAATATTCTGCTTATAGACACGTATCATTAGAATAAAATTCATTTCTCAAATTTGATAACCTCCTTTCGGCATTCGCACAATTCAACGCTAAAAATTGAACGGTGCATCCCGCATAATATAAACGACCATACAATTGAGTAAAAAAGAGCATCGGCCACGAAGATAGAGAGAGAGAGAGAGAGAGAGAGAGAGAGAGAGAGAGAGAGTATAACGGTGCCTCGCCCTCGATACAGTCTTGCGCGCGCGAGCCTATTGTGAAACAAACCTCGCAGTGTTATGACACCGACGAGGTTCGTGCGTATACGCGCGCGACGCCGACAGCCGCAGCCTCCACGACGCAGTCACTTCCTGAAGAAGAAAGAGAGGAAAGCCATTGTGCGCGCATCGGATAACACGTGACGGTTACGCTGAACTACTTTTCGATTTGCTCCTGTTTTTTTTTGTGCACGCGAATTGTTCTCGCACAACCTTGGGCTTCTTGTGGATCCCACGTTTACGGTTTCTTTTCGTCATATAGGCTAAGGACGATCTTAGTAATGCTGCTAGCTATAATCGATCATTCATTGATTAACGCGTATATGATTCAGATCCTTGGATATGCAATAGCACTGGTTCTCGAGGATCGAATGAGTGGTATCAACAACGGAAGACCACTGTGACCACGAGATTTCTTTATTGTTCAATATCGACAGCCTTGTGCGTAATATCTTGGAACGATTAAAAAGATCAAAGACTTCCCGTCGTTGAGTTGTATAATTCAATTGATTGAAACATACTTTTTATTTTGAAATTGAAAAAATTACGATTCCAACAGAGTTCATTGTTTGATCATTAATCGAGATACGAGTGTGTTAGAAAACAATCGGTTCAAATGTGATGAGGCGTAGTACGATGGCTGGACATTTAGATCAAGTGGTACGTGAAACTGGAAAAACATTTTCTAATAATCTGTGAATCATGCGTTATGAATAAACTATTTATGAAATGAAGCTCATTCATTTGACCGTATTAAATGATTATACCTGTTTTGTAATTCAAATATAATACAATGAAATTTTCAGTACTTGATGCACGAACTAGTGATATAATTATATGGAACGTATCCATACAAAGTTACGAAATTGCTTTTCAAATTGTTTAATTAGCAACATTAATCAGTGATAATCGGTGCAATGAGTTGAACATTTGCCTATCCGCATAATAAATAATGAATGGAAATCTATATGATTGGAAATTGAATATGCGATGAAAGAGATAGATTTTTGTTTCGTATCGCAAAGCGCTTCTCTTTTCTTTTCATGCAGATGTTCTCCAGAGTACTCCCAATAAATCGAAATTAGTTCACTCGTTGAAGTAGCATCTGCCATCATCGATGATTCAAAGACGCGTTCGCACAAAGGAATCGAGCGGCAAATTGCAACAACTGACATGCGCATACTCTATAGGTCGAATGGAAGGAAGTAAAGAAGGAAGGAAGGAAGCCTTTACTTTCAGCTGTACTTTTTTGTATTCCCTCACCCATTGAACTATTAAATACCGTAAGCCTCTACGGCCCACATATGTTGATGATGTGTTATTAGAAAGGACGATATAACAGTCGCTGACCCTGATTCGCGCCTCCATCGTATTGTTCGATTGTCATAATTTGATTTCTCACACAGTCAACAAATGCGCCTGCGACAAATCGAATGAGCGTAACAAAAACAAGCGACGCAAACACTTATTGTTTATATTCCGCGCTCGTTTCCGCACGCGATAGTAGCCAAGTATTCGAAAGAACAGTATTTATAGAAAAGTAAAAAATGCTCTATCAGTAAGTTCGAGCGATAAAACCTCGTCGATTGATAATAGAGTCGTGTAACATAGCAGTGAGTTTACGCATCTTGTTATATATACTTAGCCGAGCGGTTGTTTAGGAGTCGTATACAGCCTCGAATAGCCGTCGGGCGTGAGAAATACTATATACGCAGAGAGTATAAGCGAGTTACATCATTTCCCTCTAACGCGCTATCTATCATTATGTTATTCGCTGCCGCTGTTATGCTCCGAGGCATACTACTTCTATTGTGAGCGAGTCTCGCGCACGCGCGCGCGGCAAGCGGTATACAGTAACAGTATGTAGTTCAAACGATGTGCTCCACGCGCGGCTAATGGGTTCAACGAGCAAGCCACTCGCGGCGATCAACGGCTATAGCACTTCGTAAACACACAAGAAAGTGCGTAATGCTCAGACTCTAATGACTGCTCACCCGAGGATAGGCCAGTGCAGTCAAATTGCACGTACATGCGCTTGGATGAGCAGCTATCGTTTGTTTTCCTTTCAAATTATGAGCTATACTCAACCGTAAGTGACTTATTGTGTATTATCGCGTATACAACCTAATGTAGTGCGCAAGCTAGATGGATCTCGAGTTTATACATTTTATCCGAGAACGTTTTTCAAGTTTTTCTTACAAGAGCAATTCTTGTCTAGTCTTGCAATTGACCAATTGTAACAGTACAAGATCGCGCAAACGATCAGTTACGTAGATGTAAGCAATGATACGATGCCATCACGATGATCGAGGGAGAGAGAAAACACGAGAGGAAAGAATCGTTTGAGGAACATTGCTGTTTTGATGAAACCGACATAGAGCTGCGCATTTAAATGCGATTTAATTATTCAACTGTTATTATGATGCATTGCGATAAATTACAGCGCAGGGGATATTTCAATCGCCGAGCGGTATTCATATCAGTGAAAGAAGCAACAACGCATATATCCTTTATATCTCGATAGATTAAATTCGTTCGCGCTATAAAAATTCGGTATCCTCCTCATAAACAAATTACACGGCTGAGTCGGATTCCAGCGCGCATCTGGCTCGTTTATCGAAGCCGCATCCACGAAGGAATGCGGCGTACTCTACATACATATCGAGTTCCTCTTTTCGCGATATCCCGCGCTGCACACTATACACACGTATGCACGCGAGTCCGCGTACAAGCACACGAGCAAATCAGGCAAGGTGCTATTAGCATGTCACCGGGTCTGGCCTTGAGGGCCTTGCCCTATCGTCTCGACCCTGATGATGCTGCGCCAACGTTCTCGGCTCGCTCAAGGCCTTTTTTGTTCGATGCAGGATATCCATACGCGTGTTGCAGAAGCAGCAGCAATGGCAGAAGCAACTTTCCGAGTGGCCCGATGACTCGATTCCAGAGAGCTGCGCGCGATGATGCGGGAAACATCGATCGAGCCCTCGCTCAAGGTGGACAACGTTTCTGTGTTCTTGGACTCGTGCGGACGCGATTGTCGACTCGATTATACGTGTACAAACTTGGACAGGCGACAAAACATTTTTTTTCGCACGATTTCCAATGTAAGCGAAGTGCAGTGTCGAATCTTTACAACATACGTGCATACGCAGACACGTCGGTGCTTATACTGTCGGTAATAAAAAGATCGTTTTCCGGCATCGCTCGTAACCGGCGCGGTGAAACATAAAAACGTAAGAGGCTTCCTAGTGTAGCTTTGTAAGCTCTAAAGGTGCTAATAATGACTGGGGGTATATAAGGGGAAAAAATCGTCATTTCAATTTTGAACAATTAGCCGTCAATTACGGTCCGTATATTATATATCCAAGAGCTTACATCAGCACCTTCATCATAAGGCGCGTAAGCAAATGATTTTCATGCTGCACCTCTTTTTCCGCGGAAAAAATCCTGTTTTTTATTACAATCGCGAGCGGAGATCTTTCTGCACAACGCAGGTCGCGTGTGGGGGCCGACAAAATTACTTTCTCCAAGAGCTTAGGATAGCTAGCTCTCTGCGGGTTATTTCCTGGAGTCGCCTCCTTCTTTCATTCTTTATTTCGCTTTGGCCTACAGTGAGAGTTCGTGTATCCGTGGGGGCAGACGTTTGCGGCAAAAAATAACAAGAATTTTCCCGCGCGCGAAAACCACTCGCGTTTACCGCGAACTTTTCAATCTCATTCCGCCAAAATAGAGGAAGCGCCTATTGCGGCTTCTCATTAACGCGATTGCAATTTCAATATGGCCAAAAAATTAGCGGGTTTTAGTCGAAACTTAAATGTACGATCGAGTAGGTCTGAAATATTTGCAACTTAAATGAACCTCTTACGCGGATTGCAGTTTGCACTGGATTTCTCCTCGAAGCGATCGAAACGTTTTTTACATACAGCTTTGTGCATGTGCAGTGCGTACCCATATCGAATGCGACATACCAAAATATCTATATTTTGCGTAAATTCCAATTTATAAATATACTCGCCGAGTAAACATTAAAATGTCCGCATAACGTTTAAAGAAAAAGCTGTTCTAGGAAATAGCATTCGAACTGCATGTCACGCCGCCAAACGAAAAATCTGGTTTTCCAGATCTGACAGTCATATTAGTTTGCCGCTCATACATTTTCTTACAATGTTAATAAAAGTCAAAAAGACGAGACAAAATTTTTAGTCACCTGCAGACATACTTGCTTCGCGCCAACTCCTTCCGCGCTGATTTTTCACGAGTGAACGTATCGTTATACTATATCACCGCTGCAACGTATTACGCTGTACTAATTTCATGATAAAACTGTCGGAAGGGGATTTATGGAAGAATGCGAATGGCGCGCTGTATAACGGTATTGCACACGGGAAACAGAGAGTTCACGCGTTGATTGGCAGCACCTACGTAATGCAAGCTCGGGGTTGGGATGACCCAGCGTACAATTGTACGTGTAAAATGTGGAAATCCACTTTTCTCGCCGACTCTCGCAGAAGAAAGTGATAATGTAACTATCCGAGCCTCGGTGAAATTGGAGAAACGCGAGGTGCACAAGCTCAAAAGAAGCTGAGAGCAGCTGCTTTTACAACCGTAATAGATCCGGTAATAGCAATCGACGAGAGAGTCGTCCGTTGGGTGCCGTTTTTTCCGGCCTTCCGATTATGCGAATTATGGTCGAGGCAGCAGTAGCTCTGCGACTGTTTACGAGGGATCGTTGAACTTTTCCTTTTGTGTTTTTTTTTTTTTTTTTTTGCGAGGACCGTTGTGTTACGCGATTCGGATGCGGCAGTTACATCCAAGATGATTTAACGCACCCGGCGGTAGAAATTGTTTCTCTCGAAAGATTGGACGAAAATTCGTTCAGCGACAATGCGTACGGAGTGCACGAAGCCTCGTAAATTCTGCTCTCCGCAGAGAACAAACCCGAGAGCGCAATTACGAAAGCAACGCGCGCACCTGTATTCGCCCACCGCGCATATAGAGACGAGGGAGAGCTTTCGCCGAAAATAAGAGCCTTATATTCTACCGCCAGTCGTAAAGCAGATACGAGTAAACATCGAAAGCGAAGTTCAAAAATCTCAGGCGTCGGCGAAAAGTGTTTCGCGGGCAACTCTCCCTCGGTGTAATTACGGCAATTCACCGGCGTCATTGACATTCGAAGGCGGATGTACCTTCGCTCGCGCGCTCTATCGTAACGCTCGCGCGCGCGCGCGCGCGCGCAAGCCAAGAATCATCGACCTCGGGGCCTCGATCCATTACGTAGTTAGAAAGAAAGTTTGCCAGTTCATCGACACCTGTTACACTCGCTCGCGGCCACGTATATACATAGCCGTGAACGTACAAATGTGTGAGCGGAGGCATCTCGAAGACAAGCCCGACGTCGACTGGACTCCTTCCGCCTTTGTGTGCTTGTGTGCGCGCAGAACTTTCTTCTTCCGAGCTGCGATGCCGATGACCGGAATTTTGAGCCGCGTACGGTCCGGAAAATTACGTGTAATGGCCAAATGCGTAACCGGGAGATTCTTGACAATCGGAAGTGTGCCTCTCCGGTTTTCTTTTTACGCCTTTTTTATTTCTATCATACCTCCAAATGCACATACATTATACATACTACTTATAAATACATTATAAAGGGAAGAGTGAGGATGTTTTTAAGTGTTCGAAGAGAGATTCTTTCTCTCGAGAGAGAAAGAGAGAGAGAGAGAGAGAGAGAAGTTTGTGTGTGCACACGCTTGGAGAAAGTGTTACGTTTAAAAGTACCGTAACTTGTAATGTGATATGTTAATGGTGAACTGCTGCGATTGCCCTGCTAGTCCTCTTGTGAACGGAAAAGATCGTGTTTTGATAAATGTTTTCTTGCGAACTGATTTATTGTATTGCAAATGCGATTGCTTATTGGTTCTTGGCTTATAACTAATCTCGCATTGAAGTACGCATGCGTGTAAAATAGCGTAACGTTATGAAATAATCTAAAAAGCGCTAAATTGCTGTATGTCTCGGCAGCAAAAACTAAGTTATACAGGGAACTCGGAGAATTTATCGAGGTCGTCGTTGACTTTTTTATTGAATGCAGCGGCTGTCTAGATGACACCTACGATAAGTCAATCGATTTTTCATTAGACCGTGGCAGTGGTATCAATTATTCCCGTATCCTTTCAATTGATACGTTTGAGAAATGCCTGTATACGCAGCGTACGATTTAAAAAAATGAAAAAAAAAAAAACTCGTTTAGTCGAGCAAAGGCCAAGTATATCCTAAAATGAGTCGGCTCTGACTATCATTGACCTTAGACACGTAACTTATTCAAGGGCTTATCCGTAGACTCTTTTTCACGTCAATCTCGGCGCTGTAGGCGCCGTATTTTCTCGACTATTTCACCGCGTGCAATCCGAAATGGGCCGACCGGTAATTCTCCATCTTCGTCGCGCCTCCTGCAGCACGTAACGGAGCGCTCGCTCCTCTTTTTATCGTACATTTCTCCTTTCTACTTTGCAATCAAGCACTTTCATATTGCTTTCACTTGGCCGATGAAAGTACTGGCCTCGCAACCAAGTAGGCTGTCTACAACTTTGTCTCTCTCTCTCACTCGGCCGCATAAGTTGTGCTCGTGAAACGATCTACCGTTATAAACGGGTATCAATTTTTGTTTACACAAATGTACTGACCATATCTCTGGGTTTTCGACGGTTTCGAGCCATCGAGGTATCGTACAGGGGTGTACGAGGCAAAGCGAACTTTCCAGTATCGAAGTCAAAGGAAATGATTATCTGCGAAGTGCTCAATTCATTTGAAGAGACTAACGTGAAGCTGGCGACGGTTCCATTCAGGACAAGGATTTTCGAATTTTGGGGCCAGTGAACTTGACCGCTCAATTTTACGAGACCCCAAAACGTTGCGCGAGCTGAATATCAGTACTGTGTAATCGGATGACTCGAGTTTCACGCAAAAATACTTTTTCTTTCTTGGACGCCAACATAAGTTTTCGATATCGCTTTATTATCGATTATCGTTATTTTACTTGAAATGCAAAATTTTCTTTGCACATAACACCGAGACAGTATATTTGCATATTTCACCGTTGCTTTTAATAAATGAATCAAAATGAATTTCCCAACACTCCATCAAAATGATCACGCGGCTATTTCGCATCTATCATGAAGAATGAAGCTGACGCAAACGGCGTCTGCTAAAGTAGCTAAATTGCAATGGATGAAAAAGACGATTGATGTACGTTGATGCGATTCCTATTACAATCTTTAACTGCAGTGGAAAAGTTAATTTGCAATGGTGGCATCGAGATTCTCGCGCTTCTTACGGGCATAGCTCGCGTGCGCAATCCCGATTACACCTGCATCGTCACTATTACTTTAACAGTTACACTTTCTCTCGCAACTTGTCCTAGGCAATTTCTCTGTAGATGGAAAGAGATATCCCATAGTGTCGCTCAATGCAAGGATAAATATATATATTATGTATAGGAGCATCGATAGCGTCTATATCCCGTTTCGTTAAAAATAACAACTTTAGTGTATATAAATATATATAAGTATAGTGTTTTTACACGCCCATAATGGTGAAAAACATTGAATTAAACTAGTTCGAAAACCAATGCGGTAATTATCTACTTCCGTGCCGATGTAAAACTGCACTGTTTTGCAAACATTGAAAACATTATCGAAATGCAAGATAAGCATTAATTTATATCAAATGGAACGTCAATTAACTGCGGCATTCGAACTGAACGTTGGCTATGGTTTTGTTTTATTCAGTGTCGTCAAGTTAATGTTTATACGGATTACGTGTAACGTTGCGCCTTTGGCGAAGTTTATTTACAAATTCAACTGGGTGTCGGACCGGTCAGACTACTTAATAATTTGCATTTGAAATGTGTAAGCTTCGGAGTTCACAAGCGATAATAATTTTACACGATTTTTCACGAATCGCAGACGATCGTTCATCTTGCGAGATTCGTTACAATCTCAATTATTTCTACGCGTCATTATGAAAGCGTGTATAACACGGCTACAGAGACATATGAGCATTCATACAAAGTAAATATGTAATTCAATTAAAATATTTTATAAATAAGCAGAATCGTACGCGCATATGATACGGCGGGAGTAAATATTAGTCTTAATATGCTGGCGACTGTTGGCTTTAATATTTCCAAGAAAATTTCCAAAAAGCTCCTTGTTACAAAATTAACTGTTTTATATATTAAATGTCATCCATAAACAATGTATATGCAAATTTGTGTAATCATTGCATACACCGCATGCTCTTCTCTCTTTTAATGTCCACAAAATTCCCATCAGAAGCCTGCTTTACATCTGAAGCGTCAAGTTGGTTCACGGAGAGAAAAATATCGTATCGCGTGGGTGTGCAAAAGAGCAGCGCACATAATAACGTCCGCCCCTTTTATATATATGTATGCAATCGCTGGATTTAGCAGTGGCGTCGAGGTCGATGTTGCAGCGCAAGGTGACTGGCCGGAACGACCGAAAGGTTGACCGGACGAGTTTGCGGACGGACTTTTTTTCGGAAAAGAAAACGTTCGCAGAAATGAGAAGGAAGTCGACACGTACACACAAACACACAAACACACGCGCGCGCGCGCGCGCAGCTATCGAGAAACGCGCCATGTAATATCTCGACTGTATCGTAATTGTTAAAGCTGAGTCAAAGGGAAAATGCGGCGCCGTTTACACATTTGAGACTAGTAATCGATGGTGCCCAAAACGAGTGATTCATCCTCGACGATTCGAATAAGTTCGACGTTGACGCGCGGGGACTTTTCAGATCTTGAAAATAAGCCAGATCTTACGAATCTATAGCCGGAGACGTATTAAAGCGCGAGATCTCCCACCTCGAAATTTAATCACGAAATCGCTCTTTCTTCCGATTGCACCTGTGTGCGTGCGCGCGCCCGTGCACGTGTGCTCGTATACGCGTGTTCGTCTGTGGGTGTGTGCACGCGCGAACGAGTATAATGCGCCTCGGCGATTGCACAACGCCTAAAAATACCGGGGGAACAGAGACGGCGTCACTTGCACCGAAAATAAATGTTCGCGAGCAACGAACTGCGCGTCGCACCGTGCGTATATACGTATATACCTACGTTTTCGCAAAATGTTGCGGCGAACGTCGATTTCGCGCGACGGCACGCAACGGCTTGCGAGGACTCGACGCTCGAGGAATATGCGCGTAAATTGTAACTTTCTTGGAAAACAGAGTCTATCGAATTTCCGCCGTGTCATCGAAAAATTTGCGCACTTCATAGATCATGCGCGCGTAATAAGGTTCGATAATCGAATAAACCGCGTGAAAATGGATTGGTCATATCTTCCATTATTTTCTTCTATTCGCCTTGTTTACCGGAAACAATTGTTTGCGTTTGTTTTGAAATATCGCATCGCGTTGCACGATAGCCCGACGTCATTCTCGATTCGGAACGCCACGGTCATCGACGGTGATTCGTACGATAGGAGAACGCGAACGAAAACACGGAGACGCAGTCCCGTGAAATTTCATCAGGTGCTGTAAGCCTCGGATGCTCGGTACTCGGACGCGCGTACGTACGAACGTACAACAAAAGAGGGGAAGACGAGCCGACTAGGAAATACAAGGGGGAGCATAGAGTCGCAAGAGCATACAAGTATAGTCTCGAGGCGTCGAGAGGAATCGTCGGGCGCCGAGACTGCCGAGAGTTCGCCGCCGAGTATACTCGGCGCGCATTTCGGGCGCAGGCGCAGACGAAAGAGGCGAAGTTAACAAAATTACATAAAAAGTGAAGGTGACCCGCGAGCCCGGTGATTCATGGGGGCTGATGCCCTCGTTGTCTGGCGTTTAGGAGGTGGAGGACGTCGAGGATGAGAGGAGAGGTTGTTGCCTGCGCAGAGAGGGAGAAAGTGGCTCTGAGCGTTGTTTGCCTCTCCTGCCCGTCCTCCTACTCTACTGTATGCCATCGCTCGCACGCACACATACCCACATTTCTGTTTCATTCTTTGTTTTCGTTCTTCAGCTCCTATTTGCCGAATCGAATGGAGCAACGAAAAAACGGATGCTTTATTCGCCCGCGGGATCGGACGTATTTAACCGAAACTACGAGAGCTGCTTATTCGAATGTAAATAGCTAATTTGCAGGCGAAACAAACTACGCGTAGGTAAATCCGGTTTGTTGTACGATTTCCTTTGCTGCATTCCAAATGCTTCGAATGTGTGATGCAACGATTAGCAGAGAGAGAGAGAGAGAGAGAGAGAGAGAGAGAGAGAGCTGGAAACTTCTGCAGAAATCGCTGCCTTCGACTTTTGCGGATAAGCGATAATACAGCATGCGATTTCGATTTAAAAAAGTCTTTGCTCAAAAACGTAGCTCAATTAGTACGTGCATCTTGCATAACGCGACGTAAGACTTTTTAGCAGTTTGGAAATTTTGGCGATACGCGATAACGCGCGACCGACAAGAGCTTTATGATTCAACAAGTCTGTTTTCTGCAATTATCGTAATTTCACGATGTGCGCCGTGCGTCAGTGCGCCAAAACGTCGACGCCCGATATTTCGCCAAACTCTCGTCCGTGTACGTGTACGCGACGCGTGCGTGTGCGCATTAACGCGCGTGTGTATACGCTTCTGGGATGAACGATGTTTACACGAACGATAAAACTGCGAAGAGCGAAAAAATAACAATTTCGCCGAATCGCTAGCCAATCAGGCGAGATAAAGACGTGTGCACGCAAACGAAGAGCAGGGAAAAAAGGGGGAATCACGAGAGACGTTGAACCGAGGCCGATAAAAATAGAGCAGCAAGCGAATGTCAAGGTCAACAATGTTCGCTCTCGTCGCGCGGCGGCTCGAGCACAAAGCAACGGCGAAGCTATAATATATTATAGTCTCAGCCGTACAGGCACGAAAAAGAGAGGAACTCGATCTCTGCTGGCGTGTATTAGGAAAACGAGAGATGCAGGTGCGAAAGACGGCAGATCCTCGAATTTCGAAATGGGGCTTCTCATTCGAAAGACATGCCTCGGATAATGTTTTTTCCCTTTTTCGGCTGCATAATTTTCAAACAAAATTCGACCATTCCGCAAGTGAATACGTTTAAAGCATAGTTTATTTTTTCCAAACTTGCAAACCGCATACGAGTCTATAATTAAGCTATTCCCTTGTCAGACATTTCATTCGTATATATTGAAATTCAGTCGAATTATGCATACCACGCTCGTGGAAAACTCCCCTTCAATGACAATGTCGTCAATATCGCGTTACGACTGTAAAGTGTTAAAAATCTGCATGAAGAATAGGAAGCATGTTTGACTAACTTTTTAACGAGAGCCTCATCAATTACTTTTATACTGTAATTTTTATTTTCTTACTTCCTCGATCATTATGCAATTTCAATTCTAATTATTAAATTTGTTTTCCACGCGTGCGTCTTATGCTTCTTCAACCGTAACAACAAATATTTCATGTATACATTACATAAGTATCCTTCCGCAAACATCCATAATGCAAACTCTTCTAAAAATTATTCTCTTCGTTATTCTCACGATTCTCAATACGTTTCGAATGAATCGGTAATCATTTTATTCGTAAGTACATCTTTGGACGTCCTAACGGTATTATTGGCATCGTGAAGTAGATTTTTGTTACAATTTATCTCAATATAGATAATTTGTAAACCTGAGAAAATGGAAATTTAAGAATGATGTCTTGATAGATCTTCGATCATGCATCATTACTCTGTCGACAACGAGCTTCGTCATCCCGATGTTCGCGGCGTCGCGTTGCGGCGCAATCTAATCAGAAAGACGCACGGCACTGCTACAGCTTTCGCTGCTTCTCTCTCGCTGTCTCTCTCTCTCTCTCTCTCTCTAGAGCATCGTGATCTCGAGTCGGCACCAGAAGTGGGGAGATATGGCTCGGTGTCCTGGAGGGGAGTGCGCGACGAGGTAGGAGAGACAAAGAAACTCTCTTCGTTTAATTTTATTACGCGATATCTGCGTGTTTGCACGCACCTTCGCCTTGTAAACGGCCCGCAACGAAGAGAAGAGAGATGAGCCTGGGTTTGCGCAGGTGAACGGCTCTGGCATTATTTTTCAAGTTCGCCTGTGGCACTTGAACTTGAAATTGTCGCTCGTCGGCGGACGACGAGTGTTTGAGGGGGTCAATCGAGGGTTTTCTTTCGACGGAGACTAGAATTTATTCTGTTCTCCTGACTCGCTTAAGTAGGGCTGGTCGGCCCACTGTATTGTCTACAGTATCAGGGGACGGAAGATTTGCATTTTAATTATGGCAGATAGTGGGTTATTGGATCGCAACAATGGATTCAATAGCCAGCAGTATCCGATGAAAGCAATTAGCGAATGAGAGATTACACATATATGAATGCTTTTTTGTTGAATCAGCCATTGCAAAACAAGACTGTAATAACTGAATTTGAAACGATGTTCAAGATATATGCATGTATCTCGATATGTAGAATCGTGTAATGAGTCAGTGAACATATTGCACTCGCTACAATAAAAATGTTGTTATTGAACCTCTGGGAAACCTTCGAGTTTTCCAATTCATTCTCGCACACTTCCGATCTGTAATTGCCTTCCTCATAGCCAGTGAGGATAAATTTAGAATCTAGTTCAGTTGTATCAATCGGATACACAGCTGCTACGTAAATACAATTATTTCGGTAAGCCGTGTGAAAGAGAGTGCTTTAACAGTGACGGAAGTCAGACAACAAAAGCCTCGTTTGCGTCCTTCTTATCGGTATAAGAAATTCAATACATCTCAGGTCTTCGAAGTTTGCAGATTCAACTCACGCATGAAAAATGAAGCCGATGATGGTCGAGGTGCGAGCGTGCGCGTAAGGGGGAAAGAAAGGAGAATTGCTCAATGTTGACTAAATTTCATTATCGAAGTCTTGCGAATTCATAAAGTTTGATCGAGAGAAAAAAGTCTTACAAAAGTCTTCGGTTTCATTCTTAAAAATACTCGTCAGAACGGTAGGAGCCAGCAGCAATACGGAGTGTATTAGGCTCCGGGGCAGTAGGGGAAGAGCCGGGTCTCTCCTTCTCCTCGGCTGCTGCAGCGGAGAGATAGTAGGGAGCAACGGCAGCTCGTAAAGCTCGCGTAAACTTCCCCCCGAAGTCACTGGTTCTCCCACCTACTCTCCACCGCCGCGGCGCGACTAACGGATGGCCGAGAGAGAGAAAGAGAGTGAAAGAGAGAGAAAGAGAGAGAGAGGTGTGGAGGCGCGCGCTTGCAGCACACGACGCGAGTCTACATACAGCAGAAGTGAGCGAGAGAGAGAGGAAAGGAGTTGGACGACATTGGGGCCGACGACGGCGGCGCTCACGTACAGAGTAGTAGTAACAGTCGAGAGAGTGCGAGCGCCCGCGCAACACACAGTCAGTCAGTTGGCAGCGCGCCGTCCTACCGCGCGGACGTGTTTTTACTAAGCTCTCCTGAACATACAACCCATACATTGCAATCCTTTCGAGGTACTTTGGATTTTAACTCAGAGTTAACGGAGAGAGTTACAGAGATACAAAGTGTTGTGACTTCTTCGAGACCGCATACCACTGAGTATCGGAGGAGAAAACTTGAGTGATTACTATTATTACCTTCTCATTTGCGATCGGCTACTGTCGCACACGAATACTGTGAATTGATTTTCTCATCGAGAAGGAAACTGTGAATTTTATTGAGTTGAGTGTGCTCAGCAGTGCAGCAAGTCGCTCGGAGGAGCTTTTCGCTACTTGTAGATATATCGAGTGGAGCTGAAATACAGCTTCGGACGAGATTGTACGACAGAGTGATCGGCAAACGTGGATCGCAAGATTTCGTCGGCTTCCTTTACCAGGGAACCTTTTACAATTGGTGAGTCTCGCTCATTCCTACTATTTGTTTATCACTTTTTTCCATCCCGGCAATAGATAGATATTTTTTCAAAGCAATGCCAAGCCGCAAATCTCATCAATGGAGACTCGAACTATTTCACTTTAAATGACGATTTCTTTAACGATTTCAACGTATAACGATAATCGAGGAAAAACACGGGTGTCTCGCGATTGATCCAGTGCATTGCTGACGCAAATAAGCCACGAGTAGCCGATGAATCTACGCAACGCGATGCGCGTCTTAGAGGCATGCCTCGCGTGATAAGACGAGTAATCTTGTAAAATAAGTAAACGTAATGCATCGAGGAAAAACGTCTCGGAAGTTGAAATCCAGCGCGAACGAGCGCAGACGGTCCCCGTAGGGCTACATTCGGCAAAATTGCATCATCGCGAATCAGTCTTTATTGAACTTGCCTTCGAAGCACGTACAGGAAGCAGTCGTAATCTGTCATTGAATAGAGCCGAGCGCTGAGAGGCTATTTGAGAAAAAAAGAATAACCGCACGCGATAACGAGGACTCTCGAGAAGGTCTGCTGCCGGCGGCACTTACGTGTATATATCGCGAGCGCGCTTTGGATTTTGTTGCGTCACACTGGAGGTCGCGAAAACGATCGCAACATACACTCTGCAGAAAACGACTGCAACGACGACGAAATTCGACGCGGCTCCCCCTTGTCACGCGAGTCTTTCTTTCTTTCTTTCTTCCTTTGAAAATTTCGTTTCTTATTATGCCTTTCGTCCGGACGAGCGCGGTGTTTTATTGTTGTCATCGTCGCGGACAAGGTCGAGCTCGGAAAAAAAGATCGCGTTTCGCTCAGTAGGTGCACATTTTTCAAGTTTGCCTGCGACGCGCGACAGATATATTTTTAGCCTTTCTCGATATCGGAAACATTTTCAAAACGTGTCGTTATCGCGACAACTCGATAAAACTTCTGTGATTACGTAAAATAAAGAAATAATCAATAGAACTCGCTCGCGCCGCAATGATTCATAACTGCAAGACAATAAAAATTCCCGGCGAGGTCATCGAATCCGCAGAGCTGTGTGAATGTGCTGCGAATGTGAGTATGTTTTGACGCGTACATCGTTTGAAGTACTCGGCGCAGTGCTTATAAGCGCGGAATCATAGATTATAGACCGCCGCTACAGGCTGTTGTTCGGCATTGCTCCAAATTCGCAGAGCTCCATTGTTTCGAACTCCGAGAGCCGGCAAAACGCGACCACTTCCTCGCTCACATATACATACGTACTCTTTTAGCCTTGCGATTCGCGGAGGTATGTTTTAACCTAGTTTTCCGGAATGTACGATATATATATATAGAGCGAAAAATGTAAGGTATGATTTTTAACGAATTATCGATTCGCGGCGACGTCGGGCATTTAGTCGCGGCTAGGAAAAAAGGAGTTACAGCGAGCATAAAATTAACGGTCAATGAAGGAGAGAAAATCCGGCGCTGAAAGGTGCTCGTCTCGTGGAGTTGGAGTGGAGAACGGAGCACGTGGCTGCGGCAACCGATCGATCGCGATCCTTGGAACGGGACTGCGAGCTGCTGCCTCCCCTCCTCTCGACGGCCACAGTTTGCCCCTCTTCTCCATCGGCGACCGATTTGTACTCTCCGCGTCTATCGCTTGCGCGCGCGCGCGCGCACGCTCGAGAAAAGTGGGCCACGGCCTGATTTGCAGAAACTCGTGTGTATGTGCAGTAGCATGCATTATTATAAACGTACGGACGAGCGGTGATATAAGCGACGACGCGGAGTGCATGTAGGACCGAAGGGCGAATAGAGAGAGACGCATGTGCGCGGCCCACTTTTCGCGCTATATGCTGTATCTATAGCCGTAGATTCTCGGTAACCTTCACCCTATTTCTTGCGCGCTGACCCATATTCGTCTTACGGACTCGCGAAACAGCGCACTTCTCGCGGACGTTAACGAGAACAATAGAACTGGCGTTACAAAATCTCGATATATCGTTGCAGCGCTAGAGAGCAGGTACTAAGTAATGTAATATTGGCAGCGGGAGAGCTCGAGCAAGGATACGTTAGTCGAATCCGGGCCAATGCTACTGGCAAAAAAGCTGAATGAAGTCCGCGCCTTTGCAGCTGGATGCATGCGCTTGTGGAAGCCGATATAAAAGCGGGAGCTGCTACTTTTTATGTAAGCTCGATATTACTCGCGAGCCGGCGCGAAAATTTTACGTAAGCCGCGCGCGTAAAATTTAGCCGGAGATTTCAAGGACGAGCCAGCTATTGCGGTTAGTGTTTTCCGTGCACAGCCATTACTCCCAGGCGTTTACAGCTAGACTGGAATATAAGACACGCGTGCGTAGTTTACCGTTCCCTTTTTACATTAGAGAGATCGCGTCTAACGGTTCGTCGCGCCTAGATCCAGCGAGCTCTTTCTCTCTATCTCTCTTTCTCCTATAATAGCGGCAAGCTCTCTTGCTAGTGTATTCATAGGAGCAGGTATATTATCGAGTCTACGGGTCGTTCGTTACATTGACCTTCCATATAGCAACACCGATTTTCAGTTATCTACGCGGCTATTATAATATTCGCACGCACATCCTGCCCACGGTGGAACAATGACCGGCCTCAAATATTTAACTAAGCGATAAAGCAAAAAGTTTGCCTCGACTTTTTTCCATCGGACATCGTAGAAAAAATAATATGTGACGAAATTATTTATCTGTCCCCCGTGGGTGCGATGCGATTACGTCAGTCCCGGTCTACTTGTCTCCGGGTATCGGAGATCGATAGGCAAGTCGCTGCTGCACGTGAACCGTGGAAAATCAATCGCCGCTGCGCGGTCTCTATAGTAGTATGCACTAGTATACACTTATGTATTGCATATAGGGAGACAACTTTTTGCGCGCGCCCGTGTATCCGTGGACGAGGGCACAGGAGGCGGCCGCGAAATCGCGTAACTCGGCCACTGCCGCGCTCGCTCGAGCCGACGCACACACACACACACATGCATGAGTCGTAACACTTTTCGCCCTTCTTGCTTCAAGTCTCGTGAATTCAGTCTAGCCTATTTTCAAATGATCTTTAACTTCGAAGAATAGCAGATGAGCTATGGGAACTAAAAACTCTACTGACGTGAGAAGGCGTATTATTGCGTTTATCGTTGGCGTAACCTTGCGTAAAGCAGCACACGAAGACCGCGGCTTCCTCTGATTTTTTCCATTCGCGTGACGCGATCCGTTAGGCGTCCCATTATCCTGGAAGCGGTAGTTGTCACCGCAGCCGAATTCTCGTACACACGAGCAACGGTTAATTAAACTGCCGCCGGCGTCGATCCATTTCTACGACTACGCGTTTCGAAATTTCAAATCTTTCCGGTGGAATTCCAATAAGTAGTTAAAAAACGAATAATTAGCCTGCGATAGCTCGATAACGACTATGCTCTAACGCAAAGTATGTTTCTCGATACTTCGATATTGTTTGTATTTTTGTAGTCTGTTTGAACATAAAGAAGCTTGTTATTACAAAATTTCAATGACAATAAGGCGAATGTTGGTACATGTCTAGTGAGCAACAAGACTAAACCCAATTGAAGAATCCGTCGATACTTAAGGATGGCTCGATGAAAATGTAATTATCAAATAGATTTCCGTTCAAAGTCTTATCAGTTTTACACGTGCGCTTTCTAAAATTTAATGAACCTGGTCAACAATACGAGGCAGAGTAAGAGAAGAGCGCGTGTTCCTTAAGAGACACGTGCAACCCGGGCAATTGCGGACGACACTCTGCTCGCGTAACACACACACACACACACGCACTTGCCTCGCCGCTACAGCAGGAGTACCGTTATCAGGGCCGCGATATAGCGGGGAATGTTGTCTTTGAATCGAACAACAATTTCATTTCACGTGTTATGAAACAGTGAAAGAGAGACTAGGCGATGCTTCTTTTATACTTGTGTGCTAACAAGGCGTTATCGTCCGGAAAGCCCTCGAGTCGATTAGAGTTTGCGATTCCGAAAATTCTGTTAGAGGAAATTTCAAGTGTCGTTAGAAGACTTCTTTATCTCTAATCGCGCTTTCTTCATTTACTGCCTAGAACAGAAAGCTTTAGAGGGAGGTTTGATAACCCCGTGCGTCTTAAGGTCGATGCCCGGGCATTGAATTGAATAATAATCGTCGCGAAACGTAGTCGCCCGAAGCACACGCCCCCCGTCGATGTATACACGTGATGGCAGCATTTGACGTAGTTATCATCGGCTGTCATCGTAACTGGAAAAATTGAAAGAGTCATCCCTCTAATCGCTGCTAGGCGTAATAACGCACTCAACTCGCGTTCTAGTAAAATCTTTCTCTCTTTCAATATTATGTTACAACTCATGCACAATGCAGAAAGAAAGAGAAAGAACTTATCTTATCGCGCCATGGCGTAAGCACATTCGAGGCTATTGTTCGCGATCAATATTGGCCCGAATGTTGAACGTACGCAGTCTTCGGTTGCAACACATCGTCGATCGATTGATTGAAAATAGCACATCCAGGGCCAACGTTGTTCAATCGACGCAATAGATATAGACCACAGCGGTAGCCAACGACAGCTACATTATCACGACAACGTATGCGGATATTCTCGTAAAAAGGCATCAAAGTGAGTAATATGGACCGGCGCCACGTGCTCGTTATGTGATTGCGTAATGATCGAGCGCTCGCACGTGCTCGGTATCGGACGTTCCGCGGAGAACGTGATCGGTTATGAAAACGATGACACCTTTGGAGTACGTGATGAGAACTGGAGGATAAAGATTTGTATTTATTCCTGTTCTCGGCGCACGTGCTTCCGAACGTCATAAGTATTAAGCTTTCCTCATTTGTTCAACTAATAGCCAATAAAAAAATCACTTTGGAGTTAGAAATAGCCTTTGCACTAGGTCAGCATTGAATTCGACTCGCGATGTCCAACGATTGCCGTGGAAGTTCGAATATTTAGTTGATTATCGATTCAATTAAGGTACTTGCGCGCGAGGAATCATACGCAACGATAAAGACCGGAAAAAGTGACGCGTTGACTATAATATGTATATGTAGTCTCTGTATGTGTATACTGCTACGGTTGTGTCACGCGGCCGGAGACAAGTGCTTTAAGCTCTTCCGCATGCGTCACATACACGCGCAGACGCGCACATACGTACTCTCAACCAATATTCTATCGCCGCCGCCTCTAGTAAAACTTTTTTTGCCGTTGGTTAGCGAAAACGTGCTGCTACTTATACTCAGCTGTAAGGATGTATCGGCCGATATGCACCGGCTCACGCTTCTGCTACACGTGACAACGATAGCGTTGCGGTAAACAAACACGGCTGTTGCAAGATTTGCACACGTTTTCTACGCGCTCGCGTTTTTACTCTTGCTTTATCTATTTGACGATGCTATTAAGCTTTTCCTCGTTTGCACGAGCACTGCATTTAATTGATTTCCAAACGTAATGCGAGAATGACCGCTGTTGCGAATAATGCGATGACACCCTGTGCGGACTGATTGTCCAATCGCTTTTCCGGCGAATCACGCGGTAGAAAAACAAGAGTAATTTGATATTTTCAGAAGCCGATCGCGGCCGATGACTAAGTTTAACCGACCGCTGCATGACGCAATCAGCATATACGTGTATTACCGTATAGTGAATGAATCAGGCGCGATTACAGTGACTCGTGGTCTTGCTCGAAGACGTAAAAGAACATAATATGTCTTTTCGATCCCTACGAATTGCTCACGTATATAATGATTATTAACGAGTCTTTTCGGGAGGACGCCACGTAATTTTATCGCGTGCGCGATAAAATATTGTACTGTAATGCAGCAATAGAGTGTGACTCAGGGGTTACTCCGAAAACGCCGGAAGCTTCCGGAAGCCATTCATTGTCCTGGAAGGAGAAAACGCTGCGTCTTGATAAAATCGAACGATTCGCAGAAAAGACTGTGCGGGGATGATTTTGTTTAGCAAAGCTTACTTAGCGCACGCAAACGATTATATGAATTGTAGAAATTTTGGTGCTACAATCAACGTGACGCACTCACGTGTCAGGGTTTCTCGTTGAAAACAAAACAATACATCAATCGCGTTACTTACCGCAATAAGTTTTTGTCGTAGTAAACAGCGACAAAATATCCGGACTATATAAATGTCCGTATTCTCAGAAAACAATTGCTACCGTAAAAAGAAAAGTATGCGATGAACTGGTTAGTCGAAAATAGGAAGGCTCCCACGAAAATAAAAAAAATAACTGTGGTTCAAACTGATCTCTGAGAGACTTCTCGGGTCGTGTGTTCGATCGCACGTGAGTCTCTCTCCCTCTCTCGCTCTTTCTCTCAGTTTCATGTGGTACGTGCCGGGCATGATTTCACAGTGTAGCATTCACTGTCAAGCGCAGTAGCACGTGGCCCGTAGCCACACATGTGCGCCAAGTGCACACGTAATGTCTGTTTCTCGACCGCATGCAACGGCGTAAAATTATGCATTATGCGCGAATAACAGCGGTAGCAGATCTACTCTCCGTGTGATCACGCGACGAGTTACGAATTGATCAGGATAATTTAGACATTGGAAGCTCGGCCGATCGATTGCAACTAATCGTTTTGGAAAACTTAAAGTTTTTATCTTGGTTTTGCAACATGTGCGGATCGATAATTTATGAGGTCGAGAGTTTAGTATTATGTCAGAATAAGTCGGCTCGAGTATATAGATTTCAATCGCGCTAACTAGACAGAGAGAGACAGAGAGAGAGAGAGAGAGTTGTATATTTATACCGATGTTCCGTGGAAAAAAACAAACGTAAATAATTGAACAAAAGCATGTCTACATTGTAACATGACAGCTTAGAGGCTGGACAAGTTGACAATGCGATGTTTGGTTCGATCGAATACAGATTTTTTTGAAACATTGTGTGTTAATTTTATATTGAAATTATAAGCTCGCGCGTTTCGATGAGATTCCCACACAGATAAGACGCAGTCGACGTAAAGAGAGAGACACACACCGACTTTATCTGATTTATCCTCGTCTATTCTCGTACATAGTAGTTGTCATTGTTGGGCCTTTATAGTGGAGCGCTATAGCAGGAAAATTCCAAGTTTCTTACAAAAGAGTGTCGTTACTCAAGAGACGTCGACTGAACTTGAGGGTCTATGATCATTTGAAAACATACTATACTCACATTGTGTATTTCCCAATTCGGCATTGACTTTATCTCTTCATTGGTAAATAACATTGTTGCGTCGCATATTTTCTCCGCTTCGTAAATAGATTACGTCTTATTGACATTAGTATTACGAAAAGCTCTTTATTCAACGTTATACAATGCAGTCTGCTCATTCCATAATCGATCGAAATTCTAAATAACGAATTCATGTATCTTACAAGTACGCGTAACTAAATGCAACGCTAGCCTAGAACCGCGTTTAATATCATACAAAGTTACAGCATCACGGGATATCAATTGCAGCATCTATTCCGAGCGTTGTGGAAGGATAGTCCAAGAGAGAGAGAGACAGAGAGAGAGAGAGTTAGGGAAGGAGAAAAAGGGGGCAACGCATGCACCGACCGCTGAAAATGCAGCAATTTTCTTCTTGGTAGCGCATCGTCACTGCCGCGAGTCACGTGCATCCGACTCGCGAATGCCTCGATAATCGCGCCTGTCCACGTGCTTCTTTCAGTCGCATCGTAACGATAAACTCGAGCTGTTTCGCATACTCACACACATGCAGAAGCCTATTCGTTACGGAATAAAACGTGAGCACCATCGAGCTTTTTGTTCGATTCTCTTGTCACTTTATGCTGAATAGTTGAAAAGCGATAGCGTCTCGATGCAAAATTTTTTTTTCGCGCGAGTGCAACGAGCTCGAATTCATATACGTAGAAAGCAACATGCGTGCTTCGCGATGACGAAATTCGAGAAAGGATTTAGCCGAGCTTTCTCCGGTTAACGTATAAATAACCTCTGACGTCCAGTCGCGTACGCATTTATTCGTCTGAGTCTCGAGGCTTGCCGCCTGTGCGAATTTCTAGTATTGCCGCAATTAAGGCGCCAAGACAAACAATTGTAACAAGCGAAATGATAAATTCTCATTAATTACTCGAAGCTCTATAAATAAACAATACATAATAACGTGCGCTTTTCTCTGCTTGCAGATGTTCTAAGAAAACAAATTATGGTGGCAGAGTTCATCGCCCGGCAGAGTGGATCGCCCATTAATGGTGAGACCGCGTGTCTGAATAGCACAATGCCGGCCTCCCACACGATGGCGCACGCTGGACACGGCGGAGCCCACAACGGCAGTCACGAGGCCCACGGGCCCCTCCCGCCTATGACGCACCCAGGACACCATATGCAGCAGCAACAACAGCAGCACATGCCTCAGCAACAGCAGCAGCAACAGCAGCAGCAGTTGCATCATCCTCAACCTCAGCACATGCAGCATCAGCAGCAGCAGCAGCAGCAACAGCAGCAGCAGCAGCCGCCACTGTCGCCCCATCCAGACAGCTACAACAATAACAACAATAACAACAACTTCGATCTGCGCAAGGAGTTGTTCTCGCAGCGCAAACAGCGCGAATTCATCCCCGACAACAAGAAGGACGACAGCTACTGGGACAGGCGCAGACGAAATAACGAGGCAGCCAAGCGCTCCCGCGAGAAGAGGCGCTTCAACGACATGGTGCTAGAGCAGCGCGTGATGGAGCTCAGTAAGGAAAACCACATTCTGAAGGCGCAACTGGACGCGATCCGCGAAAAGTTTGGCATCTGCGGTGAGTCGGTGATCAGCACCGAGCACGTGCTCGCAGCTCTACCCGCGGAGCCGACTCTCGTGAAGCGCGCCAAACTTCAGTCGTCGGCGGCCCTGCTCTACGCCAGGACGCCCAGCCCCGTGCACACTTCGGTCATCCACCAGCCCGTCAGCGGCGCCCGCTCGCCCAGATCCCCGGCTCAGCTGTACGTGCCCGAGACGACCGCCTACCCCGAAGCCGAGAGCTTCCAATATCCGTTCCCTCATCCCGCGGCCATGCACAGCTTTGACACTTCGAGCGCGCTAAACCTGTCTCGCGGACGTCGCGCCCAGTCGCCCTTCGAGCTCTCCTCCGGCAGCGGTGACGAGAGCGTCCAGATGACTAGCTCGCCCACGCTGCTGGCTCAAGCGGCCGGCGCTGGCAACAGTTTGCCACACAAGCTCAGGCACAAGTCCCGCATCGGCGACAAGGACGCCGCTAGCGCTCTCCTCGCCCTGCAGGGAATCAAACAGGAACCCGGCCCCCGAGCCTCGCCGCCGTGGGACAACGAGGGCTCCAGCGACGAACGCGACTCCGGCATCTCGCTCGGCGCCGAATGGACGGGCCCGAGCGTCTCCAGTATGCCCGAGAGCGAGCGCGAGGTCAAATCCAGGCTGGACCGGCTGGCCAGCGAGGTCGCTTCCCTCCAGTCCATCTTGCGCCTAGGCAAGGCCAGCGAGAGTCTCGTTAACAGCTCAACGCCCGTTATCAGCAGCACGAACGTCAACGGCGTCACCGCCGCCCCATGAAGGACCAGAGCATCGTCGTCGACCCTCAGCGACTGACAATTGCCGGTGATGATGACGACGGGGCTGCGGCAGCCTCGACCGGGCGCCGAGTCGTGACTGATCGGATGCCTCAGCTATGACGACTTCTCTCGCTTGATTTCATCCGTTTCTTCTCTGAGACTTCTATATGCACAAGACTATCCAAAGATCCAGCAGCAAGAGCGCAGCATCGGGAGAGGGTTCTCGCGCCTTCAGCAGTTTGTGGCCTTTAACGCGAGAACGGGGGACAACGACGAGAGCGTCGAAACGACGAAGAGGATATCGACGAGACTTCACCTGGCGAAAATCCTCCGCGTCCGTCATTCTTTATCAATAACGATATCGCTGACGATACATACTTCCTATATACTATAAGAGGCTCCGGCGTTGCTGTGCGCGGAATTCGGTTTCTCTCGACACGTACACATTTATAAACAAGAGTGAGATGATTTGCGAATTACTACTGTGATAAGGATTCCAGCGCCTCGCCCGGGTCTCGAGACTTTTTTTGTATAAATTATATATAAATTATATATAAATTCATATACATACACACCTATATATATATATAAATATAAATATATATATTTACACATACTATATTATATAACACGACGCAAAGTCGGATTGGGGGCAAGAGTAGCGTTTTCATCGAGCTTATATGTCTTGAACGCCGTCCTCTCTAACCTTACACGCAATTGTGGGACTAACAACACTACACGGACACACACAATCACACAAAAAGACGTACACAACGTGCGTTTACATAACGCGTGTACGCATTAAAGTTTAGCCTATCTGTATACTATGCGTAAATATATGTGTAAGGAAAAAAGACATTCATGTATTTTTGTGTATTATCACGCATGTACTCGTTTAAAATTTCGACTTTTGCATCACGTCTGACTTTGCTTGCTGAGTGCATAATACCGATGTGTATCTGTAAATAGTATACCACATTAAATCGATACCGCTATTACGTTAGAGATATTAATTCCGAGGAAAAATATGTCACGCCCACATACGCAAAAGAAAAAACAAACACATCTAACATTTTTAAATAGTTAAGTAATGATATACAGAAAAATAAACGATCAAGATCATTCGAAAACGATCAAGAAAAATCCAAGTTCTAAGTAAATTACAGAATCTACGGCATAAGGAGCTTTAGGATATTTCTTATTTACTTTCATGATTACTCTCATAAGTTTATCGTATCGAAAAGTTGTTTATTCATCGGTCGAATTGTTTAAATCGTACGTAACTAGATTAGAACGGAAATTGCTAACGGAAGTTGGTCAACCGGCTCTCATCACCGCCACGTAACCCTTAAGGGCCTAGAAACTTTTTGCGGTCGAGGTTTCGAAAGTGAACGCTTTTCGCTCTCGGTGCTCGGCTGCAATATTTATTCCGGGCTTAATTCGATTTAATCGTGTAAATTTAAAACTATCATCTATACCTATCGACGTTTCTTTTATTCGTTTAATCGCTTAATCGTTCAATCGTTTAATCGTTTAATCGCTTAATCGTTTCATCAAGCATCAATCGCAATTTAATATTTTAACGCATCACATTTATTAATTGAAAGAATCGCGAGAATACGTCATCTTTTCGCACATTCGCGTCTTCCCCTCTTGAACTATTACAACAATACAGAATAGTGGAATTGAACGTCATGCGATGTGTGTCTAGTTTGAAGCGAAAATTTGAATACGTATGAATGCGGCGGATGAAAATTCACAAACTTAATATATGAAGTATTATGCGATGCCTACAGGTGTATTATGTACACGCTGCACGTACATGTGCATGCATGCGTTTGTGTCCCATGATTTTCTCTTTGGTCGAATCCCCTTATCGACTTTAGTATCCGTCTCTGTCAACGTCGAACGTGGAAAACTAGTCTGAACTGATTAGGCGGTCGGATAACTGTCTTTTTCAAAATAGAAAGAGTTATGAAAATCGACGGAAACGGACTTATCAGCCTCGATCAGGTGACATACAAACCGAATTCCTTCATGGAAAACCAACAGCACCGTATGCACTTGTATTATACGTTCGCGCATGTACATGTATATGTGTATATTTTAATATCTATAAACGTCTTTTTCAATTTTAAACGACCACTATCGTATTTTTTCAAAGCGTCGCGTGTTACTCACATGCGCAGACGTTACTTTGTACTTGCACAACGGATACATCAAATGATCCTGAGTGTTAAGAAAAAGTTTTTTTTTCTGTAAACAAGGCGAACTTTCTGGTGCCTTCGAAAACATATTTGTCACTGCGGAAATCTCGAGCCAGAGTCTCTTGGTAAAAACAAAACCGATTTCCTACTTGTAAAATGGTCTCTGAATCAGAAACTCTATACAGTAGGATCACATTTTGCGCGAAAAGAGCAAGCGAGAAATATAAGAAGTTGTTAAAGATAAAAAAAAGAAAAAAAAAACTATAAAAACATTTGTGCGTGTGGAAAAAAATGAGGTGACGTGTGTTATTTATGTGATATCGGCGCGAACTAAAGTTTCTAAACGCTCCTATGTAAAATCGTAATCGTATAGCTATTCGAAAGCCACTAATTATAAAAAGCTTAGTTCTTATAAACTATTTATTATATTAATTGTGTATGTTTTAAGATAGGAGAGAGTGTCTGTGTCGACGGTAAGGGATGATCACGATATATATTAAAGATGTTTCATTTTTTTACTCTCAGTCATTTTCATTGACGCCTATTAATTGATGCCGAAATATTTTTGTAAAAGCAATTATTTGAAAAGTTGTAACTTTAAAGCATTTCGAACAATTTACTGAGAACTACGAATGTACGATACGAAAATTGGGAACTCAACGCCTCAGAAAATATGTAATATGTTCGAGTATCAATGTATATATAATATAATGAGGTTCCAATTTTTGAAAATCGACTCGGTAAAGTAATGCAAAGATCACCCCTACTTAGCCCAACACAAGACTGTTTATTACTATTCGGTGTTATGCAATGGAAGAATTTCGTTAGTAATTACTTCCTCGTTTGTTTTCTTTTTTACAGTATAGTTTGCTCGACATGTAAATAAATAGATGTAAGAAACATACGTATCATACGTTTATGTTTTGTCAAATAGTCAGGAATAATGTAAAAGAAGACCAACATTGGACTAAATGTATAAGCACTCGACAGTTTCACGTTGTTGAATTGTGAATCATATCTAACGATATTATAATGGAAAATATCCGATAAATTTGATACTTGTGTCCGAAAATTGTCATAATTTATAAATATTGTATTTGACTATTTATAAGCGTCGACTGGAATAAATGTGACCAGCAATAATTATACATTGTTATCAATTACTTTACACCTTTCATTCCTTGTATACGTTCAATGACTAGTCATCGCTTATCAATTACACTTATTAATCACTTGATTATTAATTTTTTTTTCTAATTATTCAATAATATTTTTTAACTGATTTCTGCATTATTCATGATAAGTTAATTTTCGCAAAAAAAAAATAAAAAAATGTATTCTCTTATTTTCTTAAATCAGCGGATGAATAACATTTTAAAACAACGAAATTTACTTTTACGTTTCACATCGTTTCGATGATGCAAACGTTATATTTATTTTAATTGCAGAAAATCTCGCAAACATTATAACATATATTTCAATTCCAAAAAACTTCGCAAGCATCTTAAATCAATAATTCTTGCAATGATGCGATGTTTTTAATTAAACGTTTGATAATTACGCCGCAAGAAATTTGAAGCATTAGCGCCTCTTGTCTCGAATTACATGCCTTAAAAACCCCATGGTAAACGATGTACTTGCACGATGAAGGCAGAGATCATCTACAAGCAGCTTTACCAACTGTAGGTTGGCTCATGAGGTAAATATACTGTGTGATGGTAACTGAGGAAAGTTTTCGATTGATGGTTACATACAGTATTATTCCGCTTTACCGGCATTGTTACAATGCCGGTAAAGCGGCAATTTGCTGTCGGTAATTAATAATAATACTGTAATCAACGTTTATTAATAAATGAAATTTTGAAATAAATACAATCGAAGATAACCGACAGTAATATAAGATACTGAATTTACAATTGGAGAAAACTACACAATAATGACGAGTCGTTGATAAATTGACAACAAATATACAACAGATGGCGCGATGCTCTACCGAGGAGTTCAAAAGCTTAGGATTGTATACATTTTTAAAATAGAATATACGTCAATCGATAAAATGACATGATGACATCTCGGGACTGGAAAATATTACTATACTACTCGGATGCCAGCCTAAGAAATTTAATTCTCAATTAAAACGTTAACGATAATTGAAAATAAAATTAAATGCAGTCATTAATTACGGCTTCCAAATTGACATTAATATCGATCGGCGCAGCACGAGAGAGTCCAGGCCAACAATGCCCGTAAAAAAGAGCATATAAATTTCTCTCAATAAAGATTAAAATCATTCGCGATGGGTATACATGGACAAAAACAACTCCAATTCTGCGGCGAGAGTACAGCAACAGTTTCCCCGGGCGCGCAACGTCTTTTTTTCTTTCGATTCGTCGAGCAGTCGTTGGAGAGCTGGAATTCTCGAGGATGACTGGGAATCCGATCAGAAATACTTAGGTGGCGTCTGCGGTCCTCGTTCCGCGCGTCATACATCGGCCCATTGTTTTTCTCCTTCTCCGCATCCGACATTCGAAACGTCATCAGCAACGACGACGACGACGACGACGACGACGACGACGTAGCAGACGCAGACGACGTAGCAGACGCAGACGACAATTCCTACCGAAAGAATTTAAATTAGCGCAACAGCGGTGCGGTGTATCGGGGGCTGAAAATTAATTGATTTATGGATCGCTCGATCGACCGTAGAGCAGCGGAATTCGCGAGCGAGAAGGAGCGAGCACGCGTCCAATTATACACGGGCGCATATACGCTGCGATTGGCAAGAAAAATGTAAAAGCCTCGTACATCTGCTGCTACTGCTCTCTCTCTCTCTCTCTCTCTCTCTCTCTCTCTCTCTCACTCTCCGGGTGTATATGGCCACATCGTCCTTTTAGCTTCTCTCGCTCGTAGAGAAACAATTTAATGGCCGCGGCCGAGTCCGGCTGGAAATGCCGATATTACTTAATTGAACCAGAGTGATTTATTGCTCGCGGGTTGAAGAAGCAAAAGAAGGATTCCAAAGACGGGCTGTGCCGAGGCGATTAGCACTAAAAGTTGTAACGATTATTGTAATTCGATCGTGAGCTGCGCCTCCTTGAATATATATATTCAGGCTACTGCTTTTTCCGGCGAGATAAAATTTAATTGTACAAGGGGAATTCCTGCGTGCTGCTTATTATCATCATCGTGCTTTTCGATTAACGTGCTAATCGTGTCGCCTTTTTCTCGCTCTTTATTATCCTCGAGAGAACGGAAAAAGGGGAGCGTTCGACCGATGTGTAATAATCAACAAAATTATCTGGATGCTTAGCTCGCGCGATATGTATTTTCAAAGCGAGAGCTGCGCGTATATACACGCTATGTACATGTAGTATCAATTAACGAGCCTCGGCGAATAAATCGATCGATTCAGGCTCTCTATCTGTCTGCTCGTGTATAAATGTGTGCTTACGCGCGAGAAAGCCACAAAGAATACATCGCGTGCAGGCTAATGAGAGTAATCACTTAATAAAGGCCGTCTCTCTCTCACTCTCTCTCTCTCACTCTCTCTCACTCTTCTCTTCGTCGTGCAGCATCGCGTGACGCTTAACGAGTGGATGCACAAAACCGAAAAATAATATTTGACTTTTGAGGTTTCTACAAGTGCATTCTCATCGGGCACAAATTACCCGCGAGCTACTTCGATGCCCGCGTTTAATCTTAAAATTTTTAAAGACACGACCGCTTTGCCATCTATCGAAGATCTCGCATTATCGCACAATGTATTCCTTTATCCGAAATCGATTGCTTGTACCGAAAAATTGTACCATCTTGCGTACAATAGCCGCTATGGCTGCAGAAAGCGTGACATCGAGCCTTAGACGCAGCATTTACGGACTTTTTTCCCACATGCAGAATTAGAAACACGCACTATCATCTGTCATTCATTTTAAAGCGAGAGAAAAAAATGACGCGCCCCACTGCGCCCAGTCGAAAAGGGTAGACAGTTGTACGCGCATCTTACGATATACACAATCGTAGAAAGCTATTAAAAACAGACAAACAGATGCACGCGCTTTGTACATAACACAAGTATATATGTACATATATAGATACACCGCAGGATCATTAGTCGTTCCTATAAGGAATTAGCGACGGATTTTTAAAAAATAAATCGCGCGCGAATTTTCCACACATGAGCGGCGAAGCTCGATCCATCAAACGATGCCCGACAGACGCAAGAGTGCACGGGGACCGATCGAAGGAGATATTCAAGTGCTCGAATTCGTCCTATTTCAAAATCCATTTGTCACTTGGCGGGAGGGGAGAGAGCATTATTTCGTATGGCATATCTTACATGGGAAATCGTATTTTTTCCTTTTCTCCGTAACCAGCATTGTGCTGCTCTGGCTTTTTTAAATCGGCGATTATCGATGCGTTTCCTCGACGCGGAGCACGCGACGACGAATACAATAATACATTTATGCAAATTCTTGGTGCAGAGATATATTTTCGCGCAGCCGGCACATCATATCCCATCAGCCATGAAGTATCATCATCCTTTGAATTTCGCTTTCGCCCTATGAAATTTTTGCGCAGCTTGCCGTGGTATTTGCATACGGATAATGGCTGTGATCTAACGTTTCCTCGTGCGTTCTCTCTCACTCTTTATCTCTTTCTTTTTTCAGCGTGTGTGTGCGTGCGTGTGTGTGTGTGTGTGCATTACACAAAAGGGTTGGAAAAAAGCTGCGACTAAAAAGGAGGAAGAAGGGAATGGACCCCCGGTGAAAATCAACATTTCGGGGCCCAACCGGTGTGTACAAAATTCTAATTTGACGTTAGAAAGCGGTCTCGACCCTCATTGCGCGTGCTCGCGCGACTACTATATATATGGGAAAGGATTTCGAGTTTTTCGGCGTCGTCGTTGCGCGATTCGTTCTAGAAGGGGTGAAATACGAGGAAAGGGATTTAACGAGGGAAGGAGGAAGCGAACGAGACTCACGAAGAATCAGAGAAAATGATAAGCAGTAGTCTTGCTCTCTCTCTCTCTCTCTCTCTCTCTCCCTCTCTCTTTCTGTACCAGACTCGAAGAGTCTGATTTGAATAAGGACAGGAACTACTGCTACCGCTTGACTGACTGCCGGTCGAGCATCTGGGATTCTCTTTTTTCCTCCGCCTTTTTTCCTATTATATGCTCTGCTTGCGATGTCTCCTTCTGCCGAGCGTAACCCGCTCGCGTAACGGGTTATATACCTGCGGGTCCTGGGAAAAACACATACTCGAACCGCGCCTTTTTCGTGCAACAGCACGATATGATATATATACTTATACATATACACACATTTCCGCTCCCGGTTTAAGCGCATCAGATACGTGTTTCCGAATAGATAAATATTTTTTACCGTCGATCCGTCATCTGGTCTCGCGTGATAGCTTGAATTTGATTGTAGAGTAGTAGTACGGCAGACCAGGAGTTTTCGTTATCGTGACGAATCGATTCTGAGTGCAAAATTTTTATTTTTCTAAATACAAGCAAACGTCCGGTTATACGAGAGAATCGATTCCCAGAAGTACGGCTACGCAACATCAAATCACGTATCTTGGTCGTCCTTTTGCAGACAATCGTAGAAACTCTTGTCTGTCCCACGACGCGGCACGAAAAAGAGAACGAAAAAAGTACTTGATTTCTAAGATTCGAAACGTGTCTCCTAAAATTTCCCCGCGAAATCGTTCCGATTACTCGCGAATTCTACGTGTGTCCTCCTCCGACAGTATCATTATGGTCAGCGTCAGAGGTAGTTATTTTCGCTCGTCGCGCTCTTCTCTTTTTTCTCCTGCTGCTCGATCTAACGTCCCTTATCCGGTGCATTTTGCGGTGTGCGATACACCGAATCTCCAGATAGATTCTAATAGTGGGGTATACAGAGATTAGTCAGCTACCGCAGGCTAATATTGCATTATACTACTTTTTACAATAACTGCAGTACCTTGTAGTTACGAGTAATTTTTCAGAAAAAATTCAAGTCATTGCTAAAATGACGAAACTGATCGACGAGCCAACTGTAGAATAAACATACAAACGTGCTCGAGGAGCCAAGCCTAGAGTTTGAATTCATTTTTTGTATTTTCACAGGATTTAGACGCAAAGAAAACGAACTGACAACTCCCTCGTGTCCGGACAATGTGCGAGCGCGAAATCGACACCGTCATGCCGCCGTAGATCTTGGCTCATCCCTCGGATCGACGGTATCGGGATCTACAGTGTGTCAAACTCGATTCAAAGCTCAGCTGTAAGAAAAGCCAGACTACGCGCGTTTGTAATAATCCGCTGGCGGGAGGAGAAAAGTTGCCGTAAAGAAAACGAAAAAGGAGGCATGATCTTGGGTGCAAAGGCAACGTATACAACGGCTTTAGAATATACTACTATTATACAAATACATGAATATAATAATCGGTAGGAGTGGTCGAACAATCAATTTATCATCGATTAATCAATTAATAAATAATGCTCGTTCAATCTCTATATGTGAGTGAACTTTGATTAAAAACGAAATTAGAAAGTAGACTTTATTAATTCCTTCAACGTTATTCCGTCGAACATGTTTTTTCTGCATCATTAATAAAATAATCGTTCGTCATCTCATTGATTTGGAGGCACTCGGAATGCTAGATATCTTGGGAACGTTTCGAGACCTCGAATTGATCCGTATACCACCTACACGGGAGTCATGTAGACATTACATGACGTGCAAGTTTCTACGACTTTATCCGAATGGATCTCATATTATTCTACGCTTTCCTTCATGTTTAGAGATAATTGTCAAATACATTTTTCATTCTGGAATTCTGAGCCATCGTACAATGAAAATACTCTGGCTCATCACTCTCGAGATATCGTCTACACGCGTATTATTGAAAACATAATTAATGTGCGAATATGTACGTGGTATGCACGAGACGAGTCCTCTCGTCATTATAAACGACTCGGCGGCTGTCGTCTATGTGATGTAATTTCAATGCATCTTATAAAATCGCACGCATATGTTTGTGGTCTGTAGCTGCTACTTTCTCTTTGAAGATTTCTGAGGAATTTTTTCTTGTCGACGAGACGATGTAACAAGCAGTTCTTTGACGATGGAGAACTTGTATTATTACTATGTTTTTTCTTCAAAACTAGTGAAATTTAATATTAAAAAAGATAAACCCTAGCCCTTCCGTCGTGTGTCAAGAACACTCATAAGACGATTCTTACAAGATTACGATGGCAACAATAACAGTAAAGGACAGTTGATCGTGTATGAGTACGCGGGCGTACATATCGCGTAAGGATCACCCATCGTATAAAGAATATACGAGGGGAAAAACGAAAGAATCACACAGTCCAGAAAAATCTAAAATCCAAAATCTTTTGAGAAAACACAGCTGGATGTGAGGCTATAGTACGGCATTGCGCGTGTGAGGGGGCAGGTAAGGTTTTTCAATTTTACAGACCAAATGAGAGAGAGAGAGAGAGAAAGAGAGACAGAGAGATGACGGTGAACTCGGAAAGCCAGTGCCGGTGAGCAGTTATAGAAGAAAGGTGAATGGGGTAGAAAAAGGGGCCTCTGTATATCCCTTTAGAAATTCTGAAAAAAAGAAAAGAAAGAGAGAAAAGTAAGTAACCCTCTCGTGGTGCGATGTCATCTTGCGCAATTTCGTTTTCTGAAGTCTCTCGAGTCTTTCTCTCTCTCTCTCTCTCTCTCTCTCTCTCTTACTTGCGTCGAATCAAAAGGGTTACAATATAAGGGATCGCGCGCAGCGGGCTTTCTACCTGTCCGCGTCGTGTTTTCGCTTCTCCGGTTACTAAAGACGCCCGGAAATCCAGAAATCGGTAAAGGGCGAGTAAAGTATATGCTTTTTTTCTCTTTCTCTCTCACGTGTGTATAGAAAGAAACCAATGCGCGCTATGAAGATCATTGTAGCCTGACACTTGACCGTCTCTCTTGCTTTTTTTCGCTTCTTTTCCTAGTCAGCGGCAGTAATAGCTGCAACGACCCCTATTCTCGCAGAGATTGCCGTGTATACTGGGGTCCTTAACCCCTTTTTTCGCTCTGTCAGCTGTACAACGCCAGCGACAGCTGTATACTGCGGAGCCGCGGATATGGAGAGCCTCGTTACGCCTGTGTTTTTATTGCGCGGCTTCAGCGCGTACACGTATGTTCATACGTCGAGAATCTCAATGTCAATTCGTTCAATGAGAGAGTTGCGGGCGTGGAAGCCGATGATTTGATTTTTAGGGAGACCGATGTAATTACGAATAATGTAAATATGCGTTATGTTGTGACGACTGAAGTGTACGTATGCATTGAATCGTATGAATAAAGTTCATTGTCTCTTTGCACGAAAAACTCGATTGTCAAAAAAGGACGTTCGAAAAATCCCATCATCATAAAAATGCTAAATCGAACATAAAACTTTCTCCAAGCGCACACAGAGCGAACGAAACTTTATTGCCTTTCGCCGCGAACAAAGCTCTCGAGAGTTTGAACGATTCTAATCGTTCCTTTTTTCTCTCTTTCTCTCTCCATCATCATCACAAGTCTCTGCTGCTCGCGCCTTTGTTCGTTCGTAAAAATCAGTAATAGCTCGGCGATTTATACACATTTCCTCGAGCGGCAGTCATTGTCGGAGGCTGCGCAAGCGCGCGCTTTTTATTGAATTATATTTCAGACATTTCCTTTAGAAAAGACCAGCCGGTATTACAAAGATTGCTTTCGTTAAAGTCAAAACGAGCAATGCACGCGCGCCCGCTAACAACCACACACTTACGCGCATCTACGCATACAAGCGAGCGCGCGCCTCTTTCATGACCGCTCGTCGGATCCATTCATGCACGTTTACTTTCTCTTTCTGCATCGAGACTGTATACGTGCCCTTCTTAAAATTCCCAAGATCTATCTCGAGCACACAAGAGACGTCTCTTTATTCCTATAGACCAATTCTACTATCGGAAAAAAACGCCCCGAGCTCGAAATTACATGCGCGAGTCAAGTAAGGAAATTCAGAGCATGCATTATTCCCACGACGATGCGACGACGGAAAGGAATTACCCAAACTTTTTGGACGCGCGTGTACGCGTGTACGCGCGTCCAGAAACTATACCGCAGCTTCACACTTGTATGGAGTTCGTTGTACCGATTGGGTCGAGCCTGCGCACAAATACAGACACATACATAGACTTCCTATATCTATTTCCTACTTACACCCTCATCTCTTTTCGTGGCCTCGAAGTGCCTTTATGGTAGGCGCCTCGCTGGAGTGGAGGGAAAAAATTAAGCAGCGCGTCTGGGATGCTTGTAGTGTGTGCGGAGTTGAAGGGGGCAAGCTGGAAAACTCGAGCGGGAAAAGTTCCCTACGAGGCTCAAGTGTACTCGAGCCTCCTAGTGTCGTGGATGATGATAATACGCCGTTTAAGAGAACATAAATTTAGTTTCTCTAAATATAAAGTGACAAACAGATTGGGCCGCGTCGACCAGAGGATTTATTCTAACAATGAAAGTAAAGAGAAGAAAGCGAGTCTTGCCAGTGAATCATATACTCGGAGATACACGTATATTTACAGCCTTGGTTTGGAGAAAAAAATTTGTTAAAATGCCGAATGCCACCGAATCGTGTTATTTACCAAGTTACGTATTTGAGGGGAAAAAAGCTTTTTACACTAAAGTTTGCGGAACGAGTTATAGAAGCGTAATAGCATGTTATTTCATAAAATCCACGTGTCTGCCAGTTTAAGCGTTTCTGCTTATGGAACGAGATAACTGCTTTGAGAAGTAACAGGCAGTGTTCATATATTTTAAACGTACTTCCTCTCTTCCATACACCAATCTTTCCTTCCACTCTTTCACTTATACTTAAATAACTAGTACAACAGATGGCCCGCAGGACCGAGTCGAAAACAGCTTATCAAAAACGTACCAATTTTAGATTTTCCAATACAGAATGCGCTTTCTGGTCATCGAACTCTCTCTCTCTCTCTCTCTCTCTCTCTCTCTCGAGCAGTCTGATTCAACAAAGAACACAGATCCTATTTAACGTAAGAAAGCCTTTTTTCACTTTTTCTCACAGTCTTTGTATCCCGCAGCTAGAGCGTCGAAACGTAATATTAGAGAACACTTGGAAAGCAGTGATTTTTTGCCCAATATTGTCTCCCCCGCATGCACTCACTTTTTTTTTTCTTCCAAACACACCTTCTCCCGCAGTGAAATAATGTAGGGCAGCTTCATTCTTCTACACCGTTAAAATATGCCTCGCTCTTCTATATGTATCCCCCTTTCCTATAACGCACGGGAGCATGAGAATGACGGAAGAAAGAGGGGAAATACCGCTTTCTCTCAAGGGTTGAATCCAGCTCGGCGCGCGTCGATGTACTTCCGCCCTCGCGCGCGAGTGTTCCGAAGGGTCGTGAGAGTATCGCGCCTACGCATACCGACAGATGACATAAGAAAAAAGTTTAACGAGAAAAAACGCGTTTTAACTCGGATGAGTTTTTTTCGCTTTGCGGTGTCGCTTCGGGGTTAAGAGTAAAAACTTGAGGGAGCTAATTGCGCAATGCGCCGCATTCAAATTACTCATTTCTCTATATGCATATTGAGTTATTTCCCAAGGAACTAAGTAGGTCATATTTTAAAGTACTGAATTACTGTGCTTCGTTGTTTTCGAACAAAATCCACGTTGCGCGTTCGACTTGTTGAAATTCGATTGTTATACAAGCTCATAAATCACTTGAATTTTTTTCATATTTCAAGAATCCGTTAACAGCTACAGTCGATTTTATTAAAAATATACTCGAAGAATGCGTATGGACGCGGGAATCGATTCTTTTTTTCACCGGGAGTGCGAACATGGGAAAAAGAACGTTGATGATCGAGGTTATAGAGACTGACGACGGAGGCTCGGGGCTACTTGATGGCGACGCAAGGGGAGAGGTGATCAAAAAATCGATTAATCATTTTTCGTCTTTCTCAGCCATACCACACCATGCCTTAGACCGATGATTCTTTAAACTTTTTTCCGACAAAAATATCCTTACGTCGTCTATTGGAATGAAATCGCTGATAGCTTCGGCTGTCTGACTTTGAAGGTTTCTCAAATTTTTGATGATACTTTTTTCTATGTTCTATGTTTTACTTGTGAAGCGAGTGAGAGTTCACGCAGTTCAAAGGGGTCGGCTAGGGCCTGATCCATCAATCAACACCGTCGAAAAGCATGAAAGAGTTCACAGTACCGTAGAAATCTTAATGATCGAATGCCAACGTTTTTTTCAAATCGAGTATCTAACGTCATTTTTTTCCTTAAAATCAAATTAAGGCTTTTTTTACTTGAGAAAGTTTGTTTAATTTTTCTTAGAATGCATTCATATATTTTATGGTTTGAATACTTTTTTTTTAATATTCAATAGTTACTATAATACATACTTTGGTACACAAGTCGAAAAATTCATAATACATTTGCCTTTTATGGTAAGTAAGGTCATAAAAACGTAGAAAAATAATGAGGGTTATTAGAAACATAAAACAAATTGAAAGGGTAAATTTTGTCTTACCTCGCTAATGAAAGCTTTCATTTCAGAGAGCGGGAGTTTCTCCTTTTTCAACGCAATATGCTAGAAGCATATATTTTTAAAAAATCTGTTAGATAAATAATATAAATTTGTAATTAGCTTCGAGAAAAATATTGATTATGAAAAAATATGATAATTTTATTTTTATGAATGATTTCAAAATATTGTTTATTTATTATATCATCGTTTTATTTTTTCGTCCTCGCCTTATTGTACTCTTCAAGAAAGTAAAATAATTTTAAACACTTCGAATTGAGCAATAATAGTTGTATTTTTATCCTGTAAATCACTTTCGTTTGATTTTGTTCTGTACGTTTGGTATGTTTTTAAATTGATGAATCGATATTCTGCGCAGCATTTTCTAGCTGTACACTTGAGAATTGGATCTCGATGGCCGCATTCGAGCAAAAATTCTAGAAAAGAAATCTTGATCTCCGGATAGATAGAGAAATCTAAAAAGGTTTGTCGATAAGACGCCGCGGGACCACGAATTTTTTCTTGCCGATTTCACGATTAGAGAAAGCCACGTTGCTTCTCGTAACGATAAGATAATGAAAAATGAAAAAAATATGGAAAGATACATATTCAGAGTTATTCACTATCGAAGTGAGGTTCGCGAGTGGTTAAGCTTGATACTTCAATGCAACTCGTATGACTATGCATTGAATGTGCGCGTTTAAACGTGAAGCTATATTATCGTTCGAGAAATCAGTTATTACGAGTGAAACAATAATAATCGCTAATGTGGAAGGTACGGAGTAGTATAGTGCTTAAAGATATAATATACATTAAAAATGTGAGTGTGACAATATTTTTATGTTATTGCGTCATTTGTTATATATTTTTCTTAACCGAGAAAATGATATATTGGTTTAATTGACGAGCTTATTGACTCGATAGGTATTTTATGTATTTCAAAGATTCATAAGAACTTTGATGAAGATTTATACGGCAGGTACAGTTAGAAATGAAATAGGAAGTAAAATCGATAATGGTCGTGTGTCGAGTGTAGTAAAAAGCTCGATGTGTCATCGATGTTACAGAAAACTTGTCGTCCACGTGATAGAGATATTCCTCATTTGCATATGGACGTAAACAGTTGAATAAAGAAAACAACACGTTTCTTTCAAAACACGTCACGTGATATCGTGCTATCGATTGCAAATCTAAAATCAGCTGAAATCCGAGTATAATCGTTATCGAGTTTGAGCGAGCCAAAAATCTGCTCGGCTACAGCTGCGCGGCTCGTGTAATCACAGTTCAGAGCAACTTGCACAAGCTACTTAAAATATATATCTTGCCAGGACATATCGCATAAATACCGCGCGCTTCTGCCCTTTATATACATCACGTAGAACGCGGTTGCCGCGGCTGTGGCGGCGGCGGCGGCGGCGGCAATAAAAGCATCGCGCGCGTGCATCTCCGCTTGCGCACAAGCTCAGATCCATGCACACAGGGAGGAACCTGGAGAGGAGAGAGGGTCTACGATAATTACACGCTGCGAGAGAGAAAGAGAGGAGAAACGGGCAGCCAGAAATATATGTGTTCGATCGGTCGGTTTTTGAATTATTTGAAAAGAGACAGACCCTCGCGCGTACCCACAATATTATAGTCCGCTATCGCGATTTGCTGCCGCTGTCACCCCCCACCCCGCATGCTGACTTCTTTATTTTTCGCCCTTTCTCTCGCTCTCTCTCTTTCTCTTTCTCTCTCCCTCGCATGCGAGCGAGCCCCGTTCTTTACTTGGCTCGCCGCATCTCATCCATACAGCTCTCGCCCCATCGATTCGCTTTGTCTTGTCCTTTTTCTTGCTGGACTCTTTTTTCCCATCAACTTTTACCTCCTCGCAATATCCGCGCGAGCGCGTGCTACTCCTAAAAGAAACTTCAGCCGCATCACATAACAATAGCAATGAGAGAATATTGTGGGTTTCTTATCTAAATCACAGAGAGTAGATTCAGACGTTCGAATTCAAGCGTCCTCCCCTCCTGATTAAATAAAGTCGATAATCGGACATCGATCACATCTATCGATATTCTGCCGCGATCGATCGATGATATTTCCGTGAAACGGCAAATTACACACGTAATATCGATTTCGCCGGTGCCCATTTCCTCTCGCTGACGATTTGAATTTCGGACGCGCTCGCATTATTATAATCGAAGAAAGCGAGCGATCGAGATTAGATTCGTTCACTTGAGCGAGTAGCGGGCCCGCGCGTGTACGACGACAATCTATGGTAATGGCTGCCTCATATACACTCATATACACTCTACCTTGGCTCTGATGTCGATCGAAATGCAATCCTTTGTTTTTTCTCGATTTGCGACCGCCCCGGAGATGCAGAACCGCGAAACTATTGAACGATTTCGAAGCAGGTTTGAACCGCGCCCGGGGGACGAGACTTTCGAGGCTCCGAACGCGCGAGGGGCAGATGTTATAATTTCGACAGAGAGAAAGAGAGGAAAGGTCGATTCGAATTTTGCCGGGGTAGAAAAAGATAATTGCAAAAAGACACACTGTTCAGGTCCACCTCCGATGTATCTCGATTCGAAATACAGAAAGGAGGAAAGGGTGCGAGAAGAAATCGATTATATATTTTCCATATAGATAGTTTCAGATCAGATCTTTGTAAATTATGTGCATGTGCAGTGTACTGAATTTAGTGCACGTAAAATGGGCATAGAAGATTAGTGGTTGGAGTAAAAAATATTGAACAATTTTAAACTTCTGCTCGGATATAAATTTGTCTACATTCGAACAAGAGGAATTAGAGATACGCAGAAAGAAATAATAGGCGCGAGGAAGGAAGTAAAAGCCAGAGAGAGAGAGAGAGAGAGAGAGAGAGAGAGAGAGAGAAACAGAAAGAGAAACAGAAAGAGAAAGAAAGAGTCGGAGAAACAGAATTGGGCGAGATCGCGCGCACGGCGAGCTTAGACTGCGGGAAGATGGTACAAATGACTGTGTTTAAAAGCGAACGTGACAAAATTTAAAAATTCCTGCCGGGCAAAGAGGCGCGCTCGTCCAACCAGAACAGACGGCGAGACTTTGTGCTGTGAAAGGTGCACATATGGGTTGTTCCCACTGAAATTACAAGGTCTAACTTTTTTGCTCTTTTTATCCGTGCGAGTTTTAGTATTTCGCAGAAAACATACGCTGTACTTTAGCTCATATATACTATTTACGCCTTTTACCTTGTCCGAATGCAATAGAATACACATCAGTTCGAATGTTTATAACATATACACACGCTCGTTTCGCAATATTCAAATTATTCGACTCAACATATTCCTCGTAGACTTGCAAACAAACTTGCAGGCAGCTCTAGAGAAAAAGGAAAAAGGGCGAGGTAAGAAAGACAGCGAGAGAAACGGGCCCTTTTTTCATTCTTCTTCCTTCCTTCTCTCACTCTCGCTCGCCTGCATTCATACGTATGTATAGTCAGTCGAGTCGAGTGGCGGTTATTTGATTGTTCTCTGCTCTCGTTTACGCGAAATTGGCTATAATTGCGCGCTATGCAAGCAGCGGAATGAGAAGGAGGGAGTAAGGGAGAGAGAGAGAGAGAGAGAGAGAGAGAGAGAGAGAGAGTGAGAGCGCGCCCAAGTTCGAGAGCATCGCTCTTCGTCTGTAAGTATAACTTTAACGCGCTTTGAATCGTAAAAAGCATTATCCGTATACGATAAAGCATACGCAAGAGAGCGAGAGAGAGAGAGAGGCTTTTTCGGAGGGAAACTCAAACGGCGGCGCGTAATAGGTTTCACGAGAGTCGGCGAGATTTTAGTTTGCCCCTCTTTTTCTGCATTTTAACCCCTTTCGAGCTCTGCAATTTTTTCTCGGCTCGGCGAAATTCATATGTGTAATTCCGGTTAACTGCGTCGAAACACACGGCAAACTCTCCTCCGTACTCGTCGAGCACACGCTGGCCGCGCATCATTATTCTTGCCTCGGTATTACCGACAATTTGCATATTGCGGCAGCTTTCGAGCGAATGCTCAACCCTGGTTTTTTTATATTACGAAAGAGTATGTACGCGTCACATTCAATGCACTCCTCATTGCTATTGAAGGCGAAATCGATTTCACAAGCCGCGCAAGAGGTCACTTTTCCAAAATCTCGGCTGAGCTCTTATTTGGATGAAAAAAACAGAGTTGTTAAGCCTCGGGGCAGTAGCCTCGTATCTCGATTTCAATACGGCCGCGCACTGACTTTTCTTCGACTCCGAGATTCCTCGGCACGACTATATCTATAATACGTATACTCACCCGGTTGAAATTCGTCGAGTCGTCGCTATGACTCTGGAGTTTCGGAGGCTGTCTGCGATGGTGGAGAGTTCCTCCATATACTATAATCTGACCGAGGCGATCTCGACGCGGAATGATTTTCGAAATATGATTAATTGCTCGCGCCGTGGTATCTTTCTTTCTCTTTCTCTGTTCTTGGCTTTTAAGGATCGGCCTTGCGCGCTCTCGTTTGTGCCGGATAACGCCGCTGGATTCGAGAAGAAAACGGATTCTTCGTTTTTTCCTCTTTCGTTTTGGTTAATTTGAAAAATCGGCCCTGCCTCTTTAACCTCTTTTACCACCGTTTTTTCATTCTCTCTTGGGTTCACGCACGTTATACTTTTGAAATGTTCATCGAACTCGAAGATGGACAGCTCGTCGATGAAAAATTGATTTTTCCGTCAGGAGAGGGTCGCTCTCACCGATACACACCTCACCTGTTCGCCCGTTCATCCCGCTGCGCAAGCCTGACGAGGGGTCGGGGTGGAAGCTAGTAGACTAGAGGTCAGGGAACCCTTTTTTACCGTTTTTTTACCTATGCCATATTCGGTGTAAGGAGCATTAATGAAATATGAAATCGCATTTCATGCAATATACAGATATTTTCGGTTCGATAGACTACTGCACCTGCAATCGGTTCTAGTTATTGACCACCGAGAGCGAGTGAACAAAAAAAACAAAATACTCTGATCTCAATCCACAATGTCATGACGCTTTTACGAACACACCGGAGATTATCCCGAAAAGTGGTTGGTGCACGGTGGCAGAGATGGGGTAAGAGAACAGCGTATAATACTCTCGCTATGTTCATGCGCGGAGAGTCCGCGAGTCTCGAAGCGAGGGGGCCTGACGACGCGTCGACTCCGGTCTCGAGCGATGGCTCTCTTCATTTTTTACTTTCAAATATCATGACGATGCTCATTTTTCTGAGTCGTGAAGAATTCTTTAAAGTGACGTCTAACCAAACCCGCGCTACACGGGGCCCTTTTTTCAGACGACAGAGGGAATCGTATAGACCGCTACGGAGAAAGAGAGAAAAGAAGAAGAAACGCACAGCTTTATGAGCGGTTCTTTTCGCCCACCCTCAATATGTACTCGACTCAAAGAGATCGGTAATGATACATTCCGTAAAGGAGCGAAAAAAATCGAAATGCGCGTCAGTCAGCTGTGTTATCTGGATGAACCTGGGGAAGGGAATGGTGAGGAGTGGAAAAGGGGGAATCAATTTCTCGGCGTCAATTATAATCGTCTGCGCTCTTCAAGGGAAAGACACAAGTGCCCGTAGATATAATATTCATACTTCGAGCGAAAGATTCGTATCTCTTAAATGAATCGGAGGCGCTCCGATTTGAAGATACGGAGACCGTGCGTTTCTCAGATCTACTCCAGCTTATGTTCAAGAGATATGAATTCCGCGGTCTCTCATTTTCAGAATTGTTTTCTGTGATTTTTCGATAGTCGAATTTAAAAAATGACTCTGCTGGATCAAGAAAGACGCATGAAATCCGCGACGGTAAATCAATCAAGCGGTTGAGCGATAATTCCTAATGCAATTCTGGAAGATTTACGCACGACTCCGCGACGCGAAAAAAAACAAAGAAAAATGTGGATTCGAGCTCGTGCACAAAATGTTGCAACGAATTTGAAACGCCGTATATGCATATGTTTCAGCGGAGCCGGATTAGCATTAAATTTTGAAGGGCTCGATTTTTTCGTCTCTGCATTTATATTGCGCATTACGCGACTTCGAGGAAACAGACAAACGAGATCTGAGTCTCCGCATGAACGGCGGCGGCGATGGCGGCAGCAGGAGGGATTCACTTTGTTTATTGTTTTCTGAATTATTATCGCAATACGCATATACGCTCGCGCGCGTCATAAGACAGACAGCAGACGCGCCAGAGAGGAAGATCGGGCCTGACGATTACATCTCTCGCGGGGCAATGATTTATTTATGAGTGGAGATGGACTATCGACGGACAAATTACTTTTGAGATTCCCTTTCGAAGAAAGATCTGTCTTTCTCTCTCTCTCTCTCTCTCTCTCTCGCGAGCGCGCGCGCGCGTTCTCGAGGTATTCGGGCCATCGGCCTCGAGACGACTGTTGGCGACGACGAGCAACAGCAGAAGCAGCAGCTACGCATCGAGGCATTCGTTGCGCGTATTGTTCGCCATGGCTGAAACTTGGATTCCGAGAAAATATCGGCGCATTCCTTTTTTAAGCGGACTACGCGATATTTCCATCGCGAGAGAGTAGTGGCTCTTTTATTGCGGCGATAAGTGCGCGCGAGCTTGCGCATATTTCAAAACCCAGCCGTTATACGCAGTTTCCACCTCCGAGTTTCCGCGTTTTTAGAATCGTCGAGAGGTGCAGTTAGCTGCTTGTAGAGCTTCGAGCGGCTGTTGGTTTATACCGAGGCTCTTTGGATCGAAATAGATTCCTCGCGTTAAAATAACTCGAAGCATTGACTCGTAACTATGCTGTGTGTACGCGCTGCCTCCTCGCGAGGAACCTGCTGCAGACAGCCGAGCGACAAGTACACGATTGTTACTTACCGTATAACGTCTGCCAGCCTGGTTGGCCGGAATAGAGAGGATTGCGTATTTCCTTTGTTTTTTGCACGAGACTCTGCTCCGCGCACGGGTATTATATCGTTATTACGATTATTCAAATTTGTTCCTCATCCTCTCTCTCTCTCTCTCTCTCTCTCTCTCTCTCTCTCTCGCTCTCTTTCTCTTTGCTAAGTTATAAAGCCGTGTCTACGCGTACGTGGAGGATCGGGAGAGGATTGAAGATAAAGGTAGTGAGATAAGGTAAAAAGGATAGAGACGCCGTTCAGCAGAGAGGCTATTGTTCGATTATTTGAATACATATGGGTATAGCTATATAGGTATATCGATATGTAGCGAGTAGCCGCAGATGCGGCGGAATCGATTCGAGAAGAGAGCGAGAGAGAAAGAGACAGAAAGAAAGAGAAAGAGGCCTAATGGGGATTACACGGCCAATCAGGCTCTTTACCTCCGGCTAGCTCGTTCCCCTTGTTATGAATGTTCGAGCGGTCAGACCGGAGCTGGCTCAATTTTCCGCGTGCGGATCGAACAAACTCGTATATTTTTCGGTCACGAGAGAACACGGCAAAATCAGTCGCTTGCACACGTATACCTATAGATATATTGTGCAGGTATGTACCCACAGCGGCAGGTAGAGTGAAATGCGCTAATGGCTCGATTGCCTTGTGAGCGTTATGAATTTAGGCGCGATGCAGTTGAGGTTCAACGACACGCTATTCTTCAGGAATCCATATGGATGTGGCCGAAGAATTACGATTGTCCGCAAAAAGAGAGTGAGAGAGAGAGGAGAGATGCGTTGCCGTGGCTGCCGCCGCCGCGCCACTCGTAAAGTCAGTCTCCTATCATTGTGACACTTACTGCAGCCAAGCATTAAAATTCAAGGCGCCTGCGGGAAAAGTGTGTTTACTAGCCGCGCGCTCGGCCACAAAAAGGAGAATCAGAAATAGCCCTGATGCGCCTGTTTGTGTAAGACGAGCCCGCGCGCGCGATCGACAGGATACTTTACTATACGTTCTCTGTGTCTGTGTCCGTATTTTGTGTCTGTGTGCGCACAGTCTTTCTGTACGCTGCAGCAGTCTCACGCGCTAAAATTACACCACACGAGTTGTCGGGAGCACAAAAAACGCAGAAAAACCGGACGAAACGCTCGAGAGCCGAAGTAGCAGAAGTTCGAGGGGAGAGAGAGAGAGAGAGAGAGAGAGAGAGAGAGAGAGAGAGAGAGAGAGAGAAAGAGAGAAGAAAGCGTGTATAAATATGGAAAGTCCTCGAGAGTATAAAGCACATGCAGAGCGAAGAGATATCTCGCGCGAGCGCGCGAGCGGCATATGACAGGTTGCGGAAAAAAGGGGCAGCGAGATCGAAAAAAGAGGAAGAAGCAAGCATCAGCGCAGTCGAGCTGTGCGCGCACAAAAAGCAGCGCTTGAATAACGATGCATTCGGAATTTTTAGTAGCAACTCGACAGATGGATGCAGCTAAAGCGGCGTCGGCGGTTGCTGCCGCTGCTGCCGTTGCTGCTGCTGCGGGAGGAGCGAGATGAAGAAGAAAAAAGGAGGAGAGAAAGATAAGACCGGAGAGATAGTCCATTGAGATCCAAAAGGGTTGATGCAGCCTTGCTCTTTCTCGCTCTCCCGCTCGCTCTCTCGCATCCTTTAAAATTGGAATAATAATGTTCTTTCATCTCTCGAACTCGAAATGATGACTCGACGGCTTTCAATATTGTGGGAACGAGAATCGGTAAGTCATTGGCTGAGAGTCTGCGTCTCCACTTTTCTCCTCCTCCTTCTCTCCTTCTTCTCCGTCTTCTCTCGTTCCCCCCGTTACCCGTCTTTTCGACTAATGATATGACAGAGAGAAAGAGAGAAAAGTATATATATACACGCGAGCGCGAGCGCGAGTCTCTGCCCGTCGCCGCCGTCACCGCGGCGCGGGAGAAATAGATGATGGAAGGAAAGAGGTTACGCCGATGCACACAGACCGAACGCTCGGTTAAGAACAAAACGTAACGTTCAATAATGGTAATCGAGTCGGAGAATCTTTTTCTCCGACGAAAGAGCGAGAGAGGCATGGGTTTTTAATTAATTTAACTCCAGGGCAAGATGCACTACTCCACGGCAACGCCGGAGAAATATTACACCGCCGATCGAAAAGTTGTAAGAGAAAGGGGGAGAGCTTCGTCATCGTACGGACATTAGATTGAACTTGATTATGAATAATCATTTCGGTACAGATTGCCCCGCACCGCGCGCTCGCGCACGGATGTATGTGTGAGTGTGCGTCTGCAGCGCGCGCTCGTTAATTCGCTGTTGCCGTGATTCACAAAAGTCTTTCGAATCTATAACACAGTGTACGATTTGTACAGTCTTTCTTCTTAGCCGTTTACATCGAAAAGGAACAGCAACGCCGGCTTGCACTTCTCTAGCGCAAAAATCTGAAACGGCAGCAGCGGGAGCAGCAGCAGCATCCCTTTGGTTCGCTTTTAGTGGCTTTGGCTCTGCGAACTCCCGAGTCCCGAGGCGACGCGATAAATAACCATGCCTTTTCCACGCCTCCGAAATGCCGGTGATTAGTCCATGAAATATCGATTTTCGCAGCCGCGCCAATTGCAGTGCGCTCTCTCGCGCGGCGATTGCCAGGAAAATCGTCTCGCTGCAGCTTCTGCTGCCGCTGCTGCCGCTGCTGCCGCTGCTGTTGCTCCCGCTGCCGTTGGCTTTTTAAACACCGGTTGTCCGAGTCGTACTTGCCGGCTTTGCGATATGTGTGGCGATTTTACGGATTTCGCTGGACTTTCCAGACACACACCGGCTATTACGAACTTTGTCAGTGTCAGCGCGAGGACGAATGGCATTTATCATATCGCGATGAAAAAAAATTTCTGGAAAGCAGTTAAGCGCTCCTCCCAAACGTATGTATAATACGTCGAGTTGCTCGCTTTGTCAAGCGCGGGCCCGAAAATGCACTCGATTATTATGCCGCTGATAAATCGAATCCTCCGGGCAAATGTGCGCGAGAGAGAAAGAGAACGGAGAAGGAGAGTTGATTTGGAAACCGGACGAACAATTAAACAGCGCGAAAGGAGAACGGCAGTGTAGACGATGAGAGACGAAGAAAAAACGAATAAGATCGACGTGGGGGCTGCTTAGGAGGTGGAGCGAAAAAAAGGATGAAAATCGCGGGGCTGTAAAATACACGCGCGCAACGAACGCAATTAACCGCGCTAAAGCCGAATATCCCCATAGGGGCCAGTCTCGCGAACACATACGAACGCGCGCGCGAGAGAGAGAGAGAGAGAGAGAGTCGAAAAAGCGGGAGGGAGGAGAGACAAACGTTGCGGTCTGCGGAGAGAGATCTTCTGCGTCTCTCTTTCTCTCTTTCTCTCTTCTCTCTTTCTCTCTTTCTCTCTCCTCTGACTCTTTCTTTCTCTGTGCTGCACTGCTTTTGCTGCCGTAGCTGCCGTTGCTGCCCTTAGGGCTCCAGACGGAACGCTTTTAAAATTTATTGACAATCATAAATTTCGAAAATAAAACCTTATATTCTCTCCTTCGACTCTATATCTGTATAGGGCTCGCTCTCCTCTCCTCTTCGCGTATGTGCGGCTAACACACGTGACTGCAGGTATGTGCAATGCTTCGTCGTTCTCTCCCTCTTCCTTTCTTTCTTTCCGCCGTCATCCGCGAAGAAACGCTCTTTCCCTCTCTCTCTTTTTCTCTTCTTTCTTGCTCCTTTTGCGGAGAACACGAAACAAAAGAATTCGTTTCGAATTTGCCCCCTTGAACCTTTCTCTCTCTTTCTTTCTCTTTCTCTCTCTTCTCTCTCTCTCTCTCTCTCTCTCTCTCTCGCTCTCGCTCTCTCTCTCTCTCTCTCTGTCTCTCCTGATAGTCGCAGTACACGCATAGCGTATGCACGCAATATACTTCATCCGCTGTAGCACACTCTCGACTTTTTGCCCTGTCCCTAGGCGCTTGGGGTTTCTTGGTTTCTCTCTACCTTCTTCTTCTACGCGTATGGGCCCACCCCACGTTTTTCACCTTCGCGAAATAGCTTGAGGAGAGAGCCGGGCCTCCTGCGCTGGCGTTTATTAGGAGAAGCGCGATTTTTCATTATCGTCGTAAACAAGAGCGCGATGAGTCATTTGTCTTTTTGCTTTCTTTCTTTCTACTATACAGGGGTAAAGCGAACGAGCGAGCTCGTGTGTGCTCTCTTTCACTCTCTTTCTCTCTCCAGCTCCAAAAAATGCAATTTCGGCTGTTGCGCGTGGGCATTGATTAGAATGTTTTGAATTATTGTGCAAACGCGATTTTTTATTTCGACAATGAAAATAAGCGGTTGCTGCTTCGCTACGGTGATATACTTGGCGCGTCTAGATTTATGGGGTTTTGCTTGGCTTTTATTTCAATTCGTGCAGTATAAATTTTTGAGCCACAGGTAATAGCTCGATTCCCTCGAGATTTATGGTAATATAAAAACGCTGTAAATGTGCGAGATGAAACCGTCGAACGAGAATTCCAAAATATTTTCGCGCTGAGTTGCGCGTTTTTCAATTTTAGCCTCCCGCCCTCTTGCTATTCGCGTTTTGTATTGACAGAAAATATAACGCGTGCGCGCTCCTCAAGTATCGGCCTCAAACTGTTATTCGTGGCACAACGCTCAGAGTCGATAAACGCACTTCTTCTTTTTTTTTAAACAAATCGAATTCCAACGGAGCCGGGCTGTTTGCAAGCGCGCACTCGAGTGTTTGGATGTTTTCGAGCCGAGCGAAACGAAGATGACAGCCGCATGTGAGAAACGGCCGAGAGGAGAACGAGTGAACGGGCTACTTATTATGACGCTACAATGCAAATTGCGAATTGACCTGTCGGGGAACAGCTCGTAATTTGATGACTACATCTTGAACTCGAGTAACGTCAAACGCGTACGACTTTAAATACCAGTGTCGTAAACAATCAACTCGTTCGGAATTGACTACGCGCCGACTCTTCTACCGACTAATACAGAAGTCCTTCGAATAATATGACAAATTTGTAAATTCGAAATTGTAAGAGAAAATAACGCAGATTCAAGTGAGTTACGCCGAATCCCAGCTACCGTTCGCGCGGGACTCATATCCGCTACATTATCAGAGCTGCTCGAGAAGTTCGAGGAAAAATCGTTGACTTAATATACCATTACTCGAGCGATTCGGGGGCCGATTACGTTGTCAAGGGAATTAGGCTCGAATTGCCTCGAGCACGAGCGAGCTCGTCCCTCTCTCTCTCTCTCTCGCTCTCTCTCTCTCTCTCTCTATCTCACTCTCACTCTCTCACTCGGCTGCTGCGAACTGAGGTCGACGGTCCGATTGACGAGAGAAAGAGAGAGGCGTATACGTTCGAGCAGCGGCTGCCGCTAGATGTGTAGATAATAATGTGTTCATCATCGCGTTAGCGCGCGCCGCTCACTGTTTACCGAATCTACGAGCTCGCGTTTCTTTTGCCTTTGTTTGATGAAATGAATCACTTATGCGCATCACCTCGAAGCGGTGTGCTTGTAGCAATAAACAATTATCCGTTCGCGAGCCAGTAATTAATTTAAGACGAGCTCTCGCTTTCCACCGAGAGGGGGGCAGTGCCAGGCTACACAGCGTACGCAAATAAAACTAATCGAATAATCCATAGCTTCTGATTCCGCGAAAGCGTCGATCTCAGACTCCAGCGCCAGCGATCGGCTTATCAGCGAGCATCTACAAGTCGTATGCACACTCGTGACACGACTCCAGCTCTTGAAACTGCGTTTGCATGGCGTCTTGCTGGATCTTATATCTTTTGGCCTTTTTTACTCTGGTATTTGATGCCGCGAAAAGTGATACACACCGTCAAATGCCAGATTTGAGACTTGAGATTAAAAACGAAACTGAGAGCCTAATAAGCTTTTCTCGGATTATGGTATATATGTATGTATATGTATTGTGTATATCGAACACCCTTTCACTCGTAAAGTTCACAGCTGCACGATTGCTAGAGAAAAGGAAAAAAAAAGAGTTATTACAAAGGTCCCCTCTGCGCGGAAATGACGAATAACGCAAGTCTGCGCGTGTTCGCGCGCTCGACTCGGGACTTATGTTAATCCGCGCACATAGTCGCGCGAGCGAGCCCGCTCTCTCGCTGGAACTCTCGTCGGCGCGATCATCCTCGCACATACCTACGGAGCACTTTTGAGAAACAGAAAGAGCGAGAGGAGGACGAATTCATCATCAGTTCAAGTCAGGAATCATAACGGGGCGATTCATCACGCGGAGCCGCCAATCAGTCATGCGCTCTTCTCTTTCTTCTCCTTCTTCCTCGGTTGCTGCTGCCGCTTCTTCTTCTTCTTCTTCTCCTTCTTCATCGCGAGAGAGCGAGAGAGAAATAAAAACTTTTGAGTCTTAACTGCTTTTTTGTTCTCTCGCATAACGCGATGTGTGCACCCGCGCCGCGGCTTGTAGTACACGCTGCCTCTACACGTGTATATATATACTATATGAGGGATGTATGTATACGATTTGCCTCAAGGATATCGTGGTCTGAGCAACTGACCTTGAGCAGCTCGTGGATTTGATCAGGTTTACACGAGTTATTTTCTACGAAGGCACGAGAGCTTTTGTCGAGCTTTTGTGTTAAAGCGTGTGTTGCGCTACTCCTTTTGCCCGTGAACTTTGCACGCGGTACTCCATACTCCAAAGGCAGTATGGAGTTTCAAAAAAGACGGGATCGAAATGTAGTTAGACTGCTTCTCTGTAGCAGCGATTTAATCCGCTCGATCCGTCTCTGTGAGATACAGAGATAGTTCTAAATGATTTGCTCGCGTGGGGTCGAATTATTTGCGGCGTCTATTAGCACGATTTTATTTCGTCTCTCCGCAAGCCACGAGATCCCTCGGTATCTTCGGGATGCACATTAGCGAGATAGAAAGGTGAATAGCCGAAAATTACTTCTGTACGAGTACTAGCGATTTCAGAATGATATACCTACGTACAATTTTCATTTGTATAAGATTACGTTAAATTTGTTAAGTATCAATCAAATGTTTTACACAAATATGCTATGGAGACATGCGTGTGAAGTTCAACCATAACATCGCTCACGAACTTATTAGACACTACAGCAACTTTTTAATTTGTACATCATGTATGCGTTTCGTAATCTTCAGTAATATTCCATTTAAAGCATATATTACGACATGCATCGAATAACACTTAATTGGCGGTTATCTGGTACGTGGAGAAGAGAATATTTTAGTATAGCATGCTAGCTTACGGTATTTGAATTTTTAGCCATTCTATTGATTACTATAAATTACGCGACGACAATATCTATGAATGTATCTACGCTCTGAAAGGCTTTCGCATCAAAGCCTCTTTTATACCAATACCATACATACCAAAACATTCGGAAATCGTTCCAAATCTCAGTGTCTGAGTTTCTAAATACTTTTAACATACGGGAATACGTGTATATAAACCTTCTATTAAATCAGTTTACTACATCAATCACAAATTTTTTATGAAATCGGAATGAAAAATCGAAAGAAAAAGCTTCAGCTGTAAACTTTTAGTTATCTGCTAATTAATTATATAGCCATATTGAAAAATAATGTACGAAATGTAAATCTATAGAAGTATTGTCTACAACTGTAAATTGTCTACAATAAATAATCTATATTGAACTTTGAACATACAACTTTACGCTATATTTCAAAGCCTCTTCACACGTAGTCACCCAAATAAATAGTTGAATACGGATGAAATAGCATTCGCTTCTCACGAAGTATCAAATTCAAACTGAAGATTATTAACTATCAACGCCTCAATTTCCTCGATAATTCCAGCCCGTGCGAGTAGTCGATCGTCGTCGGATGGCGCGGCAACGGTTCATCGCCGTCGCGTCTCGCACATACAATTACACGATACATACGCGATTAAAATGAACGACGACGCGTCCCGGACTGGGCCCCGTATAAATAATACGCGTACCAGGAAACGGAAGTGACGTCAGTCAGGCGCGTTTCTTAGACGTTCGAAAAAAGGCTGCGCTCGTTTGTCGCGTAAACGTTTATTAAACGGGCAGCTTCGTTATTTTCTGCGGGTACGAACTCATAGCTTTGATTCCCGCAAACGCGCTCGTCCGAGTATGAGTAATTGAGTATAGTATAATGTGTAATATACCATACGCACACGGGAGGGATGAGAGGGGGCGCGACGAGACCAACTCGTCACTGCGTACACACACGCCCAATGTGGCCCAAGGCATTTTTGTACTCGGGGAAATTCCCCATTAGTTCTTTGTCGATAAGCTCGTTGACGTGTATATGTTTCTGAAAGTCTTGCGGACGGATTTACGAGTTCCGAGCTCAATCGTCCTCTGTAACAGAACAGTTTACGCTTTTAATCCTATAGACCTTTCTCGTTTATATTGAATTACGTGTGCATACGATATTATACGCATTGAGAAAGCTGAATTTGCCGGCGAAAAGGCTGGAATGCGAAACCGGAATGGTGCATACACAGTGAGTGGGAAAAGCGCAAGGACAAAGGTAAAACACAATGGCCAAGCGCCGGTTGGCTGGGCGGCCTTGATGTTTACACATTGTTTTTATTGTCCTTTATAGGAGAACAATTTAACTCTGTCTTGTATCTAACTATTCTTAAAGAAACAAACTATCCTGTAGAGAATGTTCGTTTGTCCACTCGTAAAGTCTATAACTCCAATGCTTCGTCTTATTCTATTTTGTATGTTTTCTTTTAGTTCCTTGTTTGAGAAAGATAATGTAGAATGTAATTTCACGCGTATTGCGTTATAATACTACCTCATTACAGAAAAGGAAAGTAATTAAGCAGTCCGATTTTGGATAAGCATCATCGATTATCGTAATATTTCGAGAGCTCGACTACGTTCTATACCTATATACGTCTTCGTATATCTACCTATATACAGGCATGTTACACGCGCTGTGCTCACAGCTCATTGTAATTAGAAAATTACGTAGGTTTCGAACTAAAAATAATTCATAATCATAATACTTGTAAAGTATTGACGAAATCGTACGAGGCACAATTGTAAACATGATATTTGAATAGAGATTAAATAATCGTGTGATAATTAAACGGTATTTTTATATATTCACAATCAAACGTTGATCTCATTGTCGATCCGAAGATACATTGAATAATCGCTTTGAAAACCTTTCTACTCGATCGAAACGTTCATTAGAAAGACGAAAATCTGAAATAAATATTGTTATAGCGATTTTTGTCCACGATTCACTTGGATTAGTTATAAAATCAAAGAGAATCGGTAGTAAATGGTATTATCGCTCGATCGCTATTAAGGCAATCACATTGTTTTCCAGATAAAACAACGCATATATTGTGTAGATCGCACGTAGCGATAGCGTCGAAATTTGCTGAGTTCAGTACATCAACAAGCGAGTGGACAGAATAATTTACGGCGAGTCACTCGAACGCATAATTATAATTGAAAATCTATTTTCGAAAATCTAAAGCTCGAGAGAAGTATAATTCTCGAGAAATAGAAAAAAATACATCAATTTAAACGGTGCTCGCACATTGTATAAAAGAAGATCGTACACGTATAAGTATAAATATACACACGCAGGCGGGCGTTTAAGCGCAGAGATCGACAGGAACGCGGAATATATGTATCGATGGGTGATCGAGAGGCTCGCGGCTTGATTTACCGCAACAGCGGTGGCGGCCGGATCGTATCGACTTTATATACTTGTGCTCAGGCGCGAGCTCTGCATACGGGGCCGTGTAACGTTTCAAATTAACCGAGCTCCATTCACGGAACGAACGTGAGCACGGCAGCTCGTTGCTGCTGCCGCTGCAGCGAGCAAATCTCATTCCCTCGATTCTCTTTTTCTTCTTCTCTCGCTCCTCGGGAAGTTTTCTTTATTTTTGCGTTTTGCGTATGAGGATCTCGCTGCAGCTTCTCTCTCTTTCTCTCTCTCTCTCTCTCTCTCTCTCTCAGTCGCTCACTCGACGGCTCCGGCTGGAACTACAGGACGAGAAGCAAAGAATCTAACGCGAGGATTAACATATTTTCTCAGCGGACGTAGGTCGAATTAATAAGCATTGTCGAAAGGAACTTTACGTTTTCGACATAAATCAGACGTATTTTTTAATCATCTTGTATCGGTTAGCGATAAACATCACCGATATATGAATATTATCAATAATTTACGCGCCGCTGTCGCTTATCCATTCCCGTATAATTGTGATCATTATCCAGTTTTTTCCACAAAGAGCTACAGTGCAGGAACATGTCATTAACCGCGGTGCGATCGAAGCCCTCAGCGCCACTTGTCGCCGTTCTCTCTCGCTCTGGAGAAAAGGAAGTGTACGACGACGGCGACAAACGAACGCGAGATGTCGATAATCGCTCTTTTCTAGCGCTTCCACGAAGCGGAGGGGGTAGTCGACGGGAACGATCGTGCCGGGCTACTGCAGTCGCGAGAGAAAGAGTTGAGGTGCGAACGAGTGCCTCCGGGAGAAGAGAGGGAAAGAAGGAGAGAGACTAATTATCCCCCTGTGCGCCCATGACACATGAGAAATTCTAGGCGGCCATTACCGTATCGCCAACTCGCGATCTCTCATTCCGCAGCAAATGTTTTGAATTTTAAAGGAGTAGTGTGTAGCTGCGAAAACACTTCGATTGTATCGCTCTTCATGTGCATCTGTCGCGGTGTACGCGTGTCTAGTCGTAAAGAGAAGCCAGCGGCGAGAAGGGATTTTTTATTTATGAATAACTATATAGGTATACCTAAGTAGCGGCGATGAATCGTTTGCTTTCTTATATTAACGGTGAATCGATTGCTATGGCTTATCGATAATAATCATCCATATTTTTCGCTTTGTTTCTAATCTTTGGTCAAGATGATTCTCAAGATAGCCGGTGTATAAAAAATAAGCGGCCATTAAAAAAATAAAATTACTATCTGCAGCTATTCATCTGGAACTCGGGGCACTCCCGTATATCTCCTAGAACGAAAAGAACCTCGACGCACAGTCACAGCAGTATACTTGTCTTGGTATAGCATAGGTATAAGTATAGAAATACAACTTAGTAGGCAGCATCAGCATCAGCACCAAGCACCAGCAGCAGCGTCCACACACAGGTAGAGGTAAAAGCCAGTAGCCAGCATCGCCTTGTCTGATCATCCTCGGCCTAATGAAGTCTGGTTTATCTAAAGACTTTCGATTCCCAGTACGAGAGCCCCTCTTCCTGTCCCTTCGCGAGACACCTTCGCGGTGGTGCTAGGAGCTCGTACAGGCGCCTTTAAAAGTTCGGGAGCCACACTTCCCGCGAATCACAGGTGTGTGCCGCGACACAAACACGCGTTTGTGTCGCGCTCCTTTCACGTCCCTTTACCTCGCATTCTTCGGTGCAGCGCCAGGGGCCTTTGTGCGTATATTATATTAGTCTATTATATATATGGACTGTCAGGTGCTTTTGAAAAAATAGAAAAAACTTTCTCGGGGCAATTCGTCGACTTTGCTCTCGACGCTCTATTTGTCAGGAACAGCATACGAATGAGATACTTTTCCATTGACCGAAGCTCTTGGCTATAATTTCCAGTGCGACTGTACGAGGTTCGCTCCGGGCCACCCAGCAGATCTCTCCTTCCCTCTGTCTCACTCTCTCTCTCTCTCTCTCTCTCTCTCTCTCTCTCTCTCTCTCTCGGTCCTGCGAGCCGATATCTTCGAAGGTGGGTGAACAGATCGCGGGAGCTGACCACGTCTTGGGTAGTCAGGAGAGGGGTATGGGGAAGGAGGGAGGGGGAAGGACAGCGGTCAGGCAGAAATCCACGATGTTAATTTTAACTTAATTAAGGCTTAATTGAGAGGAAACATTGTATAGCGACGACACACCGTTCTCTGTTATGCTGTTGAGTATAGCCAGTGTGTGTATCTCTTCGTTCATGTCCCTCTCTCTCTATATATATCCCTCCTGCGGCTCGGTCGCATCTGCAACGCAAATACGGATTTAAAATTTCAAAAATCCCAGTCCAACGCTCTACCGCGACGACGATGGCGACGATGGCGACGATGGCGACGATGGCGACGACGCGACCCTCGGTTTAGGTGGCAGGGATGACGACGTTGCCGAGGCTGTATGATCGAGAATCGTGGTCAATTAGAAGAGATGAGAAGAAGGGGTCGATACTGGCTAACTTTTTCCTCAATAAAATAATCATATGTTTTGCATCTCATCTCTTTCTCATAGCAGACACATCGACTGATCGAGTCTATTAGTATGCATTCTATAATGAGTTTAGAGTCTCTCGCGTCTCTCTATGCGAGAGACCAAGAAGTACGGAGAAGTTGCGCGGGTGAACCGTGCGAACCTTCAGTCCACTATCGTTAACGATTGAAATTCGTAAAGAACTGTTGTTACAATATAAGCCTCGCAGGGATAAATCCTCTGACGAAAGAAGGGCGAGGCATAAATAAAGATCGACGAAGAGAAAAAGAAGGAGAGTGCAGGAATAATCGAGCGTAGGGAGCTGCTACTGCTGTTATGGCGAATATAAGTGTCCGTGTTCGGCTCGTTGCCGAGTCGCCTTGTCGCCCGGGGATTATGCTAAAGGACCCACGGCTGCGCGCGAACAGCTTCTACGTTTTGAATTAGGGAGCGAGATACAGAGTCTGTGAGAAATTGCACGCCCGCGCCTCTTCTTTCTCGCAAATGAGAGATACGGGAGGCAAGATTGAGAAGGGTTGCTGCAAGACCACTTATCGCCAGAGTTATATATATATATATGTACGTTATGAACACGAGCAGCCAGAGCTCTCGATTTAATTTGTGGATACCGGGCTTTCAACTGATTTCCTGGGATTAGCTTAATTGTCCTTGATTAGCCCCGCGGTCGAATGTAGTTTGACCGGGCTGTAATCTAACGATAAAAATTTCAATCTATATTTCAGTTAAATTTACAATCCCATAATTAATTAACGGCGCATGCCGAATACTCGCACAATGAATTATGCTTCGCTCAAATAGGATGCATCATATCTATGGATGAATAAAAAAGATCGACTCTCTATCGAGCGAACTTCCAAAGAAAGAGTTGCAGGCGCGTCGTGGCAACACCTGCGGAGTCCCGGCTAATTAGTAGGCCTCCCTCGAAAAGCAAAAGGCGCAAAAAGTCCCTCTCAAAACCAGTAGCTCTTGGACAAGCGCGACATCGAATCGAGGAGAAAAATCGGGAGGTTTCGTTCTCAGAATTTTCCTCTTAACAGCAGCAGCAGTGGCATTGGCTCGACATTATAATGATCTTGCCAGGTCTCGATCACGGGACACAAGCCCATTGAAAATTCGCGTTTGTACGTGTCCATCTGCAGTGTCTCCTTCGCTGGCATCTGCATGTTAGTAAGAAAGAGAGGAAGAGAGACAGAGAGCTACTGGTTCACCTGCATCGCGTTTCTCGGGACTTCTTGGGAGTCGAGTGGAGATCGGCCCCTTGATTTTCCAGGATCCCTGTAGTTGTCGTAGTTGTCCTCCTCCCCCCCCCCCCTCTGTCACTACTTCTGATTCCAAGCTTCTTTCTCTTCTGTTCTCTGCTCTCTCTCTCTCTCTCTCACTCTTTCTCTTTGCAGACGACCTTCGATCGATCGCAGTTTCTTCGCGCTCGTTCGCTTCTTCTCGCAAGTGGGCGGTACTTCCATTTAAATTCCACATCTTTTCGCTTCTCTTCTTTCTCTCTTGCGGATGCATGCATGTACGTGTAAGCGCGAAATATTCTTCAACCCCATTTCTCCCTATAGATATCGAGAGAAAGAGAGACGGAAAGAAGATCCGCGAGCTACTCGTAATTTTCAAACTGCCTTTACGGCATTTCCTTTTCTTCTCATTAGTTTATAAGCGCAGGTATACGTATGCGTATGTGTGGATGCACGCGCTCATATCGTTGCAGCTTTTAACCGGGGCGAATTTTTTAATTTGAAAAACGCGTATTAATTCGGCCTCTCGTACGTGTATCTGTGCTGCTGCGCGAAATTCGCAATCATAATTCAGAGCATTAATATACAGCGTGACAGGTGTATAATGTTTTTTATCGATGTCGATTATGCGGATGCAATATATTACGAGTGATCGAGTTTCTTTTTCTCCCTTTTCTGCGTTAAACTGTAAATCATTGCGACAGTGTATATACGCGGGGAGAATTGTTGTTTCAGTGATTTAATGACTTTTCTTTCGAATCGCGGTGCCGAACGATAAAACGCGGCGTCTCACACGCACACAATGGGACGATTTGCTTAACAACTTCCGCGAGTCCGCGGACAAGTCGTTTTGCAAAAAGAAACGATAAGCAGAGTAAAAATGACGTTGAAACGAAAACAATAAGCGATCGTTTGACTTCCGGCGCTCGTTCTACTGCCAAAATTTACCCTTCATTGGTTGACTCACCGATGAAGAGCAATTAATCCTCGCAATGAAAAAATGCCACTATCCCACGGCTGCTCGATAATACACGTACGAAACTCTTTCTCATACACACACGCATACACACACACACACACACACTTCCACTCATTGGCACAAGAAAGGGGTTTCTCGTTTCTTCAAGACGGCTAATCAGCGTTCCGGAACAGCGACCCGCAGAGGATATTTCCCCCGTTCGCACGCGTCATGATCGCGAGACTCGAGTCGAGTCTCAACCTATGGCATTTCGATGGGCTACGCCAACCGGGCAGGGCCAATTTCCTTCGCGCCGGTCAGACGCGTCAACCCACCGCGCCGTGTCCTACGCACATGCGTCTCGCTATTCTTGTTTCCTCTTGTTTTTCATCAATCGATAGCGAAAATGTCTCGACACCATTTTGCGCGAGTCGTGATCGAAGCCGGCCGAATTATCATAGATGGAAATATTAAGACACACAAGAGCGAGTTTGTACTCGCGATCCTTATAACGCATGAGCCAAGAAAGAAGAGAGAGCGAGAAAGAGAATCGCGTCGCGCTTGGACTACCGCCTCGTGCAACTGCATAAGCATATATACGAATAAGCCGGCCAGTAGTCGCCCGATTTTTATTCGATTCGCCGCGTAATTCTATTGTTTTCACGGACTATTAAGTTTCCGGTAATGGGCAGCTTCCGGCCTGTTCGAGCGCCGCGTCGACTCGAGTCCATCGGCGAACTCCTCGAAATGCAGGAAAAGGCGCGCCTGCCGCCGTCGCCGCGCGAGTAAAAGAGTAAGAGAGCTCGCACAGCCTAATTCGGGCTTTTAAAGATTAAGGCGAGGCAGCCTCGTTATACACGTAGGATATAGCACTCTCGTCGTTGCGTCGCGCGTACTCTCGGTTCCCGCGGTGAGCCAACTCTCCTTTTATTATTTTTACTCGCTGCATATACGTGTGTGACTTTTGTAATTATACGATATTTTTGTATACGAGCAATTTCTCGCTCGCGCACAGGCGAGATAAATCTCGGCCGAGTCTCTAAATCAATCAAGAGAAAAAGCCGAGGCTTCCCGCGAGCAGCCGAACGGTCACTTTGTGGTTCGAGCGAAGAAGATAAAGCGCATAACGAAAGCTAATAGTGTCTGGAGGGCTATAGTCGTATCTTCCCCCTCTCTCCCACCCATCCCTCTCGCTCGCGAGATTCCGTCGGAGGAGAGCCGAGAGCAACGGCGTGCTGATCCAAGAGAGAAAGAGAGAGAGAGAGAGAGAGAGAGAGAGAGAGAGAGAGAGAGAGATGGGGGGGAGGGAACACATCTTACGCAGAGTGGAATGAGAATCGCTCTATTAGAATTGAGCTGGATCAGAGATTTTGTATGTGTACAATATACATATATTGTTTTGGATGAAAACGAGATCGCTGCTGAGCGTTACTGATGCGAGTCACGACGTCGAGATGGCGTGTATAAAACAAAAACTGGTTTACTTCGGTGAAATTGCTCGACAAGCTCGATTGATCGCTATATCTTCATCGGGATCGTTTTACTTTTTCACTCTGATTAAACATAGTGACGAAAGCACTGGCAAGAAAGTGAACGCTGTCACGTTATAGGAACAGTGATTTCACAGTATGCAAATCGTACGAATTATTCACAGACACACTCGGTTACTCGCGCGCGAGCTCGAAGCTTTCATATCGTTCGAACTTTCCATCTCGATTTGCATTCGTTGAAAAATCCCGATGAAAAATAACAAGCAATCATCTCATCGATCGCTAAAAACGACGAGAAAAGAAAAAAAAGTCGCGTGCCTATGTAAAAGGAAATAGCCGAGAGCGGTCAGTACCACTGCACCGCAGTATATAAGAGCCTGCAGCCGCAGAAGACGAAGGAGATAAAGGCGCATAACGAAAGCTAATAGTGTTTGGCTAGCCTCAGCATCTCTCTCTCTCTCTCTCTCTCAGTCTCTCATTTCTCTCTTTTTCTCCCTACCAATATAGATGCCCGCCGCTGCAATAATGCAACTGAAAAGCCGATGTACGAGCAGAAGGCAATGCTGTGTATCTGAGAGACGGAACGGAAGAAAGAAAGGAGAGCGCTTACTTACATGCGTTATGTGCGATGGGTATTATGCCACGCGCAGAGGGGAACCGAATAGCTTTCATTGGGTGTGTCTCTGTGTCTATATACTCTTACCGTGCACTGTTAAATATGCAACTTATGAGTGTAGTACACGTTTCTGCGAATGCGGAAACCACAGATTTGATAAAGATGATACCCAGTTCCGTGCATGTATAATCCTCGATGTTGATACCCCAGTGTCCATAGAGCACACGTATACAGAAATAAAATACAGTAGGCGTCGACCGCCCGCTCATCTTCGTGGACAGTATACACGTATACGTTCTGTACCTTGAATCGGTGAGCTCGCGATTGAAAAACGAGCAAGAGAGAGCGAGAGAGCAAACGAGGTAGAGAGAGAGAGAACGGGAGAGAGAGAGAGAGAGAGCGAGAGAGAAAGAGCGAGGCCTCGACGGTTGGACGGTAAAGTCTCCGCCCAGCTTCCGCCCACTCCTGGCGATTGGTCGACGCACAGGCGCTCTCCCGCGCCTACTCCCACTACTCGGCATCGGCGGCGGCGTGCTGCACTCGCCCGCTAGCACGCCTCGGGCCTCATTTGTTTATTAATGTTGTAATCAGCCGCGTATCCTCTTTTGTCCTGGCTCGAGCGGAATGCGACCAGTTTCCTCTCCGCCGCTCTCCGTCTTGCTCTCTAGATGTGTCTGTTTGCGTCTATAGGTCTCTCTCTCTTTCTACATATGTGCAAGCTTCTCTGTATGTGTACACGTGCATGTGCGTATATGAGTACAAGTGTGCGCACGGCTTCTCGCCGGCCTTCGCTGCTTCTCTTCCTTGCCGTGCACCGAGCGCACGAGAGCTGCATGAACTGTATCGGTAGCCTTCTCCGCGCCGTCTCGCTCCGGCTCTGTTGCTCTTGTTCCTTTTTTTCCTTTCGTCTTCTTTCTTCTTCTGCGATTCTTATACGGCTGCGCGGCTCTTCTTTTTCTTCGCTCCGCTTTCAACTGCGGTATATGTACACGGAGAGAGAGCGAGGTGCCTTCGATTGTGAATACTCGTGCATATGTGTGCGCGGATTCCAAGTGAAATTAAAAGCTGCAAGGGCAATGGGCGGAAATGAAATGGATTTCGAACCAATGATTAACGAGTCTGTTTTCAAAACTCCTCGCATCCGCGAGTAATATAAATAATCCAAATTTCAGACTGTCTGAAACACATTATTTCTCTGACAAACTGTATAGACATATATATGTATACCTATATTAGAGAGAAAGAGAGTGTCGTTGGACAGCTCGACGCAGAAGGCACGTATTTATAGACCTATACGCGAGTATATTCCGATTTGACAGTGAGTTTATTTGAGCTGTCTCCCGTGGCAAAAGTGACAAGAGAGTACGAGAGCGAGCGAGAGAGAGAGAGAAAGAGAGACGCAGTCGGAGAGAAAGAGCAATTGCAGAGCTTTCAGAAAACCGAATCTGCGGCGACTTTTCATCAACGAGTTTACTCGAACCGCGAAAAGGAAAATATCCGCGTCTGTGTAATAACGCACAATCCGCCAGAATTATTTTCTTAGGGACAACGCGCAGTCGAGCAATTTATTTATATAGGACTGCAGTGTATGCGCGCGGAAAAGCTTTCCTTTCTTCATACTTCACATTTTCTTCTCGAATTTCTCGTCTCGTCGAGACTGCGCACACGTGTATTTCAAGTTTCATAAACAGTCGTAAAATAGACCAAACATTTGTATATACACCTATAGATATAAGTAAATGCCCAATAGTATAGGCTATAGGTATAGGTATACCATCTCGTATTTTTTGGTTTATTGCATATACCTATAATATAGAGAAAGTTATTATATATATTTTCGTTCCTTGACATTTCGAACTTCGTGCGTTTGTTTTACGACTCGATTCCCCCGGATCGATCGGCGCAGAAAGAAAGAAAAATTGCCGGAGCAGCGTAGTACAAAACAATTATATACCCACGCTCTCGCAAGCGAGTCTCTCCAAGCCGGGTGTAAACACGGCGAGAATCTCGTATGACAAGTTGCCGCCACCGCTGCCTTCCTAAAATGCATTTGAAAAGTCGTTTTCGTATTTTACGGCCCATGCCTCATTCTCGCTCTCTTCGTCCCACTGCCTTCTCTCTCTCCGCGCGCACACTCGCTCACTCTCACACACACACAAACACACACACACACACACAACCTATGTTTGCATCAAAGCCAAACGATCGACTTAGAGGGGTACTATTGTGCATCGGAGGTTCTACCTGCCTGCGATGGCTTGTAGCCTTCGCGGCTATTGTGTGCGTGGGTTGTAATGTCGGCGTAGGTGTCACTTTGGGAAATCCGATGAAAATAATACATAACGAATTTTTACCGATATTACACGCGGAACAACACCACCTGCTATTACGCAAAACAATATCGAACGGCATTCCACTTTATCAACGTCGTTTTACTGTTACAACGGTTAGTAAATCAAGGACTGTCGTACAGACCAGCGAAAAAGTCTGTTTTATTAAGCTACCGATAAATCCGGGTGCAAAAAACAGCTAGTCGTTACGAATAATAAAAGAGGTATAAACTAGATGCTGCTCTCTGGCAATTGCATTTCGAAATTCCGAATTTCACGAATACACCGACACTGCTCCAACACTTTTGGTTGTAGGTGTGTCGAGTCTTGAGTAATAAACGGACGTCCGATATATCGACGCACAATGCGTAACCGGTTCGCGATCGACAACTAGAGAGAGAGAGAGAGAGAGAGAGCGAGAGAGAGAGAGAGAGAATGGTGCGTTGAAAAGGTGCCGTGAGGAAGATAAGGTCAGGATTGAACGATAGACACCACATTGAAAGATTTTTCCCGAGATTAGAGCACCGAGACTAATGCGCGTAAGAAAATAATAGTGCAGACTACAGCTCAAGAGGATGAAAATAATTTGTATTACCGAGACGGCGGATACATGACAAAACCTCAATGGGCATATATCTACACCTACAGCTATATTCAAGAGCCGCAGAAAGAGACACTGCCGCACGTGCGCAAAAGAATGCAAAGAACAACGGCGAAATAATAAAATGGTTTGCGCACAGAGGAAGAGCCGACAGAGAGAAAGACTTCCTTGAAGCCCAAGACGATCGAGAGCTGCGTGTGTCCCAAATGCTGAATTCCTCCTCGGCCAAGGGCGTGGCGCGAGCCCTCGCATCGTTGTTATTCCGAAATGACGAATCATAATGTATATAATACCCACGTACGGCAATGAAAAAAGGGGGCGCGTGTGCGTGCGCTGCGAGTCTACCTATACGGACATACGTAGCTTGTGCACACACAGCCACGGTGCATATGCGCAAGAGAGCGCGCGCTTCTTTTTCACCTTTGCTGCTCGTCTTTTTCAGCCGTTCGCTATGTTGTCCTCCCGTGTACGTGCGTCCGTGTGTCTGTGCCAAAGAAAACTAGCTCTCCGCTCTTACATGGCTTATTCAAATGAAGCCCCGGGGATCGTCCGCGCTGGAGATGTATCTTGAACCACGGAGCGAGGCTCTAACTGGAATCTCGAAAATTAAATAACAAGAGTATAGGTCTACTCCGACAAAATACCCTCCATTCTTGCTCGTTCCATTCGGGCGCGCGCGCGCACTTGATTTTTCATTGTCCTTCGCTATTCGCTGGACGCTCTTACGTTTTGTCGTTGCGATTCCGCCTCGTGCCCGTGGGCACGAAAGAGTCTCGTATCGAGAAACAAGGATGAAAAGAAAATGTTCAATTAATAAGAACATGAGAAATATTGAGCATTTATACGGAACCGAGCGCATTCCACGCCTTCTCATATTTCAATCAATGCGAATAGCCGTGTTTTTGTTATTTACATTATTCCTTCCTTCCTGTAAATAATAAGAATCGCGCCTCAAGGTCCATCGCGATAACCACATCGACATAAAGACTTCAAAACTTCATCCACTTCTCCGATTGATATACCTTCAAGATCTGTCGATTTTCGAGCTCAAAAAAAAAACTGCCAGCCTGGCTAAAAAAACTCCCCTTTGCCCGCAAGCATATACCTGTATAAGAAGAAGAATATCTGGCTGTATCGTATATATAAGTTCATACGGACAGGGATAAAAGGGGAGACGAGCGACGAAAAATCATCTAGTAGTGCCATCCGGTTGTTATTTGATTTTCCTCTCCCGTGCGTCGCGAGGGGTGATAGAAAAAGGATGAGGCCTCTCTATCTTTCTCTCTCCATTGTTCCGTAAAACGAAGACAGCGCGACGACGAACGACGAACGGAGGTCCGTGAGTTGCGTAACCGCAGCGGCACACAAAGGAGGGACGTACGACATTAAGGACGTATTTAGCGACGTTTTACCCCGAAAAACTGTGTTGTTCGACGAGTCTTTCCAAGTGACGTGACCCGTCAAATTTTTCTCTCGCTCTTTCTCTCCCTTGTGTACGCATGTGTGTATCGTATATTATTGCTGTTGGCTTTCTATGTATCTTGTTCATAAACGTCTTTTAAGATACCAAGCCGTATTCCTGCGACGACGCGTCTAATACGACTTGGATTATTTTGTACGGAAGTATTTAATCCGGTTCGCGTTACGAGGTCAAGAAGTTCCGTACCATCGAAACGCGGATCATTACTTTTCAAATAAGCGATACAGCAGCGAGCTGTCAAGTTTTGTAAACAAATCATTAATTCATCGATTATATTTTCCAATGCACACACTCACGAGGAGCTCGAAAAAGTCCTGCATTGATGGACGCATGCATTGAGTCCCCTCGAATTAATGTACCCGCCTTTGCGCACTCTACAGACAAAAAAAAAAGAATAGGACACAGTAGATGCAAAAAATTTTCCCTTCCTATAGTCCAAGAGACTCACGCGTGTCGTAGTCCCCCCCCCCCTCCTCCTCCTCGCACAAACTTACTTGTAAAGCACGAACGTCGCATTGACTCCTCGCACGCGCACTTTTTGCGCCGGATTTTCGAAATCTCTCTTGCACGGGTGAGACTTTATGGGTATAACACTGTGTTGTAAAGGTATTGAGGCGGAGGCCAAAGGCGTCACTAAAGCGCCTTGACGCGGCGTTACATCCGCTCAGCTGTCCCTCCATAGTTGTGCGTTTATAGCGCCGGTGAGCAATCAATCATCGCGACCGGCTAACGTTGCGTATACCTGTGAAAGTGGAAAATTTTACGCTTTTCGCGAGAGGCTTCTTCTGCCTCGTCTTCTTATTATTCATTCTCTGCGCTTTTCATTGGTTTTCGGTAACTAACGAGGCGACAATTGCCTTCGAATAAGGCGAACGTTGTCGGAGGCGTTTTCGGAAAAGCATTGTTAACCGCACTGCTAATGGATGCTTCGATATTCTTACGAATTTTATGGCTTTGCAAAATATTGATGCTAACCGGTAATCATTTCTGAGAACGATGATGAATTTGAAATTTTCAGATCGGCTCGACATTTATCCCTGTAAACAATACAGAAACGAGTCGACATTCCGATAGAAACGATTTCGAAATATGAATGGCAAGCAGTTTTTTGTAAGACGGCGTGTTTCATGAGGCAACGTGTACATGCTCATGAAAATTAGAATAAAAATTGAGGCTCTAAGTGTCCATCGAAGCATAAACCGAAAAAAAGAAACGAATCGATGACGAGGCGAAATATAATATCCCTCGACATTCCAATATCATATCATAGCATACAGAGCGAGTACATACACTCGTTGTATTATATATGCATCGTCCGAAGCAATTAGCCTGGCGTCTGTAAACAGCAAAACAATTATTCAGAAGTAAACTCGACATAAATCAAAATCGACAGAAAATTTTAAATCACTCCTCTCGGATTTGTAATTTATCTTCTGTTTTATCGGCAGTCCAGGTGCTTTTTTTTCTTCACGGTACTCTTTCTCTCTCTGGTCCAAGCTCTCAACCTCTCTTGCTCCGAGCTTGTGAAATAGCCTGACAACTTCATGAATAATGAGTGAAAAAGAGGAAGGCTCGTTCTCGCAGTGGAGGAAAAATTTCCCCGAGACTGTTCTACGACGAAATAATAAAAGAAGCATGCTCGCGCGGCTTCTATTATTCATCGAAATCTTAAATCGGATTAGAAGAGGCTGTGTATACTCGCCAACAATGAAGTCCCGCGGTGATGAGAAAAGCAAGCCTGAGCTAATCGCTCAGAGCGATTACGTTATATTCTCAATATGAGCTTGTATACGTATGTGTGTCTTATATACGTATATAGAGACGGCGAATCGAGAAAACGAAATGCGAGTGGAATGACTCGCGGAATTCGCGCGAGCGCGTGTGGATTTGAATTCGAAAGTCTTGTCTGGATCCCGGATCTCGGCTCTTTATGACTTCTCTTGTCATATAACAATGCGAAACGTTCGACTCGGGTCTGACACTTTGATTCGATCCTTGGAATTGGCCGATCATACACTATATAAGACTCTGCGGCTTTAAAATTCCTTCAAAATACAATATCCAAGTTGGAAAACAAGAGGAGCGGATAAGAACGCTTCGAAAATATCTCGTTTCAAAAGAGCTAAAAGGGTAACTCACACGGTATATAAACACTACGAGATTCATCGCCTCATCCCGTGGTTGCTCCAATTACGCGATACGTGCCATACCAAGTACACACACACACACACACACACACACACACACACATGTATAGGTATATATATCCGGCCTGCGAGCGATTGTCGAGTCATGCGTTTATATCAAACGAGTGAGCTGCAACGAGCGACAGGCGACCTTTTCTCTCTCTTTCGCACAACTTAGTACTGAGAACCGACTCTCGCGAGCGAGCGATATCGATGTGCGCGAGAGCGTAGCTCGATATACGACTAAAAAAGAGGGCTTATATAGTCTGGCTAAGCAGTAGATTTTCTGTCGGGTTTGTAGATTGTATATGCTGGAAATTAATGCGTCGGGCCGTTGCACTTGACGATTACGAATCGCAACCGCTGCTATTATATATATATATACTAGCCGAGAATTGAGTTTGCTTTACGCTGGCGTAAAACTGCAAGAAGATAAGGACAAAATCGTAAGCTACATCGAGCGAACATCTCGCGGAGTTTGCATTTCAACGATTGCGATAATTACCGCTTTTGATATTCTCTTAAATCGTACACACAATAAGAAACGACCGCAGAACGATGAGCTGTCTTTACAGTGTAAACAGCTCGCTCGACTTTTGCGAATTTCTGTATACAAAAAAAAACGATCGTCACAAGGATGCGCTGATTAAAAATTTCTCTATCTCTCTTGGAGGAAGAGGAGGAGACTCTCGAGTTTCATTTTATAATTTGCGCTAGAAATACGAGATGTTTATACTGCGATAACACTTCGCAAAACACAGACTGCAGAACGAATTCCCGGTGCGATGCTGATTTTTGTTTTGTAAAGAGATACCGCCGGCGGCAACTCTGTCGCAATCAGGTGGATTTTTCGCGTAAATCGTCAAGTGCCTTTACAGCAGTCTGAATAATTTTTATCCGATAACAGTAGCCTCGATGCTAAATGTATTCACCTTTTCTGAATTGATTCATCTCGAACAAAGTGTGTCCACTACAAAAAGCCTGTTTCCCTCATTGTCTGCCGAGACAACGGCGTACACGCGTATATCATCGGTGAGAATCTGCGAATAAATCATTTTATAGGAGTAGAGAACGTCTAGTCATTCCTCATTTAGTTGACACGCGTGAGAAGTCAAATACATATCCTTAACGAGAGCTCCGAGCGTTTAAGGTAAAAAAAGAGCTACACACACGAAGTCTTTATCAGTTGAATTAATTTTCGCAAGCCGAAGTCGAGATAGAAAGAAAAAATCGCTTATAAAGGTGCTGCAAGCAACTATGTTATGGTGTATATATACTACGTTTCTTAGCCTTATATCGCTGACCTACGATCTTATTTAACGCAACGGCGCTGCTACGTTTCTCTATTAAATACTCCCCGAGTGTCGTGGTATATCTTTTGCTGTGTTTTTTTTTCTTACTACTTTCTAGCACCGTTCTCACCTCGTGGCGTTATCTGAAAATCGGCTGTTGTTGCGTTGACATTCGAAAATTGAATTCCTCGTACCGTGGCAGCACTGCTTGTTTTGCCACTTCCATTATGCTAAAATAAATTGTCTTAGCAAGTTTGCGATTTTTTTTCTTGGATATCTGAGTGCCGAAACATACGAAAGAGAGATTCCGAGGGACGTCTGTTTTTCTCACGCGCATAAATCTCGCGGCAACGGAATTTCGACGTACCTTCACCAGGGCGTTATTGCGTTATCAAATCAAAGTGTGGGGCATCCCGTTACGCGTGATCTTCAATTCGATTCAGTTTTCATCTGTACGGTTCGTCTTGACCCATTGACTATGAGTCATTCGATTGAAAGAAGTTACCTGCATTCGTTAATTTATTACTGTGTATTAGTCGATAAATATGAAATCATGAATCGATCAAGCTCGTCGCATAGTGTACTGCCTATAGAGTGAGGAAATTGGAGAAAAAAAGTAAAGCAATACAAGTGACTCGTAAGACGGCTTTATCTAAACGCTTTCCCATTTACCAGCTCTAAAAATGCCCGGTGACATTTCATTGTGCCAAAAGACGCGAGAATCCGGAATAGCAGCTCGGACATGTTTATATCGCCCCGTCGTAGTTGTTGCAGCTAACACACACAGCCGTGGAACACGCAAGTCTCTCTCTCTCTCTCTCTCTCTCTCTCTCTCTCTCTCGCTCTGCTGCTCGAGCGCGAACACACGTATTACATCGCCGGCTAAGCGCTGAAGGAGACATAAATTTCTGGTATCGCGCGAGCGCGGACGAGGAGTTTTACGCCTTTGTCCATGGCAACACCCGGCCGCGCAACTTGGACTTTATGCGCGCACAGACTTGGCTATATCGATCTCGCTACAGTGCGCCGCTGTTCGCGCACATAGTCGTACACGCGTATGCGCCGCGCACTGGAGAGGGCATTTCGTGTGGGCAATCGGGCGATCCCTATATACCTGTCGTCTAGACAAGAGGAGAGAGAGTCGACTTGCTAGGAATGTGGCATTGCCCGCGCACTCGGCAACGAGCGACAGGTAGCGGGAGATATATAGCCTAGGCGCGCGAACGTTGTGACTGACCGATTGTTCCTCGCTACCGATCGATGTCGCCTCTGTTATCATCGAGTTTTTTATTTACCTTGGACCTCGCACTCGTGTCGATCGCGCACGCCAAGGGACCACCCGCTGGGACAAAAAAAGACTCATATTTCACGTTCGACAGAACAACAATGCGGCAAACCAAATACGCGAATATGACAACTGCACGAGCGCATATTTTTATCCTTGACGGCTTTCACCCTTCGCTCTGTCTCTCTTATTCGGCTCAGTCTCCTGCATAATTCATGAGAACGTTACACCTCGTTATATATATTATTTATCCAAAGGTATAAAACCATTGCCGTGGATCGATTTGGACGGATTTCCCTTCGCGGTACTGATCGTCGCGCGAACGCGATAGCGCCAACGGAAAGTCTCGGGCAACCCTTGCTACGCATCCCGGGGAGAACAGTGCACTCACACCACACACGTAAACACGCATTCGCCTCTGTATCTCGTGATTACACCTATGCAAATTAATCGATAAATCAATCCGGAGACACACGCTCGCGGACACCTAGGGCCTCTAGATTCATTATCGGCAGCTGCCGATGCAATTCTCTCCTCTCCGCACACTGGGCATTATGCGCGCTTAGAGGCATGGAATGAAATATATATAAAGGAATATAAAGCAGCGAGAGGAAGCTGCTCGAGGATCTGCCATACAGCCAAAGGGTTCGTATTATATTTGTATATATATTTCTCGAGTCTAGAGAGAGATAGAGAGAGAGAGAGAGAGAGAGAGAGAGAGACAGACGGAGAGAAAGCAGAAGCGAGAAAAGACCAAAGCTCGAAACGAGAGGGGCGTCGTCGAAGCGTGCGTACCTCCACATATGCTTAGTCTATACATGCTTAGATTTTCAATCGACAATCAATGATGCGCGACCCAGGATTTAAAAGCCAGAGCTATGCCCCGAGAGATAGATCTAGATTCGCGGTACCAGTGGCAGCAGCCAATCGGATCTGGTTCAAGGAACCCGATAGTTAGCATTTGCAATGCAAATGAGGAACTCACTTCGGCACCCGGTGAACACTGTTGCTGCTGCTGCTTCTGTTGCTGCTCTTTTAACTGCTCGTTCACTCTCGGGATAAGCCGCTAGTGCACACGGCCAAGTCTGTCCCTTTCACCCATAAGCAAGCTTTCATCGGAAACTCTGCGGGGATGGGATATCCAATAGAAAATTTATCGTTCGCGATTCAGGCGCCCAATATAATCATATGCACAACTTTTTTTCATGCTCTATAAAATTGCTTTTAGAAAAATATGTCTATGCAAATTCGAGGCTTCCGAGTATTTTTATTGCAGCTGCGCGGCTTTGGGGTTACGCTTATGTATGCATGTAATCCAGAGCTAAAGCAAATAACTGACTTTGATCGAAAGTATTTTTGACGAATAAAAACATACTTCTGCTTATATACACTATGACTCCATAGCAGCGGTAGAGCAGTAGCGTGAAACCAATAAAAGTAGCTGGCAAAAAAGGGCTAACCCGCATGAAATCTCGCCTAGAGATCTGACGAGCCGCTGTAATGATCGTTCTACAAACCTCTAACGATACCACCACCGGTAGTTTTCGCACGCGACAGTCGATCCTCTCTCTCTCTCTCTCTCTCTCTCTCTCTTTCTTCTCTCTATTTCTTTGTCATTCTCCCCCTCTGCCGGCCATACGTTCGATTATTTAGATATGCAGATGACTCAAGACCAAATACACATATCCCCCTCCTTATTCTCTCATATCTCGTTTGCTACCACTGCCATGGCCCTTCGTGGAAAGAACAGTGGCAGCAGCCGGTATGCAATAGCAGCAGCTCATTGTCGTACGACGATGCGCGCGTTGCGAAATTTGCATGTCGACGCGTGCGGCGTCGTTCGGGGGGAGAGAAAAAGAGAAAAAGTGAGCATAAGACAGCTTCGATTGGCTTAAAGACCTTTTTAGCAGTTAGACTCCTGATCTTTTTAGCGAACATTTTTTTTCTTAGGGGCAGTTGGCGCAAAGTCAGCGCAGCCTTTCATGTTCTACACCGTCGTGGAAGAAGTTTTAATGGTTGTCTCAATTGAAATGTCGATTTTTCGAATTTATTTTACAAGCGATAACGGCGAGGATAGCGAAGACTATATAGAAAAATCTCGGACTATCTTGACAACTTTAAAAGGCACATCCTCGTCGAATAAAAAGCTAGGCTTAATTGTCGCAACCATCTAATGCATCATCGTCAAACTTTTCGCGTATATTTCCCAAAGGTCTAAGCTAGGGGTTGTTCTAGTACGACTACCCGATAAGTATACAAAGCCTGGCTTTGAAACGCGCATATACGCAAAGTAGCAGTCAAAGAGAGAACGGACAGGCTCGTGTCATTGGCATAGACCCTTACATACATATGTGTACATACATACATACACACTCACGTGCATGCGCATGTACGGCAGACAGACACATACGGAGATCTTTGGGTCTCCAGCATGATCGTCAGCAGCCACGGCGAGTTAATGTAAGCACAGTAGGCGCTTTGGAAGTGATTCTCGGTGATTTATCGACACCGCCGCCGCCACCCCAAAGAGAGAACGCGCGTTCGCGCGCGTGCGCGCCGTTTTGAATTTGCATAGTCGTTTGCGCGTGTTATACCGTGCGCGTACCGTCGACCTTCTCTCTCTCTCTCTCTCTCTCTCTCTCGCTTTGTGAGCACGTATAAGTGCGCTGCAGTGCACACTTACGAGCAGAGGCTCTCGTTAGCTTTATATTACGAAAGAATTATTTTCGGATCAATTTCGCGCGGTCGAGCAGCATTGTCGAGAGGTGGTATGCAGTGTCCGACACCTCTTGCGCGTCTGCAGCCTGATTGCCAGGTCTTTTTGTGCGAGCTGTAGTCTGACGAGGCTCTCGTTGCTACTTGTACCAAGCGGCGCGTCGTGTATTATTTAAGGGAGCGACGAGCAGGTAGAAGCTACACTGCTACTGCTACTGGTGGTGGTGGTGGTGGTGGTGTCGGTGCTACTGCTGCTGCTGCTGCTGCTGCTGCTGCTGCTGCTGCTGCTGTACGCGTTACGCTGGAAACGGACACGCCGCGAGATAGGCATCTGTAATGCAAAGCGCGCGAGAGCGGACGAAAACTCTTAACCTGCTCGTCACGTTTTCGCGGACTGCGTTAAATCTTTCTCTCTCTCTCGTTCTTCTCCTCTGCCTGCGAGAGTGTTGTTGCTACCGCTGCTACCGGGCTTCGGAATGAGCATACTTTTGTCTCTTTAAGCCTCGCTTCGCGTCGAGTATGCGGCATGAAGGATAGCTTCTTTCTCGCGCCAGCTCGAATGGCTATAGGTGCCGGGCTATTGTGCTCCCGCGAACGCCTTTATTCGTCACGTCCGCGGTGTCTATGTATACCACGGGTGTAAATAGCGAATTATATGTACACACTCGATCGTCGAGTGAAAAGCAAAATTCTTCTCTCGGGATAAATTATTATATACGTGTACATAAACCTGCGAGGCACAAATAACAACAGCGATGTGCTCGCTTGTAAACACAAGGAGAGAACTCGGATGAAATCGACTCCTAATTCAATTAAACGCGCGCGCGCGCGCGTCAAGACTTAATTGCACAACGCGCCGGATATTCATTACGCGGACCCATGTCCTCGCTATCGCCTCCAAAATTATGCGAAAATCCCGGGTGGTAAGGCTCAAAGCTGGCTCGTCGTCCAATTAGCCCGAGCAAGCTATACGTATCCCTCGTTAGCACTCGCGCGACTGCGCGACTGCGCGGAGGAAGCCAAGAGAAAGAGCAAGCCACGAGGGGACAGAGGAAACGAAAAAGACAGAGTGTGCCGGACTTTTTTGCGCGACGAAGTCAAGTGTCGCGCCCCGGCGGAAACGTGAGTCGAGAGCCCGAGGAGATAGAGTTGTTCCGCCCAGCGATGCGCAACTGACTATATACCCTATATCTCTCGCTCTCTCGTGGCCAACTCACTTATGATATTCCAAGGAATCTTTTTATCCGGCGATTCGATCACTCGTAGTTTCGAGGAAAGAGTTTATTGGATTAATACTAGGACACCGTGAAGCCAGAGCTATTGGAAAAATAAGTATATTCGAATCGTATTGTTGTCTGATGGAAGATTCAAGAAAGTGACTGTCAAGCCTTCGCCGGCTTAAAAGTAATTTTATTTATGAATTTTTTTTTAAGAAAGAGAACGAATGAATCATCGTGGATTCTAGAGTGATTTGCAATTTCAAGCTATGTCTTCTCTTTCTCTCTCATATACACAATACCTGTTTTATTTCTCAGCTGAGTATATCGAAGGTTTCATTCTGAAATGTTTTGTTCCCGATAAGGATCGATCCTTTATGCTCGAGAAATTGGGTATATAGCGATTAATAAGCGTAGAATCATTCGATCTCCTCTGCTTATGTTTTTGTGCTTTCTCTCAAACGTCAGAAAAAGAGAATAAGCGTCGGAAAAGTATGCGAAGATGAAGAATAATTTGTGCAAAAGTATAACGAGACGACGAGCGCTCGTTTTAATAACGGCGAAATCGCCCCTTTAACGGTCATCCTAGAGACAGCAGCAGCGAGATATCCCTCGGCTGCTTTTCTTGTCGTGAAAAGTGATATACAACTGGCGTTCGTTAAAACACTTGTAACGCAGGCCGCCGTGCCGTAAATAATAAAAATATACACACACGTATCTCTCTAAACGAGCGCGCATACATCTCTAAAAATGGAATACCAAAGCGCGTATAACTCTCTCGTTAAAGCCTACGACGCGAGCACGAAACGGAAAAGTATATGCCCGTATAAGATACGCTTTTCGCATAAAATCCTCTTCTTCTTTCTTCTTCTTCTCCTTCTCCTTCTCGGGCTGACTGTAGAGCTTGCCATTTAAACGTCATTAATAACAGGATGACTCTAAACCGCCGCCGCCGCCGCCGCCGCCGCCACCACCGCCGCCGTGAGGCATTATAACCGTAGCGACGATGCTTGCAGCCGCTTCGGAACGAAAAAGGACGAAAAGCTGTGCGAGAGAAGAATAAACGTTCGAAAATTCTCGCGTTAAAATAGACACGTATTACGAGCACGCGCCCGGTTCCATCGTGCCGCTACGGTGCGCGAAATATAATTCTATACCCTATAACGCTTTGCGAAAAATTTACACACGGCCGGCTTATTCAATTCCCCGAGTAATCAAGTCTTAGTATAATATTATGTACATCTCTCAACGCTGCAGGCAGTCGACGCGAAGTAAACTGCAAAGCAACAGCAGTAGTAGTGCGAAGCAGCGGAGAAAGAGCGGAGGCTCGCTAGGTCAGAAGACACCACACGCATGCGAGATAAAGCGACGGGCATATATTCCATATCCGCGCGCGTATATTACTCTGATACGCGCGTGTGTTCGCGAGGAGTATCCCCCCTCTCTTCTCTCTCTCTCTCTCTCTCTCTCTCTCTCTCTCTCTATCCATACCTGTCTCTATTGTCGAGCTGTGTATACCAGGGGGAAACGAATAAGGTGCTGGTAGTAGTAGTCTTCTCAGCGTCAGCGCTGTGTGTACTTGCCTGTACGCTCGTAGAAGGAATCTATCTATCGAGGCACTTGATGGTTTAATTATCATTGGCAATGACGTTCGACGTCAATCGCGACTGGGAATAAGTTTTTTTTCACGAGAGAAAGAAAGAGTGAAAGAGTAATAGTATCGGAACGGGTGCATCGCGGCACAAACGAAGAACCACATCGGCGAACGCGAAACAACAAATAAAGATCGAGCGAGATAGAGAAATATATAGGCTGCATTCGCGCACTAGGGACCTGGGGCTAAGGAAAGCCGTATATAGCTGCTCTCCTCTCGCGCATATCGTTTAACGACCGAGAGCGCGCGGAAAACAATAAGCGCGAGTCGGCCGAGAGATCCCTTCGATTAATGGCCGTGAAATTTCCATACGCCAGCGTCGAGGGCGGCATTTGACATTTTTATCGAATGTGAGCAACCGGTTCTCTTGCTTCGCTCGACTTAACCTTTCCGCGAGCGACTGCGCGCATACGCGAGTAAAATAAATAAATATACGAGGATTGCCGGGCATTTCTTAATTTCACCGTATCGATCGTAATTGAATTTACGAACTACTCGCTGCGGATAGTAGTAATTTGCGGACATTCCAGCGAACATTGAATATTTCAGACTTATATTCCCGCAGCTTGTAAATAGTCGCACTCGCGTACGTCCGAGATTCACCCGAGGCTATACGCAAGCAAGAGAGAGAGAGAGAGAGAGAGAGAGAGGAATACAAGATCATGACAGCTTTACCGTCGGCTCCGAAGATTTTCATTTCATTTCATTTCACTGCACCGGGGGAGATGCCGAGCTCGCGCAAAAGTACACTTATTACAGCTTTTAATAGCACAATTATCGCCGTCAAACGGTGACTGCTCATATTTTATTGTGCATCAAGCCGCTCTCGCGCTCAAAGCCACGTATATATTTACCGAGGTATTTTTGAATCGCCAATAATCCCAACATGCTTTACTCGTCGGCAGCGCAGTCGCGTCAATAGACCATGACTTTCGACAAATGCGCATCAGCCATTAATCAACGAGCATCTCCGATAGGCCCGAAAAATCCATAATTAGCCGTATCCTTTTGTTTTTCCATAGGATTGGATTCTGTTAACTCACAGGAGAGGAATGAACGCCAGCTCGCGACGATGCAATTAAAAACTAGATTAAGAGAGACAGAAGTGCAGGCATTCCGTCGTGGTATTTCCGAGAAAAGCAGCTTTTTCCCCCGCAACTCATTCTCGCGCGGCATACTCGATGGGACACGCTCGCGCATTCCGCCGCTTGCAACATGTGTGTCATTCAAAACGTGATTCGCCTACTTAGCAGCCAATCGAGTGGCTCCCGGTCGATCGAAGCTGCGCTATACTGGCCATTTTTTGCCAGTCGAGTGTAAGCACTGACTTTATTAAAATAGAAATTCCCGCTTCTTTGCGCAGGATGGTCGCGGGGTAATTAAAGAGAAGGGAATCCCGCGGAAAACCTACTTGGCCAATACTTACAGGGTATGACGAGTGCCTATATGTGTTTTGCGCCGAGTTCGTCGATGCGAGCCAGTATTCGATTGCACGAGCAACTTATCAACGGTTGCTGCAATTACGCACAGCCGGTTTAATGCATACTGTTTCGTTCTTTTCATATAATTCTACCAAACGAGCAAATGAACCAATCGATATAGCTATTATTCCGCACAGTGTTGTCATTGACGCGTTGGCGATAGATTTATTAAAATAATTTTGTGATTTACAAGGCGAGCGCGCGCAAGAGTCAATAAGTACGGAACAATGAAGGATACACGAGAGTCCGTGGCGTTTTCCATACATTCCTCACGAACTACACTGCGCGGCCATTTAAGAATTTCTCGAAGCGACTGTCGCGCACGGAATAAGCCAAGAATGACGACGAGCATTTTAATTTTCTTTTGTCTCCGTCCCGCGCGTCTGTCTGCAAGTGTCCTTTTTTTCAAGTGCGCCAATACACCGCAGTAGCATATGTCTTCGCGGTCGCAAAGGCTCGTATATCAGATCTTACGAATTATTCCGAGAAGGCGTAATTGATTTAACGAGGCAGTGCGTCTAGCTGCGGTCTGGCTCTCGGGTAGAGCGAGTGCTTCCCCCCGCGCGCGCAGCCACCGGCGTTTCATTCATGAAGAAACGAAACCTGCCCGCGTACAAATATGTATATATATATATGCATGTATATATGTATACCACAGACATATATATAGACGCGCATGAAGCAGCCGCGCGAGCAAGAGAGAGACAGAGAGAGGGGACGCAGAAACTATATTTAAAGACGCTAAGACGGACGGGACAGGAAGCGAGTAGACGTGCTCGTCACCTATCCTTCGTTGCGCGAATACGATGCGTTTGTGAAAAATGTTTCCTCGTCGCGCGAGTGGACTCGCACTTACTGTATACACGCGCACACTCCCGAGTATAGGATTTCACATTCGGAATTGTATATCCTCTGGAAACGTATTCCTCCATCGTAACTTTTGTTAATTCGATATTCTGGAAGCAATCGACTACATGTATATGTATATAATACCCAGACCTTTGGCTCTTTCATCCGCGGAAGCGAAATCGTTCAAATCATCGAAATCGCTCACTGAAAGCATCTAGCCATCCGCACGTAATACCAGGCCTCCGCGCGCGCGCGCTCTTGCTACATAATGGTCCGCTCGACTCCTGTGTTCTGTAGCTGCTCTTGCGTTCGATTGCGCGTGACGGACGTGCAACTCGCCTTCAGCAGAGCACCAGCAGCACCAGCAGCACCAGCGGTAGTGGAGAAAAGAGAGCAGAACATTATATACGTGTTATATAATGAGTCGCATTTGAGAAAGAGAAAGAGAGAGACATACACAGTTACACGTGCACGTACATTTGGAAGAATGCATTATGTGTGTGTGTGTGTGTGTGTGTGTGTGTGTAGGTATATCTGTGCAGACTCGCGCTAATCGTCCTATTGTGACGCCGTGAGTTTTCCCCTTTGTTCGGCGCATTGCGAGTGAAAGCTTCGTTTCTTAATAGACCATTCGCTGGCAGCATGAGCGTTATTGCATGCTGCTAAGTGAAAAGGGAAATGGAAACAAATGCGCGAGCACGGGACTGTTATTGAACGGTCGTCGCCACGCGTTCTGCGCTCCGTGCTGTTTTATGCAAGATCTCTTTTTTGCGGAAGACCCGGTTGCACGCGTATATACCCGCGCTCTAATTAGGATTCGAGACTCTTTCATATTTCACGTTTTCGCGCGCGAGCGCGCGAGTGCCTACATATAGCCCGAAGCTCGGGACATAAAGCCAATGAAGTTTGACGAACCTTTATCGCGCAATTATTAATTTGTATGCCTCGGAGTCATTCGAAAGTGGACTTGAAATTCATCGATATATACCTATTATTATTCCCGCGAATTTACATTCACGACAGCTCGCGCAGAGAAAAGGAAATCTCGGTGCAAGCATTCGAACGGACGCGCGGAATATACGCGAATGCGAAGGTGATATGGGGAACGCGCTCTTCTCCACTTGAAAACCGGTATTGGGGAGGTCGCTCTTAATCTGGCGGCGATTAATAACCGCAGAGCGAATCAACCTCGTAACTTTTCTCGCCGCGGAACAATTCTCTCTCGCTCGAGCGTGGGCGCGCAGTTTCTGATTATTACCAAGAACTCGTGAGAATATTTGAGATTCCAGCCGATATTATACGCACGGCGTTCTACGCCGTATGGATATATAGCTATACCTATAGATATATAAACAAAACCGTCGAGGAATAAATTCTCCTGCGAGTTCGTGCAGTGGACACACGTGAGACAGAATGTATTTACAGCTTTTTCTATTGTCATTACCGTGAATGCGGGATCCCGTGCCTATCCCTATGCTATTCACCTTTCGATGTTCTTTGTTCCCGGATTTTTGCATCGAATGTATAATGATTGCGAAAGTTTTCGCTATACCGCGCTTGTACGAGAGACTATTGCGAAGTCTTCTGGTAGTTTGTAGTTTTCCATATGAATCATGACACGTTCGTAGCGCGATGCCTTCTTTTCACATCTCGAATTTTAGCTCGATATATCGCAGATGTAGCTTTATGCGATATACCTATAGTCTACTTTCGTATGCAAGTCAGCTAATGCTCGCTTGAATACGCGACATAACATCTTATACCGTTACCATGACCCATACGGCAAAAAATGACAATGTCATCTACGGATGCCTTATGGAAAATTCTGTCTGAGACATTATCTATAGGGTACGTATTGCAGGTAAACGACAGTTCAAGAGATAGAGAGAGAGAGAGAGAGAGAGAGAGAGAGAGAGAGCGTAGTTTGCGTAGTTTCGTTGCGTCGTCTAGCGTTCTGTTGCACAATGCGAGCTAATTAAGTATTACGTCTTTTTACAACTCATTGTCGATTCATCTCTGAGTGACCCATTGAAAAAATAAGCTGCCTATATTTATTACATAACGGCGCATTAAAGGAATTTCGAGTTACTCAATTTGTTCATTTTTGCAGATTCAAAAGGGCGTATGAACGAAATAACATAAACTCTCCCAGCAATGACTGGTTGGCATTTTTACGAGATACGATATCTCTGACACACATATAGGTATACACATGTGCGTTCACACACGTACAGTGTGTCATGTGAAAACAAGTCAAGCGCGCAAGAGTAATCTCGGAAAAACGAAAAGTAAACAAAAATTTTCGTTCGAGCGAGAACATTGGCTCTATTGTGCCCGAGAGAGAAAGGCTTGTGTATACATGTAGGGGTGAAAAAAAGGAAGGTTCGAGCCGAGAGATTTTAAAAATCTTGGGCTTTTACGACGCAGCGAGACAGAAAAGCCGATTTATGGAAGTTCCTCGGGCGCATCTGTGTTGGTGTACTCTGAGTTCGTCCATGTGAATCCGTCATTGTGCAGCTTGCGCGACTTTCTTGTATAAGCTGCATCGGGAGCACCAGCAGCAGCACACGAGCGAGATTTACTCGATATACACGCGCTCGCTGTAAATCGTCCGCGGGTTTTATCGCCTCGCTCGCGCAAGAATTAGCTTATTGATTCGCTCAGCTCCTCAGTTTGGATTTTCATAAAGCTCATCAATGTTGCTAATTAAGCGTGCCAGGACGATTAATTCGCTTTACGAGCTCGCGGCGCGCGCGACGTAAATCACGCTCTTAATATTCATGAATCTCATTTTTATTGGACACCGCCGGCGTAGTCGTCGGTGTGACAATCGCCGCCCGCCAGTAATTCACGCACACCCTTCGTGTGCGGCGGTGGCGGCGGCGGTGGCGGCGGCGGCGGCTGTTCTTCTCTGCTGCTCTTTATTTTTCGTTTCTTTTGTTTCATCTCTCCTCATTCGAGGACGATGACGTGCAGCTAATATTATATACTTCTATACCATATACATCCGCGTATACGATTGCCTATGGAATTTCTCGTCATCGAGATAAACAATGCGAGATCGCAAAAGAGCCCTGAGCTCTTTCAAAACTGCACACGAGCCTATAAATCCAATCAGCGCGGGGCTGAAATTAATGCTCCGCGCGAGCGGGCAAACCGATAAATTATAAGCCAGCTCTCGTTGTCCCGTTCCTTAACTAAGACATTTTCTCGCTCTGGCTTTTCCATATCTATGCAGTCGCTATGTGTATGCGCGCTTACACGTGCACACTTACACGCGTGCACACGTACACTCGCAAACACACAGCAGCAATAGACCCGGCGAAACGCAGTCGCGGCGAAACAATCGAGAGCGACGTTTTCCCCTACTCCTTCCCTCTCTTGACAAAGCCCTCGAAACCGGGTTACAATCCGGCGTCGAGATCAGGGCTGTGTAGTATATAGACAAAACAGAAAAAATCCGATACAGAGTCGAGCGAGATCGTGGTCTAGAATGCGGCGCGGCGCATATTATGCCCGGTTGATTTACTTTCCAGCTCCAGAGTATGTGGGTGACGAGAGTCCATGTTATATGTTGTACATAGCGAGAAGAATGCGCTGGTTATAAGCTCGGGTCAAAATAATACATACGTACAAACTTAGCTGCAGTTTGTACAAACGCGTAAACACGCGCACCGTAAATAAAAGCCGCGGTTGCGTAAGAACCGGTCCGGAAACGAACGTAACCAGTCACGTGTGTGGAGGCATCCGAGAGAAAGAGAGAGAGAGAGAGAGAGAGAGAGAGAGAGAGAAGGAGAGAAAAGAAACTCAGCTCTGGTTATACGAGCTGCGAACGGTCAAGAACTCAATGTACATGTGTAGGGTATAGGTACGTGTATAGTTAATACACCCGTATATACGTAGAGAGTATCCTCACTTTTGCAGACTATGCCCGGCGCAGATATACCCGCCGATGGATCGGCCGATAGGGCGAATATCTTGGTTGTCACCTTATCGAGGCGCGAGATTCACCGGGAACCGGTATACATACACCTATACTCGAGAAAGGGCGAGATAGAGTCGCAGATTTGTGACGGCTTCTATGTGTGCGCGTATGTGTATTTCCTTGATCGATAGAACGAAGATCGCCGATGGAGATTCCCGCTTGGGGAAACATGGATTTTCTCGTATTTACAGCATACCATACTACTTACGTGTATTCGTTTGACGATACTGAAATTCGATTGAGCTGTGTATTCGAGATTTCAATTGCAAACAAGTTTTTCAACGGCTATCGTGTCATTTATATCTTTAGATCGTCGGAGATTTTCTCGAGAAACCGAATAAAATGCAAAGTTGCGGTGGCGGTGCGCGTGCGCGTTTCCTTGATCGATAACCAGCGATTCCAGACGATAGATACAGCCCGTATTTTCACGATTCACTCGCGATGTGCATACATAAGTTAATTAACCGATTTATCAACCAGTCGCTGCCTCGTTCACCACGACTTTTTTCTTCCTCTCGAGAAAGGAAGCAAGTTTCTGTTTCTCGCACGTGTGTTTCAATTGCCTCGCTCGAGTCTCTCTAGACTCTTTATCGAAACACGTAAGGAGTTTAAAAGGCGTTTTCGAGTTTTCGCCAGAATACACCAGAGAGATTATTTTTCACGGAAGTCCCGTATAGGCGCGGGCAATATCGAGACTCGGCTATACGCGTATAAGCGTCTTACAAATTGCCGGTACTAGTGCTGGTGTGCTGGTGTGCTGGTGCTGCTGCTGCTGCTGCTGCTGCTGCTGCCGTTTCAGTAATATTATCTCTCTGCGCCTCGGATTCCGCTCGTTTTGGATCTTTTTCTCGCGGATTATTTCTCGTTTTACATAGATAAAGTTTGTTGCAAGATTACGATGTCAATTTCTCCTATAGAATATTCTTGTTGATTTTACATGGCCGATCGCGCTTGTATCGTAATTCAAGATAAACTACCGCCAGTCGATTTTTTTCAACGATTAACGCATATACGCACAAATAAATGAACAACCGTTGGAACACGACAAGTACGAGGACAGAAAGAACAACAGCGCCGCCGCCCATTAATTGTCCGGATCTGAAAAGGCAATTATCCACAAATGAATATGATTCTCACGAGAGAGTACGAGATTGGCGCTCGTGGCGCTTTGCAACATCCTTTATAGGAAATCCGCGTTCATAAATTCCGCGGACGCTCGCTTGCGAAGCCGCAAAAGCTGATTTTGACGTCAATAGATCAAAAGCCCGGACCGCCAATGGGCAGCAGTGCAACAGCGGCAGCAGCAGCAGCAACGGCAGCAACTGCAGCAGCAGCAGCAGTGGTTGAGGCGAGGTTATCGCGCGGCATCGCGAGACGTCGAGGTATTAATTATTAGCTTCCCCATTGTCTCTATTTAGAGGAGGCTGGGTAATGGAAGCCCATAAAGAGCCAGAGAGGAGAAGGGGGGGGGGGAGGCAGAGCGAGCGAGCGGACTCGATCCGACAATTTGCTTAGGGCGCCGGAGCGGCTTCTCCTTATCCTCCTCTTTCGTTTCTCCCGTTCTCCGCGCTGCCGAGCTGAAGTCGTTGCCGCCGACGCTGCCGCGACTTTTCGAGGCTATCGTGACCGGACTCGGCTCGCGGAGCCGCGAAGAATGAGAGAGAACCGAGTAGTTTGTTTCGTTCGATCCGAGACGACCGATTATTTTCTCCGAGTTCGTTGCGCGATTGCTTTATTGCACTCTATAAGAGCGAGTAAGCGGGAGAGAGAACCAGAGAGGAATTGATAGAGAAATCGTTGCTGATTAATGGATGAGCTCGCTTCTCATTGGTTTATTAACTTTACTTCACGCGTAAATTGTATGCAGCGTGCAGTTCTCTCTTCAGCAAACCGATAGGAGAATTGCTGCCAAAGAACTTATACACATAATTTACAACTCGATAAGTAAAGAAAATCGGTATCATTTCCATAAAATCTGAAGCTACACGCTACGTTGAAAAACAGGGCGAATACCGGTCGACTCTTTCTGGTTTCCGCACGCGAACGGGTTCGAAATCGCGAGCGGGAGAAAGAAATCGCGATCGCGAAATGGATATCGATACAGCAGGCAACTATACACACGACGCTTACGCGCGCCTATTCGAAGCAATAGTCTACTCGCACTTGAACTAAATAGGCTGACAGTCGCGGATTTCTTAATTCTTATGAAAAGTCTCTAATGTCGTTATAGATAAGTGGCTATGTCAGATATTTTCTAGTAATTATGTGAAACGAGGCGAGTATTTCGAAAATATACCGATCGCTTTGGCTTGCCTCCAATGTAAACTATAACGGGTAATCGTCAACACACACGACTCTTTTACGTTATACTCTATAACAGTGCCTCCTCCGCAGCTCCCATAAGCGCTATAAACGCGACGTTTCCTTTTCCTCGCGTCTTCGTCTAAGCGGAAGCGCGTACGTATATCTTCTGACCAATTCCTACACGTCGTTAAACGAGCGACGAACTTCCGGCATAAAATGTCAATCGCGCTCAAGTATTCATTCGGCGCACGACTCTCTGTACAATATATATATAACCTCGATGATATACCAAAATTTTTCGATTTAACGATCGCTCGCGACGCGGAATTCCGAATCAGACCCTCATCGGCCGGGAGCGAAGCTCAATTCGGCTCAATTGCGGACGACGTGAATTTCTACTTGGTTATGGCTCTGCCTTGCTTTCACAAAGTGAAATAAAGTGAAAACAATTGGCCTCGCGCGGCATTAAAAAACTATGTCGGAGACTGTTACACTATAGCGCGTGTGCGCGTGTGCGCGTGTGATCATTATTGTTGCTCTCCCGAGTTACGTCAGAAGCTTTAATGGACCACGTTAGCCACTGCTTTTTATGAATACTTGGAGGATTTTAGTCTCTTTCCGCATATGTTATTCAAGATGTGAACAACGCTTTCCTGTAAAATTACCTACTGCAATTTGAGACAGTTTCGAGGCGCAATTATTGCCCGCGCAAAAGCAGGCAGTAACACTTAATGAACAGAATCAACGGGGATAGAACGGAGGATTATTGAATTCATTTCGATGTACATATAATTTTAAATAATAACCATGCTCCAAACGACCTCTCGGCTAAAGCGCAATGTAAGAAATTCAGCAATAAAGTTAAAAACCGTTTTTTTTTTTGTAAAAGCCACGAAAACTCCGGGATTTTTTCTTGCTCTATTACGCGCACACATAATTTTTATGCACGGCCTTTGCAGTTGCTATTTGCTCTTTTTTTCCTTCCTTTACAAAGATATTAAAAAAAAGTAAAGAGCCACGGTGACAAAATTGCTATCGGAAGAAAATGACTATTTCGGGCAAATCATCTTTTTGTCCGATTTGGACTGCTTGCTACATATTAAATTGAGACTTTCCCACATATCGTGGATAATATTGCACTTAAGAACCAGTCTTACATCATGGAGTACAGTCTCAGGCCGATCGCGTTTCAAACCGCAGATGGAGGAACTTTAAACTGGGAAGAAGTCTCGAGCGTAATCCAAAGAAACTGTCCTTCGTGCCGGTTTCCTGAATTGCCGTGTGTGAGAGAACGCGGCGATGATAATAACTCGCTGAAAGAGACAAGTTTTACTTTGGAGGCAATATATCGACAACCGCTGCTTTTTCCGTTGTTATTCCGCGGAGGGCTCGCGCATCGTGCGGCACGTCCACGCGGTATCCGGCCTCGTACGTGACGTCATACCTCGACCGTTCGCGAGAGAAACACATATACCGCACTCTCTCGCTTCATCCTTGTGTACATAACGTATATATATGCGGTAAACCTTTTCCGCGTACTCAGATCGTATTGCTCGATAATGGCGAATGACTTGCACTATCGATCCGTTATTAGGTGAAAATTTCGAGTACACAGTCACTTTTGCGCAATCCGAGAAACATACCGCGACTACGAATGGAATAATTCTGGCGTGTGTCGCCTGTACGCCGTCTTTTATCTCTTGGATATAGAATGTGCGAAACAAGCAAATATATGGTACACGTGTACAGTCTCATACGACCGTTATCTAGTCGAGTTGAAATTTCTGGGATTCTGGAATGTTGTAGCTCGTGTACGCGGACATGATTAATTTTCTCGGAGATACGGGGCTCACGTTCGGTTGTCTCGCGACGTTTTTATTTTCCTCGCCATTCATTAATTAGTTACGGCGCTTGACTTATACTTACGTATATACTGGCTCTGCCTTGAGCAAAAGCACGGCTGTTATTCACCATACCCAGTTCTCTGGAGTCGCACAGCCTCTCATTGGCTCTTAAGGGGTCATGCGCGCAGCTACAGCTTCCCGGGAATCGGGCGAATCCTGTACGCCCGAGATCGCGAGTTTGCGCAGATTTCACCCTCGCGACTGCTGAGAGGGCGTTGCCAACATCTCGAGAGGGTGACTCCACCCTCGTCAAGCTGCCGGACCGACATGAAGGCGTGCGTTTGAATCGAGGTTTTTATTCCGAGATTTAGATAACGAGGGTTCCGGCCTGCGATTGCCGTCACGCTCTGGTAATTACAGTGTTTTTGTTCACGCGCGCGCGCGCGAGCGCCCGCGCGAGTAGTGTTTTCGTGGGCAAAAAAGCGCGAGTATAGTCGCCGCGATTTATGCTTTTTATAGAGAATAAATTTCACGCGCCTGTAGTTCGAATAAATAAATAAGAAAGTTTTGAGCTCCGGCAATTTTCATTAATCGAGGGGAGAAAGAGAGAGAGAGAGAGAGAGAGAGAGAGAGAGAGCCGTCATCTCGTGGAAAAAGATCGATTTATCACCGAAACTGTATAACGGGAGGCGTGAACTATGCAAACCGCTGCTGCATCGGGATTTCTCGTACAACTACGTTAAGGTGTGAGCTTTTTGCCCTCATTACCGCGGGGTGTCGACGGCAGACTGTTTTCTACGGTTCCGCCCTAACGTCGTCCCGATTATACAAATATTCAAATGAGCCGTTCCCTGCTCGCAACAGTTACGTATCATCGAATTATTCTAATTTTCCACGGCAAAACACACTCGACCAAGTTTTCCCGGCGTCTCGTATTATTATTATACTACAGCGAAGATTTTTGTCGGTTAAGTGCGTTGTCCTCGAGAGTAGTCGGGTGTGTTATTTCTCCAACCGTTGCGCTCTTCAACCATTAAATCAGAGGACCTAAAGTAGTTCGATGATAGCTTGACCGATAAATTATATACAGTCTGGTTCTATTTGTAAGCATCAGGTATCGGCGAAGAGTCGAATTGCGTCATAACGATCGAACAGCGATCGATCCCACAAAGCGCAATAAAATCCCGCTTGCGAATTTTTAATTTTCCCTCGCAACAAAGTGAAAAAGTCCAGCGTTCGAGGCAAAACTCTGGGCAAAGTTATAAATTAAGCGCGCCCGTATATACGCGAAAACCAATAAAAGCCGAGCGAAAGAGAGGGAGAGAGAGCTGGCCCTTTGCACGCGCGCGTATATAAACCTTCGGCGATATCTGAGCAGCGGCCAAAAGAGAGCAGCGCGAGGAATTAGCTTTTAAAAGCGCGTATGATTGATTTACGGTGAAAATAATTATTATTTCGCGAAACGCGCCGAGCTCACGTCTTGCAGCGGCAGCGACGGCGGCGGCGGCAGCCCCGTGAGTAAAAAAGTATAAAATCAATTTTTCGGGATAGCAAAGGCGTGTTCTTTCTCACGAGACAGACGGCGCTGTGCGCGACCAAGCGAGCGCGAGCTGTGCAAGGGTTTCGAAAAGACAGACGATGAAAAAGGCGGCGTCGTTGCCGCGTGTGCTCTCGCGAGAAGGAGAAAGAGAGACAGCCGATAAAAGCGAAGCCATTGTACCCTTATACGCTCGTTTTCTCTCTCTGTCTCTTTTGCACGTGAGTATATAAGTCCGTGTGTATGCAAGTATATGTGTCTGTATGAGTGTGTATGGGTGTGTGTTTGTGTGTGTTTGTGCGTTGTGCCTGGGTAAGGAATTCATCAGCTAAAGGCTGGCAAACGTGCAGCACCATAAAACCGAGTGATTTACTCCGACACTTTATGGGTCCCGGAGCGCGCGGAGAGCAGCAGACGCGCGCGCTCGACTTTGCGAATTTTTCGATGATTTTCAAACATCTCTCTGCCTCTCTCTCTCTCTCTCTCTCTCTCTCTCTCTTTCTCTCTCTCTCTCGTTCCTCGGCTCTCGATGTCCCTTTTTTCGATACGTCCTCCGCAGGCTGCTGCGCACAGCTATGATACTCTCTCGAGGAGTGCACATACACCAGGCCTCGGGCTCCATATACCTTCTTCGGTTCTTTCTGCTGTGCGCGATACTCGTGTGGCTATATGCGCATTGTTTCGCCCGAGGCGCGAGAGACAGCGGGAGTATGGAAAAATCGCGGTTTCATTGCCTACATAAACGAGCGTTCGTGCGCACGTGACTATCTCGAGAGTCGCTTCGTTTTCCTTCGGATGACTGCTGTAATTGCTCCGTGTTTTCCGACAATATTTAACAGTTTTTTTTTCTCAAGCCGAGTCCTAAAGAGTTTAGACCCGAAAGAATTAGAACGCGTGAAAGTGACGTTTTCACGCGTGCCCGCACGCGTGCGCGCATTCGTCTGAAAAGAGAACGAAAGTCGAAGATAATTAGCGCTAATAGGATGATCCCTCGAAGAGGCAGTTGGGTCAGTCGTGTGCAACTGTATTCGGTGCACTGGCCCGGTCAACCCCCTGTCAAAACATTGGCACAGCAACCCCTGAAAGAAATAGCTACGGCAGCAGCCTCCCGTGGAGAGAGCTCAAGCGCATCCACTTTACGGCGCGCGCCAAGACTGAGTGGGGAAGGTGGACTGAGGCTCACCGCGTGCGCACGCGAGCTTTAAGGAGGGTCAGTGTCCAGCGGACTTTACTCTACAGCCTGTCGAAGTAGCGGCCTAGGATATTCTTGGCATTAACAGCTCAATTTCACACGCAGGTGTGCGTATGTCTATACCGTCCGACTTCATCTTACTCAGCGTTCTCTAGCTCTACGACGTTATCCAATTTGCCCATTTACCTTTTTGTCTTCGCCCGTATTATTTTCCTAACTCGCATTTACGCAAGATGAAAAAACTCTTGCCGTAATAGCAGTTCCGAGGAAAGTAGCATAGGTTGCGATTCAACCGAAATCTCTGAATCTCTGAACGCATACAGAAAATTCAGCAGCGGCGTCCCTTATAATGTTTTAATCGCGCGTACGTTAAAAGTCTTTCATTCTCTGTCTCTCTTATTCTTCGTCTCGACGGGGTGCTTGACAGGCAGGACGCATCGCCGCCACCGGCGTATTATACCAATGGAATCAAAGCCGTAAATTAACGGTACACACGTATATACACACGCGCGACATCTCTCTCTCTCTCTCTCTCTCCCTTTGGCATAGGCCTTTTATTTCCTCGTTGAATCGATCCGACTTGCGACGACGGCCTATACACACGCGAACGTTTTATTATAGCTGCTGCTGCTGCTGCTATTGCTGCACCTGACCAGACATCGTCGTTGCAGACGTCGTCGTCGACGTTCTTGAGAGATAAACAGAGTCACGGCATATAATTTGATAACGCGTGGGAGTGCCGAAAATAGGATAGGAAAAAAAACGTACTTCGTAATACACGCGATTTGTCTCCTATGGGACGGCATAACTACATTTCTAAAAGTCGGCCGGCGTGATGCGCTGGAACGCATTTGTAAGCCATCAACTGAATAAACTATTGTTTTCTCGTTCGTGAAATGACAACTGCGCGCTCGCGCGCACTGCGAGCATTATACGTTTGAAAGGAGCCCGCGAAGATCAAAGTTAACCGACGAAGAAGAACGAGGCTCTCTGGATAGCCTTGTTCGCGAGCGAGCGATCGTGAGTCTCTCTCTCTCTCCTCTCCCTCTTCGTATAAATTGTACTACTAATTTCCAAATGGATTGACGTCTAATTGAAGAAACCAACAAAGGAAGCGTTTTCATACGTCATGGGTGTACATGGGAAGAGAGTCACGAAATACGTAGAGAAAGATATAGGAGAGAGCAGTTTGCAAAGATCGATCCGCAATTTCGTGGCAAGAATAACGAGAGGCATATTCCCGCTGATAACGAGTCATGTATAGGTACTAGGTATACACAGAGCGAATAAAAGGTCGTTGACGCTACCGGCTGTCCCCTTGCATATGTCTCTATATCTCTTTGCCCCTTGCTGGTGCTGGTACTGCTGCTGCTGCTGCTGCTGCTGCTGCTGTTTCTGCTGCCGGCTCTTATACAAGCAACCGCACAATATACAAATATACATGTATGTGTCCGAGACGTCGACGCAGCACACCTTACGTCTCCCCTCTTTCTTGGCTCACCCGCGCGCTCATAAATACCTGTGTGCGGACCTGTATGCGTATGCCGCTGTGCGAGCTGCAACAGTAGTGGCTAAAACTTTTCGGCTATCGATCCTCCCCGCTTTCTCTCTTTTACGATGGCTCGCCCTTGATATTTCTCTTCTCTTACTTTTCTCAAGGTTGATCCACGAGGGAATTAAAAAACTAGGCGAGTATCGAATTTTGCTGCGTAACTGTATTTTCCAAAATACGAAAAAAAAACTCGGAATACACGAGTGCACCCCCACGCGGCAATAAAAAGCCTAACGGTAGCTTAGATTCAGGTAGAAAGAGAGAAGTCCTTTTATGTTTACACCGGGCGGGATCCGCAATAACCTTCCTTCGTTTCCCGTTTCTTTCCAAATGAGGCTCATCATCGCCCAGGGAATCCCAAAACATTCTCTCTGCTCTTTTGTCTTACAATAGTCGAGGGAGAGAAAGAGAGAAAGAGAGAAAGAGAGAAAGAAAGAAAGAGAGAAAGAGAGAAAGAGAGCTCGTGTGTGCGAGTGAGGGAACAAGACTCTCGTTTACGATGCGGACGTGAATATAGTACCAGTAAGACCTGCAGGATCGTAAACTTAACGATTTTCTCAGTTGCGCACGGAGGCGGTATACTGGTGTACAGTAAGAGTGAAGTATTCAAAAAGTCGGAAACCTAGTCTCGAACGGCGTTTCGAGTAAACAATTCCGACGTTTGTCGATGAATCAATCACCCAAATAACGTTTCTTTCCATCCCCCGTGTAAACAGGGATCTCGACCAAAAAGAGGCTTAAACTCACTTACGACCTAGACCGACAGTGTATCCTTTACATTTATTGTCGCAAATCTCGTTGATCGAGTGCCAGGACTGCATCCATATTATGTACTTTTCCTGTCACACTCACAAGTGGCTATCCTTTAAATTCCTCGCCGTTTTTCAGATTCCCGGTATCGACGCGCAGACGCACGCGCGAAGAGAACGCACACAGTGTTCTATAGCTCGATAGTCACGCGCAAAGAGCAGCGCAGGCCATTTCACTGAGAGGAGTCGATGGAACAATGACCGGCGGCTACTGATACGATGTAGCGAATGAGAACTACGCTGATAACGTCGTATACGGACACTCTATGACAATGATGCATACGATTACTGCGCGTCGTTGCAGTCAAGGAAATGGAACTCGATAATTGAAAGAGATTGTACGCTTCGTACTGGATTATGCTGAAAAATTTGTCTGAATTTCAGCGGGATCAACGTGCTCTTTGCACTCCGGCAATTATTCGCAATACGTCGAGTTTTAGCGGTAAAAGCTACTTACAACATACGACGCAAACCATATACACAAAACGTTTTTCTCGGTATCCAAACTCGAATAAAAAAAGAGAAAGAAAGCTAAGAGTTCATTCGATCTCACGGATTACTCGCTCGAAGGAACAATAAAATATACAAAGTACATTATACACAGTCGCGCTGTCGGAATTTATTCTACAGAGAGCTCGAGAGAGAGAGAGAGAGAAGAGGGGGAATACGAATAAATGCCCAGTCACACAGAGAGATCCTCGATATATACACGGATTTTTTCAGCCTCGCTCTCTCACTCTCTCATTCTTCGCGGGAACACAATAATGATAATCCCTCGGTGCGCGCATTCATTGCGTAATTAAACAAGGAAATAAATAAAGCCCCGGCTCTCTCGTGACATCGAAAAGCCGTGCGATCGGCCGAGAGCCTCGAAAATCCATGCGTCATCGCTCGCCGGCCAACATCACAGAGTAAGAACGAGAGAGAGAGAGAGAGAGAGAGTGAGAGAGAGGGAGGGAGGGAGAGAACGCGCGCGAGCGCCGTTCTTCATTATTAAGCAGTTTGTCAATTCGGGAAAGCATCGCTCGCATGAACAATGGACTACTGCCTCCTCTGCTGTTTATACATATATCTATACATGTAAACGTGTGACTCGACGCGGTCGTCGACTCTGATGGCATTTTTTATACGTATACATACTGTCAAAAGTGCATGCACCTTTTTTCGAATGCGATTTTCGTGAATTATCCGCACGACGATTTCGTTATAATGTTTCAATTCGCAGAAGCGGAAACGAAGAACCTGCAGCAGCAGATATATCACAGGCGATACATTCTTAAGAGTAACGAGCGGCGTGCGTATGATATGCCCTGTCCCCTCTGCCGCACTCACTCTATCTTTCTCTCTCTCTCTCTCTGTAGATGCATCCGGATGGAATAAACGGCGTGTCGTCGGCATTTCCCGAAAGCGACATAAAATCCGATGCCCATATGAGCGCGAGAGAGTCCACTCGTGCACGCTGACGAGGCTCGAATATAAATTGCGCGTCCGGACAGAAGAAGAGTCAAGAGAGAGAGAGAGAGAGAGAGAGAGAGAGAGAACAAACGCTCGTACACGTACTTATATACGTGTATATTGTCGCTCGTTTGCGTCGTCGACGACTAGTTGGACCAGGCGCTTTACGAGCTTCCGCGCGGGAATTGACAGCAGTACGCGCGAGGGGATCACCGTAATCAGTGTGATTTCCCTTCGGTTTTTCATTTGCCACGACTGTGATTTATGCGCCACGCTTGGACACCGAGCTGCTCTCGGGCTTTTGGAATTTCGATGCGACAATCGCTTCCTGCGAGCGATCCACCTTTACACCGATATCTGCGGCATTTATATTTCTACAAATCGCGCGTTGCATTCGAGAGAAGCTTCTGCTTTTGCTGCTGCCGTTGCAGCCGTTACTGCTGTTGCTGCTGTTGCTGCTGCTGCAGCAAGAAGAGCTTCCTTCCTGCCAAGGAGAAACGAGCAAGACGCGTGCGCTCGTTCCTTCTCTCCGCTGACTCTCCCATATACTTTGCCGAACGCGCGATGAGCCTTTACTACTGCGAGATTTACGATGATGATTTTATAGCCTTATTTGCAGAGAGAGAGAGAGAGAGAGGGAGGGAGGGAGGGAGGGAGAGAGAAAGAGTAGTAGGGGCAGCAGGGAAAGAGGGAAACATTTTTTTCGCTCGATTTTTTTTCCCTCGCCCTCATCTGTGTCTACGTCCAACTGTGTATATGTGTGTGTAGCTGGTTTTTAGCTGTAGACTTTTTAGTTGACGTCTAAGCGTTATTTACAACTGTATCGCAGTAAAAGTGTCTCGGAACAAATTGTACTGCCTCCTCCGGTTGTTGTCTTGCTGGAGCACGACTTTCAGCTCTCGATGTCCGTATCGGTTATAATTACACATCGCGTCGCGAGCACACGCTACGTCCGACGCTGTATAACGCGTGGTCGCGGGGGAAAAAAATTCAATAATATTCCATTGGTTTGAGTCAATTGAAAAATACACGATCTCACGTGTAATATAGAACCGACGATAAAAGGCCTGGCGTCGTTGACTTTTTCTATAAGTACATAAAAGCAGCCATTAACCTCATTATCTCCTTAACGCCCGAGGTATCACACATAAGACAAACCAGTTTTCTGCGCGCGAGATCGCAAAAAATTCCCGCGAGTAAAAAGTCACCGTCGCAAAAAATCACCGAGCCGTCAGTCTTTCCATAAAACTTGCCCTTTTTTTCTCTCTTTGTTAAAACGAATTCCTCAAGCTCGAAATGACACAGTGCATAGTTCAAAAATTACGCAAACGACCATAAAGCATTAGTCATCATGCAAATTCCGAGATTCCAGCCGCGTGGACAATAAAGAATAAACTACATAAAGCAAGTATACGCTTATATCCCCAACTCGCAGTCCGCGAGTCGACGCGATAAATTCCTCGAAGAAAAGCGCGATTACCCTATCCTCGTATAAAGGAGAGAAAATTCCCTCCTCGTCGATCGGCTAATTGCTTATTATGGAGGTGCTCCATATAAACAAAGGCATAAATACGCAAACTCCCTGCGGCCCGATAAGCGAGTTTAATAATATTCAAAGGCGGACTCTCCCTCGCTCGCGCGCGTGAGCGCATTTTGAACCGGTTGGCCGTTAAACTCCCGGTTTTATTGCGAATATTGTTGTTTATGAAGCCGATCGCCGTCCGCGGCTGCGAGATAATCGCGGAGACAAACCAGAACTCGCTGCCACTGCCGCTGCTTTGCTGCACACCTATATGGGTGCGAGAATTTCCTCGTTTCCCGTTTTCATATCGAGAGAAAGAAAAACGAGACGCGCCCGCTCGATAACAGGCTCTCCCAGCTCTCACTCTCTCTCTCTCTCTCTCTCTCTCTCTCTCGCTATTTCTCTAGCTTCGGTCTGCCGTGGGAATCAATTTTCTACATGTATATTATCCGTGTTATTACGTACGGGCTGGAGCTCTTGAATCATAATGTCTCGTTGCCTCTATTCGGGACTCCGTATGGTTTTGACTATTTATCGACATTTAATGACAGATCCAATATAGCGGCGATTACTGCTTGAATTGAGAGAACGCGGCAAAGCGCACGAAATCGAAGCCGCGAAAAGAAAAGAATTCGATATACTTCGCGCCGAGTACTCTTCGAAGAAAAAACAAACAAACGCTCAATCGGCTCGAGGAGCTCCGATAGCCGCGAGGCGTGGGAATGAATTCTCGCGCTTATGTGTGTATATATACACTGCGTAAAGAAGACAAACTCGCATATACTCGTTGCCTATAGATCATCCGCACGCAGAGTCGCGTATATTGAGTTACGCTCAACACACACAAAACTCGCAGAAAGTCCGAAGGCGCGCGAAGACTCGCGAAACTATCGCTCGCACATACGCACATATACATGTTATAAAGTCTCCCTCTCTCTTCGCTACGCGCGCGGTCTCGTATCGATTGTTTTCCAAGTCAGGTCGAGCGAGTGAGGAGGATATCCCGTTTCCATACCGGCCGAGACACATAATACTCGCGCATACCAAAGTTCCACTTTATATCCAGCAGAAGCAGGAGGAGGAGGACGAGGAGGGGGAGGAGGTGGAGGAGAGCTACGCTGCTGCTGCTGCTGCTGCTGCTGCCGCTGCTGTTGCCGCTGCTCCGGAGACGCGGAGATTTCACCGCTAAATCCCTAGAAAGTAACGTGATTGCTCTCGTATGACATATACTGCTGCCATATATGTAACTTAAAACGCGGAATAGTTAGCGAGACTCGTACTTTTTCCGATAAAATGCACCGATTTTTCTATCCACTTTTCTACCATATCGTATAAAGTTTCTATTTTGTTTTAATAAGTTATCACTGTTACTTTACTCTCTCCACCTCTCTTTTCTCTCGAATAATCGCGTTGATTAACTCGAAGTGATCGATGACTCGTTTTCTATATCTGCGCACTTAATCGAATGTGAAGTATTTAAGATATTTAAGATATACAAGGCAGCTTGTACAGCTGAAAAAGATCGAATCATTATACTATTTTGTATATATATAATATCGATATTTATATAGATAATATCACGATTATTTTAATAATATTTTACAATATTAATATAACGCGTAATCGCTTAAAATGCGAGAAAAGAAATTATTATAAGTAAATATTAAAAAGCGCTAACAGCCTCTACTCCTATCACCTCTTGGAATAGCGTATCAGAAGAAACTGTAGTGTATAATCGACAAACGCTTCCACTTATAGCTTAAGTCGCATAAATAAAACCCGGTGGCGAATGCAAATTACGCGTAAAATCAACTGCGCAGCCGACGAGAGAAAATTCAAAACATAAATTTAGCCTTATCGAATTGGAACACGTATACCCATATATATATATATCCTAAACTCGCGAGGCAACGAATTTCGCGGAACATGTACGACGTTTAATGCGAGTTTTTTCAGTCTAACTACTCGTGTACAACGTATACACTGCGAGGCAAGATAATAACGCGAAGATGAAAAAGAATTTATTCAGCGTCGCGCAGCTTATCAGCTGCATGACGTAAGGTTCGCGATTCACGTTCTTTGATAAGGCGGAGAGGTACACACACACAGACACACATACATACATATGCACCAATAGGACCTTTCTCGCATTTCGATAATTATCGCCTGACAGCAGCCGGCGGCTCGACGTTTTTTAGCGAAATGATATTAGCACCTCGCTGAGACTGCAACCGTTCCACTGACACGCATTTTGTAGGTATAGTTGCAGCTACGCTACGGGAAAGGATCGCAACGATGATCTTGATGATCTCTTAGCGCTGATTTCTGTTCGCTTACGTTAGCACGTCGCGGTTAATTCGAACTGAGCCGACTCGTTTCATCAACGTAATTCCTCTGGAATCACCGCGTGAAAATACCCGGTTGCAAACCTGTAATCGGAAAATCATTGGACTACTCGCATCAATTTAAACGCAGAGTGTATATACAGAGATCATCCTTTGTCATTACGAGACCTCGGCCACTGATCCAGCAGTGGGACCCAGCAGTGGGACCCAGCAGTGGGATCCAGCAGTTCCCATTACGCATCATTAGAAAAGATGCTGAGAGCGTGGACGTGATTCCTCGAGTTATATGGGAGATTAGCCGAACGCTGTTATCTGGCTTTCGTTTTTTTTCTTGACTTTGTATGTGTGCGTATATAGCGTATAGGTATATACGTATGAGCCCGCCTGTGCGTAAGCACTTACGAGGCTTTTGAGGCGAAAGCAAGCCCATTAAAGAAACACGACTTTTCAGTGAGCGAGGTCTGAGATTTTAGAAGCTAAATTTGGGGATCGCACGTGCGTATGGTTATGATCGTCGATGATGGCCTTTGTTCTGACAAGACTTGAACTCTGGTCCTTGAGCGATCCGATTCTATCGAACATCTATCGTTTCCATTTACGAGAGCGTTAGATAGAAGCACGCGTGACTCACGATGATTCTCGCTGTTACGTCAGATCGATTTTTTGCGAACGCGATATGCTATAACACTAAATGAGAAGCTTAAAATGAGAAATTTGTTGAAATCGAAACCGTAGGCGATATACGCGCTGTTAGCGACTTTACTCCCGGACGCCTTTGGGCTATTCTTTCGAAGCTGCAGAACGCACGCACGAGGAAAGAAGAAGAGGACTCGAAGAAACGAAGACTCGACAAGTCTCGGTCGGGACGACGGCATTATCGAAGCGTGTACACACCGCTGCTGCTTCTGCTGCTGCTGGCGGCGCGTGTTCGCGCATATATAGCATGTGCGCTATGCAAGAGGCAAAGAAAGAGCGCGGGTGAGCCTACTGGTTTTGATATACGAGCTCGACGAGCATCGACTGAGGCCCTGACTCATATCTCGACACAGAAAGAGAGAAAGAGACAGAGAGAGAGAGAGAGAGGGAGAGAGAGAGAGAGAGAACCAGTCCTCGCTTCGTTGCAAACTGCAGCCCGGAGCATCTTTCAACACACACACACGCATATACACACCTGCACTCGCTCTTTTGCAGTAATAACGAATATATGCAGAAACTTTAAGTCGGAGACATTCGCCTTTATAATAATAATACGCACGGAGGAAGCTCGCGAATTTATGCATGAGTGTAGATATGCACTTGGGAGAGTGAGACACTGCTATATGTATAGCCGAGTGAATATTTCAGCAATGTTATGCTCGGCGCGCACAAACGGGGGCGTGCCCGGTTCGCGTGTGTATATGTATACCTGAGCGTGAGCATAGAGACAGAACTCGCTGCATGAGATTAGGAATATAGCGCTTATGTGCATTAGCGATGAATGTTCGATGATAGCCGCAGCGTGACATTTTCCGACAATTCGCATTTGGAATAGAATTTTTATATTTTGGAAAGCGAGCTTTCTGGAATTCGAAATTAACTTTCCACTCGGTTTGTCCAGAGGTATTTCCGATTACGAACGCTCGCACAGCCGTACAATTTACGGCTCGAACTCTATAGTGGTCTATTACTGGAGCTAGTTCAGGACGTGCCAGTACGTTGACGCGTGCGGTACACACAGGGCCCACATTGTGAATTACCAGCACCAGCTACAATTTCGGACCAGCATAATCTTTACAATGGAAAGACTATCGAGCCCGAATCAACGTAATAATATTATAACTCGGCAAGTTCTCACGGCTAGTCATGTTCGATAACGCGCAGCTTCAATATTGTTCAAATGCGAAAACTACCTGAAGCGAGCGAGCCGAAGCCACAAAAATAATACGGCTCATTCCGCGGGCAGGCCATAAATCCTCTAGCAAGAAAGGCTTTTGCTATCTTATTTTCAATTACTCCACATGAAATCCCTGCGCTGTAGACAATGCCCCCAAGAACAGCCCGTATCCTTATTCATGTGCGATACAGCGTAGTCGGAAAAATCACGAAGAGAGAGAGAGAGAGAGAGAGAGAGTGAGAGAGCGAGATTCATCGCACACGCACGGCAAAGAGAGCGACTGCGAGAGAGACCGAGAGACGCACACAGACTGTGCGAAGGAGAAGGAAGGAGATAGAAGTCTCTCTCTCTCTCTCTGGTGGGGGTGGTAGAGGGGGCAATGAAGAAAGACAGGCGGAACGGATTCGCGACATGAAATGAAATAATAATTCATGTAATTACAATATGCGGGAGAGAGGAGCGCGCAGTCGATGCCGCCGACTGAAGCATCTATCCCGTACTGGAAGGTCTACCGGCCAGCTAAATACAGCTGGGGGATTACGCGCGTTCTACAATCAGACTTTAATTTTCAAAGCTACTCGAATAAAGAGCATTTCGTGCGCGAGGAAATGGAGGAGCGATTGAAAAATCACGATAAGATAATTAGCGTCTCGTATTACACAGTCTCCTTGAGTAAATTAAAGCCGCATCGTCCGTAAGCTCGCTCGGAAAGCTCCGTATAGCGCTCATCCACCCACGCAATAGTCGCGAATGCGCGCCGCTCGTAACGAGCCTCCAGTCCATTAAGTGCGTGCGGATATTACCCACACGTATAATACGCATACAACCGCGTACGACTCTCTAATGCGTTATACGACGGAAAAATTCGCGACTGCAGCAGCAACAGCAACAGCAACAGTATACCACCACCAGCAGGACTGTAGGCGCATTCCGCATCCGTGTAGCTATACACGCGGCAGCGGCAGCTGTGCGGGTAATTCATGCTGCGGCGCGCGGCCAAAAGCGTTTCTGTTAATGAAGCGTGTTCGTCGGTCGGCTGAAATATAAGCTCGATTTATTTTATTGAAGAGACGCGCGCGCGCTGGAGAGAAAGAGAGATAAGGGCAGTAATATCGACGAGTGTGTGCAGCGGGAGTCTCGATGCGAGATCAAAGGGAGAACCGGGTTTACGTGCGTGTGCGTTGGCGTTTTTGGTTTTTCCTGCTGTTATCCCGCCGTTGCTTTATTGAAAACATCGCACGAGAGAGAGAGAGAGAGAGAGAGAGAGAGAGAGAAAGAGTCGATAAAAAGGCCAGTGGTTGTATGTGTGTCCGAAGCGAGTCACTGATTTATGACAACTTCGACGAGGTTTTATTGAATCGCATCGGTATCATTGCGGACGTTGCGCGGGAGACGCGGTTCTGTGCGATATATACAACCTAGGAGAAATTATTAATTTTCAACTCTAGAGCTGGAATTTTAATATGCGAAAGAGCAACGTTAGCATAAATCTTGATAACTTGAAAATATATCGAATACCAGCTAATTATCCGAATATTCTTTTGGCGATCGACGTGTGTTTGATATATCGTTGCTTCGTTCCGAGCAATGTATATATAAGTTATTGTGCAAAAGTTGACGTAATTAATTGATTGGTTTGATCAACACTGATTACGCATATATACGCATATGTTTGTTTGAATAAAATTTCGCAATTCAACGGACGGATACTATTACTCAGGCTGGGTTAGAACGACTGCGGCATCGGTTCTCGTAACGATGTCTAATTTGTAATCAACTGAAAATTTAATTGGATACCTCGCTTGACAGCCTGAAGAAAATAGGTATGCAAAAATTATCCGTTTAATTATCCCCACTCGAATACTAGCAACGTGGAATTGTTTCCACTTTGCGCATAGCTACATTGCAGGTGACTACCGATCGACTTCATAAATGTATAAAAGAAGAATAATAACGCACCATGACACAGTTCCATCCCGTGCTGTTCATACCCCGATCTCTTTATAGACATCCAATACACAAAAAAAGTTAGAAATAGTCTCAAAAGTCCCGTTTGGAATTCGACAATCGGTGCATCCCCGACGTTTACGACACTCATAAAGATACAATAATCGAAGGTTTCTTTCGATTCACCATTTTTCCCGTATCCGGAAAAAGGGGTATGTTTGGAGTATGGGGTTGTAACGCAACCCTTTCGTGGCGAAAGTAACAAATAACCCTTTCTTTGTATATAGTACATAGTCGCGTGAAAAAAAATTCAGAAAAGAATCGACACTAATAGAGCGCCTTAGAAAACGAGAAATCGATTGGGTCGTTATGAAAATTCAGCAAGACGAACAGTGCGCGAGAGAGATCCCCCGTAGCTAGTACAGCACGAGCTGGTTAGTCGCAGCTGGTATACTGCGACTCAGCGGGTTTCTTTCTTTCGCTCTTTTTTCTCTCTTTCTCTCTCTCTCTCTCTCTCTCTCTCTCTCTCACTCACTCTTGAGAAGTAGCTGAAAGGGAAGAGAGACAGAGTTTTTTTTGACGTGAAAGGCCACGCACTCTCATTTGGACATGAAACCGCGCAAGTTCGTGTCAGGAAGGGGTTGCGCGACCTTTTTTCTTCCTTTTTTTCGACCGTAACATACAATGTACAATTCGGGTTAAAGGAAGAATCGCAGATATGTACTCTCCACACCTTCCAGGGGTATTCGATTCTCAAAATATGGCAGTCGGAACAAGGAGAATTGGTATACCTATAGAGCTACATTGGATTGAAGCCTTTGACATTGCTAAGAAATAAAGCCGAATGCCTGGCTTTGAAGCGACAGCTTCAGTGCGTCTACGATTCTTAATTACGAAATCGTGTATAACGTTCATAAAGAGATCTCCATAAAATATATTTTCCATCCAATTGGGATCACCTCGTTTGCGTATTATATGCACAAAGAAAAGAGAATAATTGAGAACAATGTCAGCTCTTTGGATAAATAGTCAATTTACATGAATTTCCGGCGTATGAATCCCACCCACTACCCTTTTTTCTCTTGTCATCGCGCGTAAAAGCCTTTCCTGGCTTATTTTATTCCACGTTCCCTACTCTGGTTTTGCGTCTCTTTCAGAACTGCCGCTACTGCTTTCTTCGACGCGAGATACATACAGCGAAAGAAGCACCTACGTGCCATCTGGCTCGGGGGAGAGATAAAGAGGAAGGAGAAAAAAAAATTCATATTTCCATCGGAAGGGCCGGTGCGCGTGCGTGTGTATTTTTAAACGGCCGCACGCGAGAAAGCCTTTGCCAGAAACTCGAGGCACTTTGCGTAGCAGCCTTTTCTCATCGGAGGGCATTAGCTTATTCGGCTGCGCTTTTTTCTGCTGCCGATGCTGTTGATGCTGCGTTTGAGATCCTTAACCCCGAGACGAGCCTGAGAAAAAGGTTATCTCGGCTTTTCCGTCTGGCCCTGTTTTCATTCGGATTTACTTTTATGAGATGGACGTTGTATAACGGTGTGATTATTACACAGCATATTTATATGGAATCAAATTATGAATGACTATAGTGAACAGATTTTTTTCTTTTGATTTCTTGCGTTTAGTCGAATTACGATAGACGGGTTCCATGTTCTTCGCATCTGCAATGACCTCGTAAAATTGTAGTGGCCCATCAGGGGAGGTAAGAAAAATTAATAGGACGTGTAAAAATGCCCGGCGAATAAATCAAATGTTCAAAATCACGCAAAGCTCTCCAAGTCACGCAGCTTTTACGTAAAACCCCATAACGAAAAAGCCAATCAACCTTCAGCCAAAGAAAAAAACCCGAGAGGACCCTATTCTTTTTCCCTTCGTACACTACACATTATAGGTATACCTGCTCGAAAGCAAAAATACACCTCGTCCTTTTTTTCACATACGCGCGTAAGCTCACCCTAGCGACGTATACGTATTTATATAAATGAACACATAGATGTACACACACACATACGGGAGGAGCAGCCTAGTTGAAGGGTGCTGGCGTCTAATGGTTTCTCACACTGGCACTGGCGGAAAACCCTTTTTCCGAAATCTCTCTTTCTCCCCCTCATAATATAGGACTAGCTTCCGTGTATAAAAATGCTGGCCTCCGATCAATTCGAGGCAGCTTAATTCATTCCCTGAGACATGCCTACAGTTGGGGCCCGGAAGTCGTAGCATGTGTGCTCGGAAGGCGTCTCGATTTTGTGTACTTTTTACCTAGTCGCTATATGCTTCGATCTTTATTTGGATTCTTTGTATTCTCTCACGGATAGAAGGCATTTTTTTAATTACACTGTTTCCGTATTCGGAAATCATTTGAGATTATTGTAGTCATAGCGGCCCTATATTGGCTTTTTTTATTATCAAAAAAAGATTTATCACTGTGATATTTATTTAAAACTTATTTATTCGCGATGACTTTTTATTAAAAAAATTATCAATTCTGCAGATAGTATTTAAATAAACAGATATTGTTTATTCATATATATTTGCGTAAAGTAACAATGATACGTGCAGAGAGCGATTTAATTTATTATTTGATATATTTGTACGTACCGACGAAGCATAAAATAATAAAACAAAAGGAAGGATAAATTTAACTTACATATAGAAGTTGACTTATAAGACAGCATTAAGTAATTTCCTATTTTACGTTAAACCCCCTGGGACTGAAGAGAGAAAAAACGTGGAAACCGCGTAAGCTGATACACCTTTATAACGGTATAGCTTACACCGGAATCACCTTCGCTTACCCCTAAAAAATCTAGCTTTTCTGAAATACTCACAGGGAAATAAAATACAAGGTATCCTCAGAAACCATATGTGAAATTCGACTCAAGGGCAAGAATTACCGTTTAAGGGTTAATGTTAAGCATAAAGATCCTTTATCCAGCATCGAAAATCATATGAAAAGATCAGAAATACCGTTTCGCCTCGTCACTTCCTGCGAGCGCAACACGTACACACGTGTATGCTGAAATAAAAGGAGAGGGTTAGGTGCTTATGTGTATACATGCATACGGCACAATTCGTGAAAACTAGAATGTGGGAAAAATCGTTCCCGACCCGTTAGGTCGGATAATTTGGGGATACACATTGCGAAAGGGTTGAGAAATAGACAGGGAGAGTGAGAGAGAGCAAGCACAGTACGGAAATAGGTCAGATTAGGACTGCCTGCGTAGAACGTTTGCGCGCACCGTTGTTGGCCTTAAAGGGACGGTAGTCTACTTTTTCGAACGAAAGGGTAGATCTGCTAAAGTATCGCGTTTCGATATATTTGCGCCCGGTTTTTTCCCTATATATATGGTCTATCAAAATGATGGAGGATGATTTTTTTTAAGAAGCGAATGGACATATGCAGCGATCGAACGCGGCTCATTGTGTAAGCGACTAAATAAGAATGAATATGATATGAAAGTGGAATAATGATGATGGAGCGGCAGTCGGAGAAAACACAAGGGACACGTGGTACGGAAATCGATATTTATTCAGATAAAGTGTTTTTTTTATTTACGTTTGTATATCCATCCATTTCAGAATTGATGGCCGCATGTCAAGCTCACGTGTATACTACTTTGACTATAATATGCGCATCTATGTAGACGTTTTGACCGACCTGACTCACTCGGATTCATTTAAGCCGTCATTTATTCTAAAATAATCAATACTTTAAAGCCTACTTCGTTTACATATTGCGCGCTACAAAGGGTGCCATCGAGTCGTTGAATTTTTTCTTTTTTTTCTTAGTGCGTTTCAAACCCCCGACGAAATCCAATCAAAAATCATTTCGAAAATCAGACTAAAAATCTGCATATCGACTCGCCCCTTATCCGAAACTCCCGCCTCCCTGATGCACCAATTATTCAGAAATCACAGCACAGCAGCAACAAAAAAAAGCTCGTCGCAACTCTCAATCTTATCAGGCAGCCATCTGTCGGCGTCGCGCGCACAGCCGACTGACCTCTTGAATGCGGGGTGCAAAAAATAATGCATCAGAGTTCAATTTTAAAAATGAATATAACTGTGTGTATTGAATGTATACATATACATGTAGGTTTAGTAGATACAGTGAGAGAGAGAGAGAGAGAGAGAGAGAGAGATGAAGGGGGGAGTGGTCGCGTTGGGGTAGCGAACAACGATTGAACGAAAGAGAGCGCAGGGTCGTTCGACCGACGAGTAGCCACCCTCGTGAGTTGCGCACGCGCCTCTATCGCCCGTATATTTGTCCTTGGCCGGTGGTTGGTCAGAGTGGCGCGCAGGCGCGTGCCAGTAATTCTGGCTACGAGGGTGTTTTTTTTCGTCACGGACTGTTTGACCGTAACCAAAATCTCGAATATGCGGTCACTTCTTTTGTGTCGCCGAGAATGAAAGAATAAATCGGGAGAAATAAAACATCGAGAATTGGATATGTACTAAAAAACACGGCGTGCCTTCTACGTTACCTCGTGAAATGAAACACGTTTTAATACAGGATAAATTTTTGAAAGGTCAAGGAACCAATAGCCCAGGCAGTTTCGTTCGATTTTTTTCTCGAGATCGAGAGAGCTGAAACGCTCAAGTTATTGTAATGTAACACGAGTTCTTTCCAAGCTCTACAATGACTTTTCAAAAGCTTAACTTTCTAATAGTTCAATTTACAGTTTCACGTTACAAGACATGCTTTCTTAATCTTGCGAGAACGGAAAATATGATTTACGTGCGCATATAAATTGTTATTCTGTATTCTGTATCGGTTGATAATGCTGTCGAATAAAAGTTTGTCGGAAATATTAAAAACGAGACGTCTAACCGCGGAAAAGAGTAGCTCCAAGATTGATCCCGCATGTCGATGGAAATAAATGTCGCGCAAAGCCCGCGGAGAGTGGGGTACGCGCGTAGAGTCAGTAGTAAAAGACACAGAGAGTAGCGAGCTCGAGGAAGAAGCCGTCGCTTCGTCTGCAGCAGCGGGAGCAGCAGCGGGAGCAGCAGCGGGAGCAGCGCTCTTTCTCCGTGGAAGCTCGCTAAAGGGGGCGGAGCTCGAAGCCGGCTGGTGGGGAGACGGCAAAGGGGAGTCAGCTCGGAGTTTCTATCTCCGTCTCGGTCGCCCTCTCGCGGAAGCCGGCATATCGCCGGAGCGGGGGCCTCTCTCAGTCACCTCGCGCCAGTCGAGCCACGCGCATAGACTAGCATTGTGCGTGCAGTCTCGTCGTCGTTCCTCCATATACGCGCATTCGCTCTACACGGATACGTCTCGAGAGTTCGTATCAGCTCCTTGGCGAGGAACACGTGCGCGAAAAGCGGACTGGCGCGCGAAGCAGAGTTGCTCTCTTATCAGCGTAATCGGTACAGGAAGCCGGACATCGGAAGACGAGGACGTCCCCACCCTTCCGAAAAATCGGCTCCCTCCCCCGGCGCGAGAGCCCCCACGCGGCTCCGGCGAATCATCCCGCCCCCACCCGCGCCGTCGCCAGCGGCAACAGCAGCATCAGCGGCGGCATCCGCGGCGACAGTAGTCGGTGGAAGCTTTGTCGGCCAGTGTCGCGAGGCCGACTTTTCCGCGGAGAACTGGGTGCTACCGATTTACGGATGCGCGTACGCTGAGTGCTGGACAAGCGCGTGTTCTATCCTAAAATCAGTGATATATTTATACATGTACGAGCGTATGCATTGTTTGCATTGAGTGTTCTCGATTCTCCGAGTGCAAGGAACTAGTTGAACAGTGATCTCTTATTGTCTGCGCGAGATAGTGATCGAAGCAGGCAATACTATATAACAACGGAGTGTTCTCTACGGGCCATGGGCGCCGTGACAACGAGCTTTGCAAGTGGATCGCTTCAAGAGAGGTACATACATACATCACCACCCCCACTGTACGTCTCTCACGCACTTTCCGACGTCGATTCGGCAGTGCGCGAGAGCCTCGACTTTTTCTCCCGGAGTGTGAAAAACGTTTACGAGCCCCTTCTTAATTACTGCCTACCGTAAGCACGGTCTCGTAAAAACGACCTCAGTTTCTTCTCGCTCTCGACTTCGTATACTTATGTACTCACTCGGCCAGCACACATTCCTAGAGTGTCTATACAAGTGTCTACGTTATAGCACGCATGCGAGTGTTTTGCTCGAACGGATCCTCCGCGAAATCGTAAAAAGCCATTCGTGCGCGAGCCGAATGACCGGTGAGGTCCGCGAGCCACCTAGCTATTACACGGATTTCTGGATTGCGATTCTTCGCTGGCTTCTTCGCCGAGCACAGCGAAAATCCGCCGATGCGTCCGCGCGACTGTCAAGGCGAAAATCGAGCTGCTTCTCGACCCAAGGCCTTCTATTAGTTACCGACCGATCGGCATTGGCGAATTCAACCAATTTTTCTTTCATCCGCTTAATAGGACGTCGCTGGATATTTATTCACCGATCGACTAATTGTTTCTGCCTGTCGAATGTAATCGAGCTACACTCGCGTTACCTTTCATCTCGTGTGCACGAGGCTAATTTGATTCTGTCGTAGATACGAGCTACAATACTCTGGATTATTTATGAATTTTGTAACTTTCTATTCATGTGCGCGCAGTCAGTTGCGCAATCGTATTTGGAAATGGTAAACAAGCACGGCGGTTCTGCTTAGATAGACAGCAAGATCTGCGCGAGACTCGCGTGTACGCGTCTGTTACGTCGACGATTTTGGTATATCGAAAATAATCGACGAGAAACTCTATTGTCATCATCGCGATCGAGCTTAGAAATCGAAGATTGCCGATCGCAAAACATGAGCTACGGCAAAAAGACGTCATAAATATGTACGTCGAAATTACAATTAAATTCGACTTAACGATCTTCGTCGGCGACGACAAAACACCAGTCGCGCACGTACATACGCCTCAATTCTTCGCGGAGCCCGTCGTTCTCGATAAACGCTTCTGCAATTATCGCCGGGGTAGAAAAAGAAAATCGGCTCAAGAGGTCATTCGAGACGAAGAGCTGTCAGTGACGACTTCTTCTTTTTCGCTTTATTACGCAGCCCGGCGCACCAGCAGCTCGGTAATTATCGACTTACTTAACGGCTATTCGTGAAAAAATTCTGAGAAACTCGCGCTCGAACGCGTATACGTATGAGTATATAGGAGCGCTTCCACTAATCGGCGCAACTTATTCTATCGAATGACGTGAAAAAAGCTGAAATTTAGGCAAAAAATTTGCTAGTTCGACGGAATCCGTGACGCGTTCAATCGCTCGATTATCGAGTAATTGCGTCGCGAAGGCAACGAGAGGACGCTAAGATAAATCACGTAGTAGTCGTCCTGCGCTTGAAAAACTTCTTCTCTTTCCCTTTTGCGAGGCTCGTCATCCCCCTTTTTCGAGCAAACCTTCCATTTCCGGCTTTTCTCGGGCAATTTTTCGACCATAAGGGTCCTCGCTGCTGTCAGTCTGCTTTAAGACTCGCTGTTGAATAATTGATTACAATTTTGAGCCTCGACGAATGACGCAATCGTCGGCTATTCATTTAGAAAATAAGAATAGACATCTCTGGGATCATTAGAAAAGCAAATAAAAATACTGTCGACAAAAAAGAAGTCGATTCATTATGCTTTTTTCGGAATCGTCCTCTTTGGTGTAATAATCAAATGGGTCTAAGTAAGAGCTTGTATTAATAGTCGTGTCGACAAATGAATTGCGCGTGGATTAAGCAATAGTTGCGCAAAAAGCATCAGCCTTTAGACGCGCTCGTAGGATTTCCGAACCTCGGAAAAGCCCATCGCTGGTAGGGAGGCAAGTCTAAGCAGGTCAAGGGTTCGTCTCTCCTCTTACATGTCGTATTGCATTGCGTCAATCACCGTATTTTATGGCGACGTATTGATTTTCTTTTTCCACTTTTTCAACCGTTTTCGAAGATTTATGATAATCGGTTTTTGCTTTTCTATTTTACCATCAGGCGGGGAAAACGCAACGTTTTCGGATCTTCGCGTTAATTTTTTGCAGCCATACCGAGCAGAAGTGGAAATACAGTTTCTACGCGAAACACTTCAGAATGCAGTTTGTCATTACGAGCCATTACGCGTTAACTCGAGTGTTTTTAGATGGCAGTGAAATTTGCCTGTGCGCGCAGTTCCGCTGAAAAAAAGTATCGGTGGAACTCCACGGAGCCTTTAAACCACTGCAATTGCTACTCTGCCGAGAGAAGAGAGAAGCAAGAGAGAGAGAGAGAGAGAGAGAGAAACAATTAATACAGAAACGTAATGTTTTGAGGAAGAGAGCGGCTCGCTGTTTTATCGCGCACCGTAAACTGCGTGTTTCAAGCGCGCGAAACTTTGGAAACTTCCATCCATCAGCTGCAAATCCCCCGGTCTATATTTACATCCGCAATGTAGAGGCGAGTCAGCCTCTCGTAATCGAGCATAAAAATACATGGGCGCAGATTCCAATAAAATATCGATAACCCCTTTTTCCCAATCACGAGCCCCAATCTGTTCTCCCCCTCGAGTGTGCGTGAGTGTGCGCGGGCGCGCGCGCGCGCGCGTGTAGCAACAGCATCATGGACATCAAGCCAGATATAGTCTCCTGCAATAATCCAATCGGGCGCTCGCTCGTTTTCCTCGAAAGAGCTGTGCAGTAACTGCGCGCGAGGAGGGAAGCTGCGCTGCCACTGCTGCTGTACGGCTGCAACGCTCTTGCGCGCGCGAGAGAGCTCGGCTAATCGAGTGACAATTTGTGAATAGGCCAGGGAACGTAGCCGTAGTTAGCTCGAGTTGGACTCAATTTACCGAGGCGGTAATTTCCATTGACTTTGTGTATAGAAGAGCGAGCACATGCCAGAGTCGCTCCGACTCTTCGCAGCAAACCTTTTACGAGTTTATCACGAGTCTCTGACTTTTTAAATTTCGGTTTTTAAAATCCAAGCGCCGGGCCGAAATAACAGGAAAATAGCCGCAAAAAAGAGATGGGAAAAAACGAGAATGCGCACGGGCAATGAGTGCCGACTACATATATATGTAGACTTGCGGCATTTAAGAGAAAAATGAGAAATATGAGTAGTGAAGAAGGTTAAAGTACAGAGAGCGAGAGAGAGAGAGAGAGAGAGAGAGAACGGCGAAACAATTGGAGGCGCGGAGGCGGTCGCATTTCATGCCGCTTGGCATCGGCTCCCCTTTTAAAGCCTCTCTCTCTCTCTCTCTCTCGCTGTTTCGTTTTTGTGTTAGCTCTTCGAAAATTATGATTGTTTGTCCGCGAGATTTACTGCAGCGCATGCAAGGCCTGCTGCTTTACAGAGGCTGCTGCTGTTGCTGTATACGAGCGCACGAGGCGGTTTACCAGAGATTAAAGAATATCGTGAATTTACACAGCGCACGACGACGAATCTTCCTCTCTCTGTCTCTGTAAGATGCAGGTAGCAGCGCTGCCGCCAAGCCGATGGGGAGAGAGGAGAGGTCGCACAACGAATTTGTTCCGCGGATGTGTTTACTCAAAAATTTGTCGGCGTTCGGATTTTCGTGCTCTTGCGGTTTCTTTTAAAGCATTTGCCACGCGTATCCGTCTTGCTCAACGCGATTTTTTTCTACCTTTCGCGTTCGACTTATTGCTTTTTTTCCAAATTCGAATCGTCGGAATTGTCCCGATTGCGAAAATCGAAAGACATTTTCGCAAACACGCAAGAAAAAGCCGGGGCGTCAGCGAAAATTAAAAATACTCTACATCGCGAGGGAAAGAAAGAAAGAAAGATAGAGGGAGAGAAAGAGAGGGAAAAAGGTGCAGGCGCGTAATAAAAAAAAGCGAGGAGCCGAAAAAAGTGAGCGACGAGTCTTTTCACGCGTGCAAAGACGTCCCGTGTGTCTAGCTAGCAGCGATAGCCGTGTAATTAAGAAAGGCGTCTGCGGGAATCGACAGTACTGTATATAGCAAGCTCAAGTTTTATCGCCGAGCAAGAAGGATTATGGCCGCGTATTAAGCTCGGTATTAAGAGAAATCGAAAAGCCAAGAGCCGAGGGATAAAAAGTTTAAGAGGGAAGGAGCGAAATGAGAAACGCCAAAAAAAAGAATAAAGGAGAAAGAAAGAAAGAGACGGATTCGAAACTGACCAGACTCGCACACACCTATACTGAGCCGTACATAATATAATCACCTGCGGTTCGTTATACACGACGCGCATTCCTTAGCAAATTTCTATTGTGTTTAACGAAAACGACTGGATTTTCTGACTCGCGTACGTCAAACAAATTTCCTCGGGCTTCTCATTTCTCTCTTTCTCTCTGTCATTCTCCCATTCGTATCTTCTGGTCCAGCGCTGATGCTTTTTTACTGGTTTATGGGATTTTTTTCACGCTGCTCTCAACCGAGTCGTACATCAGAGACGGCTGACTGCTGTGCTCTCCTTCTCTCTCTCTCTCTCTCTCTCTCTCTCTCTCTTTCTCTCTCAGTCGAAATGAAAATAAAATTCTCACACACAAGCAATTGCCTCTTTGGGCTGCATCGCTCGCTAGCTCGAGCGTTTTGAGAAAAAAAGGAGCAGCAGCAGCAGCAGCAGCGAATGCCACAAGCAGCCATAAAAACAACTGAAAGTATTAAAAACTTTAGGCCTTTTACTGCGCCGAACGACGCTCCCGCCGCCAGCATGAAAGAGTCGTTCGCAGCACACATACGAGCCTGCAGAAGGATTATATCCGCGGCAAAACGCTTAATAACAATCGTCTGCGCGCGCTTTGAGCTCCGAGCGACAGAGAAGCGAGCGCGCGTTCGGCTTATTATACACGAGAAAAAGACAAAAATTACCGAGACTCGCTTTTCCTTAAATGCCAAGAGAAAAGCAGTGAGAGTGCGTTTACATGCTACACGAAAATTTTCTAACGACCAAATAAATCTCGCGTTAAAATCCTATTCAATCAGCGAGTATATATAAGAGAGCGAGAGAAGAGAAAGAGAGAGGGAGGGAGAAAGAGGTGATTAAAAGTTTCGCTCGCGGAATGTTCGCTTATTAGATTACCCGAGATTTGTGACGCGCGAGAGGGGAGAACGAGGGAAGAAAGATAAAGAGTGAAATTGCGAGAGATCGGGGCTAAGTGACCGCGCGCTGGCTTTTTTTTGCATTCCAGTCAATCTTTGCGCTCAATTCCCTGAATCAAGCCTACTCTTGGAAATTGAAATCCGACAGATTCCGGCATTAACGCTTCGAATCACGCGTCAATTTGTAATCGTTATGCTCGACAACTGCGCAATGAAACCCATGTATATCGTTCATATACATATACTAGTCGTCGCCTGCATAAATAAACAATTATCGAGAGCGCGGGAGTTGCTCTCTCCTCCATTTGCATGATAATACTTGACACGCTACTCTCGAAGCGGCAGTGGCAGCCAATATTTCTCGGCGAGTCGCGCTTTTATCTTATTCGAAGAATATACGGCGCTCGGCTCAATAATTAAAATCGATAATTATCGTCGCAGCGGTTCAACCTTAGCAATAACCGGTCGTTATCGTAGTGCCGCAGTATTTTTCCCTTTTTGCGCCTCTCGCAAAGGGCCAGAAACCCCTATCGTCGAGGTATAAGCGCCGCGAGGCTGAGGGGTGACCGAAGAATGCGTTTCTCTCTCACTCATACACGCATAGTACCACTATAAAGCGCGTAAGTCATATTGAGACTTGCAATTTCGATCGTTTTTTCAACTGCCGGCGACGCTCTGCATTCGATGCTTGATTTATTTCTGCTAACTCTAGATAACTTTTGCTTCTCTTAGTATCCCTGTATGCAAACAACGCTATCTCAATTCTACCCGAAGCGTTATTCATTTCAACTAGCATCAACTGGTCAAACCACTCTCTCTCTCTCTCTCACTCTTTCTCTCCCTCTTTCGAAAAATGAAAAGTCACTTCATCTCCAAAGTTGGAATTTCATCTCGAGAAAATTATAGAGCATATAACGTACTTTGTTCTTAAAACATCTCGGACGCCGTTTGGAAAAAAGGTTGAAAAAAGTACATATTAATTTCCTACGTTGTCCGACGCTCGACACAATGCGCTGGAAACGTCTTGAAAAAGCCGATTTACTTACGCGTGTACGTGCACCCATGGTGAGCGCACACTCGAGGCGCAGAAGAGTCAAGTCACGGGTTTAAATTGAACCGAACTGGTCGCTCGGGGAAAAGTATCGGCCTCTTGAGCTTTCTATCGGTCAACTTAACCCTCGTCTACATGTCTCTCTCTCTCTCTCTCTCTCTCTCTCTCTCGCTTAAACTAGATATGCATAAGTGTAAGGTCAAATGCCGCGCCGGTGCGTTATGTTGATTTCGGTATATATTAGATATTTGATCGATCGATCCAAGCCAATATCGTTCGAAATTATTAATCATCGCGTCGTAACTCGCGAGGTATACAACACGATACGACGCGACACGCGAATAAAATATGTGTGAGAGAGAAGTTGTTCGCAAGAAATGCTGGGGTAATTTAATTCGATACACTCTAGCTGCGAATGCGATGAAAAAAGACTCCCCGTAACTTGAATCCCTTTAACGTAACTTTTGTAATCTCACAAGGAGTAACCGGTTGACAGTCGTAAGACGCCTAATAACCTCATTTGACTTTTCTCTCTCGACTCGCGTTGAGCGCATAATATCAAAGTTCATACAAATGAGGAATCGCATTAATAAACGAGATTAAGAGCGAAATTAAGAGCGCGCATTATTCAAGCCTTTAAGATTCAAGCGTAAAAATCGTTTCGTATCCTCCCCGCTATTCCAAGGTAATTACCCCGCGAGAGCGCATGTACCAAGCCACAGCGCGCGCTCTCTCTCTCTCTCTTTCTCTTTCTCTCATATAAAAACGGACTACTCACCGATATTTCACGTCCTCCCCCTCTGCGGTCTCTCGATTAAAGCGCGAGGCACGCTGCGGAACGAAAAAAGCCAGTTAATGTGAGAAACGATCGTATTTTCTAGTGTAGCTTAAGATAATCTTAGCTTGGTTTTCCTCATTTTTCGCCTGGAGAACAAAAATGGACGAGGAGCTACACGGAGGAAATCCGAAGCTTGTATAATGCGATTGGTCTTTTTCACCGAAAGAAAGCTGTATTCTTGATCGAGTGCATATAGGATTTCGAATTCAAACGTGACTGTAAGCTCTCATCCGCTAATTGATTGTACGGTAGGCTTGAAATATATCGTTTATAAATTTCCTCTCAAAACGCCGAGATATTTAGCAAAAAGATAACATTATCACCTCTTGCGCGCGTTATTCCACTTGGGGCTATTTAATCCCTACCATATCGACTATGCAGAGCTTTCCAAAGCTAAACGAGTTAATCCCCGGTATTCGCTTAAAGCAAGCTCTGCAAGGAGATGCAAGCGAGCAAGAGAGAGAAGATACTCGCGGAAGTGTCCCACGGCTGTGAAACAGGAACTTCCGGAATGCCGCTCGCAGTAGCGGTAACCGGTTTTCTTCGAGCTCTCGTTTCGCTGTCCACAATGCATGTAAGGAGGGGGCCACGCGCTCGCGCCTCTGTGTGTGTTTATGTATATATATATATATATATACGGCGTGTAGTGTCGCGCGAGCAGACCGTTATGCTCTCAGGTATTAATTCATAATTAGAACGGCTGGCGCCCACCTACGGGGCCTAACCCACTTTCCTCATCGAACGGACACCGACTGCGCATATATAGCTCTCCGATAGATTCGTAGGAACGCGCGCCACTATGTTTACATTAAGCTATAATTACAGCTGGTAATGCTGCTGAAAAGCAAAATCAACGCGAAACGGCGAGATGCATAAACGACTTGTCCAGTCGGCTAATCGCTGGATTACAAAAATCAAAACGCGAATTAAACACGTGTCGCTATCGTGCATGCAAGTGAAACATCAAAATCCAGCTTTTCTCTCTCTCTCTCTCTCTCTCTCTCTTTCTCTAGCTTGAGCGTGTGTGGCGCCTCGCGCGATTACACTCCCGGCGGTAATACATCTCTCCCTCTCTCGCGTATACGTTACGTGTCACCGTCCGCCGCTCGTAGGTGTATATACAAACGCATGTAAATATGCGACACGACTCGCGCGGCTCGCCAATCTCTCTCTGCCTCGCTCTCTGCCTCGCTCTATCTGTGTGTCTGTTATACGTGAGTCCGCAGCATCACACCAGGCGGCGTTTCTCTGCTCGGCACGCGAAAACACGTGTGCGCCGACTGTAGCCGGGATATAATGAGGGAAAACACACGACTGTTTGACTTGAGGGAGATTTTGTTTATTTCACATAAAAAAGAAATTTATGAAAACCGAGTCAACAGTTGCATAACCTCGTTTCATTATATAGCGGTGGAAATTAAAGCGATTGTACATACACGTCTTGCGCAAACAGTGGATAATAAATCTAAGAAATTTTTAGACAACTTAATTGGTTTAGTGCTTCGTGAAAACCGAAAGAAACGCGTACTTATCGCCTATTCATGTACCGCGCATAATGTCAAGCAGCTACTGTTTGCTTAGCTTAGTGAGAAAAGATTTTCTCGTTAATTCCCGTGCGCTCATAAATTCTACACGTTTGTGAGGAAAGCAAACTCGCGTCTTTATAGAAGTGCCGCCGTTTACTATCCGAGCAATACTGATAAGACTGTATGACATTCCTTGTTCGGTGCGCACACGCACCCACTGTGTTCTTATAAAATCACACATTACACTATTTCTCGTGAAAAAATCAAACACTAGTAGTTGACTGTACTGTAGTTGTATATAAAAGGATAAAGACCACGGAGTTAACTCCCATGCCTTGAGGGTATATTCGAGTGAAAGTCGAAAAACAAACAGTCGTGAGTTAAAAAAACAAGCATCTTCGTTTTATTCCGGCTACAAAGTAAACATACGTTTCGACAGTGCGGAGACGACTCTTTCACACGCGCCGGCTAGGGGAAGCTGTACAGTCATTTGTCGACTAGCGATTACGCTGCGGGAAATTTGTTTCCGGGCGCAGACAAACACGCTTTTCCAACATTTCCAAGCTTTGTTCTAATTATCATCGATGACCCTATTTCAACGCGTGATCGACTTTTTCATCAAAGACAGTAGATACGATAATAATACAATAAAAGCGATCATTTTGTATGTTCATTTTTTCTCAACAACTATTGACGCATTAGTTACGAGCTAATCGGATCAGAACTATACATTCCACAATTTATTTTAAATTGGCAGATCAGACGTCAGCTGACCGGGCATTTTTGGCATAGCCTCGCGCGCTCAGCTTCGAGAATAAAAAATAGACGCTTCGTCCCCGCATAGATAGACAGGCCGAGAGAGAAGGAAAGAACAGAGTATGTAGTAATGTAGTACCGGGGAAAATCGAGCGGTGATTCATTGTCAATACGAAGATCAGTAATTATAGTTACTGCCACTATCGTCCGTCAAAATCGGTTTACGGCATCTTTTTTCACAATGCGTCTTCAGGATTCATTACTTGCAGAGCTTGTGCAACAAGCGAAGACTATATCTGGACAGACTCACTAAAGTGTAGGAACCGTCTTTTTTGATAAACATATTCCCACGACAGCAGTATCGCTTATACGTACATATAGAATGAAAGAAGCAAGTTTTTCGGCGACGGAGTTCCACGATTTACGATGAAAGCTATACTGTCTGCTCGTCGCCAATTTCTCGGCATTTTGAAATTCAAATCCGCCCGCTTTTTCCGCGCTCTAAATTTAAATTTACGATACACAGGCCGTTGCGAGTCTCTTCATTTTCATTGCGCGGTTTCGCGACATTAAACTCCCCGACGTTTCCACAAAGACGCTGAAACGCGAATTTGGAGATTTATTTCGGGCGGCACCTCGACGCGCACAAACACGCATAGGCAGGCAAGCAGTCCTCTTTTTTCATCTCGTGGGCGCTCACCAAGTCAAACAATATAATTCACTGCCTGCAGAAGTGGTATAGTGCGCATTCTCTACCTCACTGTGACTCTATTCCGCAGCAACGCCGCCGCCACCGTAGTCTAGAAAACAGGGCTTGATGGAAATAAAACGCAATTAATGTTGATCAGTTTGATTAATTGCCACAGTCGACGTTTCGCCAAGGTGCGTCCGAAATCGCGCACTGTTCTTATTGGATTTTGAGTAATAACGTGTGGACGCGCGCGAGCGCCGCGACACTACAATAATAGATTTTACGATCGCGGAAAACGGTCGAAAATTCGGCAAGCGTTTGTCTCGCCGACTCTCGCTCCCCTGCGAATAAATGATAAATCGATCGATAAACGGTCCGTAAAACGAGCTACTAAATAAATCTGGAGCGGGACCCTCTCACGACGTCGTTAAACGCTAATCTGCCGACAGCAAGCGCCACCCAATCGCGTCGTTTATCAAGCGGCACCAAAAAGAAGGAAAGTATAGCCGCAGCACACGCGTTAAATAGATAAACTGTGCTGCTCGACGAAAACTCATCCTGTGAAAATAAACGCCTCCCTGAGAGAAGCTCATCGGCTTTAGGAGACTTTTCTCTCTCGCTCTCCTCTCTCTCTCTCTCTCGCTCTCGCTCTCTCGCTCTCTCTCGTTCTCGGGTTGTACATAAATATTTTGTAAAAGAGTGACCTGTCGCTTCTGGTGGCACGCGCGCGTGTGTCGGTGCGAGTCGTTGCGTCGGTAGCGATGCCGCCGCTCTCGCCTCGCTCGTTGATTTATCGCGGTCCGCGTTGCTGCAGCAAAGGCGAAGAGAGCGAGAGGGACCGAGAGCGATCGAAGAGGGAACGGGACGCTTGCCTGGACTCTTACGCCGTAGTAGTTTGGTATATATGGCGCAACGCGTGTACTTATTGAACTGCCGCCGTCGCCGTTGACCGTCGTGTCGCGTGGATGAATTTCGATCAATCGAGCGGATTTCTGAAAGAGGCCAACGACCGACTGTACGAGCGCGAATTGTTTTCCCGGGACTTGTGCGCTTCTTTTTTTCGTAACGTTCCGTCGCTTCGTATTTTGATTATCTAGCAATTAAGAGCGCGATCGTCAGGCCGACGACCCACGAGTGTACAGCGTCAGCGCTTTTGCCTTTCAGGCTATATTATGCCCCCTTCCCCCTCTTCATTGTTTCGCAGCTGTCCTCCTTTTTACTCTCCCTGAGATCTCGAACGCATAGCGAATCGATATGTATTCCTTTGCGCGCCTTGATATTTCTCTCTCTCTCTTTTACTCTCGCGAGAAACACAGAGAGAGCAAATTCCTGCGGTCGCGTTATTGCATTGTGCCTTGAGTATAGGAAGTGCGATTACTTTCTCGTGGCTGGTTTTTCACCTTGGTATTTATCGCTCGCACAAACGCGCGCGCGTTGCTTTATTAATAAAGCGTCACTTTATTCAGCGATTCCGAAGGCCGAGAAGTATAGACAATGAGCTTGGAGGCTATTGTACACACGTTGTATTCCAATGACGATTCCCAATCCTCGGGTAGCTCGGGTGTGCCGCGACTCTCGGCAGTTGACACTATATCGCGTCGGTTTATTATAAATATTAACGCAGCTCAGGCGAAGCCATCGGCGAGGACTTTCTAAAGGCGCCGCGTCCGAACCGCAGAACTCGCGGAAAGTCCCACCTCCACGGGAGCGCTCGCTGGAAAGATAAAGAAGGAGCCTACGCAGCGCCCTGTCATCTCTCTCGGTCTCCTCTTGATTCGCGCCGATCTCGCAGATGCGCTGCCGTGATGAAAGAAGAAGAGACAGACGTGACTCAATAAGTCTTTTGTGCAAACCGGTTAAAATGACATCCGAAGAGGGAAATCAATTTGAGAGACAATCGACGGCGATTCCTGCTGATCTCTGGGAAATTTGCGCGCACTCGCGCGTACACGACACAGTACAAGCTTGCTTATAGTCTTAGACAGCGCTAGCTCTCATGAATCACTTTGTCAGGCGTCCGTGGAAAAACGCGGCCGGAGAATTTGACGCGCCGCGCGCGAGGCAGCCAGCAGCTGTTGTTACGTGAAACCGGTTAAAATGAAATCTCGTGGCTGCAGCAGCAACAGCAACTTTGTTATTTTCTACTCTTTCTCTCGCGTCAATCTGGCCGTTGCTGCCGTTGCTGCTGCCGTTGCTGCTGCCGTTGCTGCTGCCATGGTTCTGCACGATAAATTATAGAATTCTCGCGCCTCGCTTGCATTTACAAGTTTTCATTAGTTCTCTCTCTCTCTCTCTCTCTCTCTCTCTTCCGTTCCCTCCTCCCTTCCCCTTGCCACGCTCTGTGCCGCGGAGAGAATGCACGAACCAGAGTAAACAATGAGTTGGTCGAGAATTTGATTAGGATCGATGCCTTAGGTCGAAAATAAGAAGAAACCCTCATTTTTCAGCTTCGAAAAAGCCATTCAATCACAATAGACCGCGGCTACTCGCAAGATAATGACGAATCGATGGCTAGAGAATAAGAGAACTGCTCTGGTGGCATAACGACTTGCCATTAGGCTTCGAAATCTCGAGAAATTCTCGTACGTATATTCACCGCCACTCCGCCACATCATCCTGTTTCTCGCCTATAGAGAGGAGATGTCTCGCGCGCGAACGCCGAGAGCGGAAATCAGGTGAAGCATAATGTGGAATGTGGCTCCAACGGACGGCTGAGTGACATTTCGGGGGCGCGCCGCTCGTTTGTCATATGCCTATGGAGAACGAGCCGAGCGAGTTCTCTCTCCCTCTATTTCTCTTTCTCGTATACCTATCTGTATAATAGTGTCTCTCTCGGCTCGATTTTACCTCCTGACTTCTCTCTATGCTAATGCGCTATTAATTCGCTCGATGCGGTAAAGCAGCTGCAGCGGCGTCAGACAAATGTAAGGACAAAAGGGCTACTTACGAACTGGATAATTAACGCTTTGAAACTCATGGCCGCTCGTGTGTGCGTGCGTGAGTGTGTATGTACGTTCAAGCTCGTGAGAATCATTCGCGAATATGCTTCGAGATGGATTCGATGCGACGTCTTTATAATAAATAATTCAAGACCGCGGTCTGTTTGTCAATTGCAAAATGCAAAAGTATAAACGGCTTGCTTTCGGTTTCACTTTAGCATGTCAACATCGACGAGATGTTTATTTATATATGAGCGAGCTCGCGTTCGGAGAAAAACTAAAAACAACCGATTCCCAGATAAAAATCAGAAAAACAACGAAAAAGAAAACGATGGCCTCTCTTTATGTAGGTATACCTTTGAAAATTATTCCGGCGTTTTCACATGCATTAAGATAACGAGGCCGCCACCGCACGCTGGGCTATCGGTCAAAGTCACGCGTACAGCGGCGGCTCGATTCCTTCACGAAAAAGATTATTATAAAAGGGGGAAAACGTTGCTATAACCCTCTCTTTCTCCCTGCTGATACGGATGATTAATGACCGAATGATCGGTCTTTTTTTCGCTCCTTCTGCCGTCTTTCGATCGAGACTCTATATAGTTTTGTACTTTTCGCTGCGGCGCGCTTCTAATTATTCCTGATAGATTCTTTGTTTTTCGTCGGTAGTTTCATTTGGTTCTCTAATTTTGGAGGCCTTTTATTTTTACTCAACCGAAAAAAAGTTTATTGTGAAAGTATGTGTGTCTGCATGCATCAGTCGGAATGCATATATAATATATACATTAAGTGCATTACCTCACGATTGTATGATTCGTTGATATATAAATTTAGCTGAGACACGGGCATTATATTTCAATGTTAACATTATCTCCGTAGACATTTCAATGAAATTTCAAGATTCCAATTGAGTTTTGGATCTGTTTGACTTCCGCACACAGCGGAATAAGGGACAATAGCAGAATTTTTGCCCAATCGACTTCCAGTTGTCGCCGTCGTAGTCGTCCCCATATAAAACGATGCGGTACGACTCGCGTAAGCGCGATACGCGATAATTTATTTGCGCGAGACGCACGTCGAACGTGTCCCACCTTCGCAATATACGTGCACACATCGCGTTCGACATATTCTGGATTTCGCGCCTTTTTCGTTGTTCCATTGTCTTTTCCAGCGAGGCGCGAGTCGCCTTTTTTGGCTTGCGTGCAAGCTCGCACTCTGTCTCTCTCTCTCTCTCTCTCTCTCTCTCTCTCTCTCTTTCTTGTTCTCCTGCTGAAAGAACGTACATACGTACATACGTACAACGGAATCGCGCGCACCGATGTTTATTAACCGGCACTCGTTCACTGCTTCGGCTTCGTAATTGGCAGCCGTCTCTCCTCGCAGTGCTCGCTCGCGCATATAATACCCACGTATATGCTCGAAGAATAAGTATACGCACCGCCGACTGCTGTGTATGTATTTTTTATAGCCAAGGAAAGATTTCCTCTCTTACTCCGTGGATTTCGATCGAATCCCGAGTCGAGGACTCTTGTGTATCGTTGCGACGAAGATGTTAACAGCCGTAAAATTCATGCGCGACAAAGAGCGACACAAAGGCAAGCCGCTGTCGTCGTGCCGCTCTCGTCGTGCCGCTGTCGTCGTGCTGCTGTCTCTGTATTTTTCTTAGCAATATGTTCGTACGTGTAATTTCATCTTCGAGGCGTGAGTACGTAAGTATTCCGTGCGCGTTTCTCGCTCTCTAATATGTATATAATGCGCTCAATAAAGCCACTATCTTTTCGTGCAGAGGAAATTAATACATTATAATTTCAGACATCGGGAATTTTCGAACAATGAATATGAAGCGGGGACGTATGCAGCAAAGGAGACAGAGAGACAGAGAGACAGAGTGAGAGAGACACCGAAGCAATGAAATTTACACATAATAGTCCCTGAAAACGTACAATTACCCGTTATCGCGATAATGTTTAATCATACGTTGCATGCAGACATGCGCTCGCGAGAAATGACCCGAGAGTCTAAAGCTATTTTAGACGCCTACCCGTACGTCGTCGGTCCTTTCTTTCTCTCTCGCTCTCTCCCTCTGTCTCTACCGTCTTCTCCTCGGCGATTCGCTATCTTAACAATCGGAAAAGTCATAGCGCGTGTCGTCAGAGCTTCGACAAAGTATACACATTTGCAGACGACGAAACTGCCTCGAGTATAATAACGGACCCATGAGCGACTATTTACAATAGAATAGTCAATCGAGAATTTTACTTTTAATTGCCGGTTCAGCGCACTCTCCTTCTGTCTCCTCCCCCCTCCCTCCTCTGGCAAACTCACTCTCTCACTCTCTCTCTCTCTCTCTCTCTGTCCCAGACGCCGCTCGCAAAAAGGTGAATCGCGGGGAATTCCTGCGCGAAGGTATCTCTGCTGTGCACATAGCACGTGTAATAAAGACGGGCAAAAAAGAGAGTTGGAGAAGAGCAACGGTAGCTGAAGTAGAGTTTATAAGACCGCATTACAAGGTGGCCGGCACGGCTCTCTTTCCGTTGAAAAAACGCCACTATACGACTGGTATATAGACCAGGAGAAACAGAGACAAAGGAAAAGGAAAAGATAAAGAAAGTAGGGGGTAGCAATGTGGGGTTCGCGAGAGTAGCGATGGAGGACACGGTTGACATGCCAAAGCCATAATTATATGTGTCCTGGTGCAGTCAGACGACGGGACGTGATCAAATGTGACGGCGCGCATTTGCAAAATATCAATAAGCGTCTCGCGCGCGCTTTCGATTTTCCACGCCGCTGCAAGCGCGAGTCGCAGCCGTGAATGCACGCGCTGATTATTAAGAAGCCCGTCACTGCCGTTTCTTTTCTCCTATACGCGAAATTCCGGTGTCGATGAACTCGTTTTTTTCCTCGGTGTCATCTGGCGTCGTTTCGTAACGCGAGAGCGAGTACGGACATTCAAATTCTTCTCGTAGCTGCTTGAGCGCTCGAAAAAATGCGGTTGTCTTTGCGCAAGAATTGAGCGTTACCCGCGTAAATTCAGCTACGGCTAATAAGTGACAAATGAATCGAGAGTATAAAGATTCGAGCTGCGCTTTGTAACAAAGAATGAGCCGCCGCCGTTGTTGTGGCGAGAGAGAGAGAGAGAGAGGGAGGAAAGTCGAGGGAGGAGCGACAGAGACACGATGTGATTAATGGACTCGAGAGCCGAGCGGCGGCGGATAAGATCTCCGATGGAATTTCCAAGCCGGGCTCCCAGCTCTCTGCCTGCTTTTATATATTGGATTTCTTTTAAATTCGTTATACTTTATCCGCGCGCGCCACACTATGTTAATAGCCGCTCGATGTGGCTGCTCGCGAACTTCATTTATCACCCGATGCGCCATAGCGCGTCGCTTTTTCTAGCGTAGCCGTCGTCGCCGTATTTTCTACAGTAATTCCAGGCAGTATGACATCGCATCGGCATCAGCCAGGCACTTATTATTATTCAGGTCATTGACTGGCCGAGTTTAATCGTTCGATTACGTTTTGCGCGCGTAACCGATACCTCCTGACCGCAGATTTATTTTTCTTTTTTAGGACAACGCCGCGGCGAGTAGTCCTATTGCATTCTTGTACGTATATTATTTTCAATTGACCAAGTCAGCTTCAATTAGAATCCATAAATACGCGGTGGTAGCGGCGGCCCTACCCAAATTACCGGGATAGCGAAGAAAGCGCGCAGTAAGAAGGTGAAGACAATGTCTGCGTACAATTCGTCCACAGAAGCGGGTTAACCACGCGTACAGACCGGGACAATAAGCAACACTCGTCCCGATGGAAATAACAATGCTCCGCGCGACGCCGTCGCGAGCGCAAAGCTGAAAAAGTGATTTACGCCCTGGGGTACTCACGCGACTTTGGCATCGTCTTATGGACGCACGGCTACCGAGACAATGCCGCTACAGTCGCGTTCGTGATGTTAATGAGACTCAATTAATCACACGGAGAAGTGAATCCTAAATGGGAAAACCCTCGTCGCGTGCAGTATACGTGTACACACGAGGAGAGCGGCTCATTAGAATTTCAGTGTTTTTTTTTATTCCTATGTTTTATTTCTATTTTTCTTGGTCCCTCGAACTTTGCGCGCAAATTTCAAGCAAACTACAGCTCTTAATCCAGATTGAAAATATGTAAATATATCCACTCGCAGAGGATATATATGTATGCGTGGCCGGCAGTTCGTATTCAAAAAAGTATTTTAATAGAAACGATTCATCATTCCGCGCTCTTCTCGCTTTTTATTTGCCGCTGCAGCGCTTGATTCTCTCTCTCTCTCTCTCTCTCTCTCTCTACCTTGCGCTCCTTCAGCCGTCATTTCTCCCTTCGTTTCGCGCGCTAAAGGAGTAGGGGCCGATCGGTCTAACCAACCGACCGAATCTCCTTCTGCCCCGGGATCGCTCTTGTGTTATTTCTTGCACTTTGCACTCTCGTGCACCGAGAGAGGCTCCTCCTTCTCGCTTCTGACCACCGCGAGCGCGATCGACGTCCTTTTTCTTTCGAAAAAACATAGGAGTTTTTGTTAAATAAAAATCTTCAGCTGCTCAATTTTCTCGTCGACTCTCGACAAGCTTCTTGATTAAAAACATGGAATTTGCGAAAGCGGCCCTCGTCACGTTGGACGTCAGTCCCTTCATTATCTTCCCGTGCGATTGTCCCTAAAGCGTCAGTCCCGTCACTTCCATAAAACCCGAAAAGCTTCTCTCTCTCTTATTCACGAGGCTCTTCCCGGAATCGACGAGTTTCCGTGAATCTTCGCGAACCTCTTATATGCGTGCGCATACATAAATCCGCGCGCATATAAATACCCTTTCACATATAAGCGGATTTATGGGAGAACCGCCGAGGCTGGAGAACTACTTTTGTTTCCCCTCCTCCCCTCCACCCCTCCTCCCCTCCTCCCCTCCTCTCTTTCTACCCTCGTCCCCTCCTCCTCGCACTCTCGACTTTTACTGCGGGGAATCTCGTAAATTTCACAAAAACGCCCAGTTACGATATGCCAAAAAACGCTAATTCGCGCGATATTCGACGCAAAGTGGCCGATGATAGCAGAAGAGAGTCTATTCATCAGGGCGAGTACCTAAAGTGCGCAGTAGTATTTAGGCACTTTTTGTCGGTTGACACAATATCTACAGTGGTTTCAGACGAGTAAATCCTAGATTAAATAGTTCGAGTAATGTAGCGGAAAATTCCTTAACGGCAGAGGCGAGCGATGTAGCAGCTCTTGAATTTTATTCAGCGCGTGTCTCTCAAAGTAAGCTCGAGGTCATGAATCTCTTTCCGCGTAAGCTACCGTTGCTTAATTTAGAACCGAGAAAGGAGTAATTTAGCAAAATTCGCTGGCTCCCCCGAAAGATGTATCTCGTTTTCGCGCGCATTATCTCCCCCTCGCAAAACTGCTTCTTCCTTTCGTCTCCGACAGTCTCTAGAGATTTTTCTGCGTTTCGCGGAATCGGCTAGGCTCGATTCGTTCGTTTTATCCGTGCACTGTCCCCGGCTGCATTTGCCTTCCGCTCTCTTCTACGCGACTCCGATGCAGTGGCGTGCAGAGAGAAGGAGCGAACAGAAGAAGAAGAGAGAGGAGCAAAGAGCCCGTAGGCCCACCGCGCGCTTTGTTCCTTCCTTCGTGTTGCGCGCGAGCGTCGCCGAAACAAGCTCGCGCGCGGTCCTTGTAATCGTCCGCAGCTCGTCGGCTCGAATTTTCGTTAAATTTATGCAATTCCGCCGACTCATTTTTCATCATCCGTCTCTGTTGCTCTCTCGCGCGGGCTCGCGGACTTGCTTTTGACTGGTCGAAATAAACTCGGTATATACGAGCGGCCCCAGGGGAAGGCTCTCTTCCCTCATCGCTATCTCCGTCTCTCTGCTTCTGGTACTGCTATGCTGCTACGTTGCTACGTTGCTGCTTCTCTCCCCCCTTCGCGGAATACGCCCGATGAAATTTATTCTTCGTACGTGAGCGCTCGTATTTTCGATCCTTCGCCTCTCCTCTCTGCTACTCTCTTTCCTTTTCGGCCCCGAGCCTTTCGCGGGCTTTTTCGCTTCCTGCGCTTTTTCAATTAACGACTCGCGCAGAGGTATTCGCACCGCGAATCTTGCGTGCGGGGATATGTACGAGAGCCGCCTTTTGATTGGAACCGCGAGTATGCAATTTGCGGGCTCTCGCGCGCGCTCGATTCTTCGAATTTGAATTCGCATCGACAACCACGCATTAGGTCCTCATAAACGTCTTTAACAGTCTTCTAAGCTGCACAGACGAGCAAGAACGTAGGTTCTCTCTTTCTTACTCTCCCTCCTCCTCCTCCTCCTCCTCCTCCTCCTCCTCCTCTTGCTAATGAAGCAATGCTGCGAGCGCACGCCGTTGGCCCGAAAAGACCGCTAACGCGTTTAACGTCCGACTGGTCCTCGAAAACAAAATTCATGGCGTTCTCGATGTACTATCGCATCGCGAGCGCGAGCCAGTTATAATAGCAGGAATGATTGAAAAAGCCGAGAAAGGTAGTGTTTAGACACTTGAAAAAACACGCGGCGTTTACGGTCGAGCTCTAATTATGCGATATTTCTTGGCGCGATGAGCCGAACGGCGAGGTGAAAGTATATAAACGGATAGGTGAGCTTTTGCGAGCGCACGCTAATAATCGAGCCACTGGTGAAAACTCGCACTGCTTTCCAAAGCGCTTTTAGCGATATACTATTTTAGTCTAAGACCATTCAGCGATTAAAAAACTACTTTTTTCTTCTGTTTCAGGTGAGTCAATCGATTCTGGACTCCTTTGATACTTCGCAGATATGTAAGATAAAAAACGAATTCGAATGTAACACCATTGAGAATCGAACGACTTGTGAGCGTATAGTGTATCGTCGAGTAGCCAGCGGCGGGTCACTAACACCGCGACGAGGACACGGGACAGAAAGAGAGAGAGAGAGAGAGAGAGAGAGAGAGAGAGAGCATATACTGCCGGTATGCACTATAAATCTCGGGAGTTTTAATGTCTCGCAGCTTGCACTCTTACTCTCTTTCTCTTGCTCTCTCCCTCTCTCTCGCTTCAACGATATACCTATACAAGCGACAGTATCCCTTGTTTCGATTCTTTCCCTTTTGTTGCACGAAACGAGTTGCTTTCGTTTGTTTGTCCGGTTCGATATGATTAATTTTTCGGCTCTCGCTTTCGTTAATGGCGTAGATACGGTACGGCACCCGGGGATATGCAGTCTGTATAGTATGTATTTCCGGATTTTCAAATGAAAAACTTTCTGGTCCATGGTACCCGCAGCACGTATTGTATTCGCTTCTTTAGTCCAGCTTATCCGATATACGAAAGAAAAAAGTAGCAAATCAGAAGCTGCATCTCGTCGACTTCCTTGTCCTGTCGCTTTTTTCGCAAAGCCAACCCCCGTCCGGCATCCCCTTCTCTTCGACTTATTTGCATACGAGTATAATGGCAGTCGTACAGCCACCCTTTTACTATTAATTTTATAAAATTATTCAGCCGCTTGCAGCAGCACCCGTCACTCTCCCTCTCTCTTGTATTGAAATAACGGATTTTCGAAATCTCGTTTTATGCGCTCGCGTAGGGGATGGAAAATCGTGCATACGTAATGTAAGTACCACCCAATATATATATTATATATATATATATTATTGTGCACCTATGGAAAAAGCCAAAGAAATGGGAGCTGCTCGTAAAAGCGACGAAATTATCTATGCAGGACTCGGCTTTTTGTGATCAGGCGAACACTCGCGTGTTATAGTACGTTCATTGTGATTATCGGGGCTGAATTTTTTCTCGATCATCGCGAGCGCATGAATTATTTAATATTCTGACGAATGAAAAATTTCATTCCTATCCTGGTTTGGATTTTGTATTTTAATGAGGCAGACGAAAAAAGTGTCGCAACCCTCGGGCTGTATAGAGAAACGGTTTGTACAGTACGAGGGTTATCGGGCCGCTGCTGGCAATCCGTTTATTCGCCGCCGTTCCGCAGTCTCAATAAGCTGTTGGTTGAATCGTTTTTTTGGCTTTGTACTCCAGCGAATAAGAAGAACTCATTGAACGAATTACGTTCTTTCGAATGATTTAATTTTTTCACTCACGCGCGTTGCGAGTCGGTCGTTGATAATCCGCGCAGTTTTCATAAGGTAAAAAAGGCAACGCATTGTGTTAACCGCGCCGAAAGCCATCGCCTGCGCGTATTGTAGATACATATACCATAGGATCAGTCTCCAGAGGAGGAGCGGCGCAATACCGTGGCGGCGTCGACGGCGCCTGGCGATCGATGTAATTAGGCGTCCAGCAACGGCCCTTTCGTGCTGCACCGGCGCTCGCTCGGGGGGTTTCATAAGTAATTAAAGGAGCGTACACGGCGCTCTCGGGAGTAGTGTAGAGCGTTCTCTGAGCTATGTGCGCATGCGCCGACTGTCCATGTCTGAGAAGGGTAATTAATTAATCGTCGGACGTCCTAGCTGCGCTCGAGAATGAATTCCTTCCTTCGATTCCGTTCTCTCTTTCTCTCTCTTTCTATGTACTCGCTATGTAGCAGTCTGATTTGTTTTCTGTCGGCTGTTTCCCCCTGTTTTTCTACCCGTGGCTTTTGTTGTTTATTAGTCGGTGTTTCGCCGGCTTCATTTTTCACGCATTTCGGATGTGGCGTGCGCGAGTCTCTCTCTCTCTCTCTCTCTCTCTCTCTCTCTCTCTCCTCTGCTTTTTTATGATTTAGATGGTCGGCTTTCGGCGATGCTGAAATATTTCGAGAGTCAAACGACCCAAAGAGAGGAAAGAAGCTTTAAACTCGGCGAACTTTCCGTTCGTGTCCCATTAAGACGTTTTAGCGCATTTCGAGAAACGCTCGACATCACATCCTCAGGAGATCGAGAGCGCAGAGATACTGTGCGACTAGCGAAGAGCCGCGTTCAGGTCCTAAATGGCCGGTGTTACGCTAAGTGGACCTAACCAGATTAGTGAGCCGTTCTCGCTCTCCGCTCTGCTCTATTTTTAACGCACAGACCGCTCTCTCGGCTCTTTACTCTTAGCAGCTTCGTCGCACCACACATGCACACACTTGTACACGCACATATAGTTTTACGATTGGCTAGATGAAAAAAGACGAAGGAGAAAGAGAGCGAGAGAGCGAGAGAGCGAGAGAGAGAGAGAGAGAGAGAGATAGAGCGCAAGCGAGCTGTGCGATGGCTAAACAATGGGGGCATACGGAGGCGCGAAGAAGAAGAAGAACAGGAAAAAGGATGAAATCGTTGTTGTCGTTGTCGTGTGTTTCGCGGAGCGGCTCGTTATTTCGACTCCAGTGTGCGCAGCGCAAGCGCCATTCAGAAGCGCCTCTTGGCCACGGCGCGCATTATAAATGCAGGAAAATGCGCTCGGACGGGCCGAGGCACAAAGGTGCTTGTGCCGCTCTATACTTATACGCGACTTTTGTTTTTATACGAGCTTTTTCCTATACGAGTTGCCGCCACCGTCATTGCTGCCTGTTATTGTTGTTGCTCTTGTGTATCGAATAGCTATTATACGTGTCTGCGAGGATAGTTGTCACTTGCACTCGCCATTATTCTTTCCCATAATTCCGACGCGCATTTAACATACGAAGATAAATAAAAGTCGGACAACAATTAACGTATGGACGTGAAAGTCCCAAGCGAGATGAAGGTAATTCACTAAGCGTTAAGTCTATTCGACGGATTTCTCGATAAATTTGACTCTTATCGCTCCTACGGCTATGAGGATTATACAAGAGACCGGACGGAGGGAATTTTATATTTCCGCAGTGTACAAAAGTATCGGAGAGCCACTCTCTCTCTCTCTCTCTCTCTCTCTTTCTCTCTCTCGCTCGCTTGAAATTACGAATATTATTATGACTCCTCGAGCCTCGCTTCTGGGAATCCTATGTTTTTCATTCTTTAATCTCAGCCTCTCGTGTTTCACACCATATCTTATGAACGCACATACGCTCGGGCTCGAAGGAGCCCAGCGCAATACTTGGACTTATTCACTTTGCTCCTTTATAATATATACACTCACGATATGTATACAGACTTCTCGCGATCTCGGCTTTCTTTATCGGGGAATACTTTTTCAGCTTCTATGGAAATTACGTGATTGGATTTTTACATTTCGAGCTGAAAGTCGATCCACGCTATGGAGTAGAGTGTACGTTTAGAACGCACGAGTGCTTTTCCGAGAACGCTTGCGAGTATTTAAAATCCGAATAACAAGTTCTTTGTGGATTCGAGTGCTTCTCGGGGGAGTCCGACACGTAATCGTGAAATCATATATGGAGGTGATTCACGCGGTTACTGCTAATTTTTTGCTCCCCGAAAAAAGTAGGGGGAAATACGGGCAGAAGAGATCTTTTTGCGCGCATAACGTCGCGTAAGACAAGGTCCGTAAGGCCGCGCGTAACTTGTCCCGAAGCGGGAGACGCGCGCTCCTCGGATACAAAGATCGATCGACTTCCCCTTTCGATAAAGCGCCGGCGGGCCGATCCGGTTTCTTCGACGCCCTCGAAAAAGCTGTTTCTTTGTTTTTCGGCTCTTAATACCTCTCGCTCGCTCGTTTCTTTTCAACGCCTCTGCGCGCAGCGAGGATTTACGCGGGAATAGAGTTTTCGAGTAGTGTTAATTAGACTCGGCGAGGGTATATCGAATCTTGTCACTTTTTGCGTACATTAGCAATTCAAAGCGGCTCCTGGCGTTCCGCGTAAAAAGCGTAATGAGACGATAAGCAACTTACTCCAGGACCAAGTCTTAATAATAATCTGCACTGGCGTTGTATGGCTACTCCGAGTACTCGTTTGACGAATGCATTCGTGGCGGATGAGTAATTCCAAGTCGAATGCCATAATTTCGCGAGATTTAATCCCCTCGACGCGGTATAAGCTACGAAAATATCACCGTTGCGCTTGGGAACCACGCGAAGTCACTCGTTCTGTAGCTGCAGAAGAAACGAGTGGTCCGTGCCGATAAAAAAGTTTGATAACATCGAGAGCGCTTCCCCGAAAAGCATCCACTCGACTCGGAGTCGAATATTTTTGTCGAAAAAAGCTGCGAGCCGATTTACGAGGGCCGGTTTATCAATTTTTTCTCCGCAACGGAATCTCTCATATTTTAATACATATTTTAATACATATTTTAAATACAAGAAGCATCGTCGCACATTCGCATATCGCGTGTTTTTCAATAATTAAACGGCAAAAAATCCAGCAGAAGCTACTCTCGCTACGAAATAAGCGCATATGCACACACCCATAAGTCGTGGTCGAAGTGACGCGCGGAATTGCTTTATCGCATACATATACATAGAGGCCAACTCTTACAGCAATGGCGCATGCCACTCGCGGGGATGGCCGATGGATGGATATATATGTACCCTTGTGTGCATGTGTGTAAGCGTGTATGCGCAGGAGAAAGAGCGGGGAACAGAAGGGATAATTAACATCTGTTACAATGCCTATTGCGTGCGATCCGGGCCGCTTTCCTCGAGCCCCACCACCGGCACATAGCTGGTGGGGCGGACCTGGAATACATTATCACCCTCGAGAGCCGTGCACGCACACACTTACACTTACACTCGCGCTCGTAATATCGCTTGGATCTCTCTCTGGCATCGGTACAGCGTTATATGCATTGTTGCAATTTAACACGCGTCGCTCGCTCTCTTCCAGGATTTAGCCGGTGTTTTTCTTCCTTTTGCCGGTACGAGAGGGAAACAGAGTGAGAGAGCGCCTCCGTTGTGAACGGATTTTTATTCATGGCGCCCCATCAGCCCGTTTGCGTTCGCGCGAGACACGCTATAACGCCTCGAGCTACAACGACGGCAGCGACTCGCGCAAGCTCGTAAATTGAAAATCCGTTCTGTATAATGCGATGATCGAAGTGCAGCCGTCGCCGCTTTTTTCCGCGAACCGGTTTGCAAATTTGCTCTCTCGCTCTCTCTTTCTCTCGAAGGGAGGTTATGCCAGCGGACAAAGCATGACCTACGGGATTTTCGAGATTCAGGAGAGCAGATGCAGATTTATAGAGTCGCAATTTAAATAATGACGCGTCCAAACAGTCGACGTCGCGTGGGGCCTGATATTATAATAAAATAAAGGCGCGAGAAATGGGGAATACACGGTGCGCTGCACTACATTAATGCGCGCGTGTGTAGCGGACTGCTGCTTATATAGCAGCAAGAGAGAAGGAAATGTACGGAGAAAAGAGCAGTCGAACCGGCGGCGCGGCTCGTATATCACCCCCGGCGCCTTTTGTTTCCGTGACGTCCCTTTGTTTTGCGCCTCGATCTCGCGATTCCCTCCCGATTCGCGTAGAGCTTCTTTTTAATAAACGCAGACTCCGGATTTGCATTTCTCTTTGCGATCCTCGCGAAATTAGGGGCATTGTTTTTCCTAAAGGAAGCTGATGAGATACGATGAGCTGGTGGATTTCCCTCGTAATAAGAGACGTTCTTTCTTTTCTGTTTCGCGCAGGATGAGGCAGTGACGAGGCAGACGCAGAAAGAGGCTAGCCATGTCTGCCGTAACGAGTCCATATGGACCCAGTAAGTAGCTCTTACCACTTTCTCTCTATATAGATCGCAATCAATTGCACAGCCGCTGTAACAACTCGCGTACTTTGCAGCGGAGATGCTTTCGGAATCGGTGTACAATTTTGCGGCAGCATCGCGCCGCAGCACCGGTGGAGGCTCGACGGCCGACCAGGACAGCGATTCCCAGCAGTATGATTCGCAGCCGGGTTCGACCCAGCTGCAGCTCGCGGCGAGTGTCCAGCCGCAGCAGACGACTCCGCCGCCGAGTGGTAGCGGCAGCTCCACGAGCAAACCGCGCAACAAACGCAAGAACTTCAAGCCCATCAGCAGCAGGATGGCCGAGGTGTCGGACGAGTCGGACGAGCGAGACGACGACGCCGAGTCAGAGGAGAAACAGCCCAATGACGACCTCGCCACTGTTAGCGATGAACCGATGCTGCAGGCCGAGGAGCGCAGCCAGCAGCCGCTCCAAGTCAAACAGAGGCTCAACAACAACGAGGTCATCCCGATAGATCTGTCGGTGGCACCGAGGCCGCCGTCCTTCGACGGCGAGGAAGATGACAGCGACGACTCCTACAGACACAAATTTATTCTCGAGCAACTTCGCTCTCAGAAGCCCTACTCTCCCGGTACCGACGTAAGTATCCACTTCTTGTCTCTTCGGTCCTCTCGAGTAGCCGTAGTATCATGAGAAACGTCATTTGACACCGGACAGGCGAGAAGTCCAGCTTCGGAATCATCGGACAAGAGTCTCGGTAGCGGAGCTCAGGACGACCGGGATGCCGCGGACGACGACGAGCCGCAACGCCATCAGCAGCTGGTCAACGATGAGGCGGAAAATGAAATGGACACGGATGAGCGCAGGGCATCCGAGAACCTGCACGAGTACATGTCTATGATGCAGGAGATGCTCGCGATCTTCGGTCCAGGCGGTGGCGAGCACGCCAAGGCTGTGAACCGTCAGCTACCCGCGAGCTGTTTTCTTAACCCAGCACTAAGTCAGCACCTTCAGCAACAGCAACAGCAGCAAAGTAAGTGAAAATTATTATTTCTCTCGATAACGATATGCTTGAATTATGCACGCAAACGTGGCAAACTTATTTCTCCGCTCGACCGCGATTTATGCTCCTTCAACGCTAGAGTAATAAATAATATCAGCTATGCAGCGATAGCCGAAGAAAAGAGGACTTTTCGCCACGGCCGGCCGGATATTTACATTTAGTATTAAGTAAGCAAATGAGGCAGATCTTGTAAACACAGAGACGCAATCATTAAACGCAATGTCGCGACGCTCTGCCGCACGTAATAAGCTCTTTCTTCGTCTCTCGTGTGTTCAGTCGGGACTCGATCTATTTTTATCCCTGGCAATACACGCACATATAACAGACCTCATAGGCTCGTTTCCCTTTAACAGCAATTATGTTAATTGGCTGCTGCCGCTGAAAACGTCGATGAACACGAACACGATGTTCAACCGTATAAGCTACGTACACGCGGTGTTGCGCCCGATAATTTATTCATCCGATACGGTGCTGCCGCTGCTTGATCCATCCAAGCTTTTTCCAGTGGCTGTATCTGAAGTGTATCTCAATGTCTTTCCATGCTGTTCATTATTATATATAATAGAGCTTTAACAAAGGCATCGTCAGACTTTATTTTATATAATCTTTGACTTAATTTACCTCGTAAGGTTTTTAACGACAAGAATAAAATTTATGCATTGCTTTTGTAGTCGCATTGAGAATGTAAATACAAATTTACTGTACACACTAGTATATATCATATGCGAGTGTCTCACGTGTGTAACGATAGTAACATGGCTGCGACTTATAGTCAGGCGGCGAGCCTTTCCCTCTCTCTCTCTCCCTCTCTCTCTCTCTCCTATTATACAGAGCAAGAATGTTTCCGAATGATTGATTCATTGTTTTGAATTTCGAAGTAGAGAAAAAAATGTTTTGGGTGTTTCCAGTTTTTAATATTGCGACACTCGCGATACATGCAGCGAGATACATAGTCCGCATGTTTGTCTCTGAATGACCTCGATTTTTTAATTACTTTTTTACCGCGAGATGGCTGTCTTTCCTATCGCATATGCAGTAAGACGCATATACAGTAGAACGACAATTAATTTTTTTATTTCCAGCCTCTTTGTGTCGTTTGTCAGCTACAGGGTAAAATAACACGAAGCACCGGCTATTCGCGTAGTTTTGCTGAATTTTGCGAGCGCGAGCACGCGTTTTTTTAAGAGCAGTCTAGCAGCGTTACGGCGCTGAAAAAGGCTTAACCACAGTTATTAATAACGAGAACGATAAATCCCTTATTTATCCGGTTGATTGAATGATATACGTTCGAGGCTGGCCGCGGTCGTAATTTAAAAGAGCATAACGTGGCATTAGGCCGCATAAATCCGCGACGCGCATCGTTCCGTAAACCATAAAAGAAGCTCTCGCACACACGAGCGAGAGAGGTCCATTTCTTGTATACACATACACGCAGCGAGCGCCGAACGGAATAGCGAAGAGGAAGAGGCAAGAGTATCCGAAATTTCTCACCTCGACCGCCGTTCCACCCACGAACCTGCAATCAGGGTCCGCACTGCTCGGTAGCAGCATCAAGACTGTAACCTTCTTCCCCTCTGAGCCCCTTATCTTTTCGGGACGTACTCTAAGGAAACCAGAAAACGCACGATGTGGACCTATTAATCATTCGCAGCGAGGATAAAGGCAACGGCAATAGCAGCAGCAGCAGCAGCAGCAGCGAAAGATGAAAAGACAGACAGTCCAGCACTTGGATCATTTTTTACCCTATTATTCTTTTTCTCGACACGAGAGAATCTCGAGAATAAGAGAAGTTCATTGTCGACTATGATCGCGGGAAGCGAGGACCAGCTTGGCTCCCGCGCCAGATTTTGTCAGTTGATACAAAGCCGATTCCCCGAATCTGCGCTTATCTGCTTTGTCAACGCAACTGATAAAATGCCCGCTTGCAGCGCAGAATTAATAGTGTATCGTGGCGATTGATAGCTCGTACGTATTCGAGACGATTCACGCCCCCGTGAGCTATCCAGCGAGGGAAAAGATCTCCTCGGTAAATACAAGCGTTTATTCAGCGACTCCCGAATTTGACACGCGCAGTCCCCGCGCGTAAACGGCTCGTCCTCCCTGTCTCCCGTTCGCTCGTGAATGTAATATAGAGTGTAACGCGCCGGAAACCTGTTGCTCCCTCATCTTCTCATCCCTCGAGCTTTTTCCCTCCGGCGCGTGCTTTTATTGCGCTCTCGACGGAACCGCAGCAGTTTATACGGGCTGATGGGGCTGAAAGTGGCAACGTGCGCTTTCGCTCCGTTCTCTTTCTAATTAATCGGTCTGTTAGCGTATACATACAACTTTCGAGGACAAAAAAATCTGTATACATATACATATATATATATATATGCGAGATGTGAGTCATTGCTGAGCTTGAAAATAAGATTGGCCATCGAATATTGTCCGATGCGCAGACGGACAGCCTCAGCTCTCTCGGATTTATGAAACGTTTTATGAAAGGCGCTTTACGAGGCCGCGCGCCAGCAGCGCTGAAAAAGGAGAAAAAGATACTCACTGACAGCCATAGAGCTTAATATCCATTGCTCGTTTGTCTGTACGTACATGTATATGCGCTTCGCCTTCTTCGTACGCGAGTATTTTCGGAAACTTTTGCATAGCTCGACTGCAATCAAAATGCATACTCGTAATTGAATAAACATTCCTCCGACAGCATACACGCACGGCTTACGAGCGCGGACGAGCTGCTGCTGTGCACACGTGTTGCCTCTGCATATTCCTCCTCCCCGTCATTCGCTTTCTCTCTCTCTCCCTCACCGTTTAATTTCATTACCTCGGTACAAGTCGCTCCACAAGGCACTTCCACGTAGAATTTCCTTGCTACGCGTTCCTACGCGACTTTCAGTAAATATTCATTGGGATTAATGATTTTGCATTTCGACACATTCCGTGCACCCTGTATGTAGGTATAGTTTCAACGTGCGTTCCAGCGACGAGCAGTCTTTTTCTTCGGCAATTAGTGAGTCACATGGAAATCCTGCTTCGAGTGACGCGCGAACGCTACTATACACATACGCATAATCAACGGGATAGATATTTTTTTTCGAAATCTCGACGTTCGATCATAGTTTTCCCTCGTCGCTTTCCTCGTGTGCTCGAGCTCGGTTTTTTCAGCGCATTGTGTTTATTTTGCTGGCCGTCAAACGCTGACACTCGGACTCTCTCTCGTTTTAAATTTAGAATTCAATGGGATCTTTTCATAATGTACGCTTCGAGGCCTTTAACGGATTCCCAGACGCGCGCGGCTGTGAGATTATTTGTTTAATTTCAACTTCACGTCTTTTATACTACTCCGCGTCCGCTTCTTCTACTCTTCTTATTCATCTTCGAGATTCCAGAGAGAGAGAGAGAGAGAGAGAGAGAGAGAACGCCGCGAGCTGCCAGGCAGCAAAGAAGGAGAGGCGCGAAACATCCTTGATTCGCTAAACGCGGGAATCACGACCTTGTTTTATTGTGTTTTTACGAGATTTTGAAGAAGTCTTCGTCGACCACTATACGCGAATGTGGTCAGATGTCGGGGCTTCACTTGTATTATTGGTTCGAAACCCGATTTATATACATAGTATTTTTCTATCTCTGAATTTGCTTTCTGACTTCCACTCTGAAGTTGCGTCATTAAGGGTTCAAAGCTATACGCTCTCGATTTTCAGGAAACATTCGTAAACTCATCAATCACGCGCTAGCTTTTTATTACATTTCAATATACAGGATTAATCTTTAATGATGCTGTACGGTCTCAGGCTGTAAAAAAGAGGTTCGTAAAAATCTATTCTATTTTAAGATCGACCGCGTCAGGACGAACCTTTCTCAAGCATACATTGGACAGCCAGAATTAATGATTAATAAAAGGATTTTGTTGTTGAATAAACCTAGGCTCTTGCGGTGCGACGACACAAAGTACCCAATGTGAGCGTACAGGCGCGACGACGATTTGTTTATTAACGCTCGGAGACTAATATGCGCGAAATTAAAGAAAAATGATTACAGTCTTTACGAGAGTTGGATATTTACAGCGTTAGCACTAAACGGACGGCAGCTTCTCGCGCAGGTGCTAAATCCTCGATCGCTCGTATAACTGGAAAGTCCGCGACGATTTTACAATCGGCGCGACGCGCGCATTACGTGTACAGCACGAGAGCACGGGAAGGTCGTAGATTGATTGCGTTTTAACCGTGCAAATTGAAAAATTCCCCATCGCACCCGACTACCTGCTTCCTTCACGTAACGCGATACGTTTAAGTGCTCCGCGAAATTCCAGCACAGGGGGGTATACTACTACAACTACTGCCACTTTGATTATTCCATTAGGCGGCGGTGTGCACTTTCTTACCCAGTAACTAAATTGAAAAATTCCTAGCTGTCCAACAAGGGAGTGGGTATAGGTGTGGGGTATAAGTTCCTTTACGACGCCGGTAGTAATGCAGCTTCATTAAAAACAGAATTGTAGGTGGTTAAGCGATTGATAATTTTATTGATTGTACAACAAAGTAGATATACTCGTAAAGGCTTACCATCACTTGGACGTTTCACGTGCGCGCACCTTCCGCAACGCTCAGGGAAAAAAGAATTACGTTGGTATGATTAGTGAAGAGAAATCGTCTTTTTTCAACAAGTACAAAACGAAGCGGCACAAACTCCCCCGCCTCTGGCATCGTTATAGTAGACATTCGGCCGCCACGACTACAGGACGCGCACGCTACATAATGCCCTTCGATCAATCTCCGGGCGCTGCACTTTTCCTACGCGTCTTTCTCCTTCGTCCTCTTGGTTTTCAGACCGACTTGCCATTAGTTCCCTCGGCCGATCGGCCCGATTAATTTTTCTGAGGGGATGCATGCGGTCTTCGAGATGGATGAAGAAGCCGGGTCCGAGTCGGAATGGGAATGCCAGGAGCCGTCTACTCTTGGATATTATTTATGTAGATTCAGAGCGACGAGATAGAGTTGGTAAAAAGTCTCGTTACCGGATTCCAGTTTCCCAAAAAATTTGATCAACTAGACGGCGGAATGCGAGCTGGGCCCGATCAGGACAAGAATAAGCGGCGTATCAGCGAAAATCCCACGGAGGGATTCCGAAAGCTTGGAGAAGAAATAGACGAGGAATATTTTAAATTCATCCTTTGAGAGAGACAGAGAAAAGAGCGAACGCGGGGGGAGGCCATTAGTCGACGTGGAGGGGGCCCGGGGGCCTTGTCAGTCTGCGGCTGTGCTCCGCGTCCGTCCGTCTCTTTCACTGCCCCCTCCCGCCTCCGAAAACCAGAAAGTCAGCTTGTCAAATTAATCACGGATGACCAATCCATCAGGAGGCATTCCTAGCGTACACATACATATACACACAGGGACCTCCGCTCTCGAGATCGCGAGAGTAGACTCTTCTTTGCCCTTACGGCTCTTTCCTTCTCCTTCGCAGCCTGATGCAACTTCTTCTTCTTCCACTGCAGCACTTCTTTGGGAATTTTTGAAAAGGTTGCAGACCGACTTAATACGATCGATGAGTCCTCCTATTTCTCTCTTATGATCTGTTGATTTTAATTGGGTCCGGGGGGCCCCCGAGATTTTCGACTCGACTTCGATGCAGGAGAATGCTCGATGCGTTCGAGCCGAATCAACGCTTCATTCACGAATACATATTTCCCTCGAATATCCGAGCAATTCGTGCTTAAGTGCGGTGAACGAGAGAAAAGCAATTTAAAAAGTCCCTCGTGCAAACAGATGCAGCGTTTAATAACTGCGGACCGGCAAAAAATCGGGCACATGTATACACGTCTGTGAGATCAGATAATCGCGCGCAATGAAGCGTCGCGGATTACGAAAGACTGCTCTGGAGCACAACCGCGTATTTTAAAATTCAAGCTCTTTCGTCACGAGAAACGGATGCGCTCTGCCGGAATTGAGCCACATTGCGCGAGTTAACTGATTATACGGACTTTATGAGAAACTCGGACTTTTTGAAGAGCGCCAGTCAAGAGACGAGTGCTGATGGCGAGATTCCGTCGAGTCAGGTATAAGACAGCTCGAAAAAAGTTAGCTGAAGCCGCCGTCTAGTTAAAATCCCCTTTCTCATCGTCCAAAGAAAACACGCTGTTATTTCATTATAGCCCTCGTCGTCGATTGCTGCAGAAGAGTAGATGAAAATAAAAACGCCGAGCACGAGAATCACTCGTATGATTGATATTGTTTATAAAAACGCGTGAGACAAAAGCTCGCGAGCCCGGATAAAGGAGCGATGAGTCACAGACGTACATATATAACGCACATATACATACACACATTACACACACTCACACACACGTATGTACTCAAGTATTCGTATGTGCGTCTGTGGATACGGTGTTTTGAGAGAAGAGCGTAAGGGCCGTGCCGAATCCCTTCATTCTTTCGAGTAAGAGAGAAAAGAAAGTGAAGAGCGATGCGGGCGTAAAATCCGCTGTAGCCCGCGGGGGACGACGAGAAAAGACACCCGCGAAAACCAGTTTGCCCGCGCGTGTCTTAATGAACGTTCGGCGACGACAGCAAGCAATCCGGGGGAGGATTCGAAGATACGTTTTCGAGCCAGACGCTTACTTTGTAAAGGCTTCTTTATTTTCTCGCTCTTTTGTCCAGACTGGAATTGGTAATATTTTGAGAAATTCGAGAATCATTGTATAAATGAGACTTTTTTCACTGAGACTGTATTATACCCGTTAGTATGTGTCAGAACCCGAACTATTTTCTGAGTCATTAGGTTCCGTGAAAAATACAAACAAATTGGTATAAATGCCCTTATCTAATTTCATTACAAATGCTGATCCGACAAAAAATCCCTGTTCTGTCGAGAGTTTATTTTCACGCGTTGTCTCGCGGTGATATTGATGAAGCGTATTTGTCAAGTTATCCTCGGTGAGCAGCAGGTAGAGGGACTGGCTTAATATCGTGACTTGAAATTCAGCTCCTTTTATGGATTTTTGATTCTTTCAAAGTCATTAATGTTTTTTTCGTACGAAGTAAAATTCTTTTTTCTTTTACTAAAAAAAGAACCTTATCGCTGCATTAAACCGACTAATCTTCGTATTCAAATTTTCGAGTGAAACTGTGTATCGCGAGCAAAAGAGAGAGAAAAAGAGAGAAAGAGAATCCGGTCGAAAGGAGGAAGACAGTGTAAGAGGGGATAAGTGGTCTGATCTCCTTTTTCTTTGTTATTCCACCAAATCTCTGGGCCAATTTACCGGTTTATTCAATTCGAGCAACGGAATACATTTCCTACACACTACATAAAAATTCAAAATCTTGAAACTTATTCAGTTTACATAAAGAACAGCGTATTATAATATCAACCAATCGATCAAAGAAGACTTTCAAAATCGTCAAGGCCGAAAATAAGAAAATAAAACGTATAGGTAAGCGCCGGCATTTTATGTAATAAAGTACAAAAACCCAGCAGCAGTTCCTATGATTGATGCAAAGCACTAATGAAATCGCTCTGGTGAGGATGATTACGGGCGTCTAAGCAACGTGTGTATCAACGTGCATATACGGCTCGAGTGATTAAGGATTCCCGGCGAGCTTGGCTTGCAAACGATAATTAAGACACCGCGGAGATCCGATCGGACCGCGATACTAGAGAATCCGCGGACCCCGACAGCATCAGTAGCAGCAGCAGCAGCAGCAGCAGCAGCAGCAAAGGAGGTAGGAGAAAAAAAGAGAGGATGAGGAGAACGTACTCGGGGTCTCATTTCTCTCGTTAAAGCGAAAATTCCGGGGGGTCCATTTGAATATCGCATAATGCCGAATTAATGCCGGAAATTCGACTTGACGAGAGAAAGAGAAAAAAGAGAGAAAGGGAATGAAAGAGAGAAAGAGAGAAAGAGAGAAGAGAGAGAGAGAGAGAGAGAGAGAAAAGAGAAATGAAGGGCCCTAATGGCTCGAAATTTCGTCCTAGTGCCAGTAAAACCTCGTTTTCTTCGACTCAGTTCTCTCTCGTAATAATTCCCATCGGACCCTTTCTCCTTTCTTTTTCACCCCTTTCACGATTCCATGCGGCGCTTGACTTTTTTCTCTTCGCGTGCGCGCTCTCACGACGCGACGAGGATTCGCGGGGACCTTCTACCTCATGCGGAGATATACCCCTTTTTTCCCGGCGCGACAACGACGTAATTTGGAATTTAGAACTTTTTCAAGGGGCATTCCTCCTAAATGTTCGTCTAATTTCTTTACGGGTACTTTTTTCCCGTGGCATATCTTTTCTAGGCAGTTGATTTACGTGCTCGTCGTTTTATATATAATAAGCTGCACACAGAGCGAAATGCTGTGCACTTTGCCCTCGCGGCACGTACGTACACGCGTTACGTCCGACAAGTCGTGTAGAACAAACGGAGAACACGAGATAAAAGGAGAGAGAGAGAATCTCTGCAGCAGCTCCTTTGTTCGGCTCGTTTCATTTTTCGAATATGGAAGATAATTAATCTTGCGGATGGGGCATAAAAGGGTTTTCGGGTTCGGAGGAGAGAAAAAATGAGCTCGCGCTGCACAGACCGCCGGCCACGGCCTCTGTTCTCATCTCTCTCTCACTCTCCCCAAGATATTTCTCTTTCTCCGGTTTACGCTACTCGCGTTGTTTGCATTTGTGCGGAATCCTCGACAGCGATTAAATCAGCGGATTCTCTCACGATCGCTTTTCAAAATTCGTCGAGCATTTTTTATCCTGAAATCGGATAATCGAATTGACATACAACGTCCTCTTGACGGATCGGTCAAATCTAATATAAACATAGATAATATCTGCGAGCATTGTCTCGGAAATTCAGCAAAATGCCTCTACAACAAAAAGCCTCCAATTTCTCAGAGGATAAATGCGCTCTCGGCTCGTAATCGGCTCGAGCATCTCGGACTTCTGTTGAGGTGTTAAGAATGCACCCGAGACTCATCTCCCCGCGACTTGCTTTTTAAATATTAAAATCGTGGAAACCGAACACCAGTAAATCGCCGTCCGTTAATCCGTCTTTCCCGAACGCCCCCGCTCTCTCTCTCTCTCTCTTCTCTCTCTCTCTCTCTCTCTCTCTCTCTCTCTCTCTCACGTCTCAGCTACTTCTCTTCTTTTATATTCCAGAGAGCCTACCCGCATTTGTCTGCTTTTCCTTTGTCCATTCTTGTTTTTTTTTTTCATTTTTTTCTTTTGCCCGTCGTGATATTTAACTCGAACTATTAAGAGTGTTTTGTGAGAAAGCCGAAAAGGCGCAGCGAGATATAAATTACGAACGAAGCCCTTAACCCAAATTTTTGAAAAGAGAGCCAACCAAAACATTGTATGCATCATCAGGCGTTTGCGCAACGACGCACTGAACCCGTATAAACATGAGCGACAACACTTGCTGTTGTATACATTGACGTTCTTTCTCGGATCGCAATAACGCTATGAATAATTAATCGACAGTCAGCGAATAGATCCGTCCGAGCATCTATCGTACCGTGGAACGGCAGTTGCCGAGTGACAGAGGCGTGAATTAATGGTGACTCGAGGCTCTCCTTCTCGCCTCTTTTTTTGCTTCTTTAGTGAAAAAAAAAAGAAAGACGTATACTTGCAACAGTCTGCATCGCTGCACGCAAGAAAAATAGACTCGTACATTGCATTCGTGCGAGTAAGCGAACGAGCGAGGAACCTTTTTTTGTAGAGCTCTTGGCGTGTTATTTCTGCGAGCAGATGTAGACGTTATATAGAGATTGAACGGTGCGATGCGACCCGCTTTCGTTGCGTAACGACGGTCTGCGATCATATACCTCATTCTCGTACGGTTACTTTGCATAATTCAACGACAGTTTATTAGCCGGTTAACATTTTATCGAGATTGGCACATTGGCAAGCTTCGAAAACAAGCGAATATTAGCAGTGGCTATGCTTTTCAATAGTTCAAACGGTCTAATAATTACGGCGATTAGTCACAGCAATCATCGAGGAGAAATTTACAAACCTTCGGACACAATCGCAAGCAACAAAAGCAATGCTAAACAGACAATATATCATGCTGCAGTACTCGTTTTTCGAGAGCCGAACAAGAGACGGGCAAATTCCCGTGGCTGAATGATAACTCGATGAACCAGGCTGATCGGAATTCGATCGTATCGACACGCGCGAGTCGATTCCGCGCGGTCGCTCGCGAAGAATGCTTCGTTAGAGTGTCGCGCGAGCTATGCGCGTTATACGCTTGTAAACCAGTTCTCCTCGAATAAATTATGGCAAAATGAGCAGCCGCCGTACACAGCCAGCGCGGACATACGCCAAAGTCTTTTTTTCAGGAGCTCAAAAGTCTCCGCGGTCCCGATGTGTTATTTTTTTTTCTTTTTTATCTTTTCATTTTAATTTTTAGCTCGACGAATATAATGTTGCGAGAGATCGCGAGCATACTCAAATTTTTTGGCAAATACTCTTGTCACAGTTATAAAAAATTAATGAGGCAATCGATTTTTCTGGTCTTTCGTCTCGGTATACACGATAAAATGTGGACTCGTTTCACATCTAGGCGTGGATATTTTTAGAAGTGATCTGAATTTTTCAAGAGAGCTATGCTCGTGAGACTTATTATCTCCTGTCACTTCGACTTATTATGTACATGTATTCCACTGAACACGTCAACTTGGTATTCCAGCAATCTTAATAAATTTGAATTTTTAGGCTGATTGTTCGAGTCGTTTTCGTAACCAGTTGAACGATCTTATATTTCATCATTACTGGTAATTTTACACAAATTCCATCCCGCCCTTCAATGCTATGAATGTTCCCTCCATGCGCGGTACTTCGACGTCTAAAATAGCAGCTCGAATTCGCTGATTACGCGCAATAAAATTTGAAACTTTTCGAATCAAAGGAAATTGCGAATTTTTTTCTTTTCGTTCGAGCGAAAGACGATCTCGGGCGTAAAAATCCCCGGCGTCAACCCCTCGAGGTGGTTCGACGATTACTCAAATTTCTCGACGAAAGGAGTAAAACGAAGCGATGAAAAAAAGCTGGAAGATGCACGTAGAGCCGTAAAGAGGCGGATGTCACGAAGCAGATGAAGAGAGAAGGGTTTCTTTTTCCCAGCCCTTATAACGACCCCTTCGATGATGTTGGTTTTCCTGCTCGTGCGCTACGGGTTTCGGTTGTACACAGTCCCCTTCATTGTTTGTTTTTCAGTTTTAGGTCTTTAATTCGCACCGATTTGTAATAAAAACGTTCGTAATAATATACGTTTGACGAGCGGCCTTCTTCAATGCGATAAGGATTATCGTTCTCATTCCGTTACATTTGTCACGCTTATGTGCGTTATATTTTAAAGCAACAAAGTCATAAAAAAATAAAATCGTTTTCCATAAAAATCAAAGGATTGCAGGTAAAAAAAACGATTAAGATAAACTGATACACTTTCGTCGAAGCTTCCTAACTCGTTTCTCAAGAGGGTAAAGAATGGAAATAAAAGGAAAGAAGTCGAAAGCCGAGTAAGAGAGAGAGTGAGAGAGGAAAAGAACGCCCTCGGGGTCACAGGGTGAATACCGTTTTACCGACTATTAACTCACTTTTACCCTCTATTTCCCGTCACGCTCCCCTCGGTTACTCGGAAGTACAAAAAAAAGAATTTGGCGCGTGTTTTTTCATCCCTCTTGTACTCGCATTTTTCTCGCGTCTGTTTTCTGCGAGTAATCTCCCATGAGCCTTTTTTTCCCGTTCGCCCATATAATATATATACTCTTTTCTCGCGCTCGTGCAGCATTACAGGTAGAGAAGCGACTACCTGTGATTCCGTAAAAAAGGGAGACCTACTCTCCCTCGACGTTTTTTTACGAACTTACTCGAGTCCGAGTCGCCCTTGTGAGCGCATACACACACGGGGGTTGCTAACACGCTCGATTTAACCCCTGAGAAAAAAGTTGGGTTTGCAGGCGGTCGCCGACTCGGGTTAACCGATTCCACTGCAAATTTTGAAATCCGACACTCGCTCGAGTTTCTCCGACTTTTTCTTTTTTTTTCAACATTTTTTTATCGTCTCTAGTTGGCAGAGATCCTGTCTATGTGTGTGATTCGTTTAAAGGCTTAAGTACCTCGTAAAAGCGGGCCTCATGAGACGCACGACCTGAAAAATTGCCGATTGTGCCGCTTAACGCGTAAGATGCTTTATCGCCCGCCATAAATTTATACGCTAATAACTTTCTCGTTATGTATTTGGGGTGAAAATCCGATTCACATGGATTCGTTATATTTATAGTGCGCGTAGGTGTAATAAGGTAAACAAGCAATTATCGGAATATCTTTAAGCGGTTACAATTAGTCATTTATCATGATTTCTACTCTTTTTTCATGATCTCGTGAGAAAGAGTGGTTCAGACTCGTGACGTTTTTTCGGTTTCATCGCCAATGATTAATCGAGCGCGAGGGCAGCATTCGTTGATCCGACTTTCGTAGTCCATACGTGACTCACCGACTTGTACATACGGGGGCCCGATTCCGAATTGCCTTCGAAGAAATTCTCTTTTTCTCTCGGGAATTCGTTCCCTCACTCTTTTACCTCCGATGGCCTCACATCATCAATCCTTGTTATACTGATTTTTTCCAAGCCTCAACGATTGATTTCGCTCCGGATTCTTTCGTTACCGCGAATCGAGGAATTTCTCGCATTATGCACGGGTTTTATAATAAGCGCTCAAGGGGAAATACCAGCCAACTTTTTCGACGATGATGACATTTTTATGTTTCTCAGCGTTTGATCGATATGACTTTTTATCGGAATAACCGACTATTGTATGCTCTTTGTTCGTGATTATTTTTCACGATTATTTTTCACGATTATTTTTCACGATTATTTCTATTTCTATATAGTCGAAATTTCAACAGACAGAAAAGAATGGGCAAGCCACGAATGCAGCTTATACTCTGCTAAATATGCATCTATATCTCTGAATGTACTAAAAGGATTCCAAAGCGAGCGAAAAAAGCGAAGGCTCGACTGGTAAAATTAATAACAAGCGCCTAAGCGCACGGTAAGTCGTGTATGCGCCGAGAAAAGAAGCCGCGAAAAATGCGCGATATAATACAGCGAGCGCAGGTCTCTCGAAAAAAATCCTTCAAAACGAGAGAAACATGGACCACCCGTCGAGCGCTCGCTCGGTTCATTCGAGAAAAAATCGCGGCTATTTAAGAAGAACGGCTATCGCGAAGTTTCGAGCGGGGGTGATGTAACGCGGCTTGTATACGCAATGCGCCATAGGATTCTCGTTATTATTTTTTTTACACGGGATCGATTAACTTTGGATTCGGAGGGTAGCTGTGCGCTGTAGCCGCTTCGTACTTCGCTCGCATCAATTTCGAATGTGTTTTGCATACACGCAATGAAATATCACGGAGTACAATATTACGCTGTCATTTTTCACAAAGCTTCGCGGTAACTGTCATGCATGCGTATTCTGATTCAAAGCAGCAATGATGAATTCGAAGATATATATGCTTGTTTTCTTCGTGCTATATTATAATAACGTCTCTAGAGATTTTTTCTCGTAACCCTTTTTATAAAAGGTTTTGTTGTCTATTCTCGAATCACGTGCTACGACTGCATACAACGAAGCCAAAAATTGGCGTATTACCGACCCGCGAACATGCATAATACACGCTTGCGCGCTCTCGCGCTCGCGCGGCTTGGAATTACTGCTGCGAATCTGCGATCGAAATCTAACCCCGCTTGTATATACCACTACTCATTGTGTAGACTCTCGTCGGCGAATTTGCATTTTATTGCGAGATAGTCGTTAAACCCAGTACGGAAAGGACTGTACTCGCTATCTCCGCTCCGAAGCGTAAATCTCCGTCGAGGATGATCGTAAAAAATGACGCGAGGAGGATAGATCCGGGGAAAAAAGGGGTTGCGCGTACGTCATCGATCTACACGTACATCGTGGGGGTCATGTGCGTTCTTCTCTTCTCTGTTTCTTTTTTCACGCGATATCTCCTCACCCGCCTCGGCCCCGTTACCGCATGACAATGGCTCCTCCTCGACTACTGCCGCTCTTGCTTTCAGGTAACGATTTATATTTTTCTGGCTTATATGCGTTCTCATGATCCTCCTCTGCGCCGGTTTTTATGTTCGTTCAATGCAGAGAACAGCCATAGGATCCTCGGATGCGGAAAACAACGGGATAGATCCTCCAGGGCCCAATGTGTAGTCAACCCCTTTTTGGCCCGTCATTATTATTGTGACGATGGCGCGGTGGTATCGACTCCCGGAGGCTACGACAGTTGGTTTATCTGTTGGAATCGAGGAAAAAATAGGCGAAGATGCGCAGGCACGTACGCGCGGTCGACGATCACATTGTGTTCTCGGCTTTTGGCGACTTTTAACTGATGGATGAACAATATCGGGCGGCCCTTTCATCGAAAAATTTTTCACATTTTTTTCTTTCGATGCGTTGTTTAATTTACGGTATGGCTTTATATGTGGACTCTTCTTTGTTGCGAGTTTATACTCGTCTCGGAAATTTCGTTGTTTAGCCGAGAAGCGACTTTCTCTGTAATTTTTGTTTTATTTAAAATTTCATTTCGTTGTACTTTAGCAGGATGTTGCAATGAACTTTGCGGAACATATTTTAATGTTTCGTTATACAATTAAGGAATAAGATACATTTTGCACAGTATTATTTTTACAAGCGACTTATTAGTGGCACAATAATCGTAGAAGTACAAATATAAATAAATGAATGATTTGCGCAATTAGACTTTTTCTTCGAATATTTTCATTTAATTGTTTGTAATTAAAATTACTGTGTACAGTTCAGTACCGGTAAATTCAGTACTTTTCCAAACAGTTTCTACAATTGCCTGCCAATAACAAGGCGAAACGCACTTTCTCTCTAATAACGCATTTTCTTAAAATCCCATTGCAAGAAGGCAATAGATAACGTCCAATGTGAAGAAGTATCGACTTTTCATCATCCGCGAGATTCCGCTTAAAAAAAAAATAAAAAAAGAGATGATGATGAATCAAGGCGTTGAAACGCAACATGAATTGTCATTTAATGAGCCTGGGAAAAAAGACAAAGCACCCTGTTTTCACCAAATATTTGGATTATTAGCTCGCTTTAGAGTCTCCCTGCCCTCAACAATAGCTAGCGTTGCGTCAGAAAGAGAAAGTGAAAAAAACGACGATATCGAGGAAATATGGATCTTGCAGCGGCTTTCAGTCGAAACATAATAAATTTACGCATTGTCGAGGCTGCACCGCACGAGAATCCATTCGCTGCGGCGGGAAGGGGAAGGGTCGCTTGCGCGTTTTTTGGAAAGCCGAGAGGAGATAGAGCGCAAAAAAAGTCGAGTGAGCAATTGATCGATTAAGCGGAGCAGATGTACCTGCTCCGAGAGCGATTACGGGACTTTATAATATCGAGACGTCTCAATTTCACCGAGTTTGCCGTTCGGTGTCCCCTTCAATGGGCTGCTTCCCGACCCCTCGGATTCATTTACCTCAGCTTCTTTCCGTTTTTTCTCGCTTTTTTCTTTGGCTCCTCATCTCGGGGTACTTGGCGCCCCGTGTTTTTTTCCTTATTCTTGAGAGATCGCGCGCGGGCCAATGACGACTTACGAAGTCAGGCACTGTCTTCCCCCACCATCCAGCAGCAAGCAGCACCACTACCAGGGGCTGAGTTTTTCCCGAGACGAGGAAAAAAAGCGAGAGGTCTGCTTTTCAGTTCGGCTGCTAACGTGGCCCGAGGCGAACGGCGGGGCCCGTTTGCAGCGCCTTACTCCACAATCTGCTGCGCGCCATCGTGCTCGATCAGCTGTTTTGTCATGGGTAATATACTGTGCGCCTCATATTTTTTAAGTAAACAAGTGTGTTTTTCTTATCGAGTGTGTTATATTACGGAGAAAGGAAGATGGATTGGTTGGAGAGGGGGGGGGGATGTTTCTCCCATGCTCGAACAATAGGCTCTTTATATTTCCAGTGTAAAAAATGTTGAAAATAAGTGCAAACAAAGTGCGGTGTACGCAGTATCATCGGGCATAAGTGCAATTTTCCCCGAGCCGTTAAACCGCACTCAGCAATGATAAACTGTTTCATTCGATAAACAAGCATCGGCTTTCACGAAAGTCGCAGAGAAAAAAGAAAGGAGATATCTGCGTGAAAGAATTAATAATGCAGTATGCCTCGTCGGAGCAACCTCGACCGGAAAGTCATTAGAAGCCGAGCGCGCGATTCGAAAAATTGCCTAACAACCAATCGCAAAGCAGAGCGGCAGCTCAAAAGTCCCGCGCGACGATGTTACAATTGCCGCGCACAAGCGGGCGAAAAGGAAAAGCTCGAGTACGCGCGCGAACGCGCGTGTATGTATATATGTGTGAGCGGTGATGATTTAAGAGTGTTTATTTATCGCGAGCGAATTTTGCTGTGTGTACGACCGTGTGCTCGCGCGTTTTATGTACTTTGGCAACCTCGACGACGTGTTGGAAGCGAGAAAGAGAAAGAGAGAGAAGGCGAACAAGCTGGATGTATCAGCAGCTGCTTGAAATAATGAAACGCGGAGTTTGCGCTTTGATGTGTGCTCGCGGCAGAATTTTTGAAGACCTACTCTTTGTTTTTGCGGCTTTTAAAGTGATTTCGTGCTCGGAAACGAGTGTACTCGACAATTTGTGCATCGTAAACAAATTAATTCAGAGCTCGATGGGGGAAGAGGAGGAGAAAGAGAGTGGTAGGAGGAGAGAAAAATAAGCGCCGAAAAGTTGTTGAACGTTCAAGCGCTACGCGTATATCCTTTTCCATGGCAATAAAACTACATGAGCCTGTTAATATATCGCGACAAGCGACTCGGCGAGCTCTTTTATTTCTCCGATTCGTGAAACGCTCGAGTTCGAGATTAGGTAACAATATCAAATAGTTCCTGCGCTCTGTAGCCGCGCATATTGTAACTCGTTAAAAATGATAATTTATAACAGCGATACCAGCGTTGAATTGCTTTTAGGTGAAATTTTCGCATTGAAACGCACTTTATCTGAAATTCGCGCGCACAGGCACACATAACAATATTATTGTTCGCCGCTCATTGTGTCGAGAAGATTTATTCACCCAAGGCATATGAGATATGTCTTCTGATTATTTACGAAGCATACATTTAACGCATACTCACTCTACTAATTTCACGATATTGTATAACTATTCTATAACGTACTGATCTTTTATATGACAAAAATAATGTTTCAAGTTCTTGTGAAGAATCTAATACTCGGAATCCATGTATCCAAAGCATAATGTGCACAAATCAGTGAATCGTGTCACGTTGTCGTCGACAGATTCGCGTTGAGTTGCGTATGGCGTCACAATGGAACATAAACTCTTTATGTCTTCTGCAGGAAAACCCGCTCGTTGGCCAGTAAAAGCTCGACTAAAAATTCGCGCGCAATTCCGACAATAACAGGTTTTCTCCGAAAGCAGTTGATTAACGTCAACGTAACCCTTTTATTATTTCAGGTAGCAGGCTGAAAGTCAAGGAGGAGAAGGAAGCCTCGTCGATGGCTCCAGGCAGTCCGCCCACACCTCCACATACGCCCCAGAGTCCATCCCGACAGAACCACAACAGCAGCTCCAGTGGCACTGGTGCGAACAACAACAACAACAGCAACAATAATAACAACAGCAGCAGTACCGGTGGGGCAGCCAATCTGTCGAGCTCGAGCTCGCCCAGCGTTCAGCAACAGCAACAGCAACAAGCCGCAGCAGCGGTCGCTGCCGCGGGTTTGCATCCAGGCTCACCGTTAAGCCAAGTGTTGGTGCAGAATCCGGCGCTGGTCCAGCTTTTACAGCAGAATCCGGCCATCCTCACGCAGAACCCACAGCTGGCTCAACTACTCCAGCAGAATCTGCAGGTGCAAATGGGCAATGCGCTGTTGCAAGGCAGGCGTACCGAAGACGGGGATGACGCGAGGGTAAGTGTTTTTTGTTTCAACTTTTTGAGCGCAGTTTTTTTTTTTTTTTTTTTATAAACTAAATGCATGCGAGCTGTCGCGCAACGAGGAATTGATATATGGTCTTTGACGGTTAGCACTGAAAATTCAACGTTTCCGAGCAAACTAGGCGCGGAGAATAGGGGCAAGGATAGCTGTAAATCAAATTCTCATTACCTTATAGACTAGGCAAATTGCGACTCGAGCGAGCAATTACGAATTACTTACAACTCATTACAAATAACGGTGGCTGAAGGAGTTGTTTGCTAGCTGTTCGGTAAATCGATCAATTTCAACTCATAACGGCTATATACTCGTATCGATTTTAAAATATATAAAGTGCAGCGTGAGCGTGCTTAATTAAAAGTCAGCAACTGCAGCAGCGGCAGCACCACCACCACCACCGCCACCACCAGCCGCAGTACCAGTGGCTTTATCAGTAGGTACGACGCAAGTAAACTGCCCTATCACATAATAAATTATTAATTCCGCGAGCCGTAACCGGATCATTACACCGAATCGCAAATAAAATGTATTATAAACTAATTCGCGGCGGTGGCATTGTCGGCAAAAAGAAAAAAGTTGACTGTCGCAGCCGCCGCGGGCCGTAAACCGCTTTAACAGCTTTCCTTCACAATGCGAACGTTAATCTCAGATTGGCCGAGTCAAATGAAAAATTATTTACGATAAATTGAAAACGATAAAGGCGACGAAACCTTGAAGCTTTTTAATGGCCTTTCCTCGGTCGAATGAAAATATTTCCGACTCGAGCGCGTATGCATCTCGGTATGCGTACTCACATGGGAAATTGCGACGAGCGTAAAAAGCGCACGCGACGTTGAAAAACGGCTAATTGTTATGGTAATTCGGTGAGCCAGCCGATGGAGAATCGATTAAGAGCGAACGCGCGCGCGCGCGCGAGTCGACGATTGTCCGTCCGACGTTTCAGCCACTCACGATGTATGTACATAAACGACGAAGGTTATAGTTCACTTTTCAGTTAATGGTTAGATTGCTCGTACATCTCTTTGCATCAACTCCGAGAAGTCAGCCGAAGAAGTAGAGGCGAGTCTTGGACTTTTAACGAGCGTAGGCGGGGATAAGAGTCTCGTCGGTAGCGTTTCCGAGGCTCGGTTGCTATTCTACGACAAGTGCTTACTTGCTGTTGTCAGAAAGAGAGAGAGAGAGAGAGAGAGAGAGAGAGAGAGAGAGAGAGAGAGCGAGAGAGAGAGGAGGAGGAGAAAACGAGAGAATGAGAGAATGAGAGAAGAACTTGTAATTATGCGGGAAAACTTGAGAGAGAAAGTATTGAGTATCTAGGACGGATTTTCTTCGTTTCATTACCAGCGCCGCGAGCATCTGCAACGCGTCTATCGAAAGTCGCGAGCAAAAACAAAACGAGGGGCGGGTGCATAAAGAAGCCAGGAAGAAAAAAGTCGCGCACATAAGGACTGAGCAGGGAAAAAAGTAGAGGAAGAAACGAGCAATGAAATGAGGAGGTACAGAGAGGAAGAGAGAGAGAGAGAGAGAGAGAGAGAGAGAGAGAGAGAGAGAACCATCGGCCTTACATGCATGAATTCCGACTCACTCTGCACGGGTACATCCCTTACGCGGAGAATTGAAATTATTCTCCCGATTTTTGCCGTGTCGTTTACATTATTTTCGCCTTTGAATATTAATGGACATATGCGCTCTTCGGCGTTATGGCTTGTGCAGACACATGCGCACGTACACACATACATGCAGACGAAACCGACGACGACGACGACGACGACGCACAGAAAAGTAACAACAACGGATCGCGCGTATAATACTCGGCTCTTAACGTTATTCTATTGTTTGCAAATCAGGCTCTATTGTTTTCTCATATATACCTCTGTACTCCTCGCAAGCGCATTTTGACCGCGACTCGTATACTCCTCCTCCTTCTTCTTCTCTTCCTCCGCAGCCCCATGCTCTTCTTCCCCCCACCCTATCTCTACTCAGCCATACCGACTTTTCCTTGGCCCTGTGCACGGTGACATGCAATATACGCTAAATTTTTATATTTGCAAAACTACCGAAATACATTTCAAGCGAATACAAATCAATCGCGCACTACTGGCTTTTCGCAATGAATATTCGAAGCAGCAACACTGATGAATCACCGACGAGTAATGAGATAATTTATCTGCTTCTATATGAACGTAGACTCGTAAAACGGAACGCGGCTTTCAATTATCTCAATGGCGCTCGTTGCGTTGAAAAATACAACTCTGACAATATCGATGCCCAGAGGATTTTTCATTGCTTCGGTCATACTTTTCTCCGACTCTAGGCTCACTTAGTTACGCGTATTTGTGGTAAAAGTACGAGAGAGTTAGAGAGGGTATCGAGGGTATTGATCATTTAATCTCGCTTTGAATATTCACGAGAAGTCCAACTAACTATTCGAGAGTGAATTGTTTATTGAATTACACGAACCCGGCATGTTAGTGCGTATATGTATATAAGTTGTGTGTATACGTGCGAGACGAAGAAAAAGCCGACGCAGCACCGTAAACGAGAGAATTATTTACTGCGGCGATATTGTGTTTCCCTTCAATTCTCTGTTATACCGCGAAATTTATGTGCGGATTGCCGAGCTCCGATTCACTTACGGAGAGACTTGTAATTTTCTATTGCCAATATGTGCTTGTAATTAGCTCTTGGAGCTTTTTTTCATCGGATCGTTTCTAAGGTATACAATATTGTTGCCAATTATATTACCTTTTCACTTGTTCTCCCGATTGCAATATATCACTTTTCATCTTTCATGCCTCGCTGGATGTATGAGCTAGACCATGATTTTCTTCCTTTTGAGCTACTTAAATCATTTCAACGTGACTTGGAAAGTCTTTTCATTATTCCTTCGCTCTCGACTTGTTGAACAGTGGAACAGAGAAGGGATTTTAAATTAATGATTTTTAAGTAGTTTGCTCTCGCTCAGATTCCTGAAAGCTCGAATATTTGTAAAAAGATCTTAGATTTATATTTCTCTCGTTACACCCGAACGCATTCACTTTCCTTTTCGGGTCTTGTTCGCACGGTACGCGCAAATAATAATTCGCCAGCGAAAAAAATCGGAATTTCTCGAACCTCTTGACTCGCCTTCTCTTTATGTATAGCTATATGTGTACATGAAGAAACGGCCGTGGAAACAGAGACGTCACTTTTTTCTCCATGCACTGGTCATTTCTTCGAGTCTATATATACCGAGTCCGAGTTTTTACTGAATCGCGTTAAAGGCGCTTGCACGCGCTCGTTGACGGCCGCAAAAATAGCAGAGCTGCGCGCTGGTAGCACCAGGAATACGAATATACCAGTACGCACATAGAGAGAAAGAGAGAATGCAAGCGAGTAAAAGAGAGAGAGAGAGAGAGAGTTACAGAGCCACTCGCTGCTGCAGCCGCGGAACTCTTCCAGGAAATCCTTGTTAACGGCCATTGTAAAGAGAGAATGAACACGTAAGCGGAAAGTGAATCGACCAATCGAACCCAGGCGAAAGAGAAAGAAAGAGACACAGAACCGCGGCACAATTCGCTATTCATCATACATTTTTGTTCGTTATTAGTTAAAGTAGGAGGGAAAAAGTGCCGCTACTGCCTGGGGAGGAGGATTATACCCTCAATTAAACTGCGAATTTATATTACATATGAAGCGAGTCGAGAATAAAACTAAAAATGTTCGATGTAGACCGAGAGAGAGAGAGAGAGAGAGAGAGAGAGAGAGAGAGAAGTGGGGGAATAGGGGGAAGGGATACAATGCTCATGTACCGCGAAAACGTTAATTGATGATCCACAATAAGGAGCCGCTGCCACTGCTATACTATACCGCTTCGAACACTAATTATATTTGTGGCCGCCACCGCTTTCGTCATCCCGTTTTGTAGTTCTCCTCTTTCCTCGTGTATTTTGCATATATAGCGAAGCACTGAATAGCGGGAAAAGTTGTTGCATCGCGTTTGATTAGTTCAGCATTTTCGACGCGACCAAAAGTCATTGTCTCGCAGCCATAGTAGAGTGCGATTCTAATTAACTCGGCTTTGGTAGCGAGAAAAAAATCTGTCGCTCGAATAAAAGAAAAAAGACGAGAAAGCTAGTAGAAAGGATATAGAACAGACAATAAGAGAAAGAGAGTGCGGGGGAGGGGGAGAAAGAATAAAGTCGATGAGGTAACGTTTTTATAAATTCAGGCGACTATGTCTTCCTCGTGGATCGACTCTCTTAGCTAGGGCTTCGGAAATCGTATAGTATTCGAATAATTTGAATGAGTAGCGCTGGATGGGGCTTCTCGCTCTTTTCTTCTTCTGCCTTAAGTGTCTTTAACCTCGAGCTTCGCTCTCAGGGGTTCTTCACTCGAGAAATCATGATGTCATGTCTCTGTCTCACTCTTTCTCTCTCGCTTTCAAACTCTTTTCGAGTACTTGCAAAACGTAATCATACGAAAATAGATTATTCCGATTGCTTTCGCACAACGTCGTTCGTTGCACCGCTAACCGTTTCATTATTCAAAATGCCATTGTCGACGGACACACTCACACGCAAGGTCACTAATCCCAGAAGCGTATGGCTTTTTTTGCGAAAAACAGGAAATCGGTCATTGGCTCATTCGATTCGACGCGTACAATGCACTTTTCAGTGGAGAGCGCTCCGCGTGTTGCTTTTTGCCTTCGGAATTTCGGTCGGTCTCTTCACGCTCGATTATTTTCAATCAACTCGCTTATACAGCTAATAGTCTGTAATTAAAGCTACACGTGTCTGTAATAATTCAGAAAATCATTATCGGTTGAAATTTCACGATTTACCGCGCACGATTTTTAATAATCATCGGGGTCGGGTAGTGTGCTCCACGCAGCTGATCGTCACTCTGACAGCTCTTGGAAGCAAAAAACCTGAAGGATTAAAACAAGCTACGCAATTACAATAATTCAAGAAAAGAAGAAAATCGCCCGTAAACATTTATCCCGGCGCTCGGTACTTCACACAAATCAACTTTGAAATACGAATTTCCGAAGAATCTCTCCACTCTCATCCCAAACCAAATTAATATCTCGCATAAATACTCATTTTGCCGGCATTGAGCTTAAGCCAGAAACATATTTCGACCGCATATACCATAAAGTCGTATATCGGCCTCAGCGAGCCAGAAGAGGAGCAACGAAAATAAAGCAGTCGCATAGAAACAACAAAGTAAAGGAACTGGATCGTAATGACGTTTGCTTGAGATGATTTTTTCAGCGTACCGGTCACGTCCTCGTGACTGTGTCTCCAATCGTAGCAGGTTTCAATTAAATAACACTAGGTCGCTCTCTATTGGAAGAGACAGAGAGAGAGAGAGAGAGAGAGAGAGAGAGAGAGACCAACATTCCGACGGTCAACATAAAGTCGTCCCCTCCTCCGCAGATAGACTGTCCACTCTTTTTTTAGTTAAACTTGGATTGACAGATTTCGGATGAGACGTCCCCCTTTTTCTTCTTGCACCTCTTTCTCTCCTTCATTTATACTGATTTTTACGTCTGCGGACACGTATCTCGATCGATCGACTCGAACGCGCGATGTCAGAGATTGAGTTGCGCTCGAAGAGTTATATATTCTGGGGAGCTTTATTATTAATAGCACGTTCTCCTTCCAAACGAATATTTCTATGCATGTCCGTTGAGTCGAGAAGCGTTATGTGACCAGATTTGTTTTTTTACTTACGCGCGCTGAATTTATATTTCGATACCAAAAAATAAAACAGTCAATGTGATTGACTCAGTAACGTATATCAATGATTCACTGTGAGAAATCATCGCACGTATAATATACGCTTCTATAGCTCTGCGCTAAAATCGCGATAAATGATGGAATAACATTATTCTTATGGAAACATGAGGCTATCTAAAATCGGAGCAGCACCGTAAAAAAGCGTGTCTTAACGACCATTATGTAGCTTTGCCTCTCCGACTCTCCTTCTCTCCTTCTCTCCTTCTCTCCTTCTCTCCTTCTCTCTTTCTATCCTTTCTGCGCCGTGGAGTGAATAAAACTAAATGAAAGACTTGTTTATTAAATCCAAGTGCAATGATATTAATAAAATTGCATCGTAAATGAGAAAAGAGTTTCTCGCGCGCACGTGCGTGCGTAAATTCGCATATACGCTGCTGCCAATCGTTAATGTATTTCTTTTATAGGTGCCGCCGACAATAGCGAGCCTGGCGGCCATGAAGGCGGAGGCAGCTGACCCTAAGGTTTCCGGTGAGTTATATACCATTTCCTTCTTTTAATCGAATGCGAAAAAGCCATCGACTGTACTTGATTTACACGAGTTTTGTTAGTCGTTTGTCTTCTTGTGGCAAGAAAAACAATCACTCGGCGCACAGTTTGAGAAAGGCAATTTCGGAATCGATGAGAACGATTCTCATATGAATTTTGTCGTGCTGAGAAGGCGATCATCAATCACGTTATTCTAGTTCAGCCTTTTCAAAGATCTAACAACTCTATTCGGAACGGCTCTCTTTTTTTACACACCACGACTATTTTCCATAATAGAGATAGGAAAGCCAGATAGAGTCCGAAACCTGCGTGTATACTTTACTCTTTTACTCTTTCACAGACGAATGGCATATTATATTGGCTTGCGCAACATTCAAATAAGAGAGTAAAAACTCGCTCGCGCGCACACACTCACGCACACACTCACAACCACACATAGCTGTATATACAAAACAAGCAACTCCTTTGCAAAGGCTTCGAAGATCCGTGCGTGTCAAATGTCATGCTTTCTCATTTTTTCACTTATTTCTAAAAGACATCGGAGCGTATTACGTGTCATTTGAATTTCAAATTTCCGGCCGAACTTCGAGGGGGAGCCATCGTCGCGTGAAAAAAAGCGATGGGAAACACAAATCGTGTTCAATTCCACGAGGCGTATGCGAGAGGCCCTCGGATGCGCTTACCACTAGTTCAAAGCTTTAATTGAGGTTAAAGCGGGCGTCTTCTATATACTGGACAAAAATAATACAGTGTATCTTCTTTATATATATATACACACAATATGCGCACAACAGAGCGCGCTTGTATTTTTTTCCCCGATAATAGACACGCGCGCAAGTGCATTCAATCCTCGGAGCGATTCAATAATAAAGCCCCGAGAGAGCTTTTATGACCGCGTAGCAGCGTGTAAGCGTGTAGCAGTCAACGTAAACCGTAATCCTCGTCGAATCAAGTCATCTGGCGGCTTTCAGCGTTTCGTGCGAGATACACGAGGGCTTCTCTCCCCGCGCGCTTACTTTATTGGAATATCCGCCCACAGCATTATAGGAATTATCAAGGAAATGGGATGAGTGCCCGTAGGTTCCCTTTTTATTCGCTGTGCGAGAGCGGCAACGCTAGCGTTAACAGCAGCAGTAGCGGCGAAAACGACGTTGAAAGGGAAAAAATTCTATGCGAAATTGGGGCGACGATACGAGGACGATGACGATGTTTCCGGCCTCAACTTGTGCATCATATAGGTGCACTGATTCTTCCCTGATTATTTATTCGAGTTTACGCGAGATTTGACGCTGCGTGCTTTATTCAATTTGACGCTTGAATAATGAAGTGTGGCGGATGCATTAATTGCGGATTGTCGAGAAATCAGAATCTCAACTGCGTCGCTGTTTTCCATAATACAAATGGAAGATGAAAAATGATGGCCGAGCCTCTCGTTTAGATGATCCAAACAGATTGTCGCCGGGAGAAGGCGGGTCTACTAACGCTTTTTCTCTCTCTCTATCTCCTCTCGTTCCTCCGCGCTCGCTTCCTCCCTTTGTCCATCGCGCGTCTTCCTTCGCGATTCAGGCAAGTGAAAAACAAGAAGCCGCGGCGCTCTAACCGAATTGACGGACGCGTGCGAAACGAAAGTAAAAAAGAAGCTCTTATCGATTTACGAACTGCAGTCGCGACGGCTTTTAATTATACGACCGAATCTGACGATTCATCCTTTTCGCGAAAGACGCGCCGCTGGCGTCGCATTTTTTTCCGCATCTGCGCGTACGAAAATTGATTCTCCGGCTATGCGCGTGGCGAATCGTTAGTTTCCGCGGCAACGAGCGTTTTTGTGGGTCAATTAAGGTTGACACTCGGTTAAGCTTACGCCGAAGCAATGCGGAACGAGTTTGTTATATACGTCCTTGCGCAATCAAGAAACGAGAGAATCATCACTCGAGATCGAGAGAGAGAGAGAGAGAGAGAGAGAGAGAGACAATGTATGTGTGTACATATAGATTCGAAAAAAGTCACCGCAGAGATCGGTAATAAAATATTCCGCTGTAGCGAGAAAGCCAATCAGAGTTGCTCATCATTTTCGAGAAACGACGAACGATCGCTCGACAAAAGCCAGTCGTCGTTAACGGGCATAAAAACAGCCAGAGTAAATCGTGAGTCTTACAATACCGCGTTAAAACGCTCGCTTGAAGGAATAATACAAAGATATCACGTGTGAAGTAATGCTGGGTAAAAAGAAAGCGAAGCGAGAGGCGCGATGGAAAGAGCGAGTTTAACGCAGAGTATATAGATTTACAGAGTACGTATAAATATATATACATATATACATACATAACGCAGTAGTGTATAGCAGCAGCGGCCGTCGCCGCACACAAGAAGAGAGCGAGAGAGAGAGAAAGAGAGAGAGAGAGACGTGGAGGAGCAATCAAAGCTGATTAAGCCCACAACTGGGGAATCTGTGGGGCCAGTGTCTCACGCCAATCTCACCCAATCAGCTGCGACTGTCGCAGTAGCCGCCGCCGCTAGCTACTACTGCTGCTGCTTCTGCTACTGCTGCTGTACTGTCGTACTCGCTTCTCGGGGAGATTTAAAAAATAGAATGCCTACTGTCAATTGTCCCATAATTTAAATAAATCGAATAAATGGACAAAGTGGCCAATTAGAGTAGTTGCTGGGTTGCTGCTTTAACGTATTATTCTCTTTCTTGCTCGCTCTCTCACTCGCCCCTACGTACACAGTCTCGCCGCATATGAACGTATGTACATACGAGCATGTGTATGTGTACCTTTATGCCGGCAGACTCGACTCGTTTTTTCCTTTTCTCTCGCTTGCGCGCCGTCTTTCTTCGGCACGGCCCATCGGCCGTCCTCTTGATTTAAGGAGTTTCGTTACGCGCCACTAGAAGGGCTAATAACCATTTACATCGCGCTCCCTCTCTCTCGCTCACGGGCCTGAGAAATCACGCTCCAGAGTCTGCGACTCGACGAGTACAATTACCGCCTCCCGTGTGAGCTCGTCCCCTTGATATCTTCGACTGGACGCGAGTCCAGCGTCTTTTGTCAATTGCTGCTAATACTTCATTCTCTCTTCGAAACAGAGCGTTGAACCAATAGGTTTTTCAACGGAACGTGCTGCAACGATAAATTAAACGGGAGAAAGGAGGAGCGCCCAGCACAAATAACAAATAAAGCATAAACGGAAGCTACAATAAATAACCAAGCTTGCCAGAGGCGCGCGCGCTCTCGCTCTCTCGCTCTCTCTCTCTCTCTCTCTCTCTCTCTCTGCTCTCTCTCTTCCTTTGCATTTTATCTGTCTGCTCTCCATGCCCTCTCCTCCCATTCGTTCAAGTGTGCGCTCACCCCCGCCGTATAGCTCGTATCGGTGTACCGCACAGGTAGTTCGCGTCGGCAAGTATTAGTCATTGCGAGTCGTCGATAAAGGACGACGATACCGTATAAATAATTGCGATTTGAGAACAGTGTATATTCAAAAATCGGCCCACTTAAAATCCCACCAATCTTATCATTCGTAAGAGAGAGAAAGGAGGGGAATGAACGAGCAAGCGGGATAATTACACGAGGGGACGAGCGGAGCATCTCCTCCTCCTGCACTGGTCCCTATCACCTCGGCAATTGCTACTGCGTTGCTTGGAAAATTAATTGTGGCGTTATAATCGCCAACTGGCTCTTTTCCTTGAGGCGCTGCTGCCACACCCTCTCAGCACTGCGGCTTACATTCCTGTATTTCGTTCTTCTCGCGCGTTGTCGAACGGTCTGTTCACGGTGCAAAGATAAACGAACCGACTCTATAGATACGCGCAGGTGCTCCAACGCGTACGAGCGTAGGTGTGTCTGCTCCGAGACTCGTCGCTCCACAACGGCAACCGAGACGTATTATATTATCCTCGGTTACTGTGATTATTAGTATATACTCGCATCAAATATCTCGTATATTCCAAGGAACTCTCGATGCCATAAACAAGCCGCATTCCAGAAAAGTCGTGCTTCTCTGCAAAATAATAAAGCGACGGTAAATCAATCGCGAAGAGAGCAGGAGAGAGAGAGAGAGAGAGGGAGAGAGAGAGAGAGAGAAAGCGAGTAAGATGTGGTACAGGAAGGCGTTCTCGCAGGTGCGAGCACGTGGGCGCCCCTATACGTGTACACGCGACAGACTCGTCACTGAGCGAGAGACGGAGAGAGTGAGAAACGCGCTGCATTGTGTCCGCGCTGAGATACACCGGCTACCTGCGCCGCGCGTGAAATATATACATGGAAACGATCGTTCGAGAATTTCGCGCGCTGATTTATGTAGGAACAGAACGCGGAGAATGGAGTTTTAATGCTCTCGCGAGAGACCGTGTGAATGAATAATTTCGTTTTGTCTGTCTATTTGCGCTCTCGCCTGAGAAGTCGGAAAAGCAATCGCTCGCGTGATTTCATGTATTTTTTTGCATCTTGGTAAACACGTTGGTAATGCGAAAGAACAAAATTCATCGTACTTACATTGAATCCCCGCGGAGTACACAGAAAATTGGCAGAAAAAATTGGGAAGCTCGAGGAGCGAGGAACGAGACAAGGGAGATGTCGAAACGTTGTGTGTATACGCGTATACGCGCACGATATCGTGGAGGGTAAAACGAATTTTACGCTTCATTTGAAACTTTGAAACGGATCACGCGAGAGCGCGCGTGTGCATACTTTTGTAAACAATGCTCTCGAAACTTTTCGATTTAACGAGTATTAACGTCCGGATAAAAGTTCGGAGGGCTTTTCTTTTACATCGCACAATACACGTCGCATACTGACCCGGATTATTGTTATACGATATTCTCTCTCCCTCTCTTTTCCGTTTTTTCCCTTTCACACGAGTCTCCTCCATTATTCACATCAAGGATGATAAAGGCCTAACAGTCGCGAAATTTAATTATCAAACACGCACAAACACAGATAGAAAATGAGACGGCAATATGTACAAGTGACAGGAGTGAATTAACGAGCCCGCAATAATTAAGAGCGGTCTGCTACAAGGCGTCCAGAGGCAGATGAAAAATCCCTCGCGCAAAAAGTAAAAGATTCAAAATAATACAAAAGTGAGGAGACGCGCGGGGCACTCATAAGCGAGTCTGCACCGGCCCGCGCGGCAAAAAGAGAAAATACCTCGCAACATCGAACGTATAGTGGGAGCCGCTACGCGAGCTCGCTCTTCGATTCCCGAATGGCCGAAATTAATAAAAAGTTGAGCGACGATAAATTAGGCCCTCGGCCCCTCTCGAGAAGGAGGCGCTAATAAATTTCAAATATAAAATTTCGAAATAGCCGCTTGCGTATAGCTGCAGCGGCAGCAGCAGCAGCAGCAGCAGCAGCTCGTCCAGCCTCTTTTTGCGCGGATGCGAGAGTATGCCATTGTCGACTACTACCATATAATATACTATATACATCCGTGAGAGCAAAATCGACGCGGTATTCGAGACGGATGGATTCTGCGGGCCAGAGATTTTCGTCCGCCGCCCCGCTTCGACATTTCGAGGGTAATTAACGAATAGCTGTAAAGTAACGCTAAAGCAGGCGCACACGCGCACGGCTCTGATTAGCGCGCGGAATGCATTTTTTCGTCTTCTTTTACTAAGCTTCCCGCGGGGAGAGACTTTCGAAATCGAAGGAAAAAATAATCAATTAACATGCGGTCTAATTAACTTGATTAACTCACCGGCTCGTCCAATTACACTTGCTTCATGTTCGCATTTAACCGGCCATAATTCTCGGTAATTTTCGTAAATTATGATCGCCATAACATTCGAAAAATAAATTCAATCAATCCTTGCTCTCTGCGCGGCTGTGTACGGTATTCCCGCCGTTTCATATACATTTACTACAGAAGGAGGAGTGGGGCAAAGATCTCGTATACAAGCGCCACATGCCGGGTCCGAGCGCGCGGAATGCGTCGTCCCGATTTTTCGTTCTAGATCGTCGTTGTTGTAGTCTTCGTAGTCATCGGCATCGACCTCCCGCTGCAATATCTCTTTGATGCTAAATGCCTCATAGAGCTTTTTCGAATGATCCGGTTGTGACGTGTGCTGATCCCTCCACCCCTGACTGCCTTTGTTGTGCTACCCGCTCTCGTGTTTGTTTGGCTTATGCTGCTGCACGTCTCGAGACTCTTTATTATGTTAATTTGTTCCAACAATAAGCCTGCCGTCTTCTTACTTTTAATTAAATTTCATTTTATTTATCGCAATCGATCGACGACCTTCGGTTCTTGCACATGCACGTCGCACACGATTGCGAAGGCTAAAATAGCCGTGCGTTTGGCAACAATTCCGTTTGTTATTCAACTGTCGACATAATCAAGTCGATACATTGTCGAACCATCGACAATGTCGCCCTAATGGCCGCGTCGACGCTCGAAAAAGTAGCTGTAGAAAAAGCATTGAAAAGCAATTTCAATGAGATTAATTTCGCAGATTGCCGAGCGGGATTATTTTCGGGAGGATCGAATACGTGAGTTAGAGAGAGAAAGAGAGAAAGAGAGAGTTCGACCTAATAATTCAATTACCGGAGAGCCCCCAGCGGAGCTTTTCTGCCACGCAGCTGTTGCCGAGTCGTGTTTGACAAATCGTTCTCTTTCAAGCGTTTTCGCCTACTTCGAAGTTACTCTCTTTCTCTCTCTCTCTCTCTCTCTCTCTCTCACTCTCTTTCTCATGCACTCAAAGGATTCGGACCGACGAATTTTTCTAGAGTCTCAAGTGGTGCGTTGTGTCGAGCCAGTCTTTTGTGAAAAAAAAGGATTTCGCTAGAGCCCTTCTTCTTCAAGTGGATACAATTAGAGCGAAAGTCGTTACAAAACATTTAAGATGCACTCAAGTTGAAGGAAAAAAAAGTTCATTGTAAAGTGAGGAAATTCAGGGAATATCGCAACCTTATCGATTTCCATTTTTGTGTGAATCTAGCAGGCCGAGATCTCGTTCTCTCTCTTTAATTAATAGCGTCGTCACCCGTTTTTTCCGTTCTCGAAAATATTCTCGAGAGTAAATTAACCGAAGGAGAAAGAAAGAGAAAGAAAGAGAAAGAAAGAGAAAGAAAGAGAAAGAAAGAGAAAGAAAGAAAGAGGCCGGTCCCGAGACTAATTAATAGATGGGCAGGGGTGGGGCCTTCTCGATCTCCCTCCCTTTTTCAGCCTGCTGGGAAGATCGCGAGGGCTTATCTCGACCTCCTACCATCGGTTGCAATTGGCTATATCTGATTAATAATTAAGGTACGAGAATGACTGCTGGCAACTGGCTTCCAAAAATAACTTTTTTAGCAAAAGAACGAGGGCTTCTTTTTCCGAGTGGCGCCGCAGCAGAGATCGATCGATTTCCACGTCCATTCGAGGGCGGCCGAGAGACGGCGACGCGCCCGATTGCCAAATAGTCGCTTATTTCTTTTTCCTCGATCACGAGCCGATCGGGGCCAATCTAGTCGGGCCAAAACTAGAGCTTCTTCTGTTCTAGTATATAAGCAGTCGCAGCCACCTCGAAGTAGTGTCGCAATTTTTATTTTGCGTTTTGAGCACGGCATCTTTTTTATTTGCCAAATAACCAAGCGACACGCCGTCGTATTCCGATTTAGATTTAGATTCGCTATGTTAGCATCGGCATTGAGAGCTCGTTCTTTTTATTTACCGCACGCAGCTTCGGGTCTAAAATAATACTTACGCACAGCAATCGCAATTCGATTTTCTCGCAAAAAACGATCGTTTCTTTGCGTAATAGATCGACCCTCAGAAAATTGTTGCGGCTATCGAGGGGCCAGTCGTTAATTTTAGAAATCGCAAAAAGGTGCGTAGCAATCGCGTCAACGAGCGAACGCACGAAGACTCTTTTTCTCCACTAGTGCGGGACTCGCTCCTTCCGCGCGCTTTGCATATCGCATACGAGGCGGATGTGCAATAATAGCCGAGCCGCGTCTTTCATCTACATTGTTGACGCGAACGGTCTGAAGACTCGAGCTTCGCGGTTCGGGAGGCATGATTTCAGGCGTGTAGGGATTTGCGCAATTGTTTTTTCTCCATTTCGTCGTGTAAACGATGCGTTCAGCCTCGGTAGTTGAAAAACGCAGCTTTTCGGGGATAAACTACGAGAATTTGTGCGACGCGAGGTGTAGAAATTCACGCGGGAGCTCTAGCCAAAAGCGCGCGATCTCGACCGGAAACGATTGGCAATCTTGTTTTCGCGCGTCTCCTCGAAACTGGCATCCGTCCGTCAACGAGCCGTTCTCGCATTCCTTTTTTCGACCGTTACCGCCGACACCTCTTCGGCTATTTCTGCCCCCGACCGATGAGTTACAGCTGAAACGACTACGCGGGAAGCACCTACAAAATCAGCGAGTTTTCCTACGAGAAATCCATTCTGCGCGCGCTGCAAAATCGGCCATCCATCTCGTATTCTTCGTTAGAGCCACTTCAACGACATTCTTTTCCCGTTCGGGGGGCAAGTCGCCTCAATCAAGGTTCACCGCGCTCTACATTCATGGCGGCGCAACGTGTCAATGGTACTAGAACACAGGCGGATACAATAATAACGAAATGCGGGTCACGCGCTACGCGCCGAGTATTTATAAATGCTGCTTCTGCGCGCGATCTACAGTCTCGCTTTTGTGCGTTTAGTTATCTGTCTATGCACAAAAGCGAAGAAGCCCTTAAACTTTTCCAGCTCTCGGGGGACAAACCGCTGCTTTGTTTGGCAATTTCGCCCACAGAATTAGTTTTTTTTTAAGAGAGAGAGAGATAGAGAGAGAGAGAGAGTATAGGCATAGGGATAGAGAGACGGATTAGAGTTCACGGTATTCAAATTTTCGAGAGAGACGAGGGGACGAACGATGATGTGCTAGGGTTGTTGTGCTACGGTTTTACTGGGTTAGCGGGATGAGTCACATCTACGAGAGAGCGTACGAGCATTTCAAAAGGCGCAAAACGAGTCTCTTGCACAAGCTCCTTTCAGGGCAAAAACAGAGTCTAGTGGCTCTTTACTCAAAGACAGAAATACGCGTATCCATACTCGCGGACATTTGGCTCTCGCACCGCGCGACGCCGCCGCCGCGCGAGCGTCTCTTCTCTTCATGGGGGGTTGGGCTCATCCGGTTGACTATTTCCAGAATATAATCACGAAAAGGCCCTCTCGTCGGCGGGACAAAAGGAAGAGAGCTTATATACGTATACGCATGTACGCATGTACGCGTACGTACACGCGGAGCTGCAGCGCACGTTTCCATCATTCTGCATTCTCGCGCGTTATTGCTTTCTTCTCTCTCTCCCTGTTTCTCGTTCTCCTCTTTGATTTAACACGCCGTGGAACGTTTAACTCGCTGCAGCGCTCTTTCTCTCTTTCTCTTCGGGCCTCTTTGGTAATTCGAGTTAGGGCTCTTTAAGATCCTCTTTCGTTCTCCCTCCCTCCGTCCCTCCCGAGCCTCTTCTTCTCATTTCGTTTTACGGCTCGCGTCCGCAGGCTTCGTTTTGCGGCCTCGCTCTTGCTGCTGCTGCTGCTGCTGCTGCTGCCGTTGCTGCTGCCGTTGCTGCTGTTATTTCGCGCTTGACAAAAAGCGAGAGGGAAAAAACGAACTGAAAGCACTTGAGAAAGAGAGAGAGAGAGAGAGAGAGAGAGAGAGAGCATGAGGTGTGTGCCCCGTGCCAAATCATTCGAGGCGGAATCGGAGAAATTTAAAAAATATTCTAAATTTAATTGTTGAACACCTCGAAAGAGAGAGAAGAAGAGAGACGAGCGAGTCTTTCGAAATGAACAGAGCTGCCAATGCACGAGTCGAGTGAAAAATAGCTGCACCGATCCTGAGATGCCGGGCTCTACGTCTCTCTCTCTCTCTCTCTCTCTCTCTCTCACTCTCTTTCGCTGTCCCTGTCTCTCTTCAACTCTCGACCGCATGTAGACTCGATTACGATTTTTGCTTTTTGCCACGCTTTGCTGCCCGATAGAGTCATTGTGACCGTCGTGCTTTTCTCGCGAGAGCCGTTCCCGCCAAGTCATACTCTCCTCCGCGCTGCGATCATAATCGCTCGAAAAGTTCATTGTGAGAGCGCGGAATTTCTTTTTCTCCCTTCGCGGGCCGAGGATACATAAAGGGGATTAATGGCATCAATGCGCAACTCACATATATATACTCGCATTCACGCGGTGATCCGCCGCCGATCTTGCTGTGCACCGACGTCCCAACAAATTAAACCGATCCGCTCGGAAGGATGCGCTCTTTCGTTCTTTCTCTACATAGTTCTTTGTACTGGTACGCGTATACTACTCTCTACGTACATGACGTGTTCATCGGCGTCGAATTTGATCGGTTTTGCGCGCTAACCGCTTCCTATAGTAATCGGAATGTTATTACTCTCCTTTCTTTGCATTTCTACCCGTTTGCTGCAGCCGCCGCTGCCTCCGTCTCGTAATTATATAAACGATCCACGTTAGCCACACTCGATCCCCTCCTCGGAGTTATTTTTATTTTCGAGAGATCGCGAATTGTTATCTTTAAAATAGATCAAAGTGCACATATATACATTGTAAGTGTGCGTCTGTGCTAGTCCATTGTCCGCTGCTATTCGATTTCTTTGACCCCGGTGACGAATAAGTTTAGTACTGGTGCGCGCGGTACAGAGATGCAAAAACAAAAGATTCCAAGTGCTTTCTTCGATTTCCGCGTTTTTCTAATCTCTCTCTCTCTCTCCCTCCCTCCCTCCCTCTCTGCTTCTCTCACTGCAGCCTTTCTATGTAGACGATAGCAATGACCGTTCGAACGCGCGTACTTTGTTTTTACGGGTCGTTTAGGCATTGCTTCATTCAGTCGACTCGATGTAAATAAGTGAGAACGCGCGCGCGCGCTAGGTGTATTTAGCTCGTCGGATAATTCCGTCTACGACAGGCGCGACGCCGTAGCGACGTTGCGTAACGAGCCCCTAATAAAGCGCTCAATATTTCCCAAACACAGCCCAATCGATCGATCCAATAAATAGCGCGATGTTTCATCGCCCCCTGCTTTGAAGGGGTGTTCTTTCTCATCGAATTCATATCGCCGAACACACAATATAAGCGCCCGGTGCTAGTATATATGCGCGGCCGGGCCTCAAGTCTATAATCGGGCGATCGGCCGAAATAAATCAGCCCCTCTGCTATATCCGCCGCTAAATTGGACATGTTATTTCGCATAAAGCGTGCATCTGTCGCGGCGTAGAATCACGAGGCTGGAAAATCGCGCGCGAGCCTCGGATTTCTGTTTTGACAGCAGTCCGTCGATCCGGAGCGCCAAAAAGAGAGAATTCGGCAACTATCATGAGTGTTGCGTTTACATAGCTGAAAGTACGCGTATAAGCGAAGGAGACTGCTGCACATGCAAGCGCGCGAACAAAGCCAGTGCGCGTGACAGGGCTTCTCCCCCGGTTTTTTAAAGTCGCAGCCTTGTGAAATCGTGCACCCTTCGAGCTCTTATTTGAATTTGTAGAAAGGGTTCGATATTCTTTCTCTCTCGTTCTCTCTGTTTATTTTCAAGGATGTTGGTGCGGGGAATGGGAGCGAAATCCCGCGTGTTCGGTGAAAAACTTAGCTGCGGTGGGCGTGGAAATGAGTCGAAGGCTGCCTCTGCTGCCCTCTAACTGGGGGAGTGATTCGGAAAAAGGGGTGACATCATCAATTGCTTCTTCCAAGGTCGCAACTCAAACAATCGATTCCAACAGAATGAGAGAGATTGAGAGCCAGGATTATCCTGCTTTTAAAATCCGCAGTTTCGTTTGATTGCAGGAGACAAAAAATTATTCTCTTCAAAGCCAGCGACACAAAGTGATTATGCCATGCGCGCGTGGCACTTCGTCTCTCGATTCGCTTTCATCGAATTAAAAAAGAGAAAAGCTGCAGCTCTCTCGGCTCGAGAGAAAATTAAAAGCGAGGGAGAGGATATCGGGTTTTTCTAGCGAGTTCACGCGAGTGCGGCACGTGGCCACGGCGCCTTTGCAAACTAAAGGGAGAGAGTTTAGTGGCCCCATGGCAATTAATGTCGCAACGCTCGAGCGCGGCATCGTTTTACGCTGTACTACTGTCGCTCCCTTCCTATCCTCTCTCTCTCTCTCTCTCTCTCTCTCTCTCTCTCTACGTCTCGTGTCTGCGTCCGTGTCTATGTACGTGTCATTCTACGTCAGTGTGAGCATTGTACATATACGAACACACAGTGCGAGCGCTGCTCCATTTTCATGCACGTCGCCGTTAATCAGGCCACGTAATTAACAGGCCATTGTCGCGCCTCGCAAGCGGAATGTTCCGTTAGAGCTTGCAGAGATATGTATACTCCAATATCCGAGGAGATGAGCTACTGCCTGCGATAAAGCTGCGTTGCAGCCGCAGAGAAACCGTGGCGACAATTTGTCCTCGTGCGTTATAACATCGCGACTCCCTTTTCTCATCTCGTCGAGCTGCACAGAGTCGCCGCCAAGCCACACATTGAATTCGAATCTGACGGCCACGGGACAATAAATGAGATTTATTCAAATTGCGCGGCAGCAAAGTCCCTTGCTCTCTCTCTCTCTCTCTCTCTCTCTCTCTCCCTCTCCCTCTCCTTCTCTCTGTCTCTCCTCTCCTTTGACTCTGTGTACGTCTGTGCCGTAGCGACCGTAGAGACCGAGAGACGGAGCAAAGGATGCGATCGGCATAAACGGAGCTTCGCCACCGTCTGCTGCAGTCGTTAAATCAAACGAGCCCGCGGCGGCGGCAACAGCAGCACTGGAGACACACACTGAACACGCGCACGCGGTTGCATACGTGCACCACTGCTAGAGACGGGCAAACGAAGAGAAAGAAAATCTCATTCGCGAAATGAGAAAATAAAGGAGGGAGAGGCGAGTGACGGGAGCAAAATGATGCGCTCGCTGAAAAGAGGCCCAAAGGCTCGCTATAAATTTCGTTACTCACGCACGAGTGCACAGGAGAGAGGCTCCAGAGTTTGTAGATTCTCTGGATGAGTACGATGGGGCCGGCCGATCGCGAGCGCGCTAATTATAATGAGCTTGACTCAACTAAACGGAACCATCAATTTCAATATTTTCTCTCTCTCTCTCTCTCTCTCTCTCTCTATTAATAATACGATGACAGAGCATCTATATAATCCATCCACGAAACGAATGCGTGAAAAACAAGACAATCAACTGCCCGTCTTTCTCGTTGACAAAATCAGCGGCATACTCTGCAGGAAGGTGTTGAATAGTGGGAGCTAACGGCGCCCATAAGGCAATTTTGACGGAAATAACTGCCTGGTGCGGGAACGACAATAAGTCTATGCGCGACTCTGAGAATAGTTGGTCGTCACTTAGCTTTTCCGCGAGATATTATTCCCGCCTGCATCGCCCGGGACGAAAATAATTTTTACAATCGTCGAGGCTCGATTATTATTTCCTTTTATGCAGTGTATACATGTATATAGGCAACGCTTCACGGCGGTTCGAGACAAAGAAAAATTTCGAACATGTGTTGCGTTTCGAATTTTTTACTGCACTCGCGCGCACGCTGCAAAAACGTAATTTCGGCATAGTGCACTCGAGACTTCTGCAGCGCGAAAAGAAGAAAGAAAAACAAGCGTCGAAGGGGAGAGAGAAAGAGAGAGAAAGAGAGAGAGAGAGAGAGAGAGAGAGAGATGGCTCGGTGAGTCAGCGCGATATGTACAGTGTGTACTACGTGTATACGCCGGAACGGTTATTAAGCGAAATTTCGCGCACACCTGCCCCCCTCCTCAATCGTGCGCGCCCGCCTCTTTTACACGTACGTGTCCACAGGCAAAGGGATCTCTATACATATATATGTGTGTTATAGTTGGCGAATACACGCATATAAATGTGCATTATATGCACGAAAAGCACGCAATCGTGAGGTATTTTTCCAGAAACAATGTTGTGACAAGGACCATCGAGCGGGTATAGACCGTTGGCGAACCTTTTTCTCGTTGCTTGTAGGTACTCTGCGAAGGCTGGCGAGAGAAAAAAAAGTTCAATGGACCCTCTGGGCCCACCAGCATATTGACGCGCATTATATCTCCGCGAGCACACGTGTTGTTACATAAGTGTACGTTATATACCTCTATACGTGATTTTACGAGAGCTCGTGTAGGGCAGCAACAGCGGCAGCAGCAGCAATAGTAACATAAAGGGTTATTCAGAGCAAAGCCTATGCGGATTAAATGATAAAAAAAAAAATCTCCGGGCCGCTCCTTTCATCGGGGCTCGCTTTTTGAAAAATTTTAAACCCCCTTTTTCGTGTAGTCGGACCGAGATAGAAGGACAGAGACGAAACGATAGTGGCCCGGAGTTTCGAGGAGTTGAAAGGGCTTCCGATGAAGGGAGACAGCAGCCGGCCCATGCGTGGCTCTGACGAAGAAAGAAAAAAGAGGTTCGCGTGATTTCTCATATTTTTCGAGATTTGCAGGCTAAGCCGTTGCTGCGTCGCTTTTTTCTCGCCTTTGCCTTGCTCGCGGGGAAAAGAGAGTCAAAGGGATAAAAGTTTTCAAAGAGAGGAGAGACCGCGCGCTGGCTCGAGTCCGTATAATGCGCGCGTGGGTGGCATTCGCGGCTCGCTCTGCTGCTCGCAATCTGAGGATTTCTGCTGCCTCCTCCTCCTTTATCTCTTTCTCTCTCTCTCTCTCTCTCTCTCTCTCTACCTGCCTCCTTATACTCGGCTGGATCTCGAGGCTATAGGTAAATGAGAGAAGAGCTGCGTTTATGTAAAGCAGCGGGCGTCTTTTGTTTTTCGACGCTTCTTGCTAGGCCGAGGAAACGTTTGTTTTGCGGAATAAATTTGTTTTATGCAAAAATAAGTAATTTTTCCACAGAGTTTATACGTGCATACGCTGTCGCGGCTTGTTTATGCTAATGTGCCCACGATGCTGGATGAGAAAATTGATTGCGACGCTGGAAAGCCGTATAAAAGTGCTCGGAGTACATATCCGACGCACGGGCGGCAGGTGATTCAGACATTTGCATTATCTTTCTGGACCGATATCCTGGCTTTTGCGTTAAAATATTATTTCACTCATTTGACTTGAATAGTCCGCGCTATTGTACAGTCGCATTTCTTAAAATATTCATATTCCGCACAATGCTCATCAATATTAATAGCCGAATTTCTCATTTCAAAGCAGCGCATCGAGCTGTGAAAAAAATATGTTCGTCATAATGCACAGGCCATAAAAGTAATCCCCTCTAGAGTTTCCGCGAAAAGTTCGTCTCAACCTTTTTTCCTGCACACGCGCAGCTATCGATAACAAGGAGTTAAAAAAAAACGCGCGCACTAAATCAAAGCCCAAAATCCTCGCGAGTTCCATTTACATTCTCTTTCTTTTTCAACGAGAAACCAGCGAAAGAAGCATTAATCTCAATTCTTCCTTTAAAAATTCTCGGCCCGAGACCCATGAGTTAATATACGTTGGCCGCGTTGTCCTCTCGAGACAGCCCCGTACACGTGCGTTCGCGCATGGATATAAAACCTCCCGTCCGTCTCGCTTCTTCGACTGCTTATTATTTCATCCATCGCGAACATTGCGCCGAAACGCCGAATTTCGTAGCGCAATTTATGTCGACCAGTGGAATTCCAGCGATTCAAAAAACTTTTTACAAAAATTCACGATTGATCGCGGCTTCCTCGAAAGCGCGTGACCCCCTCCACCTCCTCTTTCCCCTTGTGCCGGCGAACGTTCGACAATTTTCGTGCATAAAACTCGTTCCCGGCGCCGAATTCTGTGCCAGGTTCGAGCCCATAACGCATTCGCTGCGTATATAAAACCATATCCTCGCGTTTCTCGGAATCCGACGCGCGCAGTCGGGGACCAGGACGAAGAAGCCGAGCCGATGTATTATGTGTACGTACCGCGAACACGCGTATTCGCAAAAATATCCCGAGCGCAAGGTTGAGAACGAGGAACAAAAGCACGACGCACACATTACCTGTGCGCTGTCTCTCTCTTTTTCTCTCTTTACACACACCTACATACATAGAGCGCAGAATGGGAGCATATATAGGTATATATAGGTACATATAGGTATATATATGCTCCCATTCTGCGCTCAGCGTCTTGTTCGCTCTTTTTGGAATTGATTATGGGAGAGGCTCTTTTTGTTTTGTCGAGCACTTTTGCTGAGAATTTCGATCAAGGTGCATTTTGACGAAAACTCGCGGTGCTTAATGTCGAGCTGCTTTTGTGTGCAGTCCGAGGATCTACGCGGTTGCTTAGCCCGTATAGCAGATGTCGATTGTCGCCTAAGGTCTTTTCAGCGCCTCAACAGGTTCTCTGAATAGAAATCCAATTTTTTTATAATGCTTCTTGAAAACGAGCTCGTAAAAACGACTTGACGATCGTTCTCCACAGGAACAACTCCAATAAGAGGTTTCGTATTGGTCAGAATATGATAGAACCCATCGCGCACCTAAGCATTAGCATAATTCCGAAACTTTTCATTTTCCGTGAAATTCAGTAAAAAGAATTCGACGGTATACCTGTCGCATCTACGGACCGCAGATTGTGCCACCAAATTACACACCGTAGATTACATCGTGCAACATGCGTTTTTTCAGAATAAAAATTTAGTAGAACATTTTCGACGTATAGACTATCGAGCTGGATTCGATAATTTTTACTCCTTCTCTTTGGCTTCCATAGAGACTTTAAGGTAAATCCCGATGCTATACTTACGGTATCCGATGCGATCTCGATTTTACGTATCCAATAATGGTTGTATTCATAATAACCGTTGGTAATTTCATTGCCGATATTTATTACAGTAAACGTGGCAAAGATTTTCCTCAATTAATTCGTGAAATATCACAGCAATAATAAAGGGGTTTTTTTCAAAACAAGTCCAAAGCAATCTCGCAATGAACAATAAATTCATCCGCTCTGTCTTTCGGTTGAATTTTAATCGAAGCTTGCAATCTGCTCCCAATCTCGCGCGTACTTAAATATAAGAATCCTAAACTAGTTCGGATATCGAACCATTACCAACCGACGTAATATCGCGCGCCACGAAATATACTTACGTAAAAGCTCACGCGCGAGAAATAGAAAGAGAGAGAAAGAGCACATTCCAGACTCGTGGGTCGACTATATGATAAAATCGAGGAGCTATAGAATGCCAATTACGAGAAAAGGCAAAACGCGCGTGCGTCATGAAAATTCTCGCTCTGCGTGTGTGCGTCTAATATATATATATATATATATATATTATATATATGTATATAAATAATATGTATAGATATGCATATATTTTTCTGGTATATGTCGAGTTAGCCGGGTAAACAGAGGAAACGATATGTATAGGAGAATTGCGTTTAATAATATAAACGGGAGGTTGCAGAATAAAAACTGAAATGCTGCGAATCTAGGCCAGTTTTATAAATGGACTACATATCGACGGGCGCCGTATATATTGTATACGGCATTGTTGAAATATAATTTACCGCGGCTTTCCATTAAGCTCCGCGGCTTTTTGCCATTGTATTTAGATTCCGAGTATTCCTTATGCCTCCTCGTTAAAGTAATTCCAAAGATTATCTCCCGCAAGTATATACTCATTAACATGCGATGTTCTTGAAAAAATCGCACTTCGCATTAAATCATCGACATAGCGGAGTAGGGATAATAACGCGCATAAATCGAGACGAAACAAAATCAATTTCTCCCCTTTATGTAATATACCTATATTACGTATTAATAGGCGAAGCTTCGCTTTGAATTAACGCCACACGAAGTCGAGCCATCGAACGAGCTATATAAGACCCACACGATCGTCCATTTTCCCAAGCGTGTAATTACCCTCGAAGAAAATTTCGCAATTTACGACGGAAGTCGCGATCGATCCTTGCTCCCTCTCGCTGTCTCTCGCTTCGAAGGTGGGCCGCCGGCTCAGCGTCTATGCACGTGTATAAGCGCAAACATGAGAGAAAGAGAGAAAGAGACCGGAGGAAAAAAGTGTTTCAGCGTCGCGAAACAATGCACACGCGTATATACACACGTACACATACGTGTATATGCATCCGCTTTATCAATAGCGCCGATCTCGCGGCGCTCGTTTTTTCTTCTCGTGCTTCTCTCTCTCTCTCTCTCTCTCTCTCTCTCTCTCTCTCAATATACATATACATATATAATCTCGCGATACTGTTTATTAGGTACGAGCGCGGGCTTTGCATATTATAATCGCGAGTATTGATCGGCTCTACGTGTAAACGGCGGTTTGTTCATACAGATATTCACACACACGGTTATACCGAAATGTAAGAATTTGCGCATAATTTCACACTTTTTCAACTCTCTACGCGTGTAAAATCTTTTTTATTCGTGGGCTCGCATGTTTTTTCGAGGAGAAGAAAGGAGAAAAAAAGAGATTCGAGCGCAGTATATTACGACGATACGATAATTCTAGGGCTGTCCGGAGCAAAACTGAAAATATTTATGTTTGTAGGGCATTTTTCGAGTCTCGACTGCATTCCGGTACTGCTTAAAATGATTCATTCGTTGCCGGATTTTTCTGAAAACGTTGTGAGAGCGAAGAAATCTTTATGACTAGGCCCATAATGAATTCCTGAATAGGTCGTATTATTGTGCCCGTATCCGCGCACGGGAGAGAAAAAGAAAGAGATTGTCTCCTCCTCCCTTCTCTTGAATTTATAGCCCGAGAAATATTTCCGAGGCAGATTAAATCGCTAAGCCTTTTTTGCGCGGATGCCCTGTAATTAGTAGTTTCGGAGCATTTGCAGTTTGAGTGACATTTCGTTGCTGCCGCTGCTTCTCTTTTTCTCCGCCTCGACCGGCGCCCGGTTATACTCGCTAATTTTTCTGCGCTATTCTCCCACAGAATCCTCGTATCGCGCAGCAGACCTTCTGCTTCGCTTCGAAGATTTATCACCGATTCGCAGTCCCTCTATTCGATAGAAGTGCAATTTTTTCGCAACTGCCTGAGTGAAGTACGATGACTGGTCGATAGTAGCGCGAATAAATCGCGAATAAATCCCAAGCTAAGGAATTCTTCGTTTCCGTCAGGCGACGCATCAACTTATGCAAGAGTCGTCCGATACACTTGCATTGTGGTAGAGAAAAAAAGGTGGAAGAAAAGGTGGAAAAAAGGTGGAAAAAAGGTGGAAAAAAGTGACTAATCAGCTTGGAGTCGCGCGACGACGATGGAGCGGCGGGCCGCTTTTGTCGCGCGTGGGTCGATGAACGCGCCGTTCTCGCGTAATTTACATGACAAAATTCGCGTACGAGTCTGTATATATCTGAGCACGCGCGTCTTCTGTGTGTGTGGTGGTGCTATCGCACGTGAATCAGCGGCGACGCCAAGCGGAGGATCGATCAATCTTTACATTGAGAGACTGCTATATACGGGGGAAGCTTGTTACCGAGCGAGGAAGAATGCGCTCGGTATGGTTGTTTTTCACTCTACCGACTTCAAAACTCATACACTTCAAATGACACTCATACACTTACTGCTTTTTTATAATTACTCGGCGTTTTATTTATTTGTCAAATTATTAACGTACAACATTACGGAGTGTAATAAAATACTAAGTTGCCGTGAAAAATAAAGTGACAGGATCCGTTTGTATCCATTTAGAGGCGTATCACGTAAAGACAACAAAGAGTTGATATCCTGTCACTTTTCCGGGCAACGTGCAGGCTTCTCTGAGAAATACGTGAATTGGAGATTAGAGCAGCGATGTAAATTATCATCGAAGAGATGGAATAGAAAAGAGAAAATAACGTAAATAATTTGTTTGCTTTCAGCTCTACTTCGTCAAAGTATGTCACCAGTCTCCGCGGAAGCTTTGCTCGGCTCCGGCGGCTCGACACCGGGCGGTTCAATCAAATCGAGCGCGGCCGGTTTACCCCAGCCAATAATCGACTACTCTCGTTACGTACGTCGTTACAGCAGTGGCCAGGAATGTGGCAGCTTGTACTGCAAGGATCTCGGCTGCCGGGAGCACTTCCACTGCCTTGACTGCAGCGGGCGAGTCTTCGTGAAGAAGGAAGAAATGATTCGACACTTCAAATGGCACAAGAAGCGCGACGAGTCGCTGCAACACGGCTTCATGCGATACTCGCCCACCGATGACTGTTCCGAACGACATCCTGACAGGCAATGCCCGCACAACGGAAAGCAGACTCACTACCACTGCATTCACGATAACTGTGACAAGGTGTACATATCGACGTCGGATGTCCAGATGCATGCAAACTACCACAGAAAGGACTCCGCTATTATACAGGAAGGTTTCCAGAGGTTCAGGGCGACCGAGAGCTGCGCCACTGATTACTGTCCCTTCCTCGGCCAGAGAACCACGCATTTCCACTGCAGGAGGCCCGGCTGTCGGCACACGTTCAAAAACAAGGCCGATATGGGTAAGCGAATACCTATATGATTCATCCAAATGCATTTATACCTTCGAACTCATAACCGATTTCGATTTTTAGATAAACACAAGTCATACCACATAAAGGACGAACAACTGTCGCGAGATGGCTTCAAAAAGTTTATGAAAGCCGAGGGCTGCCCGTTCGAGCAATGTCGATTCTCGCGAGTTTGCAACCACATACATTGCATCCGACCGCAATGCACTTATGTACTCCATTCCTCGGGACAGCTTTTCTCGCACAAGCGCAAGCACGAGCGAAGTGAGTCCGAACTCGCTTATCGCAAGTACAAGCAGATCGGGGGCGGCGGCGTCGGTTCGATGTCGGGCGTCCGCGGCTCTGGCTCCTGGATGCCCGAGGAGGTAGGACCTCAAGGACTATCGCTTAGCCTCAATGGCGAGAGCTCAAACGAGGAGCGTGGATCGCCCTCGTACTATTCGATGGACGACTCTTTCCAGAGCGCAAGCGAGTTAGCCATGGATCTCACTGCCCCGTCGATGACTCTTCCTGGGGCGGTTGCCGGCGCGACGGCCCCAATACCCGAGCAGCAACTCACTCCGACCGAACTGGGTAAGTAAAAGAAACAGTCGTTTTTCGCCGCATTCGTCCTACGCGCAGCAGATTTTCATGGTCGTTTTTCTCCACACAGCCTACCTTATGCCAGCCTCCTCGGATTGTAACTGTGCTCTGGGCAAGGATCATTACCATTGCGCGCTAGACCGGTGTGGGGCAACGTTGCGCGATCCACGCGAGGTTCGCGAGCATCTGCGAGAGCACGAGACGCAGGAGCGCATCACCGACGCCTTCTTCGAGGAGGGAGGTTGCGACGAATCGAGCTGCCCATATGCCGACAAAGAGAAGCACTACCACTGCAACTGGGAGAATTGCCGCGAGGTCATCCTTGCCACGGATAAGCCCTTTCGCCGGCTTCAACATTACAAAATTCACGAGTACAGTCGGCAGCTGAACCTCTCGAGCACCTCGCAGCCCCTTTCCTCGGACGTAACCCTGACCCACCTGACCAACATCGACGCGATGTTCAGGCGGAAGCGTGGCCGACCACCCAAGAACCGCGTCATTGAGATTTGGAGCGGTGGCGAGCAGAGTGCCCACACTCAAGACTCGCCTCAAGCTATCTTCACGAGTTTCAAGCTACCAAAGCCTACGCCGAGCGCAGCGGGAAGTGCCACCAGCAGCGCGATCAGCATCACACCCTGCCAGAGCAGCGCCGATGATCGGGAGGGTAGCGCCTCGCCAACGAACGTCGATCCAGTCGGCTTTTCCACTTTCAATCCAGGTAAGCAACGTTGACAATCGGTACTCGCTGTGCCACTCGTTAACTAAATCCATAATCAGTGCATTAACCGATTCACGGCTTTGCTCCAAAACAGATTCCTGCCCCGACATGAGTTGCTCTCTGCGCTCGACGAGGCACCACCACTGCTCGCAGCCGTGCTGTCACTTCTCCACCGATCGACCGGACCAGTTGCTCATGCACAGCAAGGACTTCCACGACAACGTCGACATCCCACCGGGTTTCGCCTTCTATGACCGGATGATCGACTGCCGGTTGCCAGGTTGTCACAGTAACCGCGTAAACCGGCACTTCCACTGCACGCGTCGAGGCTGCGGCTACTCGTTTGTTCGCTACTCGACGATGGCTCTGCACGAAAAACAGCACAGCGAGAACGCCGAGTCGTCGTCGACGACTCTGTCGCTCGTACCCCAGGAACTTAAACCCCGGATACACGTGAAAAATCCGGCTGAACTCATTGAGAACTTGGATGACAGTAGAACCGAGCAGAAGGACATGGAAATCAGCAGTGTCGGGGACGTCAGCAATAAGACAACGGGTAAGCATACGGAACGGATTTTATTTGCCTCAAGGTGTTGCACGATACTTTTTTCTGCGAGTTTGTTGTTGTAGAGTGTGTATACACGAAGTGATTCGATATAAGATAGATAATGTAAAATTTTAGTTGATTATTTATTCGCGCTCAAATTGTACACTGCATTGCCAGTCGACTATAGATTGCATCGCAGTAGTTTGGGTACGAGTATTGCATGTAGTTTGCACGTAGTTACACGAATACACTCTTTAAAAATAGTTGTTCTAAATGTTTTTTTTTCTTAGAATTTTCGCAATGGAAATTTTGTCAGTCTATATTTTCAAAGCCACCGATTGAGTTTGATCATCTTTGTAAATATATACATATACATAAGAAAAATCTTTTCCAATTATAAACCGGTGATAGGTGTACGCGCGATATGCACAAATGAGAGTGTGAATGATTAGTAAAATTAGTCTTGGGACGTAAATTTGAAGTGTCGGTTGTTTTGGTTGACTGTTGCTAGTGGTGAGGGCGGCAGGCACCTATTACCCGGTCAGCGGACCGCCAAGCGAACCCGCACTCCCGAGCGCCATACTATCCATGCGAGCTTCCGTGCACCAAGGTTCGTTTTGACTTCTCCTCTTTCTCTTCTTTCTGTTTTTCTAAACTGTCTTATTTTTTACTGTTTTATGTTTTCATACACATTTCTTTTATCAAGTAATTAATGTATATTGTAATATATTTTCAAGAGTGACAGTTTTTTTTACCGTATTATTTATTGTTATTATATAATTAGCATTGGGAAAGTGCATTTCATCTGTAAAGTTTTATTAGTGTAAGAATTGTTCATAGCTTTTATTTATAATTAAAACTTTGCAAAACAGCATGATGTTTTTACATTTGTTCTTTAATATTAATCGATAAAAAATCATCTTCAAAATTCTTTTTTATAGAGGATGAAAATATTTCTGACATTTAATCCCTTTCACACGCATTTAACTCTTCGTAAAAGAAAAAATCATCTAATTCGGCCTTCTTTAAGCTTCGAACTTCGCAAAGGCAAATACTGATCAAGCGTTATTAACAATTCCAGAGCCTAGCCAGTTGGTACCGTCAACGAGTTCAATCACATCGTCAACAACATCTACAGCGTCTCATACACTCTACGGACTCGAACAAAGCTGCGGCCGACCGTTCTGCAAGCTCAAACGCAAGAACCACTACCACTGCAACGCCTGCAACCAGGCATTCTCCGAACTCGATCGACTGGTTGCTCATATAGCGAAACATTCTACAGGCGCAATTCTCAGTCAACAACAGCAGCCATCGGGACCACATGATACACAACAGCAGCCAACTACCCCTAACCATCAGCAACTCGCCCAACACGAGTACCTCGCTCAGCTGTCCCAACAAAAGCACGAATTTATGGCACAGAATGCGCAGATTGCCCAGAACATCCAGAACTTCCAGAACCAGATGCAGCGTCAAATGCAGAGCCTTCAGCATCAACAGCAACAACAGCAATCACTGACGTCTAACGTAAAGCTGGAATCCAATAACCAGAACATACAAAACCAAGCCTCGTCTAATGTTAAAAGAGAGCCTAATATTAAAAGAGAGCCTAATATTAAAATGGAGTCTCACGATGTAAATAACATGTCGGTTATGGACAGTCACGAGAACGGACAACCACCACAGCCACCGCAACAACAGCAACTACCTCAAGTCGTAGCTCCACCAAATGTTCAACAGCCACCGCCGGGTTTTGAAATCGATCTAAGCCACAGCTTCCATTTTCCCAGTCCAGCGGTCGTAGCAGCCATGAACCAGCAGATAGCTCTCATGAACCAGGCATTGCCGCCTTTCTTTCAACACGGAAGCATGTATGCCGGAGCTCCGAGTTTGATGTTCGCACCTGGACTACCACCAGGGAACTTTATGTCGCCGGGTAGAGATGAGAACCCCTTGGCCTCGTTAGCCGCAAATTTGAATTTAAAGCGAGAGGCCTCAACACCAGATTCAAATTCACCGGAGGCTAAGAAGCAACGGCTCCATCACTCTATGCGGATGTTGAAAGACGAACCTGTGCCCGAGGGTTACATCAGATTCCGATTCAACGAGGACTGTAGATACCAACACTGCGGCTACAGGGAACATCAGACGCATTTCCACTGTATGCGTCAGGACTGTGGCTACTCGTTCTGTGACAAAACGCGCTTCGTCCAGCACACAGCCAGGCACGAGAGGTTGGATACTCTGATGGGAGGAGACTTCCAGCAATACAGGGCTAACGTCCCGTGCGGCAGGAGTCAGTGCGCTTATACTTCGTCTTTGGGTTCGATGCAGAACAAAGCTTCGCACTTCCATTGTCTTAAGTGCGACTTTGTGTGCACTGACACGAACAAGGTTGTAGCCCATAGACGACAACACGCAAAACTGGACAGCATTGCAGCGGCTGGCTTCCAGAAGTTTACTCCAAGTCAACCCTGCGGTGCGGTGCAGTGCCAGCACTCGGGCAAGCAGACCCACTATCACTGTCTCCAATGCCAGTACGCGGTACTGGGTCTCGCCCAAATGTCGGCTCACAAGTTCCGGCATATGGACGCCTAGCATGAGCAGGACCAGCTCTATCAGCGTATGCACAAAAAGTGATAGAAACTGGCCCTTGGATTCTCTGTGTCTATGTGTGTGATAAACAATGAGGAAGTGATCAAAGTGAATAGGTTCATAGTCATGAGAGGTTATTTATCGTTTGCAAAGAGAGTAAGAGAGAGAGAGAGAGAGAGAGAGAGAGAGAGAGAGAGAGACAATGAACTAAATATTACCTACTGTACAGATTTTATCTCTAGGATTAGGTCATAAGCGTTGTAGTTCGTAGTTATCATTTTGTGGAGGAGAAATGATGAATTATGTACATTTTTACTCGACTGTGCATACCTTTTTAAGAATACGTTCTTCTTTAAGAATGTTTAAGAGTCTTTAGACGTAGAGTTTTTAGTAGTAATGTAAGTAGCTAATTGTCGCAATGTTATGAAAATACGATCAAAGAATTGGAGACGATTAGACAAATATTTGTTGATTTTCGTCGATTTGTTTTTTTCTCTCCATCGAATAGTACGGCCCGAAATATACCGCGTTATTTGAATTATCATCCACGTAATGATTTACACGGTATTACTACATTCGATAGTGACAGAGGGCTATTTAAATATGTATATCGCGCATATTATCGATCGACAAAATAATAATAATATAAAGCGACAGTGTGACGAAGGTTCGCTTTTAGCAACGTTCACGGCGACTGATTACACTATTTCGTTAATATAGAGAATAAAAAATCCGAGCGAGAAGGGCAGCGTCGATTTATACTCGTATATGTAATTATGTATGTAAGTAATGCAATACCCGACATTACAAGCAAAACGAGTATAGGGTTCAACCGATGTATAATTGTATTAAAACGAAAATGATAAGGAAATAAAGAAGATTTAAAAGATATACTTTTCGGGCGCATCGATAATACGCTTGAACGGTGCATAAAGTATCGTATTACAAACAGTATTGTGAAGAATAATTTATACAAAAAAAGACTGCCAGTTGAGGCGTTTGTAAAAAAAAATAACCAAGACAACCAGATGTAGCCAATGACAGATTGGAGCTGTTAAAAATGAGAATTAAAAATGCCGTGAAAAAGAATATGGATCGAATAAACGCCGCGTTACACGATATCGATAAAAAATCGCTTGAAAGCGAAATATTTGTGAGTAAAAGGTTTGGTATTAAAATACATAAGTATATATTAAACGTAAAAGTATATTCGGCGTATACTATAAACTAAAAAGACGCTGCATCAGATTGGAAGTTATCAAAATTTTTAATACATATATGTATAACGTCTTATGTATAAATAAATGTGTATAATTGGAACACGTAAAATGCATAGGTTATTTTACGTTCGCATTATTATTTCTTTTACGAAAACAAAACATTGTTCAAGGGATGAAGTCGTGAGATTTCATAGCAACCAGCGCCATCCATTGAACAACAGCTGTGCGTTTGTATACGAAGTAAATTTAAGCAAAGAGTTTTATGCGTAGAAAAGTAAATGTTCAGAATTATAAATCCAAGATTTTCTAATGATCCGTTTACGATAGAAATGCTCGTAGATTCAATGTAATACGCATTTTATGCTCAGTTAAAGTTTCTAAAGAATTAAGTGTTTGGGTGCCTTGAGGGGCTCTTTTCGGAATTTTACTTATAGAATTGTGTGCCTTAGCATAAAATCGAAAAACCTTGACATTCATGATCGATCATTCAACGGATGCAATAACACTTTGGCTCGAAATATATCATAACGTTGCGTATAATATAGTCGAAACATCTAAGACAAATTGTTTGAACTTGTTACTTCTGCGAATAGATTGCAGCGAAATTCACATCGAAAAAACAGCTGTTTTGATTTTTTTTTTAATTATTGTTTGAAGTTTATATTAATAATATTTCATTAGAATTAAAATAAAAAAATTATTATTTAATTCTCCAAAAAACTATGCTTCACTCGTCCCATAAAAGTTAATTTACTATTGCAAGAAAGAAATATTTGACTACTCAAAACATTTATGAAATATAATAAAAGTAGTAAATACATTGACATCTGAGCATAATAAAGGACTCAGAATGACAAGAGAATGACAATTGGTACCAGAGAAATGCTATTGTGAAATCGGTACATGGAAAGGACACGAGCCTACCTTCATACGTATATTCTAGTAAGCAAGTTCTTTGTCCTTTCATTATACGGCTATTATAAAAAGCGTAGTAATCCTTACATGGAATTCGTCAAAGTTTTTTTTCTCGAACTCTCGCAAAAAGTGTTCACAAAAAGTGTTCACAAAAGGCTTGGCACAGTAGGTAAAATACGATGATTTAGCAAATTAGTGCAATAATAAATTTTGTACGCCAAATTTTGTTCATTTTGAAAGATTGTGAGAAATAATGATTTATGAAGAAATGTGAATGTTTGAAACATTAAGCAAAATCTATTTTGAAAACAAGTTTTCCGTAATTATGAAGAAACGTTTGTGTAAGTCATTTATTCGATAAATTTTCTTGCAATTTTTCCATAACACGATGATAGAGTGAATCTCCTTTCTTTCATTCGCAGAAGCGCGAAACAAGTTCTTACAGGTGTATTAAAAATATCACAATCACGAAATGCGTGTACCAGAGAAAATAAAATAAACCATCTAGGCAAATGTACCGCATCACGCAAGAGAGACGAAAAAAGCAATGAAAATGCAGCATGTCTCCGATGACGGAAACTTGATATATTACTCGGGTTCCATTTGCCACATTGACAAATAAATACGCACGCACACACCTCTTTATTATTACATCTATGAACAGGAAAACAGCGTATTCCTGCGTGGCTAAGTTCACACTAGCCAGCCATAAGAGTGCCATACATATACTCCAAAATTCTGAACTCTAACAATAAAACTGTCTATGATATATAATTTTTACATAAAGTACGAGACGTACGTTTTACATGCGAATACGAGCGACTTTATGTAGTGATGAAATTCACGATTTTTGTTCTATTTTAATTGTCTACAAGTAAATTTTTCTTTTGTATCTGAGGCTCGATCAATTTTACACTAAGAATATCAACCAATAAATTTAAATAATATTTAATGTTATAAAGGAAAATTGTAGTTATTAAACTTTTGCGCATTCTGTCTGTTAATAAAAAGAAAACATAAAGTTGCAAAGTTTGATATTATTTACGTAGACTGATACTATTCTATGCTAGATTGCGAAGAAAGCCGTATTCTCGTTTGTAACTACATGTACATCATTTTAATTCAACGGTATAAACGAAAAATGTTTGTATAAATAAAATACATGTTAGCATGAAGATCTTTTATAATTTTTTATTTGTATTTGGGCAACATACAATTACATTTTTCTTTGGATATACGATATTGTGATTTATCAAAATGACCAGGGAATGAACGAGGTTTTCCTTCGCTAAACGAAACCGTCGAATATGATGGAAAGAGTGAGTTTTTAATCCCAAAAGTTCTAACAAATTCTTGTATAATAGTTAGATAGTAAGTTTAGCGAGCAAAATAAATGAATTAAGTGATATGTAAAAGAAATTTCAAAACAAGTAATGCTTTAAAAGATTTAAAAGCTGACAGAAACGAAATATCGCGAAAAACGTATGCGCGTGAATAAATTTTTGAAAAATGCAGGTGTCAAAATTACTGAGATCATTATTGAATTTAACATTTTTGAATATTGATCGAGAGTATTTGCCTTACCGCATATGTGACGCGATTGTTATTTATCGGAGGTGTATAGTTGTATGTATACATGTAGTTAAAGAAGAAAAGCAAGTCTGTCGCCATGACTAGCAAAGGCGAGAGAATCATTCGTAACACAATAGCGACAAAGTTTGCTGAGTAAAATGATGAAATAAAAATATTAGTATAAACAAACAGTAGACACTATATGGAGTTAGAATTATATAATATCATACGATGCAGCATGGATGTAAAAAAGAAAATACTATTACAATATAATTTTATCTATTATAATTCATATCTTCTATAATTATTATCATATTATTATTACTATTATTATAATTATATTATTATTAAGCCACATCTTATGTAGCTGTGATTTTGCTTTCAAAAAGTAAAAATTAAAGATATTTATAGCAACAGAATGAAATAAATTGTTTTTTATTTATCACCTGCTAATGTCACATTATACGAAATCTAGTATAATTAGTAAGTCGAGAAATAATAGTACTTTGACCACGGTATCGTTTATTATGCTTTTAAATCGTTGTTGATTTTTTGTAATCGTATAAAAATATTATAGTATTCTGCTAAAGTTAAATTATCAGAAGATGATTACTAAGATGACGCAACAAGTTCATTGCAATCGACAAAACATTGGTTTCGTCACTAATAGAGTGTACATATATTACTACAGAATTGCATTTTAATGATAGAACATTTCACAGAGAAAACCATTTAAGAGGCCTACATCACTTTTATTATAAAAAGTATACATATATTGCAACTAATCTCTCGGTATTATTCTATTATAACTGGATAATGATGTATAATGGATACATTGGAAATAAAACAAGTGTATTATTTTTCATTTACCGTGGTAGTAGTATCAGATTACAAAATAATATAAATTTTATTAATGATTAACTTATATTTAATTCTTATGAAGCATAATCTGGGAGCACGCATGAGATGCATGTTTGGCGAACTACGCGAGCGGATAAAATCATTAAACGAAAACGATAAAATGAAGAAACAAGAAATAAGAAACTGGAGGATTTCAGGGCCGTGGAGTTTCTCTCGAACTACAGTACGACAACCTGTCGCGCATTTCTTACACAAACATACCATATATATCGATGAGGTTGTCATGAAATTCGAAGAAATTCGTTCATTTTTATGAAAAATAATGTAGTATTGAAAAAGTGGATCAGTTTGAAGTATACTTACAGGTATAGCAAAAGGTAAACTATCCAATTTATCCAGGAAAAAGTCTTTTTCTCTAGAGATAATTATGTTTGAATGCCACTGACTTCTTATCATGTTTGTTATAACATTTTAAAATCAAAAGAAAAACAACGGAAAATCTAATGAAATTTTTTTAATTAATATTGAATGTCCGTAAAATTTTTCTGTATAATATAAACCAAGGAATAAACCATGAAAACCCATACTAATAAAATGAGTACTTTACAATGGAAATTGTTTATATCTTTTACAGTCGATTAATATGTAAAGTACGAGATAGATCTTACAATAAATGTCCAGTTCTATTATATATGATCAAACATTCATTAGTTACAAATAAATTATACACGAGATCGCACATTTTTTCCTCTCTCGTTTTTATAACAAAACCGTAAGTGCAGTATATTATTTTCAACGCGAAAGTTTGTAACAAAACCTGTTCTTGAATTAAAAATACCCTGAAACAATATCATAATAAACATGTTTATTGCATGATTATTTTTATTATTATTAATTGAAAATTAATTGCCGCCTTTTTTTACAGAGATTAGATTATAAAACGTGTAACAGGTCTGATAAATTAAAATTTGTATTTTAATTTATCAGACTTCGTCCTTAATTTTGCGTAAACCTCTATTGGAGTGCAAGAATAAAGTATTTTGTATAGAGAGTATTGAAAAGGTTAAATTGATTAAATAGTGTGAATTTGTCAAAATATAGTTTGCTAAATAATAAAAGAGAAAAATGATTTTGTCATTTTAATATTTTATCTTACATGTGCTAAAGGCACTCTATCAACGTAATATTGATAAAGATCGTCTGGAAATAATCAATAAATCTAGACACTCCTGTTGAGACAATTGCGGAATTCAAATCATTTTACTCAGAAAAATATGTACTATGTTAACTAAACATACAATCATGCTATAGTGACGTAAAAGGTGACTTTATTAAGGATTTTAGACTTAAAAAATTCAACTTTTATAAACAATTTGTACTCAGCATCTAATTTAAAATTACACGATTGATCTCGAAAGTATTTAAGCATCCTCGCAAAATTGTAATTTATTTGATGCAGTGTTTCCTCGGATGCTTGAATTGCGTGTCCTTGATTTCCGTTTAATAGTATCAGTTTAAAAGTTATAATACATATAAGTCTTATTATGAAAATAAAGTGACCAATACTTTCAATGATTTTTCATTGAAATTGTCCAACAAAAAAATGCTTTCACTTACGTATGCGTCCTTAATTAACGTCTTTTCAATTAATATATTATTTAAGAGTAACCTTTAAGCGGAATGTCAGATTGAATTCGAAAATGAATATTTCTACTTTTAAAATGATACATTTGCTTCACATAGCTTTTATCGAATGATTAAAAATATACTTTCTCTCGGTATAAAATGAAAAGTACCAATAAGCAGGATGATTGAAGTAAGTCTTAAAAGACGTATGGTCCGCTTCCAGGCCCGTCGATATAGTGTCTGCAAGGCCTCGCGTCTACTACTAACCAAGGTCTCAATCGACAAAATTGGCACACAGAAAAAATGTGTAGCCGGTTCACATTCTCAAAGTATATTCTATTCAGAATACGCAGAGAGAATAAAAACGTGGAATCCCAGACAAGTTGAAGATTTTCCTAGGCAGAGATCGTGATAATCACGCATCGTCAGCATGAGTCTGTGGATCTTTGATTTCGACGAAACACGTGCGTGATCATCGGCACACGTCGCTGCGGCCTGATAGCCGTTGCGAACGCGTGTGACAAGCGGATAATATTGTAGTGTGCGAGACAGAGAAGTGGGAGAAGAAATCGTTATTGAGAGAACGGCACGTATATTTTTAAACGCGCAGTTTCTTCCCCTCTGGTTTACAAACTCAACTAGAGGCATTAACTTGTAAACATAGTTGATTATCTTCCATACAAAGTTTAATCCAAATCTTTTAACAGACTTTGTAACGTACAGTCTCTTAATGTGTATTTGTTTGCATTTAATTATGAAATATTTTAGACTGTTTGTAAAGCCCAATTGGCAATAATTATTCGCAATTAATACAAGTTATGAAGGAAATAGATAGTTAAAGAAAGATTTAGATTGGAAAATTTTCCAGTAGACAATCGCTTTGAAAATAACAAAAATATCTGCCGGGACAAACTTTCCTCACGCTTTATCTTCGTACACAGAAGAGCATTCAAGTTTTTGCAAAAATTGATGCAATCCTACACATAGCGATTAATATTTTTTAGAATCGTGCATTTTATTTTCTCAATGTACAGTTTTAAAAAATGAACAATGTCAACGGACCTGATTACACGCGTCTGAAATGTCAGATCTGCGTCACATTGGACTTTGTCGCCGGCATCGATTGCGTCATGGATCAATGAATCATTACGTAAGGGCGGAGACATGTCTAGGGGTTTATCTTGAAGAAGCCATTCACCAAAGATGATATTTCAAGTACCACTTCTTTTTCACGGATCTTGATCGATTTTCCGATACACGTACATCTGATGAGTATCTATATCATAGCGATCACGACAATTCGCGATAATTCTTTTATGACTATGTTTAATAACAAACTTCGATACTATGATAGAAATCTTTATTGATCAATATTGGCCAAACAATAAGTTAAATATATTAGAATTAATCCCATAGTGAAAATAAAGTTTATTTGCATTCCAATGATAAATGCGTTATGAATCAAATCTATTGCCATTTATAAACTAGTTATACGATAATTATAGAACTCCTTAAAAGTAATGCCAAAAGACAGTCGGTATTGAAAATTACGAAACTGAGAACATTATGAATATATTTGTAACTCATATAATATATGTGTCTTATAATAATGATATGTAGAAAGAGCTTAAACTTTCATTCGAATGAGCCTATTCAAGCTTCTTTTTTAACATATTTGCCAATTAGTGCAATGATAAAAAATGTTCAGATAAATTTGATGTTAATTTTTATCCAAAGCAACTCTTGCGGTTTCTCGATGTTTTTTGTAGAACAATACATATCCATAATACGTATTCGACGTAGATCGATAGAAAACGTTTTTTCCAGAACTTACTAATAGCAATAGACGATGAAAGCGTATCATCATGAGCGTTGCAGGCAATTGCAAAATGTAAGTAATTTAAAAATATAGTCGTTATATCATTTGAACTCAGGCAGGGGAGAACGTTCCAGAGTCAATATTAGGTAAATTAAAAAATGTTGTTTTCAAGTGCAAGTGGACTATACAGGTCGCGTATAGCTAAAACATAATTTTTTATTGAACGCATAGTCAGCGAACAGCAGATTATAGATGAACACGAACATACCGCTACAAATAAACAAATCAAAAAGCACCAATGTACTGACAATTCGATGGATAAATCATAATTTCTAATTCAAATGCGCACATTTATAAAATGTTCATTTAAATGCGTCAGGCATTTTCAATGAGAATAAAAATATTAAAGAACAAAAAATCATACCAATGCTTACTGTGAAATAACACACGTAAACTTTACGAACGTAATGAAATGGCATATTTTAATCTGGAGAAAGCGTAAAGTTTTCCGAGAGCAAGAGCACGACGACGGCGAGAGCCCCCTTTTGGGATTGTCCATTTTTGTGCCTCGGTTTCCGAGAGTGACTGTCCCGGGGAACGAGAGAGAAACGAGGCGTGGGTAGCACGAGGACCTTGCGCCGTTCACGTGATCGAAACGTGGACCACGCACTCTCTGCTTTGTAACTATACCTATAGGTATACCTATATGTATAGTGGTTCCACTCAGCGTCAATTCCACGAGAGATAGATATGATTCTCTCAGTTCTGTTTCAACGTATGTTTTCTGCTTTCGTTTGTAGGACACAACGAGGCAGGCCCTTGAACTACTCTGGCTAAAACAATGTTGGTCTTTCGTTTGATATTTATGAGCTTATCGATATTGGACTATCCTGTCTTTTGCACACACAGGAAAATCTAACTGCACTCTAATTAGCTTTACGTTACAATTTACAAATAAATATTGAAAATCCTACAATGTTTACAATCAAATAACGATAATGCAACACTGCGGTTGAAAAAAAAATAAGTAGAGATTAAGAAAATTATGCATTACAGGTCAATAGAAACATTAATGGTGTATCAACGGTTTGGAGAGTTAATACTTTCTTAAAAATTCACATTAACGCGTAAAAGAGCATTAAACACACGCAACTGTAAGCTTGAATATAGAAACCATCTCAATGAAAATTTGCGTGTCAAAATAATTATAATGATACTATACGTATTTGCATAACTTTTACCCTACACCGATCGTTGCTCGAAAACAAACGCAAAACCTGCGGTAAAGGCCATTTGCACTTTGTGACTACTGGACACATTGAATTTATAATAAGGATAGTGAGTTCAGAAGAATACATACGTAAATATGCGTTAAACAGAATGAATTCTAAATATAATTGCCATAACGATTTAAATACATTTTTTCACGAGAGCATCTTTAAGCTCGTATTAACGAATTCCCATTGAAGGATATTCAATCGAAGAAAAGTAATACCGAGAGAGCGCCGCATAATTTAATCTTTAAAACTAACGCAAATCAAGGTACAGCGATTATCTCTGTTATTCTGCATCACGTGCACACATAAATTTTATCTCTACTGTGCGTCGGGATTTTCCACGAGACTTGGTGAGTGGACACTGCTGTAGCACAGCTGACAACACAATTTTCACACATTTTTTCTTTCTCCCTTCGGATTCTCCTATACGGATAGTCGTGCGTAAAACACTACGTAGTTGCCCGCGTCATAAGGCAACTCTACGTTTCATTTCGTCGATCAATTTGTTTTATTCATCGATGATATTTATTTATTTAATGATGCTAAATAAATAAGTATCGAGCTATTGCTGCAGTTGCACTGTAAATTGGTTAAAAATTAGTTTCTCAAAAGATTGTTCTCATTCGAAAATAGAAATAAAAACAAACAAGATTTATGGGTGAAAAGCAGTGAAATCATCGTCGGATCTAAAAACCGATGCATCTTCGGCTAGGAATACGAACGACCAAAGACGCGTTTAAAATGGTGAGAAAATCATGTTCATTTGTACGCGTGTTCGCCGCATGTACAATGTCCCGCTGTAACAAACGTAATCTTTCCCTTTCCACTGTATGTTCGATGGCCTTTCCGAGTTTTACGGAGCCTCGCGTAATCTTCGCGGTAAGAGACGGACCGACAGACGGACCGACAGACGGACCGACAGACGGACCGCCAGACTTAGAGGAGCGACATAAAAAATGACATGAGACTGCAAATAAACGTTTGCACTGGAGAAAACCAGATTGCAGATAACCGAGAGTCCAATTTCAATAGTACGAACGGAATGGATGGCTTTATTACGTAATTCTCGAAGAAAAACAAAGTGGATCGATAACGCCTTACATTCTGTAGCTATAATCGCGTTATATACTAGCGCACGCTCCGTGCACCGTGCAAATGATCACGTCTCATTGTTCATTCAATAATCAAGCGCGTGTCCAGAGTATAGCCGCGCGAAATGCATACATACGTAGAAACAGGCAGAAGTACGAGCTCGCATCAGTGTGCGTTTCGTTTTTTATCGAGGGCAAGCTTGTGGTATTTTATTGTGGAACACAATGGATGAAAGTTTTCGGTTTTCCTTGCGCGAGCTGCACGACGAGCTCAAGGATGCTCGAAGCGCACGTATCTTCGAAAGTTCAGAGGAAACATTCACGATTTGGTAACTGAACTTTAAACTCTGATTCCACTTTTATGGCCGTGATGAAATTCAATAGATTTCAATAACGCGTCGAAAAATCGCTTATCGCCGCTCCTTATTTTCATTTGAAAAGTTCGAGGAAATTTTATGATTTCGCGATTTAAATAAAAGCACTCGGTTGCATTATTGTTTTCGACTGTTCATTTTTTTCTTACCCAATAAAAATAGTAGCTCATAATTACATCATACGCGCATAGAGTACGTATAATAATAGCTTTTCTATTCTACAATCGCAATGTCAACAAAAAGGTCAATTCGTACAAGATAGTTTTAAAACGAGTAAAAATTCTAGTTATAATGACCTAGTTGTAAAAGTTTTATTCCCGACTGTAAATATTTAAGAAAAACAAAGCATCTCAATACAAATGTGAAGTCCCTATATATGTTGTTGACTGTGCTTGAAACTATGCTTGCAACAATTCATGATTTCCGTACCGAGTTAGAATAAAAACGAAATGACTAACCGGAGCAACGTTCGCGTTCTTACGAATGCATACTGCAACTGCCCTTTTTCTGCGCTCGGGAAAATCCAGTCTGGCTTCCCAGTTGCTGACTTTGGGCCCGTACTGCTCTGGAAATAAAACTCGTACTTTGTTTCCACTCCTCTCTTGTTACCTTTAGAGCAATGTTAGCGGAAAAAGTGCTTTCAAACAGTGCCACAGAAAAGAAAACAAATCAGTCTATAGTAATGAGTAGTAAATTTTTTATGAATTTTTTAGCCTTTAATAATAGCTTTGAATGTTAAAGTCAAGCCTAGTCATCGGAACATATTTTTACTTATAATTTACATTTAAAAATAGAAAAGTTCTCACCTTATACTTTGTAATTTCAACCTATGAATATATCTTTAAATACATTTAATCGGTTAAATTTATTTCTTTAAAACTGTAGTACGTAATAAATTTATATTATAACTGTACCGGTATATTTTCCATAAATTGTTGTTTCAATTTTATTAAAAATTCTGAGGTAACTTGTTATATTTCTTATTGGAAATTTTAAATAAGTATCATTGGTTCACTCATGTTGCGTTATAAGGGTTAAACTAAGTAATTTAGTATATGAATAGTATGAATGTATCTTATAAAATTAAAGTTCCTATGTTACTAAGTTATATTTTTATTTATAAATTATTTTATTTGATGGTAAACGTTAGAGAACCTGTAGTTTATGTAATGAATCTTGCGACCAATCATTTGCACTGTGTTCAATTTTTACAATTGTACTACATCTGCTTTTAAAGCTAATTTTGTAAAATAAAATGTTAAAATAAGTCTAGGTCAAGTAAATTTTATTGTTATATAAATCAATGTCATCTTCTCCAAAAGCACAAAAACAAATTCTCATAAATTTCCTTGATTTACGAGAAAAATAAAACACTGTAGTTAAAATATACGAATATGTAAGACTTGTTATCGATGCTTGGTAAAATACATATCAAAAAAGATTTTAATTATTAATTATTGCAAATAGCTTAGTGTTTACAGCAGTAGCTTTTGTAAAATAAGAATGGCATATTATAAAACATTACTTTAAGCAAATCTTTTTAAAACATTATTCACGTTACTTAATTAAAATAAGCATTCAGGAATAGTATAAAAGTATTGTGAAAGTATTATAACATGAGATAATTAAAAAATGACGAATGCGTTAATCAAGCAAATTCTTAATTGCATTATAGGTAAATAAATATGTAGGTTCTTATTTTAAAATGTGAACTTTTAATAAGTCAATAATAAATGTAATTTAATGTAGGTCACAAGAGGAAATCTATACGTTGTATTGAAGAACGCCTCACTAAAAAAAACCTGAGTCACTAGTGATTCACAGTAAAACGTTAAATTCACGAGGTTGTAATCAGCATAGAAATTACGAAAATCCATTGACATTTGCGATGTTACACTTCTACTGCGAATACTTGGAAAATATTATTGAAAATGTTGAATAAATAAAAAGACCTTGTGTACCAATAGCATTCCGACTGCTCTAGCAACCCGATGTTCTGTTTTAATTGTTGTCCACCTGTGTTGTGTAATACACTTGCATCTAATAACCATACGAATTAACGCGATAGAAAACACCTAGCACCTCTAAAAAGTTTCATACTGACGCAAGATTTTGCTAACTTTTTCCAAGATGGTGACTGCGCATGCAATTTCTTCTTATTGTCTCAAGATAGATAAAAAAAAGACATGCGTATGCATGTGTATGTGTATATTTTGTTTGCTAGACCAACGTCAATTGCTAATAACTCTTACTGCTTATATTACCCTCTTTTCCTATTATATTGTACACCTCGTGACAAGGACTAGCACGTGCCATAACAGGTATACTACATACGACGTCGGTAATTCCTTTGAGAGACAGAGACAGGCGCCAGCACTGGGCGCCAACTTCCACTAATGGCGCTTTTAATGTTATTCTCGATTCCGGCTGTAAAGAAATTAGAACTTAAAGATAGAAGGAGTAAAAAAAAACAAGTATTTATTGAATTTTTCGCTTCATCATTGCGACGATCTAATTCCGGTCCTCTTTGATTGGCGCGACTGATAAAAACATTGCCGAAGTATCACAACATAAGAACGTGCAAAGAGAGCGACTGAGGACTTGAGTCTTCTCAAGTATAGGTATACCTACATATTGTAATACATATATGGTATTGGGTATACGCTGATACGCATAGTATGTATACAGCTAAGATACGCAACAGTGCGGCAACACAGTCTCTCCCCTTTAGCTTTCGCCTCTAGAGTCCGTTTCCCCCTCCTGTCTCGTTCGCCGTGCGCCGTGCGTCGCGCACCGCGCGGGCCGTGTCGCTTCTCCTTCACCGCCGCTCAGCGGCACACTCGGCGCCCTCGGCGGTAGTCGTTTTCTTCTTCCTTCTTGCGGCCTGGCCGTCATTCTGTGCTCAACGTTCGTTGCTGTTCGTCGCTCGTATACAGCGGTTTCGGCGCGCGCTCGCTTGCTCTGTTGTCAAGAGAGAAGAGACGCTGCTCGATAGACATATATATATATATATATATATTTATATATATATACACACACGCATATAGACTGTGCGTCCTGGCCTGGCGTTTCATTCGCTGTTTGGCTTCTGCCGGGTATCGCAGTATACTGCTCTTGTGCATCTAGGAGGAGGGTAAGCTGTCGAAGGGAGGAACAATAATATGGGCATATTTCGTGAATTTCCAACGGTTTTCAATCTCTACAAGAAGTACAGTTAGACGAGGTGGTCAAAGAAAGCTTCGACGGGGAAGTTTTTGAATAACAAAGGGAAGTCGACTCGAGAAGAGGAAAAGAATACCAAAGATTGAAACAAGATCTCTCAAGCATTGGTGAGTGTGACTCGGGTTCGCTTTCTAACTTACCGACCTCATTGATTTCTGCCTTTGCTTTTCCTTTCTGTCGAAATTCACTCATTCTCGTTAGTATTCATTTTGCATTACCGAAGCCTCACTACTTCATTCTGCCCTTTCACCGAACTGTCGCAAGTCCTTACGCGTGTGCGGGTATCGATGTACGCGAATACACTCGCAGAAAGCCAAGGCGCGTGTAGCGTATATGTTACACTCTTCTCGGTGAGCTCCCTTTCGCGTCTCGTCGTTTCGGGCAGTCGTGCGCGTGCTCGCGGCTCCCGGCTCGCTTACACCAGCTTATACCCACGCGTACATGTAGACATAGGTATATGTATGTACGCGATCGAGGTATAATACGGTTAGCGCGACGCGAGGGCGGACGATGCCGCGAGGTGCACGCAGTGCTCCCGGAAGCTTCCACCAGCTCTAATTATTTGTCAATCTTATTGCGATCCGGGCTTGTTCTCCAGGACATTTACAAGCTCGTTGCCGAGTCTCTGGCCTCGATTAGAAGCTGCGTCACACGTATGCACATACACAGGTCAGTTTGCCCAATGGGGTCGATACCGAAGAGTAGCCAGTCAGTCGCTCGCTTATAGATAGAGCAAGGGAGACGGAGACTGCGCCGCTCCGGTTAAATTCGAGGGATAGCGCGAAGCTTGATTTATTTGTACCGCGGACATCGTTCGGTATACACAATATCTCTTTCGTATTATTTGCTCTTTAACGCACGAATTCGATACATTTATACCATTAGTATACCTGCGCTAGAAAATCACGGAATAAGAGGAGAAAAGGTGGCTGGTGAGCGGGAAGCAAAGTAAGCAAGACTCACGGATTGTTGCGTTATCATTTTCGATACAAAGGCTTTTTTGAAGACTTCTGTTATTACAACTGGCACGTATCGAAAAGTCTGCCTTGAATTTTTTTCGCTTTAGCATGAATTCTTTGCAGTCATTTTGCTTAAGGTTGGTGCTTCGAATAATTTATTTCATTCCCGAATTAATACATTAAAATACCTGCTAAAAGTAAATGTTCGTAGTATCAAATAATCGGATGGTGTACGAAGCTTGGATGATGTAACAATAATAGCTTTTAGATTCGTCTTGTTGAGTTCGTAAATTCTATTCTTTTATTTTAATAATGCAACTCTCTCCAGAAACTACCAGTCATTACTGTTCAGTTCGTATGATTTGTCTCATTAGTGACCAAAGGTCAAAATAGAGTAGCTTGCATAAGGAAAATATTGTGCAAAGATGCTGATAAAGAAAAATCTTGATAAGTAAATGTTAACTAAGTATACATTAATACGCATGTGTCTAGACTCAATTTTATCCAAATGTTTACTACATAATCTAATCATTTAGCAAATTTTCAAACGATTAATAATGCATTTGTGAATATTGCACATTTTAATTTTAATCTCTTCTTTGGGTTATCAAGAACTTTGACTTTTTCAAAAAGAAATTTATAATCAAGATTTGTCAGTTGTGTTAATACAAGTAGAAACATATACTTACGCATATGACAATATTTACAATATCAAGATACTGATGTTTTTCGTTAAGTATTTGACACTTACACATTTGTGCGTAAAAATTAATTTTTACATTCTTTACACATTTCATTTTCAAAATATTTCATAATTACCTGTCTATAATTTGAATATTATAGTACAAGTTTGCAACCTGTCATTCATTCTTTTCATTCATCCTGACCAAAGACTTCATCAGCTTTCATTTTATCAAGCTAAAAATAAATGTATTGATTAATACAAGTTTGGAAAATAAAAGACGGTTTCAACACTTTATTGCATGAAAGTAACTAATCTAATTTGTAACGTTGTTTCTTGTTTTCAGGAGTGATAACTGCATCCGGTGAATCAGTCTTTTATTTCAACAGCTGCACTGAATAACAGACTCTAACTGAAATTACATTCAAATTTTGCTGGTAGTTGAGTAAGACTTTTTAACTATCAAGATGAATAAGGCCAGTTTTATTCAGGAGGAAGACAGTCCAGTTAAGAAACCCCCGACTTTAGTAAGGCGTGTGTCCGACATGTTCAAAGGTGAGACCCTATTTTAATTGACTATTATTAATTTTTTAAATCTATATTGTATTCATCAATGTAAAAAAAATACAAAATTATTGTTTTTAATTAAATTTTAAGATTACATTTAGATTGTATGCATATTATAAATGATTTATTTGGTACATTTATGTTTATAGATGGATCTTATAGTGGGCCACCCTCTCTTTTCTCACAGAAAATTCGTCACTGTTGTCAGAATTTAAATCTATTGCCATATTTGCTGTACTCATTTGAGAATTCTAAATCTCATCCAATAGCCAAGAAAGTTAACTTGTGCTTCGACATAATATTGAGAAACATTGTGGAGAGGCTTTTATTCGTGTATGCAAGTCTGAAACATGCAGCTTTAACTGGACTTCAACAAAAATCATTGTCATCTTCAAACTCAGAAATTCAAGAGCAGAAAAGTGCTAGTGTTATTAGTGTCACAAAGGCCAAACTAACAAATTTCCAGAGTCAGAAGCCAAAACAAACTTCTGTTCTTCTCATCATAGCAATTTATCTCGCACCTCTTATATTAGCTTTTCAATTAATTGGCCTGTGTAGTCTACTTATATTTGGCAAGTACACCCCTGGATTCATTTTTCTTGTAACATCACTAGTGTGTCTAGGATACATATCCATGAAAATCATGTGTCATGATAAAGCAACTATCCGAAGGAAAAGGGAAGAAGATAAGCAGAAAAGAAAACAAGAGTAACTTCCTTTGATATTTAGTTTTCGAGTTAATTTTCTTACTATATATATATCGCCATAAACATTTGATTTCAATACTTCTGTATCCTCCTCAGTTAGGAGTATTTGTTTTTTTACAATTAACTGGAACTAAAGCAATATTTTTGACCGATTTGCTTTGAACTTTAATCGTAATATTAACCTTGAACTCGAATCTATTACAAATTCTTAATTAATTATTTGTTTAGTACATTAGACCTCGAAATATTCAACATGACTACATAATTGATTTAGTTGATTACGAGTTCTCAGCAAATCCAATAATATAACTCTGAAAATCTGAGTAAGTTGCAAAAAATCAAATGCCTATAATAGAGGATCTTTAGATAGTTCTGAAGACTGTTTTAAAGTGTTTTGTATCACTGACAATATCTTGACTTGTATGAATAATTATTATTGTTGTTAGTTTCCTAGTAATAATAATTATTTAAATAAAGTAGCACAAAACATTTTTTGACAAGGAGTGAAACAGAATACTTTAGAATCCTAAGGAAGAGGATGCATTCATTATTTTTTCATAGAATTTGCTATAAGTTTTCAAGCCAGTTATGATTTATTTTTGCAAAAACATCCATACTTGCGTGGCATCTTCTTCCCATCGGTCAAAGTTAATTATTATTAGTTTTTGCAATGTACTTCTGCGCCGAATTCGAATGACTCTGTTGTATTTGTCATAATAATTTTATACTTCTTGAATGCAAATTAGTTTATTAAGTAGACTGTGTGCGGTGATAAATGATATGTACGTGTAAAAAAGTTTAGCGTGCGAATAAACACTCATATAAAAGTTCGAACACAGTATAATCACGCCTACATCTTTTATGGAGAAAAGAAAGAAAACAAATGTAAATCGCAAAGTTCAAAGGCTATTCGCAGCCCGATAAAAACTTTCATCACGTTTAAAAAGCGTAATAGTGATGTTTCATAAGCAATCTCTTGAAGGCTAAAACTGCACGTATTTCAGCGTTGACTGATGAAATTGAAGGATAATTAGCTTAAGATACCTTATCCTCTACAGTATAAGACTGAAAAATCGTTTTAACTTACTTGTTTGTAAATACGAATAATGCGAGTGAAAAAATTTAATGATATATAGAGCTACTCTTTAATTTGTTACGTTATCAGTTCAACATTTTTTTTCATAAGCGTAAATGCGGTTTGCCGTAAACATGTTTTCATTGAAATCAGGATGTATTTTTTTAATGAAGAAAATGTTATTTGAAAATGATTTTTAATATTTTTATTTATTAAATATATAACTAGAGTAAGTCAACCACAATAAAAAATCCTTTCACATATTGTGCTCTAAGGTAGATATTTAATGCTGGCAATATTAAATCTACCGTTATTGGAATAGCATCCTGGTGAAAATATCTATAAATTACTGTCTCAAAATTTTATTGCGAACAAATCACTTTCATATTAACTGAATTGAAAAATGTTCTATCTAAGATGAATTTACTCGAATGGAGAGATTATCAAGAAAATTGCGCTGTAAAAATTAATTTCGCTGTTTATTGCGAAACATGATGAAACTTTTTATGGCTATTTCGTTCAAATGGATTAAAAACAGAAAATATAATAATTAATTATTGCAACACTATCGTTTTATAAGACTAAAATAGACTGAAACTGCAAATCTAGGTAGAATTTCATTTGCAATGCACAGAGTTTGTAAAGCTATGGATATTATCACCAGGTATGATTAGAGAAATTTTTATGAAATTGTAGACCCGTTGAATAATGGTGTTAGAAGGAAGTCGTTACATATACCAATAGGCATTGATTGTAAGGATTATGCCGAGCAGATTACCCATCCATACCATGTTCCATTGACTGCTGGTGGATGCGAGATTTGCGTATGGACCTAATTTTCCTGCGAACGCCACAACGTGGGCAACAAAAGTCTGCTCGTGCGTCGTGTGAAACAGATGCGCGTACGGCCCTGGAGAAAAGGGATAATAATAGGATTGACAAAAACGAACTTGTCTGTCTAAGGGTTTTATCAAATTTATCGATATCGTAATTATATGCGTTTCTTAGTCTAATAAGTAACACGCGCGTTGAATATTGTAATGCCTTTGTGATACGCATAAAATATCAAAATGAGAAAATATATCCAAAGTACGATTAAAAGAACATTATTCTATACACATAATACTGGTGTTTTTTTCTTTTGAAGGGACTTACTCACGAATGTATTATCCAAACAATGTCCACACATTTATACGACGTAATAAATAAAATCTTTGATTAAATGATCAATCGAATTATATAATACTATGAATACTTATACGAGTAAATTTTAAATTTTGTCAACAGTACACCATTGTAAACAACAATAGTAATCTGAGAAAGAAAATGATGTTGCTCGTGTACCGTTTTATCGTTGCTGATAAGCTCGAAGAAATTTATCAGCGGTAATCGCAAATTTACGAACGAACAAAGTTCAGTGCAGCATCAACAAACCGAAGCTGATAAAATCTATCTATTTCAATTTATAATTCACCTTTAGATATGATTAATGAACATAATGAAAGAAACTGATTAAAGAGAAAGTACAAACCAAGTGCATAAACAGCCACGTCGCCACCACCGTGGTGTGCCTCATCTGTGATTATTGCTGCCTGCTGACTATACGAGAATTGTTTGGTATCGTTGTTGGTTGGATCTATTCGTACGGATTTTATTTCACCACTTTCATTTACCACTTTGTATGCAGCATTATTTACGCCGCCAGTGCTATAAGACAATGTTGTGTATGGAACATTGTCGTGTTTCGACACTTCGGCGACCCCTAAACATAATATACAACATAAATTTGCATTATTTCTGTTTGAATAAACAATCACAAACGTATTGTTTCGAAAAATGAGAACCAATTGTAAATACAAAATATTAGGCACAACGGACATAAGATAAGCTGACTCGTTTCGGTATCGGTGTACGCGATCTGGTCGTCATTGCGAAACTCGTTGAAATTATCGATTGCAAGGGATTACAAGGATATTTATATTTACCTTTATATAATACTTGACCGAAACTTTTGACAACACAACTCGTATTTTATATTAATGTTAAGTATAAAATGTCCAAGTATATCACGCTATTCTCTGAGTAGAAAACCCACCTCCCTTAATTATCCTGATATCCTTGTAGGTTTAATAAAAAAATGATCAATACTCTTTATTTATTAAATGTATGAGTTCTGCGATGACTTGCTGTCTTGATTACAAAACAATTCGAGAGTTACTTTTATGGGTAATTTTTTATTCGATGTATCTATTATATTGCATTTAATTTGTAGTAAGAACCTTAGATTGAAAATTCTCCAAACAGAGCTGAATAGATCAGTTCATTGGTTCTAGAAAACCGAGCTCGACTGGCTCTACTACTTTTTTGCACTACCCACGCAAGTTGTGCGATTTTATCTAACGATCGGTAGTCTAGTCCATGTTTACGAGTAACCGGTTGACCGACGATCGAGCTCGTATACAGTTTTACACGAAGTGTCTATGTACAAAGAAGTAATACAAGAACGTGATGGAACAATACGAGCTATCTTTAAAAGTTAGGTGAAGAGAGTAGAAAATTTGACTGTTGATTTGGAGTTGAAGTTTGTATATAACCGCTCTGCATACGATCGAGTATATCTTGTTATGACGTACTCATAGCTTTTTTAATATCGCTAATCTAGTAACAATTTCCGTTTGTATTGTTGTCCTGAATATGCTGTTGTTGTTAGTTATCGTTATGTAGAAATTTATACTTTCAAATCTCAATAGTGTTGCTCGTCTACATCACCTGTAGGTATTGCCAATAGTCAATAGGAATGCTAAAGTCAATTGTTTTATGATTATTTGTCCATGTGTTTAATACAATTTCGGTACGTATTGGTAGAATGATATGAACAATCACGCTAACTAAATATTGAATCCCTGGGAAAGTTATAATATTACTCACATATCAATTTATAAGCATCTCACTCGATTGCAAGAACGTTCAAGATTGTGAAATGAATCTATTATTATTGTAAACGCAAGATAGTAATTCACAACGCGATCTCTTCTGTCATTAAGAATCATCTCTGAGATTTCGATCTTTTTCTAAAAAAATACCTTTGAAACAGAATGTGTTAAAAATTAATATTTCGTCACGAAATATTACTTTCGAAATCTTTTTAATATGCTGAAGATTTGCGTACTTTAAAGTGATAGTAATCTGCTGAAATAAGAAGAAACCAGTCTTATTTCACTATTTTTCAATAATGAAAACATAAAAAGCTCTTCCACTAATTGCAGTAGTATTAAAAATCCATTAAGTCAACAATCCCGTGCAAATGTCAACGTTAGTGTTCGATGGAGTGTATCGATAATTATCTTGGAGTATTTCGGTTCTCACCCAAAATATCGGCGCCACGAGGACTGTTACCATTGAAGGCGAGCGCGTGCGTGTGATCGCTGGTAACGATCACCAATGTATCCTCCAGATCTATAAGCTTTAAGGTCGCGTTTATCGCGTCAGATAGCCGAACCGTCTCCAGCAAAGCTTGCGAAGCATGACCGCGATGATGTGCAAAATCGATCAATCCACCTTCGACCTGGAATAATACAGAAGAACATTCAAACATCAGTATAGAAAATTGGTTTTTATTGGGAATCAAGCTGTAACTTCTATCAATATAGTTCTTAACGCATGTTTCAACAATTTTATCTCGAAAAAAAATTAAAAATGCACATCTGTTTATCATTAGCAGATTAAGCATATTTCCTTGCTTCTTTCTTGAGAATCTATTTAATGAGACGACTACGCGTTTTTTTCTTTCGTAAAGAGGAACTTTTGTAAAAGTACGTTTCATGTCAATATATCGTACTTAATCTTTCTTCTCAGCTCATTACAGAATCACATATTTTTAGAATATTTCCGGATGTGCATATCGAACCACTTTATCTCGAGAAGAATAACTCTGAATCCAATTTGTCACCGATTATCTTTTTGCGGAAATCGTGATGTTTAATAATGTTTAATTAATTCCGCGAATACAATATTTTTTTGATAATTTTTTGGATTTCGGAACATTGTTTTTACGGATATTTAAAAATAAAACAACAATTTTTTAATCTCATGGAAGCGACGGCAAATGTTATTTAAGTTTACTTTGTACTTAATTTCTTGTTTAATGATTTCATTTTTTTTACTGAAAACGTATCGTTGTAAATTTCTTATAATCTGCAATGTATACGTGTCAAGTGTCTTGGAAAATGATAGCAATGTTATATATATTGTTAGTTATTATTGTGCTGAGTTTTTTTTACTATTTATTTGTTATTGAGCAAAAAATTTCCGTTTAAAAATTTAATAAGGTTCTCCCTCATATCAGACTTGTGGAGAAAGAATTTGATTTACTTGAAATTCCGCAAAGAAATATATTTTTTAACATTTTTTAATAATTATTTGCATTGTTATCCCCGAGTGAATAAATTTAAAGTTAAATATACTTTTATTAGAATTAATAAATGCATGTATGTATTAACGGAGAAAAAGTATAAATTAATGCGCGAAGATGAAGCTATATGCCAAAACATTGATAACGATTTTGTTTGATATCATCGTGACGAAATAATAAGTTACATGATTACTGTCTGGGTTAAAAATTAAAGTATCGACGAGGATTTTTACTGATATTTTTTCAGATTATGTAAGATTTGGGAAAATCTAAATTACAGAGCTTTCATGGATGTAGACGATTACTCCATTTTCAATCGTGATTTCATTTAACAATACTCAAAACTAAACATAGTGAGAATGATTAACTCAGAATCCAAATGTCTGACTCTATTTCAGTAAAAACAATCACTTCGGTATTCAGTAATTGCACTGATAATCGTAGGAGCGATTAGTTTAGCTAAACCTAAGAATTTGGCATGTTATAATTGACTATATCATACCGCAAGCACGTATCCTGAGCTTGATTTTTTTAGTATTTTCACAGCGGCGACGGTCATTTCTTCCAAACTGGGTTGACCTTTAAGGCTTTTATCTCGCTTGAAATCCATAGGTATATGACCATTGGCAAAAATACCAAGGAGATAATCGGTATTTTTATGATCAACATTTGCTAGCTCTTCGGTCGTTTGTACTACGCTAAATGCCGCTTTCTTCGACTTTTTATCCGTGATCCAGTCATTGATCAAGTTACGACCATCGCTTCGACGGCCTGCCCAAGTGTCGATGGGATCCGTTTCCGTTGCAATCACTTTTGTTTGCAGCATTTGTCTACCACCTCCCATTATCACCTGTTAAAAGGATTTTTATAAAAAAAGAAATTGTATTTCAAACAGCATCGCAACCCAACGAACCTTAATACTTTTTCCGGGTTCATTTTCTATTAATTGCCTAGCTATATCTTTACAATTGAAAGCCTCCTTAGGCATGGTACTTTCGCATTCCCATTTTCTATTGGGACCGTGGGCATACAGTGGCGCAGGTGTTGCATGAGTCACTCGTGTAGTTGTCACAAATCCTATCAGATACGAGTGTTGTAATCATTTTAAAACAATGGCTTAGTTGAAATGAAAGTGAAGCTATAAACATGGGGCATTCTTTGAAAAAAGCCAGCCTACTTCTCCAAAAATCGAAGCAACCTACAGGACTCGTTAATACTTCACTTTCAAAGTACGAACGTATCATGTTGATTGACGCGAGTCTTTTGCATAAAAACAAAGTTGGTTGACGACTATTTGTTTTGCCTTTATTTTATTTATTTGCTCGGTAACTATTTAACAACTTTTAAACTCTCTTGGTTTGTTTTTCCTTGCAAATAAACAGAATGTCAACGAATTTGCGAAAATTGATAGCGTAGAAAAGAACGAGCCACTTATTAATATAGAAGAAATAAATGAAATGAATAACAATGAAATTACGATGAAGTTATGAAAAAGAATTTGATTTTGTTTCTTATCGACTGAGGTATGTTAAAGGAGAAACCTGTGCTCTTGCCGGCAGCTTGCGCCCAACTGATGATAGATTCCACTTGGTTGTCGGTATTCAAACTCGCTTCGCAATCATTCAATGCTACGTTTGCATCGACCCCGAACACATTGTAATTCGTTTTGACGCCACCGAATATAGCAGTCGCTGATGATGCCGAATCCGGCGCTTGTTTGTCCGAGTTGTACGTCTATGTAATTTTAGATAAATTTGATATTGTTTCAAGTAAAGGTTACATCACTTGTAGGAGTGATTTTTGTAGGATAAAAATTGAAATACCTTGAGTAAGCCAATGTGCGGAAATCTCTCCCAAGCTAAATAGCTGTTTTCACCGTTTCGGTAAATCCTGCTGGCGGTTATCGTATCGGGACTCATGCCATCGCCGATGAAAATAATGATGTTTTTAGCTGTATTCGTATTCCATGCGTATGCCAGGGAGTCGTGTAGTTCTGCACGGGATACTTGTGTCCAATGCTTCTTGTCTATGCAATCATTTTCTTTACTTCTTCTCTCGAGTTTCAATGTAAGAATGTGCAAGTTTACGTACCTTCCTCGGCCCCATACGCAAAATTCCAAAGTAACAACGATCTAAACACCAAAGCGAAATACCTCATATTGCTAGCTCGCCGACCTAACTGAGCTGCGTTATGAAAGTACTAAGGTACTGCAACGTTATAATTTTACTTTATCTTTCATCATCTTTATCTTCCTATCAATTATTATGTACATCTGAAGAGTCATTTAATTTAAAGTATAGTGTCGTGTTTGGATTAATTTTCTATACTTGCATATCATATCGCTGTGCGTATCCACCTTGTGTCGCCATCTAAGCACGTGATTCTAGTTCCAGAACTAGCGTAGATCAATAATTATAGGCCAGATATTTTTTTATTTTTTGTTACACGACTGTGCGATTAAAAAATTTGTCTACTATTTTGTGCTAATTAACAAATGGATGTAGCAGCTCCCAATAAGGACAACAAGTATTTTTCTTAAAATTATAAAATTACACGCATTATGCTTTCAGTTGAATTAATTTAAGATACCATGTGCGAGACCCGCTATTTTTTAATTTTATGAACAAATACATTTTTTAGATAGTTTCGCTGAATTTTTTATTACACTTTCGTTTTCGTGTATTGTACACATTTTATTGAATAAAGTGTGAACTGGCTGGAAAAGGACAAAGTACAGTTTAGTTGATATTATTTCAATTTCTCTGTAAACATGTGTTTAAAAAAAAAGTAATAAATATGGAGCTCAGTAGAAAATCCCGTTACTCTTTGAAGTGCATCGTACATTCTCGGTCTTCGATTATAGCTATGTCAAGAAAAGTGTATACTTTAAAAAGGCACAATTTCCAACTGCAGTAAGATATTTTCCGATTTGGCAAAACATTTGTTTAGAGGATGGTACGAAAAATGAATTAGTTGCAGGCCATTTATATATGCAAATTTGTGTAAATAATCGAGTTTCTAAAATTGATTGATAACAATTGATAATAGCTGCTATCTCTTATTTAAATTATTTATGTCATTATTTATATTACTAGAAACTTCGCAGAGAATATCATTGATTTTGATATAGTTTAAGGCAGTTGTTTTAAGTCAGGCATGGGAGGAGCAATGGGCTCATTAGACGTTTGAGAAAATCAGAATTTATTGATCGGCCTCCGAGCTCTTCTTTTCTCATTGTTCAAAAGAAGTAGGGTTGTTGGAGGGTGGGTGCTTGCCGTTTTTATAAAATTAAAGATGGCGCCAGCTTTTATCCATTGTCTTCTAGTTCTCCCATTCGTTCGTGTAAAAATGGTATCCAGTCTCCCCATACTGCAGCCCCAATCTTACATCGCGTTGCTGTGTTGCCGAAGAGTGGGATCATAGCGAAGGGATGAAAAACAAAAGGGAATACTTTGAAAGCTTAATAGGGGAAGATTTTCACCACCCCTCCTTCAAACATTAGCAACCAGATTTTTGTTTTGCTACATAAACATTTAGTAACTAGTTTGGTTAATTAAGAAGATATATATATATATATATATATATATATATATATATATATATATATTTAGCAATAACCGCAGCTATCGCACAGCTTATGACGTTGCTATTTTTTATACTCACAAAGTATGGATGAAAAGTTTCAATTTCTAAGGATATATACGTAAATATGAGTTAAGGACTTTTTAAAGGTGTGTTCTCGACAATATGTTCAAGCTCTAAGTGTTAATAAAAAAATATCTAAGGCAAATAATAAAATGTAGGAGACTTTATTAAAAATATTTTGTTATTAACAAATTATTTGTACAACGAAGTAAGTGTAAAGTTCTGTATAATATCAACTTTCAACTTTATTTTCTGATTGTAATTTACATTTATTTAATTTGGTTTTATGAACTATATTTACAGTACCAAGATGACTTCTTGCAGATGAAAAAATATTAATTTTATATTAACTTACCAAATATATATCGATGTAATAATATTGCAATCTAATAAGTTATTGTTTTACGAAATATATATATATATATACATTCATTAATACATAACATGTGTATATATATATATATATTAATATAGTCGAAAAGCTTGAAATAGAATGTACAAGTTTATTTATATGAACTTTATAATCCGCTCTAAATGTATTATGATAATTATCTGAATAATTTATGACTATAATATGTGCTAATTTCATGCAGAAATGAAATATACACATCAAATGCACTTTTGACATGTACATATTGTGATTATTGTAATCGTTATCTCAGACGATTGTCAACGTTGAAATGTATACAGACAAATATTTTATTTTATATAATTTTGGCAAGTGTGATTGATTTTAATAATAACGTTGTCAGTAATGACTATAATCGTATATATTAAAAAGTACTAAACTAGTTGGAGCATCTAGAAGACGATTGAACAATGAACCCGTTGGAGGTAATCTGAAATCTGATTACTGTATTAATGATTACAAAACCTTAGGGAAGCTTTATTTCCTGCTAAGAGGTCGGAACGATTCGAATACGTAATTCCGTCCTGTATTCCAGCAATATCTAATCTGTCAACTGCGCGTCCGAAATTGGTCTAAATCACAGTGAAAACGCACGGAGAACGGTGCGATTCTCGCGGCGCTGACCCAAATTCACCCGCAACACCGTTTAACACTCCGTAGCACGGCGCGAAGCCATAACAACAACAATATATCGCGCGTACATCTGCGGCAGAGTAGAGTCTGGGGCGATTCGATCGTCCTGAGAGTTGAAAGCGAACTGAATACACGTCGTAGCGCACGTGCAACGCGTTTAACACAGAGATGGACACACGCGTTTGACCAGTATGCAAATGCGTAAACAGGGAGGGCGAGAGCATGTGTATGACCAAGGCCCGAGGGTAAAGGTCGGCCGTTTACCGGTGTACGCATTATATAGGTATACGCATGGGGTCGATCCGGAGCTACAGCTGCCGGCTTCCGCATCCGAAACCCTGACCGCTTCATTCATGCTTCGCGTCCTCTTTTTTCCCTACCCATGCCATTATTACACTTTATTCGAGATTTATCAGGAGAGTTCCGGGCAACGAGGAAAAGTCCCACATCGGGACACATATAAACATATATATTCGCGCCGCTATGGCCCCGCTGCTTTATGTTGTGAAAAGAAGCGCCAAAAGTGTTTTTATAATGAAAGCAACGAGTTGATAAATCACGATCTTGCTTTTAAGGTAGGCAAGTTCCTCCTGCACTCCTTGGAAGTAACAAAAGAAGCCGACGGCCAGCGTTGGTAAGAGAACAGCGCCGCGGGGGAGAGGTGGAGAAAAGGAGCGGAAAATAATAAAGACGAGTTTTTGATTGTGTCATAAATTTAAGAGCTTTTGTTTTTAACGTCGCAGTATATATTCGCCGCCTCGCTAAGACTTTCAACTTTCCGAGGCGCGCACGCTCGTCGCGGTGGTAACGTCTCTCCAGCGTAACCTTGCAATGACCACTCGCTATATATTTTTGCTTTATCAAATTCGTCGCTGGAAATTTACTCGAAGCAACAATTTTAACGCTCCGTGAAAACCGATCCAGAGCTCTCTCTCTCTCTCTCTTGACTTTTGTCTTTTTAACTCGCCTCGTGATAATAATTCACCTTTTCGAATTCGCGATCAGTGATTTTTCTCTCAGGAGCAGGCAAGAAACGAGCAAAACAGATTTGCCACACTCGAGAATACGGCGCGAGATCGAAGTAATCGAAGTAAGCATCGAAGTAAGCATCGAAGTAACTCCGAGGCTCTTGATTCCAACGTTGCGAGGGAATAACGTCATATCCAATGCAACCCTTTCGTCCCTACAGCACGAGGCTCAGCGCGGTTTCGGTTTTTACGGCGCTGCAGCGCCTGACCCGAAACAGCTCCCCCAGCTTTTTACGAGCGAGAGCAGGAAGAAAACGTCGCTGGCACTTTTTAGAACGGCATAAAAAGCCTGAGCGGTAAAGCTGCCCGACTTCAGAGACACGCAAGAAGCATTTGATTGTGTAGTTTTTATAGCCAAAGGCCAGGAGCGAGGGATTCAGTAACGCCCGGTCTCTTTTCCGCGAGTTGCGTATACAACGTAAGCCGCAGTGTCGAGTCTCCTCGCAGTTCAGGCTATTACGGTCTATCTTCCTGTCCAAAGAGTCCGCTTGACTTAGTGGACACGTATATACCTGCCTCGAAGAACCAAGCAATCAAATCGTTGTGTCTAGTTTCCTGTTTCTATAGCGGACGAATGTCAACTTTATTCGGAACTTAAATTCGAATCGCTTAATGGCTTTGCTGTATATTTTATGCTGTAGCGGCGTTGAAAGGAAGAGCCTTTCATTGGAAAGCTTTATTTGGATATTCAAAGGATTCTTTAGAATCATAGGTCAGTCAATAGGTTTGCAAAATTTGCAATAGTCGCAAGCATGGATATCGTTGCGGATAAAAAGCAAAACGAAAAAATTTTCGGCTCGACGCCGCATAAAACATCCCTTTCGATCTGAGAAATCAACCAAGTCCATTCATCATTGGCATCGGTCGTATTATCTCTGTCTATGTATTGGCCTCATTGTTCAGTCAAAGCCTCGTTGACCGCAACCGATGGCGTTTGTATACCATCGACCGTTTTCATCTCTCTCTCCTTCCGACTTTTCACCGCCGTCGCGCGTTTGACATATAAGCGAACCCTTCATTTCAGAACAACCCCTCGCGCGGAAATATCGTCTCCTCCGTCTCGGTCTCTTCGCCTTTAAAGAGCTTTTACGGGACGCGCCATGCTTTATTTTCTTATCTTGGCGCGAACGAAATATACCCGCCGCTAGAGGAAAGGGTGCAATAGTTCTTCTTTTTTCTATTCTCTAGGATCTTGTCCTTGAACCGTATCTTATCTATATCTTTCGAAAGCCGAGCACAAATGGTTTTTACAATTCTTTCAACATAGAGCTACATCAACAAATCTGATTAAATCGCTCGTATAATACCTCGATATTCCGCGTGCAAAATTCTCATAATTCAATGAGGCAGTGCACAAATTGCAGCTTAAATCTAACAGGATACTTATCTTCGCGAACAAATGCTCTGTCCTCGCAGTAAATCATCTCTCTCGTTCCGTCATCGGGAAGAATGACGATTTACGCATTAGGCCGTGCGTCATTGATTTATCCTTCAGCCTTTCCTTTTTTCGGTCTCTCTTATCCCCTCTCGTTGGCCGGGCTTAATAGACCGTTAGATGAGTAAGAGGGATGAATTTCCTAATTAAAACTAGCGAGAAACTATTTAAAACTTAAAAAGGAATAAAGTTAGCGCGCGAAGAACTGAAGCAGCTCGTGCGCGCGTCCCCCCTCCCCCCCCCCTCGCCCCCCATTATCGCCTCGGTCAGAGCAAACTTTGGTAAATTATAAATTTCCCGCACCGCTTGGCCTTCGGCCTTTTCCTCTTTTTTGTTTCCGTTTCTTCCGGTTTTCTTCAAAGTGTATACAATTTATACCCAAACAAAAGTCCGCATTGTAGAAAAGGGGCTTTATATATGTCATTTTCACAACCGCACTCTCTCTCTCTCTCTCTCTCTCTCTCTCCCTGTCTTCCTCTCTTTCTTTCTCTCTACAGTAATGCAACGATGTCAGTCCGGAGTCGTCTCGTTCCTTTTTCCAGCGCCACTTATTTCGACAATCTCTCGCCGCGGAAACAAGGAGAGCAATTAGGAAGGCCGCTCTAAGCCCGACCATAGATTTTTCCCGCGAGGAGAAGCAGTCGAGAGCTCCCCGCTTAACTGCGCCAAATTTAAGGGCAGTTTACGAGCCACTTGAGAGATGCGTCTACCTGCCGTTTCTGTACGTATTGTTGACTTTCCTTAGGAAGTAAATTAGTCGGAAAAGACTTAGTTTGCGTATTAGGACATCTTTGAATTTTCTATTTTTTTCCACTTGTAGTACTCAATTAAACAGGAAAAGTCTTTGGGAAGAATCAACTTCATTGGTTTGTTTGTATCAATGGTACGGAAAGTAGTGTGGGAATGTCGGATTTTGCTTTACCGACGATTCGAGAAAGCATCGGTGGCGACGCCTGTCGGCCAGTAAATATATTAAGTGCTAGAAGTCGGACCTATTGCTGCTGATGTGGTAACTCGTTCAAACGTATTCGATATCATATCTAGAAGAGAATATATATAAAATAATAGTCGTAAAATAATCATTATTTATTTTTGGAATACACCGATTATAAAACTAGAATATTTTTTTTATAACTTCGTTCCTTAATTCAGAATAACAATGTTTTAAGATATCTTGGATTGTACAGGAACTATATTGCATTATAACATCGAACGATGAGCCAGTGTGAATAATATAGGTTTACCTAATTCTGTTTCTGAATGATTAAGAGGATTTGGACGCACACGATGTCAAAATGTTAATTGTCAATTTAGAAATACTTACAGGCTCTAGTATTCTGCTCTTGGATCGGAGTAAAGACATTATATTATCCGCGCGCGTTTCGGAGGATTGAACTCGGGATGATTCGCAGTATTTATTTCGGGAATGTAACTTATTCGCTGCAATTGAAATTTAATTGTCTTCTTGGCGGAAATCTTCTTCTCGGCCGAGTTTAATGAGAAATCGAGTTCATTTGTTTTCTTGACAATTAGCTTGGTCTATTGCTAAAAGGAGCCGTACGATATTCCTCGGTATTGATTTTCTTCATTGCAAAAAGCCTTCGGTAAATTTGAAGGTGTAAGTTTGATTACAAAGTTGTTGGCGAAGCAACGGCCACATCGACAACAGCCGATGATCGTACGAACGAGACTCGGTACTTCCGCTCGCGCGACTTGAATAAAATTTTTACTCCAGGCTCGCGCAGCGTTGTGGAGAAGAGCAGAAGAGAAAAGCCGGCGGCTTCTCTAAGCGCGGCTAATTCAAAATGGCGTCGCCCGCCCCTATATCATTCCCGACCCCAGGCTAGAAGAGCAGTATATATACTGCAGTATAGCTATATGTTAGGTATAGTATAGGTATATATAGACCGAGTAGCAGAGCGAGAGAAGCGAGGGGTGGGGCCTGCACTAGCAGAGCCAAAGTATGGCGCGCGTTCGCTCGCTTTATACCGCTCTCTATCTCTCTCTTTCCCTCGAGCTCTGGCGCTCTCCCTTCATCTCAGAACTTCGCCAAATTGAAATCCTAGCCTTTTCGCCCGGGAAGCTCTCGCGCGACAGCTTATCTCTGGCGAAGTCGAAGCTTTGCCCAAGCGGTGTTCTCTCTCTCGCTCTGTCTCTCTCTCTCTCTCTCTCTCTCTCTCTCTCTCTCCTCTTTCTCTCCGCCTTGCCTTTCTATCCTTCGGTCTGTGTAGCCGGCTAGAGCATGGTTCTCTTTCTCTCTGGACTTGCACGTTTTGCCGCTTTAAGGGTCGTATAATTTTGTCGTGAATTATATTGCTTGATAGACGCTTTTACGAGGAAAAATGCGCGGGTGTGGGCTGCTTGCTGGCCGGGACGTGTTTCGAGGGAGCTAAGAGATGCGAGGGGATCGCTCCTTTAGATTTTATTAACGAGGATTTGCGCGGCTGTATCTAGAGCCCGGATTATTTATACCGAGATTAGATTTCGAATTATTGTTTCGAGTAATTTTCTGCCTCGCTCGAAAATAGAACGATAAAACATTGTTCGAACTCGGCTCACCTTTTCACCGAGAATATAAACTTTCTCTCCGCGCTGTTGTCGCTGTTGTCGCTGTTATTTGTTAATATATTTCGGGAATTACTTATATCTACGTTTTGTTTGTGAATCATCGGAATGCGATAGGGGACTCGTCTATTCGAGAAATTTCAGAACAGCTAATGCCAGATTTCCGCGTGTCCCGAGCTGTGACTGCCGAAAGTCTGACATTCCAATGCGAATAGTTTCAACATTGCGTTGCTAATTTACAAAACCCTCGCTTGAGCGACCTTCTTTTTACAACTGTTTTGTATGTAAAGAACATTGTTGTGCCGGCTACTATGTGCACAGGCGAGAAGCGAATATTTTCTAATTTATTGCATTAACTCGAATAGAAATTAACAGTACTGGAACAACGAGCCAGTACTCGTCCCAACCTTGCTTCGATCTCGGGATGATCAGAACAGGCCAGAATTGTAATACTATACTGACCCAATGTTGGCTTTATAATCGATCTACAGTTTATCTTTCAACTGCTTAAGCTCCATCTTATGAGAATTTTCAGATATTTATAATTATTTCCATATCAGTTTATTGTAACTCTTAGCGCAGTCATCATTATTTGGTATCGTAAAGTATCATCTCATAAAAATAAACAGCAAATCGTCCTACTCTTCTGCCAAGTATAGTCAATAAAGTATATATATAAATGCTAGAGTGGCAGATTAGAACCCGAGTTAAAACTGTATTAGCGCTTGACGAGTGTACGCCAATACTGAGCCACTTATCAATTCCTTTACGGGAATTGATAAGTGGCTAATTATGTTCGCGAATAAAAAGTCCACCCTAAATACCAAAAAAATTTCAAATCTACTTACCTTTCTTCCCTATCGCATTATTGCACACATTCTACTTGGCACTTTAAAACAAAAATTCTAAACGAAATCACGGAAAAATTGGAAACTTTCATAATTAAACAAAGACACCAACAATGAGATTTTTCACGAGGCACTCGAAATGGCCGTGGATTTTTCCGCAGCTCGACGAGTACTAAAGCTCTTCTACATTTTTCGGCTCTTCTCACGACCCCTTTGTCCGCTCGTACGCCGCCCTCGCCAACCCTAGCCGGCAAATTTTTACGATGCTGCGCGTGCGGGTAAAAATTCAACATTTTTCCGGCGAGCTTGCGCACGCTAACTCTTGGAATATTTTAGCCTCGAGTAGTGTCTTTCTCGAAATTCTCTCCTTTTTAAGTAAAGATTGCTAAAATTAATCTGTAAATATAATTATAATATTAGTATCGAGGCTATACAGTCTCATACGGAAATGAACTGCACTCGCTGTGAAGTGTATTTTTAGCTGAATTTAAAATTAAACTTTCTGATTTTACAGAATCGGAGGACGCGGAATGTGGATAATCCAATATATTTTAAATTTCGAAACTTCATCTATTCAAATGTAGTTATACTTGATCATATTTTTGCAGAAAATTCATCCCGAGCGTAGCCGAGCATGTATTCCGGAATAAAATAATATTTTATCGATATTCATTCTATCGACGATTTATCAATATTAAAACTTACCTCCAGAATAAATTTGTAGAAATGAACAGTATGCAATAGTATATGTGTCCAACTGTCCATCTATAGCCTACGAATAGAATATAGATTCGGAAGAAGGTAGACACGAGAAAGGGAGACAAAGAGGAGGCCTGTCCGCGTCATTTCATTACGTCCAGAGAAAATAGCTCTCAGTTCGGTGGGACAGCATGCTCGACTCGATTTTTCCTTCCCCTTGCGACCGACGTCAACCTTAGCCAGCGTCTCGGGGCAGTAACCCTTGGCAAACCTTATATTCTGCATACACGGAGACTCGGGTATCCAATATTCTCTCTCTCTTTCTCTCTCTCTCTCTCTCTCTCTCTCTCTCTCTCTCTCTCTCGAGGCAAAGTGTGTAGCAAAGCCCCGCGAGGCCATAAATTCGCCCGCTCTCGCTCGCTCTGGCCGAATTTGGCTCGTATAACTCGCCGTCGTGTATACGAGCGCGTGGCCGGGGGGTCGTTAAGTAGTCTCTGTAAATTTCTTCGAGCTAACTTCGATCCGCGTCTTCGCGATAGTTATAGTTTGACGTTGCTACGTTGTAATAGGTCGAGTTTTTCTTTAGTAGTGCAGGTGAAATACTGCGGGTGTAGCAATTCATCGATCGGAAGCAGAATGCTAAGAATTCTTCAATTTCCGTCTTGCGCCCAGGTCATAAACTTAGTTACACAGAGAGGCAGCATCCACTTTCGCAGCGCACATAAATTCAGTTCGCGTGGAATAAGGATCGGGCTGCAGGCTGCATAGAGAGAGAGAGAGAGAGAGAGAGAGAGAAGAGAGACTGGTATAGCCGAGTATATAAGGTATACACATAGAGAGACTAACACAGCCTCACACGACGTCGGCGAGTTCGTTCGTTCGGGGTCGTCGTCGGGTTGCTGCAACGTCCTACCCACCCTCCCGCGCGTTCTAACTTAGCTAGCTGCGTGAGCTCGTATACAGTGTGTGTGTATATACCTGTTTGTGCGGCTCGGCGCGCAGGCTTATATTCCCTCTCGCTCGACGGAGGAAACTCGAGGAGGCGGGTGGCGGGCGCGCGCCTTCTTGGATCAATAAATGATTTAACATTCACAAAATGGCGGGCCAACCGAGAGAGAGAAAGCCGGCTGCGTCTCCTTCCCTCGCCTGCGCTCGAATGCTGCAAGGCAGGGGCGGAGAAATAATATAATCTACCTTAGACTCGCGAGCGAGCGACGCGTCTCCTCCTTTCCTATACGGAACGGCAGTAGCTCCATTTCCCTACGGCGTTCTCTCCACCCTCTCTTTCTCTTTCTCTTTCTCCCTTTTCACGCAGATGCATTCAGGCCAGCTTCATTCTGGTCTTTTTACAATCGCATTTCAAGCTATCTATCTGGCTTACAGCCTATCGTTTTGCCGCGAACAAATCCAAAAAATACCTTTCTATCTATAAACCATTACGGAATTTTTAGTTTCAACAATATTGCAAAACAATCTTAAAATGAGATACATTTGTATGTTAAGTTGTACCACATCTGACTTATTATGCTAAATGCAATAAATATATATGATGCTTTTAGTTACTATAAAATTTTACCTTTTAATTTAAAAGGCAATTATTAATGCAGAATTTGTTAATTACCTCGAATTAAGAGATCGACAAGTAAAACACTGTACATTTTGTTCTCTTCAACAATGCCGCAATAATCAATGTGTTTCTTTTGGAAGACCGTGGAAATGCTTGGTTATTTGCTTCGACGAACAAAGAAAAGTTCGAAGAGCTTAAAATCTAATAATTTTGTTTCTTTCAACTCTTAAGTTTTCAGGTTTAAAATGCTTTCTCTTAAATCTCACGATTTTTACAAGGAATTCTAAAGTACATTAACAGGTATCTTAAAATTAATTACACACATATATAATATATATACATTGGTGCAAAAATAGAGCTAGTTTTCCGAGCTATTTAGATACCATTGTTCTATTTTTATAGTACTCTATTTCTCTGCTACTTTCAGAATGATCTAATTATTATCGTATAGGTATCAAAGATTCTCTTTTATCATAAGGGAAACATTAAAAAAATAGTATGTTTATATGTATATAAAAAAAAGTTGTTATTTTTAACGTTGTGAAAGCCCCTTGAGTCTCACACGTACGTCATACATTTGCGGGTATTGAGAGAAGTTCCTCTTTCTCTCTGCTTTTCCAACTACTCTCCTATAGTCTATCTCTCTCTCGGCTTACACTCTCTATTCCCGTCTCTCTTTCTCCACCCTTACGTCGACTCCTCACGACCCAGCCACCCTCTAGTCCATTTCTCTCTCTCTCTCTCTCTCTCTCTCTCTCTTTCTCTGTCTCTCTCTCTCTCTCATTTTGCCTATCGTGTGCACGCAGGGCGACACTCGCCTTCTACTACTTCTATGGGCGACTTCGTTGCTGCCGCCGTCATCCCACCCCCACATCGAATTTCCTCCTACAGTACTCCTCTGCCGCTGCCTTTCGTCGTATATAGTCAGGGCTACTGCTGCTGCTGCTGCTACTGCTGCTGCTTTTCGAATATCCCGGGACTCGATATGTACGTACGTGTATATATGGGAAAGGTATAGGAGAGGGACTATTCAAATCCCCGACTTTTCACGTGCCGCAAATAGTTCGAGATTGGGGGATTCGCGCGACCTTAATATACCGAACGGCTTTCCCGGAATTACTTGTGAGTTTCTCGTTTTCCAGCAACATCTCGATTTTCGTATATATTCTAAATTGTAATACTGGTCGCGCCTAGACGCGATTCTTTCTCTTTGCTTTGGACATAGAGCATTCTTTCGCCTGCCGACCGAAGGATGCTTCCACGCTGAAATTTCGAATAATTCGATGTTCAGACAATTTACTAACAAACTTTGTTAGGAGTAATTCGGGGAAATAGTTCATTAATACAGTTTAACAACTAACAAGCAATGTGGCGTAATTTGAATTGCATAAGAGATATTTCGAAAGCGAGTCCTAAGGAATAAGCATCGGAAGGTTGAGCTGGAGAATAAGTTAAAATTGCCACTTGTGCGCTGGAGATTCGTAACGAAATGAATCATCTCACTAATCCACGCGTATAATGAAATAAGCAGTCATCCCGAAGGACTTTGACCATCAATTTCCCGTCCAACTCGCGAGCATATATACACGTGGCACACAGTGAAGCAACGGCTTTATTATTATTATCCTTGAATCCACGCGTCCCTCCATCAAGACAGACTGCCGCGGCTTCGCTTCGTATCTCAGACTCGCTTGTTGCGCTATAGAGTATAATGGAAAATGGCCGTTCTTTCGGAAATAATTAAAGCCGCCCCCAGACATTCGAGGTGGCATAACAAACTCTAAGAGGTACTGCTATGTATGGGAGTACACGCTGAGCGAAGCTCGACATCCTCAAGATATGCACGAAGGCGAGCTTCCTTTCGGAAACTCCTTAATGCCCTCTTGCGCGATTTCCATAATCTTGCGCGAGCTGCAGCTTATGGCAGTAAGCGGGATCGAGGAAGGGAGAAGACGTGAGCTCCTGCCGACGCGCAACTCTTATAATATAATAATACGTACGCCGAGCGAAGGCGGCTGCGTCGGTGTGCGCGTCCGCAAGCCGGGTGGGGAAAGAGAGATAGAGAGAGAAAGGAGGAGCGCGCACTACCGGGGGGTGGAAGTATAGAAGCGTCGGCGGCTGCCGCGCTTCTGCAGGATGATGCAAAATGGCCGACCACGTTAATGCCCTCTTAATATTTAGGGATCTTGTACGTCTAGCGAGCGAGACTCGTATTCGCTAAAATCCACTTTACTGCCCTATTAGGCTAAAATATTCGCGGATAGAAGAGTGAGGTCTCAAAATCTTTGGCCAAATTTTTTTCTTCTCTAATATTTATTTTTATACTGCGTGTACAGTATATATTTATAGTATATATTTATAGCAGTGCGTATATTATAAGACGCGCTGTTAAGAAACGGCTCCACGACGATCCGGCTACAAAACTCAAAGATCACATCCCCGCAGGGACAAGAGTTCAAAGACGCGCGCCAAGATATTCGTCGGCTCTTAGGAAGTAAGCGCACATCGGGGACCTTCGTCCCCTTCACATAGTTATACCTTTTGCCTTTAGCGCGATGTCGCTAGCATGTACACGTTCCTCGCATCTATATACGTAGTCGCGCATATCTTCATTAGCGGCGTTATAGTATTCGCGCGCGGGCGGTGAGAAACTGCTTGGTGGCGGAGTTCCTCGCAAGTTTGTTGTGCGAGAAAACAGGGACTGATTTGAATTTATATTACTTGCTCTTCGGGCCTTCGCGCGAACACACCGAGCTCCGGCGCGAGGCGGAGCAAGCAGAGAGCTGCTGCTTCCGCGGGAGGAAATTTCCATACATCCGAGCGGTGCCGCCTATCGCTTTGGCGCGAAATTAATCGTTTCCTGCAATCTCCAACTAGAAGGTGCACCACAGCTATGGCTTTACCGTTCGGCACTGCCGGATGTATGTGCTACTGCCGCCGCCGCTGCTGCTGCTGCTGCTGCTTTATTCGCATTCGACGGTACGGTGCAAGATCGATGTACGGAGCTCGCAAACGAATACGAATGCGCGCACTCTGAATCGGAGTGATTTAGATTCCTGAAATCGCAAGGCGTCTGCAGATTCGCCGTATTTCGCCGAGATAATCCATCGCGCCTGAGAAAAACTCACGGTGCGTGCGTGGCTCGACAAAATGCATACGCTCGCTCGCTAATCTGCTCATCGCGGATGCGAAGAGGTGCGGTCTGTACTGTACGGTTTGTACGGGATAAAAGCAATTTTCAGGGCTCGCTCGCGTCGGAATCGCCCTCGAGTTTTTCGTGGAAATTAACCGGCGGTGCGCACCCTCGTTAAGGCCTCGGCCGCACCGCAGCCTCGCTTAAACACTTTTTAAACGGCTCTATCTCTTTCTCGCTCACGCGCGCGCTCTTTTCGGCCGGGCGGTTAAGCGCGAAACAATTAAAATGCGAAAACGAGAGGGCAGCGCTTTTCAGCTCGCGGCTTTCACGCTTGTGGATTTCATGAAGGAAACTACGTGTATCGTAGGCGTGCGTGGATGCTTGCGGCAAAAGTTAGGAAATATTGAGGAGCTTCATCAGCGCGTAATTTATCTATGTGCTAGCCGCTGTGTACTCTACAGCTAATTGACGCGCATTTGGAGAAGTGTGATTTATTGTACAATTATCTAGCGGCCATTCTTTCTTAGCTATTTTCGCATATAAATCTGTTTAATTAGCATTTCCGCGAGCTCAGTTTCAGCGAATAGACTAGTTTAATTCCTCGACGCAAGTCCAAACTTTGCTAATTAACATTTTCGCGCTTAATATTTCAGTTTTTAATGTACGGTCTTTCAAAGCAAAATATATTGAAACGTACACGATTTGTGTTAAGTAGTATGTGTTTGAGTCGTATATTAAATTTAACACTAGAACGAAACTTTTCAATTGACGCCGCACTAAATTCCTCTTCAATGATTACTTTATGGATGATTTGCGAATGATTATTCAAAAAAGCACACTGATGCCGATGAATACTTGTAGCCAACTAAGTCCGCGAGTCTCTTCGAGATCCAGAACAGTGTCGTTGATCAGACCCAAATTTAAACTGAGACTTCTCAGCATTACTTCTTACTCCCCACCTCACACATCGGATGCCAAGTGTCGGATGACTCGCAATAGATCAAGAACCTGTTCGATCGGGTACCGATGACTGGTCATGTGAGAACCTCGTAGCATACGGAGGAGCAAATATGTGTGCACGAGAGAGAGAGAGAGAGAGAGAGAGAGAGAGCGCACGGAGGGAGAAAGAGCTGTGGCAGACAAACAAGCTAACCACCCTGTGACGTAGTCGTGTCCAGCGTCGGCGAAATCAGATTCACTTTCTGCCAGCGCGCTCGGAATCTAGGACAGAGACGTACAGATATTCCCACAGGACTGGTACGCTATGTATGTATACGTAGGTATACGTGTGTGCAGTATGTATACACGGTCAGTCGGCCGGCCGGCTGGCGCTTTCTCTCTCGCCGTCCCTCTCTATACTGCGCGCTCTCTCTCTCTCTCTCTCTCGGGTGGTATCGGTCGCTGACCAGCCCGCGGCTGACGAGATCTTTACCCCCTGTTTCAACGCAAGGCCAAGATAGACCAAAACTAGTATTGCCTGTATTTGTTGTAAAACGAGCGACTTTTTCGTTCAATAGCGTCTTTTGACGAAGCAGGTTTTTTGAAGCGTGAGAAGCCTTGCAGGTTATTCGCGTTTTCAACTCGATTTTTTTCCTCCTATTATTTACGTGTTTCGATTATACGAAGATTACAGTAATAACTACAATATTGATTTCATTTTTTAACGCGTACTTTAACATTTTACACATGCAATTATGGTAGTTAGCATTATTATTATTACACATTTCATAGCGATTGTTTAAACTACGCATAAATGTAAACCAATTTCAGATTACAAACTTTCAATATTAGTATAGCCAATCTTTGTAGTGAAAGAATGAAAGAAAAGATAATTTCCATTGTCATGAATATGAAAATATAAATTCAATGCGCACACGTGTTTGCGGGGTATAAGATTTTAGGGACTAAGAGGTCATTGGTGTACGATGAAAATATTCTATACGACAAAGAAATTGCACACTTTTTCTGTTAGCGTCATCGAGCTACATGACCTTGTCTCATTCTTTTAATGAAAGGCAAGCTATGATGCAATAGCATTCAGTGGTAAAATAAAAAAAAAATTGAAAAAATAAAAGAATAAAATGTCCTTCCTGCACGCGTGTTCTTTGACTCTCTCTCTCTCTCTCTCTCTCTGTGTGTATTCCGCAACAATGGACTCAATGATTGAGCAAAGGTAGTATTGTTCGGTCCAAAACGGAAGGAAAACAATCGCGCATTGTGCAGCAAGGGTGACGAGGCTCGCGTTTCAGAAGACAAGGAACTTAATTTTCTCGCGAGGCGACAAGTGTACACAATTAAGTCGTTACAAGGGACTGTCGGTGGCTACTTCCGCGAAACTTGGCTTCGCGGCCAGGAGTCTTGGCCGGAACCGGCGAACGACCGAGTCGACCTAAGCGTCCGTTAAATGGCTCAAGTTTTTACTCAATTAGCCGCATACAATATATCGGGCAGTCTTGCTTGTTTCACTCGCTAATTAAATACGAGTAGGCGATATTTTCGTCTTGCTCATAGTTGCTTATTGATTTTCTAGCATATTTTAGTTGCAGAAAACACTTGTTCATTGAATGCTTAAGTTAATTTAAGAACAATGCGATGAGCTATTTTGATATTTACTTGGCTTTTGGCAATCTTTAAAATATTTCATCTTACCGCTATACGCGAAGAGGGAAGACTTTTGAGATAAATGTATACGACAAAATAACGATTATAAATCGTTTTTAATCACATTAAAGTTTATAGAAAATTTAAGAATAGCCAGAGTTAGACATTTCTACTAAAAAAGTTATTTATGATTGGAGTATTTGAAAGATCACGGATTTAAAATAAGTTCTTCCAATAATACCCATTGTTTGCATTTAAAAACAATATTCTTTCGGAAGAATTTCCTCTTCCGTTATATGATGTTCTATGCTATATTAATTTGAGTCATAGTTTTTAAGCTAACATAGAGATGCATAAACTTGAAATTTATTACGAGTTTAAGAAGAAGCATTGTTATATATTTAACTTAAATTTCTTGAAAACTTTCTTGAAAAATCATATTGTCATCTAATTTTTCAAAGAATCGTATTTATTTCTGTACAAATATTCAAAAAACCTTCGAAATTTATATCAGAGCTGTCGCAATAATTTTATTATAAAAGTTCAAAAAAAGTATTAAGGATTAAATGAGCATTCCTGTAAGCTAATGTTCGATCCAAATTATATATAAATTCTTCACTCGAAGAGGTTCAAAAACATCATTTTCACGTACCCGAAAAAATATACTCTTAAATTTTTAATAAGAGAAATATTGGGATAAAGTATGGGTAATGCAGTGAGCGAAACGATTATCGATCGTTAATTGATAGCTAACAAGCTGTTATTGCAGAAGTTGGATAATAAGTTATTTTGCGCGCTAAGCAAGCAAGCCCCATTGTTTGAAATAGAATTACATGTCAATATGACCATCCTATAATTCACTGCTATTACTGCTACGGAACGGCAAATGTATATTCTAAAAAAAATTTCTCCTAAAATAATTCAAAAGAATTCAAATTATAATTTTGATGCAAGTTTATTTCTTATTTTAATATACTACTATAATGCACATTATAATGGAAACAATCGATTCGACGGCATATTTACTCAGCGTATTGAATTTATTACTCTGCGGGAGAATGTACCTTTTTGAAGTTTTTCACGTTCACACATGAAAGGCTCATGTGCGCGATGAAAAGTTTGTTCGCAAAAACGATCGTCATTCAACGCCACGTCGTTGCGCATAAAGTTTGGCTGGAAAATCGAGATTCGATTGAATTGTACAGTTATAGCTCCACTGGTGCATTGAGAGTCGCGCTTCGAGATAAAATATACTTCTCTCTCCCTTTAGATGTGTGTGCTTTTTGTCGACGTTGGGTTTTAAAGGAGCATTGATGGGCTGTCGGACGCTTCCGTGACAAGAGACGCGGAAATTGCGAACGCGAGAGTTGGAATCGAACTGCTCTCGCACTCTATGCAATAGGTATGGGAGAAAATGTATCGGTATGAAAAACGGGCAATAAAGTTCGCGGCCAAATGAAAAGTTCGTTTCGACAGGCGTGATTAAAAATGACACTCGGCGTTAATTAAGCACGCGCTTATAAGGCCGGCACCTATAAACAAACATCTCGTAATAATTCGGGCTCGCGCGCGGAGTCACCTCAATTAATGCGTAAGTTTGCCGAGGGCCAAGTTTATGAAGCATTCAAAACTGAAAACGCGCTCTGCTTGTGCAAATTTCTATATATACATATACGAAACAGGAGAACCGCGCTCGAATCTCTCCAGCCCTCGGCAAATAGGGAATATTCTCGAGGCGCCGCGGCGCGTTATGTACGCCAGCAGCGGCAGCGAAGCGAGACGGAGCTAGAGTAAGAGTCTTCAGAGTTTCCGCATTAACAACCCCGCTCGCGTCACCCATTTTCCTCCGATGTATATATGCTGCTTTCTCTCTCTTGCTCTCGTACAACGACGATCTGTAGAAGTAGATGAGAGAGAGAGAGAGAGAGAGAGAGAGAACGAGAAATGGGGAGGGGGTGAGGGAAGAAGAGCGGTGGCGACGGAACCTCGGGAGCTGCTGTGCGGCGCAAAGCTCCTTTGACAATTTCGAACTAAGACAGGTCGCGAGCGAGAGCGCGCAGGTTCAATTTAGATAATTAATGATATGGCGGGAGGGAGAGAGGAAAACAGTGTTCGCTGCCGGTGCTGCTGCTGCTGCTGCTGCTGCTGCTTCTGCTGTCGAGGCCTCGGCAACTTGAAGCTCCTCCTTCTCTTTCTGGTCTCGTCGTCGTTGTCGTCGTCTTCGACCTCGTCTTCTAGTCGCTCTAGGGTCTTAAGCGGGATGCGAAGTAGAGACTTCCCCGAGTGAGTAAGTGAGAGAGAGAGAGAGAGGGAGAGAGAGAAAGCAAGTAGAGCCCGGGCTGCCAGTGGCATCGTCGTCTTCTACGACGAAGTAAGCGAGCGGTGGGATTGAGGTTGCGACTGCGAGAAAGGGGGCGTCACACATGCGAAGAAGCAACGGGAGATACCTCTATTATTTGTGTGCACTTAGACTGCCGAGAGATGTATTATAGAAAGGATAGTAGATGCATTCGATTATTTTCTTTTCTATTCCCTATTTATTTTGAATTTTCAACCCAATCACCCGATGAAAATTTATAGAAATCTGAAACATGTGTCAGTTCTCAATGCTGCATTCTCGGCTGCACATATCGCGTAATGCTCCGCAGCTCACGAGATAAGCTTTTCTTCAGGTGGAACGAACGAAAGATTGCTGCACCGCGTTCTGCTATAAATTTAATATTTATTTTATGTACTCTAATTGCGAAAACTAAAACCAGCAGCATTTCTACTGCTGAAATCTAGTAAAGTTGGAATATGTAATCTTGGTTCCTTAGGGAGTACGCGAGCTAGGCAGCAACCCCGTAACTATATATCTATGTAGCTTCGCGGGGTGGAGTCGCGGGGATAGGATTCTAGAGAGTCTAGCTATAGAAACAGCGACGCGAGCTTGCTTCTCTCTCACTCTCTCTCTTTCTCTTTACCTCCCACCACGTTGGGAATCGGGGTAAGACGGAGGAAAATCGTTACTCACTAGTCGCGCGCGCCGTCGCTGGAAAGAGAAAGACGACTGCCGCACAACCCTCGAGGAGCTTTACGAGGATGCAGTATGGGGGCTTTCGAGAGCAAGAGAGAGAGAGAGAGAGAGAGAGAGAGAGAGAGAGAGAGAGAGAGAGGACGAAGTGGCGGGTGGATGGCGCAAGACGGCGCTCCCTGGGAAAATGGCTAAAATACGTCGATATGAGAGTCGACCTGAGACACTGGCGAGAGCTATACCTAGAGCTTCTAGTACCGGCAGCTATAGGTGTCGAAGCCCCTTCTCCTTCCTTCGTCTACTGTAAGCCTCTCTCTCTCTCTCCTCATACCCCTCTTTCAGTGCAGAGAAACAGGGAAAACTGGATTTCAACATCGTCGTAGCCGTCGTCGTCTCTTTCCGTCTATCTCTCTCTCTCTCTCTCTCTCTCTCTCTCTCTCTGTCTCTCTCTTGCTTTCAGGGAGGCTTCGTCTCTCTGCGCCCGGTGCGCGAGCTCTAACTCGAAATTACGTTCGCCAAGCTGTAGGTATATGTACGAGCTTGAGCGAGCGACGGGCAAATTCACGAGTCGAGTTCTCGAGTAGTTTTAACCGGGGGAAAATTCCTGGCCAAGTTCGCCGCGCAGATTTACAATTTAACAATTTTCAACGGTGCCGCGCGCGGGTGCTTGGATACTACCGCCGACGCCGACGCTGCTAGTTGTAGTAGTATAGTGAATGACGCAAAAGTTTGGAATAGTCCTGCGTGGATGGCGCTTTTGGGGATTCTTTTTTCCTAGTTTAGTTCACCAACTATTTTTCGCTGGCACTCATTCGTAATTTGAATAGAAATTTTCGCATTTATTCCTATGGTAGAATTCTTCATGAGCTTCCCATAAGATGTAATGCCATAGGTAATAGTTGTATGGTTTTTGTCAAAAATTTTACCGTGATTTTATCCGCAGATTGGCATAATCGAGTATACCTAGTTCCAATACACTCGCCACATCACCGATTTATAAGAAAAAAATTGGGACTATGCGTAGCATTTTTACGACCTGCAAATTCCACGGAGACATCGACGCCAGGATGCGAAGGAACATTTTTCTACCGTCGACGCCCACTTTTTTTCGCGCAGCTCTTTTAGTTCTTCAGTCTACGCGTGCGCGTATCACTGGAGGCGAGTTTTATGTACGCTGTTCCACGTACTGCGGGAAAACCGTAGCGTCGAGGTCATTGAAATCTCGCGTATATTTTCATCACAAAACTTGTTCCTTTCGTGTAAGCTATTTTCCACAAAACCTTCTTGGATGTGGTTTTTAGTATATAAAAATTATCAAAAAATTATAAAACATCGGTTCAATTATTTTATAAATCTATTTTATATAATAATATATTTAGGTCTTGCTACCCGTTATAACACGCGCGTGTCATAACGGGTAGTAGTAAACATAGGTACGTTATGTTTATATGTGTGACTGTGTAGAGACATTATTTCATATACCGTGCGTCCCACTGTTAGCGTGGCACGGGAAAACGCAAAATGAAAAAAATTATCCCAGGAAAATCCATACCAAACAAGTGAGGGTTAACTTATTCGCGTAGAAAAGGACAGACCTCAAAATGATGGTCAAATTTCACATCCCATGTGTGCCATAACATCTATACCATCAAAATGTTCCAATATTTTAGTTAAATAAGTAAAGTTTGAATGGTAGAAAACGGACTATATTTACTTGAGTTACTCAAGATTGGTAGATGAAAATAGCCTTGACTAATTGTGAGTAATTTTGTTTTCAAGATTTAAATTTTGCTGAGCTCAATATAACAACCAGAATAAGAAAATGACAGTAAAACTATATAGTAATATTATTTAAACACTTTTTAGAATTTATAGACGAAGGTACAAAATATTTGATTCCTCTCAAATGAGGATTAACGTCAGTTCGACGGTCACTTTCCGAATTTGAATAAACAATTATTTTTAAAGAATTATGCATCTTAATACATTTTCTTGCTTTTAAAAAGGAATACTGATGATAACGAAATTTAAATCGTGAAGATCTCATCATTTTTGCCTTTCTGAAATTGGTATTCCTTGGCACTATAAAATCATCATCTATCAATCTTGAGTACTTCAAGTATATATAAATTGATTTCTGTTATTCAAACTTATTGATTTCAGCATTCCATGCAGAATCGAGTGTATCGACATATATTATATATATATATATATATATAAAATAATTATTTTGCAATATAGTTGACCATCATTTTGAGGTCTGTCCTTTTCTCCGTGGACAAGTTAACCCTGCATCTATCATTTTTTGACGCTTTATTAGCACGTGGTTTATTATATTCTTGTAATAATCTGCACGTGAAAAGTGACAAAAAATGATAGATGCGAATACATAGAGGTATTCGAGTATCAATTCTCCCGTCATAGCTCATAAATCCATCTATATGTCTAGGCGGAAAGACTCGCCTACATATACACATAGAGAGGAGTCGGAGTGAAGGGGCGCGGTCGTATCATCTCGCAAGCGTAACGCGTACTCCGCGAGCGTTTCCATCCTCGAGGCGCAGAGAGCAACGTCTTTTCCCCACGTCTATAGCGACGGCAACATCAGCCTTCCGGGAAACTCATCCGGCGTGTACCTACTAGGGCGGAAGCAGTTGCGACAGCAGCATATCAGCCAGGCTTCATACACACACACATACACACACATACACACACATATATATATATAGGAAGATGTCTGTAGCGCTGATTACAGGCGACGGGCGCGTATTAAAACGAGCACCGGCGAATACATAATCGCGCCCGTCTTAGCTCATGGGGAGAGATGTGCCGCTTGGCTTCTTGCGATCCTCGAAAGCTATGTGCACGAGGAGGCAGTTATGTAGACGAGCTTGGGCATGCGAAAATCCTGAGAGCCTGAGATTGCGCACGTGTGTCTGCTACTACTGTTGTTGCTATTGCTTCGGGGGGTGCGATGTAGGTGAGTCGCTCGAGGCCTGATGACGCAGAGTGTCGCATTCTGATGTCGATACGTGGGGAGTAAGGGTAAAAAGATCTTCCGATAAGTATATGCAATAAGCTTCGATTTATCATTGCTGTATCGTCAATATCATCGATAGATATATCTTTTCATACTTCAACGTTAATATTTATTCTTATCATTTCAAATATTAGTCTTTTTTTATAGGAAAACGTTGAATTATTTGTTCTGAATAAATCGTAACTTATATTTGTTATTATTTCCATGAACGGCTGTCCTCGAAACTAGATGTTATATTCAAAAGAACCTGGGTATGCAGTATTTTGTATCCAATAGCTGTACGTAGTTCGATGGGAAAACCGGTGGAAGAATTGGTCCAAATGTCAGACCAAGTAAAATAATCTGACATTCTACGATTTCTACGATTACTTTGATACTTTATAATTCGTTTTTTATTCCTCTGTGTGTAGTTTAAAAACTTTACAATATTCTGATAACTGTGCGAATAGTATACGAAATATCGTTCTTTTGTTAAATTTTAAATTAATACTTTATTAATTAATGCTCTTAATCAAATAGCGAAAGGTTTGATTGGCATATATTGTTTACGTATCTATTTATTTATTTATTTACTCAGATTAATACGAGTTGCATTGTTAAATCAACTTACACCACTAACTAAAAGCTATGAATAATATCATTTTTATAATGAAATATTAAGAATCCGTTCTTTTCAATATCCATTTCTTTACAATCGTTGTTTAACTAATTAAAAATTCGTTTATTTTGAAATTACTACTTTTCATAAAGTTTAATTTTCATAAGAATAGAGTAGGAATATTAGATTGAATGAACAAAAATTTATTGAAAAAACTGTTGTATAAAAAATACTTATTTTATAATACATTATATTTATTCAATTTAAAATCCCAGTGTTCATATTAATAAGAGATTAACAAAGGACATTCTCTAAAATTTTGTATTTACCCCACCTATTGATTCCTTTTGATTCTTACGGACATTGAAATTTCTATTTTGTGGTTTGATTGCCAATTGATTGGCTATGGATTTTTAATCATAAGCAAATGTATCTCCGAATATTGGAAGTGTAAATTATGATAGCATTATTGAAAATATTCAAAATTCTAATTTTAATAATTGGCAATTTAAAAGTGTTTTATACCCCGTAATAGAGTTATTTATGCATAACTGTGTTTGATTTACGTAATGATTCGATACAATTAACGGCTAGGACTATTCAGTTTTTCATCGAATTCCTTACCCCTTGGTTTATTTAGATGATCTATATCGTATAACGTAGTATATACATTTTAGGTATGGAATTGGAGAACAAAGAAAAGGCAATATAGAGCAATAACTCGGCGGGTGCGTTCACGGAAGCCCGGCCGTAATTTCAAACGAAAATTCCAATTTCCAAATCACGGCGAGTCGAGTGCGGGCGAGCATCTCGCAAGGCCCGCGACCCCAAGAAATACCCGGGATCCTTGCGTCCAAGTAGCAATATTTCCTGGAAATAACGCTCTTTCCCCCTAAATTACGAGAGACTTCTCCGCAACAAGGAACTAAAAGCTTCCATTGGTGCACAGAGTACGAGTGTGCGTGCATAGCCATGTATAGCTATATAAGTAGAGTAAAGTCGGCAGTATAGCAGAATGAAGCGAAGGAAGCGTATAGAGAAGGAAGGAAGGAAGGAAGGAAGGGCTGGCGTTTCGATGTGCGTTGGCTTGGTCTCTCATGTTTCTCATTTCGCGTCGCGGCACACGTAGAGACTTCCCCCTACCATAGAGCCAGCTTTTCCCTTAGAAACCGAAGACGAAGACGGCGTCGAGGACGAGGAGTAGCAGCAACGGCAGCAGCAGCAGCAGCAGCAGCAGCAGCGCGGCGACTCCCGCGAGCTGAGGATGAGAGGCGGAAAGCCTTTCCCCCCGTCGGATCTCATACATACATTAACGTCGCTTGTCAGGCGTGGCAGCAGCGCAGGAGAGCAAGACTTAAGATCCTGCCGGCTGCACAAGGAGGAGCAGGGGGTGTCTGTCTCTAGGATATACCCCAAGCCCTCCACCCCGGCGTCACCCTTCCTTTCCACTCCGTCTTTGCTGGGATAGCATACGTATATAAAGCCGGAACGCGAGCTGACGAGATAGCGCGCAAGAGAGATAGGGAGAGAGAGAGAGAGCGCCTCTTCCTTCCCGCCTTCTTACCGCCCACGCACATGTACACATATACGTAGATTAGTTGCGTCCGCGCGAACTCACCTATACTTGCGCGATGAAGCTTAAGTTTGGCAAAGCTGTCTCGTTCTGCCTTGAGATGAAGGCTTCTACAGAAAATGGCTGTGCTGTACTAAGAGAAAGGCGGAAGGATCTACTTATACGTTCATGCAGATACGTTATTATTTCGTAAAATGTATTCTCGTGTCTACAAGTAACCGTTGAAGTAATTCTTCATCCCACCGCGAATTTTTTTATTTTAATTTATTTAATTACATCAAACCTTTGGAGACTATGTATTTTGGTTTACTTTTTTACGAACAAACTTTTTGAACATTCATTAGATTTCCTTAGAAAAGTGACCACTTGAGGGCAGGCCATAAAAGATGAATTGAAAATTGAACGCAGGGTTATAAAGATTTATAGATATATCATCAAGTTTCTTCTTGGGAAAGTTATATACTCTGAATATTTTTTAATAACAATCGTTACGCGTGGCTTACGCGTTAAAATGCATAAATATAGCGCAAAAGTCGATTCAACTGATAATTTTATAAAAGTTACTGATTCAAGTATATTTATACTATTTCGAGCTTATTTTGTATCCTCGTACTATATTCATCCAGACTTTAATTAGATCAGTATACGTGAAATCTATACGAGCAAATGAATAACGATTTATTTCTCATAAGAGTCGAATAATTAATTTACCTTGAGCAGGATTTACTCATGTAAATGTTAATATTATTTTTTCAATAAATCGAAATAGAAAGATAAATGAATTAATAAATTGCGAGAGACGGTAACGTATGTTTATACTCGCAGGATCAGTATTAGGTTTACTAAAATAATAATTATTGTCGAAGTTTAAACTCAAAAAAAAACGTGAAAATACGATTGTACGTATCAGCATAGTTCGAACTCTCTACGACACTTGTTTTGAACCGGCTACAGAAAAACCGGAAACTCTCGTCGTCATGATCGCATCCAAAAGTACAAAGCGGTTACGAGCATAAAAAGAGATCGCTCCTCTTCGCAGTTATCGTGGACTCGTGTCGCGCAGAAAATATCATCCGATCGGTTTGGTTCGGCACCTCGACGCGGCTATAGAAATACGCGGACGAACGCCGCACAAACAACCTATAGACAAAGTCGACACGCGGCAGCGGGGGCGTCAGTCTCTCGGGCAAGTTCCGTTTCCTCGCGAGAGCATAAAAGCTCCGTGTATACGTGTGCGATGTCGAGCGAGAGCGAAGAGATACGCCCATTGGTTCGCGCTTCTCGACAGGCACTTTATGCGGCGCGCATTCGGTAATACGACTACGGCGATCGGTCTCCGAGAGCATATAAAAGCGACGGAGGAGGGTGAGGCAGCGCAGAAGAGCGAAGAGAGGAGGGGGAGGAGCAGGAGGAGGAAGAGGCGAAACGAAACGGAGAACGGAAGCAGCGCGTATCTCGAGCTCTCTAATGGAAAATGTTTTAGCGATTCTGTGCTTGTAGCGCACCGACGTCGCTTTGGCCTATCTCTTCTAGACGAGCGGAGGGTGGGTGCAGGCTGCCAAGCACGGAGTCGAAGAAGAAGAGGTCGAAGGACTGTATAAGCTGCACGGCTGTTGCTCGATACCGTTTTACCCGGCGACGTATCGAGTCGGTGTACGGACAACTTTTTGTCAATCCGACGGAAAGGGCGATAATGGATTTTTCGCTCTTTATTTCGACAGCTCGATTGCATTCAGCTGCCCATCTTTCACTGTACATGCCTCTGCGAACCTTTTCAACTCGTGTATAAATAAATTCCTCTGAAAAGCCAGGAGCGTATAAAGTTGGCCTTTGTTTCGCGGGCCTATACGTCGCGCGGCAGCTCAGAAATCTCGTCCACGTCCGCGAGCTCGGCTACGGAATATAAAAAGCAAACGAGCTGCGGTTCTGTGTGTGCAGTACGGAAAAGGCGAGTTTCCACGTACTCCTGTTTCTATGTGCACCTACTACGTATACCTCCACATAGATATTATATATACTTACAGAACTGCCGTGCTCGCGAGAGGGAGAGAAAACTAGATGCAGCAGTGCGCGCGGGTGAGTCTCGAGAGTACTGCACACCCTCAAGACGCGAGCCTCGGTACACCGCCTCGCGATTGGTCGGCATTATTCAAAATGGCGTCTTCGTGCCGCGTTGCCGTAAGATTCATTTTATTAGCCGCCCACACCCCAAAGGAATAGACTCTCCGTGACGCGGAGACCTTAAAAACAACGAGTGCATAGACATGTGTATAATTTATACAGCGGGGTGCGTATATGTGTATACACGGGATAGCTATTATTGCACAGACCCGAGACTATGATTTCGTCGAGTTGCGGTCTAACGTGAGTGTATGTAGACGTATAGGAACGTCGCACACTATAGCTGTATCTGTTTGTCTCCTTCATTGATGATCCCTGTTTGTTCGCAACGTTTGTTTTGCGGTCGGCCAAGGCGTACTCACTTCCGAGGCATTGTCCCTTCGATTCAGCGCAATTGATTTTTATGACAGCCGGACTTTATGTTATTTATGCCTTTCTCTTCGCGATTCCTTTTTCACCTCCTTTTTCCATTTTCGAACGAGCCACGTAAAGCATTTTGTTAACATTCGTGAAAAGTCTAGTACGATTTTCGAGTCGCATTTAATTAAAGTTCGGGAAATAAATTAGTTCTCGCAGTTGCATATATATATATTTTGCGTGGCAAAAGTGCTCGAGTTCTCGGAACAAAATTAGATTTCCGGGGCGACATTCGGCCCACCGTTTGCATTCATTGCTGTAACAAGTTCCGCGTTAGATAATTCGGCCAAAAACCAGTCGGCGTGCGAAAATTTCAAATCGCACATGTACAAAAGGGCTACATTATACGGGACTTTACACCTGGCGAAGTGAAAGAAACTCGATTTTCACGCGAAGGCCTAGAAGAGAAACCTGTCCGTCTTGACGCGAGATTACGGAGCGCGAGGATCGATGCTGATCGCCACCGCTGCATTCCCACCGTATATACGTGTTGACCGCTGGTCAAGCGAGTAGCCTCGCACCGCCAGTCGCCGCCTGCCCTCAAGCGACCGCGAGAATTAACTCGAATATGCTCTCGTAAGACGAGTGAGAGCTGCCGACGCGATGGCATGGTTATTGATTTTTTTCAAGCACCAATGAATTTAATTAATTTCAACCAATTAATTAGATTCATAAGTGACAATGTTTCGTTGAAAATGTATATTGCTGCAAAATATAGATATGCCTTTAATATTTGAAAATTAACATTTCTACACCAATGATGCAATTACACAATTAGAATATAATACTTAATTTATTTAAACTAAAAGTTATTTTAGTTTAAATAAAATAACGATAAAATAGCGATTACGATAGTGGAGTACCACTATCGTTGGTAATTATTATCTAAAATTTAATTTATTTATCAATGGTACAAAGTTTATTGAAACATTATTGACCTTTTTGTTTTGTTATTAACAAACTGTTCGTGAATGTAAAATAAGTCGAATTTTACTACATTCGTACACAGGTATACATACTAATTTAACTCTGTTTTTGACAATTTATTATTAGATAATATTTATAATATAATAAAAAATGTAATTCCCTTAATGTAAATAAAGGTAAATTATTCGTTATTGAACATTTCCATTTAATCATCACTATTGGAAATTTACGATCACTATAATGGTTTCAGTTGTAACCACTGGCTCTATTTAGCTCTATACTTATTGTAAAATAGTAACAAAATAGTTTAATTAAAGCTATAAACAATCGAACAGATATGCAATATTAGTCGGATAATCAAAATCTTTCTCGATACCGAGTACTTGTCATCTCCACTGGACTAAACCAGTCAGTCCACCCCGGTTACCCCGGCCACTTGTGCTTTATACACTCGGAACAGCCACTCGTCGTCCACCGCGACGTTTTCGAAGGAGGAAATTGAGGGGCCGCTCGAGACGGACGCAAACAAGTATATCGAGATTACAGTCCCACGTACCGAGTGCTTATACCTATACACATAGCCTTTTTATATTTTTCCCTTGCAACTCGTCTTTGTTGTATTGTACTATATATATATGTATACGATGAGGCATACACATAGGATAATACAATGTACCGTTTCCTTTTTTCCATGCTAATGATACATATTCTACGCATATGTATGCAATATGTATTGAGTACTTTTGGTTACAATCTGAGACTTATTCTTGAATACGCGAGGATATTACAGACTCGTTTTTGCTCTCATGAATAGTGACGCATACGCCCATAGACAGCCACAGCAGTGGCAGCAGTCATGTCGAATATTTATAACTTGTTAGTTTTGCCGGCATTGCTCTGAATAATTCCAGGCGTCTTACCCTTTTCCCTCGAAAGATACATTAAAGCCCGTCTGGGCGCGTCACCCTCAAGAAACTCTCGCGACCCTCCGGATCCCTAAGCCACACACGAATACTTTCTACCTATTCGAAGCCAATCCCGAGCTCACACCCCCGCAGTCTCATCCCTCGGTTGCGCGCCGGTCTAATCTTCGGTTTTGCAGTCGTACAGTATCTCGAGCCGTAGGTTTCTATACACATACATATATACATGCATATACATGTAGAGAGTCGCGAGCTGTTCTCTGACTTTGCATAAAGCAACAATAGGGCGGCTCTGCCGCGAAGAAGACAGGGGTGGGGGAGCTGCGGCAGCAGTCGTCGGGACGTCTCTACGCGTCCTCGTCATCGCATCCCCTGGCGAAATTTCGTTCGCCCCGAGAGTTTCGCGCAGCTCCTCGTCTAATCGCATTTGCTCGAATGAGCTTTGCTCTCGCGCACACGTACTCTGACTGCAGCCTTCCATTTTAAGAGCGTCTCAGGAGGGAGCGAGAGAGCGAGAGCAGCGAACGCGTCTCTAAGACAATTAGCGAGACTAAAGGACTATCCGAGTTCTCCCTCTCTTACTCTCTCGCTTGTCTGCCGTTGATGCTGCTGCTGCTGCTGCTGCTATCTTCGCATCATCTCGCGTTCTCTGCATGGATCGCGAATTCACGTGTCTCGTAACATTAATAATGAGAACGAGGTAGCGGCGGGCGTCTCTCGCGACTGCCGCGAAGACGCTCCGAGCCCGTTGGAGGCGGAGTGAGCGGAGTGACTCTAACGCATCGGAGAGAAACTTCAAAGTGTTCCACGAGGTAACTCTCGCGAAACGAGGCTTTACAGATGATAATCGACGCTAATATGTCTGACTGTACAATATGAATATGATGAGAACGAGTTTTCGAGTTGGAATGTCCAAGAAAATACGAAGCGCTTAAAAAAGAATGCCCGTCAGAGTTTATATCGTTGTCCACTCCTTCCCTTTGACCGTCGTATCAATGTAGCTGCGAAGGGTAGCAAAAGACAATTAGTCAACCACCGGAGCCGCGACTTCAGCCGGGGAATACGAAATAGTCGACGAGTATCCAAGTTACACAAGTCGGTACGTCTCAAACAAGCCGTGATAATCGAGTCTGTGAGAGGTTACTTTTCGCTCGAGGTAACCTACTCTCGCACTTTTCAGCTGCCCTTCTATATAAAGCTTCTTTGAAATTCGAAATGAATCCGCTAAAGCTTGAATTTTCGAATAGCGCCGACTGACAGACGCAGCAGCTTAACTTATTTTACTACATACCATATTAAGATATTGTATTATGGAAGAGTCTATCGAGTTCTCTATTTATATTCATTTAAACGAGCGTGATACGTTGGCTCTTTTGAATTTAGAAAGCTTGTAATTTAATGAGTTTAGATATAAGTATATTGAAATTGAAAGAGAATTTCAGTCGCGATAAAATAGATTTTTAAAAACTCATGTACGAACGCTCGTTTACTAATTCCACTTGAAATCTGTTCTGAAAAAAATTATTTACTAAAGAGTATGCCATAAGTAGGCATCCTTGGATAAAGGCGGAAGTATTTTTCAAATAATGTTATTATTCGCGTGGTTTGCCTCTTTCTATAAAAACATTTTCTTAATGGCAGTTTACTATTGAATAAAATCTACTAGAAAGAACAGATGCATTTTTAACTATACTTGGGTAGAATAGTGATGAACATTATTTACGAAAGTATATGCCATGATGTATAAAGGTGGAAATTTCTTTTAAACGATGTTATACTATACGCGTAGATAGCCTCTTTTTTTAAATCATAATTAGAAAAAAAAAAATTAGAAAAAATTATTCATACTCTAGAAAGATTGAAAAAAAAGGATAAAGTAGATTTAAAAATATTTTCGATGGGTCGAAAGACTCTCAGACACGGTTTATTTATTCACGAGTCGATCGATTTTCTTTGCCGTTGCCGCGTCACCGCGCATCGAGCCCCTTACGAGTCCCTCGGAGTACGAACTAGCGTCGAGGCTGTGCAGTCGAGTTATCGGTTTTCGAGAAAAGCCTCGGCAAAGAAAAGTCTCGGCATCGAGCAACCCTTCTCGCGCTCAATATCTCTTTCTCTCTTTCTCCGTTGCTCTCGAGTAGTAGCGGCACCGTGAGCGACGACGGGCCAATGGCCGAGCTTGGCCGGGGGTTGCCCCACCACCTCGGCACTTTTACTTCGATTTTTCCGGGGTGGGCCGCGCGTTCTCTAAGAAAGCGTCGCGCGGCGAATCCCGGCAAGGCGCGTCGCGGCTCGTCGGGATTGGTCGTTGGCGCCACGGCGCTCAGCCCCACCCGAGCGCCGTCGAGCGTCTTGAGGCCGCCCCCTGCGTGTGCAGCTACCCCGGGAAAATATAAGCGCCGAGCTCCCTCCTCTCTTCCTTACTCGTTTCGAGCCGCCAGCGCCGCAAGCCGCCTTCATCCGTCTGTCTCTATCTTTTGCTCCCAGGCGAGCTACTCATGGAGGTGGTGCTGTTCTGCTTCTGCTTTTGCTTCTGCTTCTGCTTCTGCTCCTGCTCCGGCTCCTGCTCCTCTCCCTCGCTTTATATATCTACAGAGTTGCTGCTACGCCGCCTTCCTCAGATATTAGATTTTACAAGGAGCGTGCTGGGATTTTCGAGGGGTCACGAGGTGCTTCTCCTCTGTCTCTCCTAGGTGCACGACTACTACTACTAACTATGTGCTACCACTACTATGAAGCGCTGCCGCTGCCGCTGCCGCCTCGCCGGGGGTGGGATAAATATTAATTACGTTCCTAAGGGCTGCCTGCGGCCGGCACGCCGTTACACTTCTCCTCGGGTTACCGGCTGCTCTGCGTCTCGCTCTCTGTCTCTGCCGGTGATGCCGCTGCTGGCGTCCCAGCTCTTCTTGTTGCGCTCCGAAACCGCGAGACGAGAGAGAAAGATAGCGATGTGTTTTCATGCCTCTTGAAGGCTTCTCTCTCGACCTTTTCTCTCCACAGGCTTCGGCCTCGAAAGTATTACTCGCCGCGGAGCGTTTCGTCTTTCTCAAGAGGATTTATATTGGAGAACGCGGCTCTGCAGCAAAGTTGGCCTATAGGAAGTCTCGCCTTTAGTTATTACTTGCTTATGCTGCGGTTTTACTCTAAGAGGGAGAAGTTTGCCTTTCAAACTGCAAGTCTGCAAACTGGATTATTGATTATTTTATTCATTTACATTTTTATAGTTAAATAATTTTTTTCATTTGGTTTTATCTTACAACAAATGAGTGAATGCCATTTACTTCTTAATATATAATTAAATAGTATCCTTACATTGTTAATATCTCTTTACTTCAATCGTTTTGTATAAACGTTTTTGTTTTAAGAATAGTGGGATTATTCGTTTGCTGTATATCATTCAAGTAAACTCACTTGGATAATTAATGTCCTTTACCCGCGGAGTTGGTAGCTCCAAGGGTAACTAGTTACCACCACGACTAACGCACAACCCTTTTATGGACGGAAGTCGAATTCTAGGGAGGGTTCGAATCCGTGCTAAGGTTTTCCGTGAGTGCACGGTGCTGCCACGTATCTCATCTCGACCAAATGCTTAACTATGCAGAAGAAACGTACGAATATACTTCTAGGCATGAGCATTGAGATAATTATGTTTTTTTTTGACATTTATGTTTTCTCGTTCCAAGTATTGTTTATAAAGGTGTTCGATACTTTATAAAATGCTATTATTAAAGGAAATCAATTTTTTTCATTGTACAAGAAACTTTTTATAATTTTATAAATCTAAATTAACAAACAAGTTTTAACAATATCTGCGTCTATGTAGAGTGTATATTCTACATAGAGTGCACGTGTATGCGTACGTGTATGTGATACTACTTCAGCGCTGGAAGGTTTTGTGTTTTTGTAAAATATACCATTCTTTAAATATGTATATCATTTTGTAATATATCCGTAAATATTCTCGTTATTCGTATTTGTGATTGTCACGCGCTTATTTATACTTTTGTTAATTGCACATTATAATCATTCATGGTAAAGATTTTTATTCGATTCTACGTATTGTGTTCATTAAATAAAGTACAAATTCCAAATTACTATGTTTAATAAAAATTAATCAATAAAACAAAATATTTTTGTACATCATTAGTTTTTATCCTTATAGCAATCGTTAATAAAAAAATTTAACCTATTTGCTGCTAACAGATTTTTATGTACATTAAATCATTATACATTTTTAAGTGCATTTTATAATGATTAAATAGATTAATATATACTACGGTATATATAGCGAAAAATGAAATATGCAAACAATTTAAGCTATTCAATATAGAATTAAATATAACTCTTAAAAGATATACTTAAGTTATGTACCACCTAACTAATAAATTACTGATTTATAAAATAGATTTTAAATGATGTGAAACATAGTTATGCCGCAAAGCAAACATCTCCATTTTGAACGTAAATCTTTAAATACTATTTATTCAGATTTTTTCTACGTAAATCATATTATCATCAAACAATCAAACCCGTTACCTGCCTTACATATAATTAGTGAAAGTTTTTTGGAAATTATGAATAAGAATAATATTGATCCATCGTTTATTGTTATTAACTAGTATGAAGAACTACTGTGTTATTTACTTTGTTATTTTCGCATCTTCGATTAGTGTAGAATTTTTTACAGAATATTTAACTATTTTATTTGAAAGTTGAGAATCTAATTATTTTATAACTACATTAATAATCGATGTCAGAAATAACATGTTTCTGATTGAAATCTATTTAAGCAGAAACAAATTATTATTATATAAAGAATCAATAAGATATTCGTAGAATGATGAATGTTCCTAACAATAGTACTTTTGTAACAAGTATAATACATTTATATTAATTTTCTGTACTGTTTCTGTGAAACATAAATGCTTCTTGGAATACCATATTCCTGGATATGGTATCGCTGACAACATAGCTCTGTTGTATACTTGGAGAATATTTAATTTTGCCAGTTACCTCTACAATCAAGTGACGCAATCGATTCAAGGCAGTCGATGTTGTACAAATCGTAAGCTGCAGAGGGATATCTCAATCTTTACTAGACAAACATTGAAATACGATGACGTTGAAATCGATCGGAAGTCGGTCAATCGGTCAAGCGCACGAGTTGCAGCCGACCAGTACGTCTCGATCTGCAGCGCGTATGGTTCGCTTACTCGCTCTCGCTCTTCCATGTCCGGTCACTGTCTCGAGGGCCGGCAACTTCAATGGAACGGACCGAGACCAACGTGGATAGACACATCGATCCGTATACATATGCGCAAATCCAAAGACAGTAGAAAACAGCTGTATTCGAGATATTTCCACAGCTGATCTTTATGTGGATTACATTGACTAAGTGGGATACAATTCGTCAATACGCTTCATGGCTTACGAAATTTTTTTTTATCAAAATCACGTCAGGAATAACATGCTTTTATTTTACGTTCTTTGAAAAAACCGTTTTATTGGAATAAGCAGGATGTCTTATACTGTCATATGATGTAAAGATAAAAAATTATCAATCTATAAAAAATTATTCTTCTCGAATAAATCAGCAAATCTTGAAAATTTTCAAAGAAATATTTATTATTATCTCTTTTTATTTCATGACTAAACATTTTTAATCTTAGAAATGAATATAGTGTTTTATCGGAAACAGTTTATGAAGCCATAGACGTTTGAACTTATACACTCTGAGTGTCTAATGGGATTCCATAATCTATGGATTTGAACATATATGCAGTGAACTCGCGTAAACATAAGTACACACAATTCGTCAGCGTACGATGGCCAATATCCCTCAATTAACATCCGTCTTGAGTTCGTCAGTATGAGTAGATTTTAAGTGAACTCGCATACAAATTATTACATATCATAGCTGTGTCAAGATAATATGTGGAACGTGAAAACGCTTTCCTGTTCTGTCTCTCTCTCTCTCTCTTTCCATTCTATTTCATCTCTTGCTCTGACATTGGATCAAATCGCAGGCTATGCGGCGAGTAAAGTCCGGCGGCAGCGCTGCTCACGCCTAAGTACGGCCATTTGCGGCTAATGGCCAGGAGCTGCAGCGCTGGCTCGATTACCGTAACGTCCACTTTCCCTCTCTCGGCCAGCCTGGCCTCAATGGGTCGCCCGACGCTTCTAACGGGTGGTCATCTAAGTTCCGTCTGAGTCTAGTCCCCCCCCCCCTTTTTCCCCTGATAGACCGGTTTTATTTTTTTTTTATAGCAAGAAGGGTAGATAAAGCAAGTTTTGGAGTTCAGAGTGGTGACATATTGTTGGGATACGTGGAGAGAACGAAGAAATTCTTAAATGTATATGAGAAAGTTTCGATTACTCCATTAAGTATTTTTGAACATATTTTCAAATCGATAAGATTTATAATTTTTTCATTGCGATTATATATACTTTTTAAATAGTTTTCGACTGTTAGGGAAATAGCAGCATCGCCATATAAAGATTTTCGACATTTCGATAGTCGTCTGTGGCTTGAGAGTTCGCGACAGAACCGGCGGCATAACGATCATAGCGAGCAACGAGTGCGCAGTCGCTTTGCTCTCATTGCGGCTTCATTGTCCTGGTACTCTCTCCCTGTCTCTCTTTCTCTCTCACACACTCTTCCGCCGAACTTTTAAAAGGACTCTTTTGTCAGTAATGAGCCGCACTTGTGGTGCTACCTTGCCTGTATAGTGGCTTCATCGTACCATCTCGTTCATAGAGCTACCATTATGCGCTACTTTTTTTTCGTTTTTCTCCAGAAGATGCTGATGAGCATTTTTTTAGAGCGAGTAACTTCATTGTCTAGTACTCTGGCATGGTTCGTTAACGCTGCATCGTGAGTAAGGAAATAATGGAATTTATCCTCGTGAAAAGGAATTCACATTCATGGATATTATTGAAAACAGAATTGAAATTATTCTAAATTTACCCTCTTTATTTATTTATAAAGATATCGATAAAATTGATCGTAGGTTTGGTGGTATACTTTAATATGTAATATATATAATATTTATAAATTGTAATAGATATATTGAGATATATTGATATCGAGTTATTACATGATATTTGCAACTTTATTTTTTCACTCAAAATGATGTATCTCTTATAATGTAATTATGTAACAAGATTTATTTTGAATCGCAGGAGTGTGAGGATTTCAGAGTAATATTGGGATTATAAAACGAATATAAAAAAGGCACATGTTGAATCTTATCTCTTGCACCCAAGCCAACGTTGCGGTGAGATCTCGGCAGCTGGCTACGAACGGCGACGTGTTGATCCCACGGTAGAATGGAAGTTCCTTTAAAACGACGTATACGAAAACCCTCGAAGACAACTTAGAAATTATAGTGATTATCGAAAATAAGGCTCAAAACTAAGCGGCAATCGATTCATTAGAAATATAAAAGTATTTATTAATTATGTTGTAATAGTTTACATTCTAAAAAATAGAAAAATGTTCTTATATTGTATGATACAAAGTAATTGTATACAGTATTAAAGCGAGTGGCTGAACTAATGTTCGAATTCACATAAGAGAGTTCGAAACTCGTCGTGGTATTGTGGAGATCCTCAGTACCAAACTAGTGGACGGCTCACTAGGTATTTTATATCTCCTGACAAACGCGAACCTGCCGGTCACGCGGTGCATTGCAGTTGATCTAACAAAAATTGTTCGATCCAGTGTCTCTCTTTCGGTTGTGCTTAGCCTATTCATTCTGAATATTTTATATGTATATATGTATATATATAATTTTTTTCTGCTATAGTAGTTCTTGCTCTAGATTGTATGTCGTTTTATAGCCGCGAATGGATCTACTATGAAAGCGTTTCAATTTATTTCTTCGTCTGATTGGTTCATTGAAAAATTTAAATTTTTAATCGATTTACAGAAGAAATACGTTGTGATTATGGATTTCTTTATTAATCATCGAATTACCTGTACTATTCATAAATATAGGAAAACAATTCGAGTATTTGTGTATATCTTTTATTACACAGTGAATGTAGCTCATGTAATAATAAAAAGTAGAATCTCATTTATTTTACGTAGGAATTGTTATTAAAAATTGAAATATACTAAAAATGAAACGCATATGGAATGCATGTCGTACAGTTGTTTATATTTTATAATACTGAAAGTCTCGTCGTTTCTATTATGAAGGTAGCATCGGTTCTTTCTCTTTAAACAACAGGATATACAGTCCCATCCCAGTGGTGCATACATCCTATGCGCGACACGGCACTCGTCGTAATTAGCCGTTACTTGAAGCATTCGAGCTTGTTGTTAAAGGAAAGAACAGCCCCGGGCAGGCACGGATCTCTCTCCCTATCTGGCTGTCTGTACGTCTACTTCTCTCTCTCTCTCTCTCGCTCTCTCTCCCTTCTCAGCACACAATACGACTCGTATACGGAGAAGAAGAAGAAGTAGAAGCAGCATCGAAGATAGTCGCTTCGATATGAGTCTCGAGAGCAGCCTTACTATAAGGAAGAGAGAGAGAGAGAGAGAGAGAGAGTAAGACGAGGATGAGGAGTTAAACTTCAGAGCGTATATACGTTATATGTAGGAGTAAGAGATGAGGAATGGCTTCCATACCGTCTAGAATCGTACCCATAGTCGTTTTGCGAGGACGGCGATACTCGCGGCAACGATGCGACGAAGAAGATGTCGAAGCTCCGTGCATTACTGCGCTACACTCATATACATATATACACTCGTCGTTCTCTTTGCGGAAGTTTGACGCGCGCGAGATGGGGAAGAAAGAGACGAGCGGCGAGTCCATGAGGCGCGATCGATTAGCCATGCTCGACTGCTCGCGCTGCTCTTCACTATTTAGAGGCTACGGAAACTTTCTCAAAAGAGCAGCTTGCTGCTTATTATTATCCTGTTTCAACGATTCTTGGCGGGCTTCTTTGTCTGTCAGAGCGCGTTCAAAATACGTATCTTTGCCCGCTCGAAACTTTAATCAACTCCTTTGTCGAGGCGAGCTATCTATAGTGCGGTGTTATATATGCATTCATTCAAACCATAAAGTCTATTTATGATATTAGAATAATGACTCGATATATTTTAAGTAGAGCAAGCCCAGTTTGGTTAGATGAACGATATCGATACTTCCTTCTAGCCGTCGTGAATTGTTAATTGAAAAAAATGTATAATAAAACTCATTGCAACACCCGACTAGCGTCTAAGCTCGATAAGATATACGCGCATAATCATCGCAGTGAATCTCTTTGCCTCGCCTCTAAGTTTCTCTCATCAAAGCAGCCGGCTGCATCTTGAGTAAGTACAACAGCATCTTCTTGTTTCTTAAGACACTGCTAAAGAAGAACCGTATCGCGGTGTTTCAGCAGCCTGAGGCAGCTTCTCTTTGAGGCGATCTCTTTGAGCTGCAGCTTCTTCTCTATCTGAACGTTTATGCCTCAACGGAACTCAGAATCTTATGTTGCACACTCTATATGTTGATCTCATTTTATTTCTATTTTTTTCGAAATTATGAGCTCCATTTTCAAACCCAGAGTGTTATGTACACGTAATGGTAAAAGTATACGAGGGTAAATGAAAACTCTTAATTGCGTTTGCTTTGTACAATATACAGAGTATATTTGCTCTTGACTACCTACCCCTGGTGAAAAAGTTTCATACTTTCTAGATCTAAGCTCAGTCATTGCCTTATAAAACAGCAGTAACAGTAGCAGTGGTAACGGCGGTGGAGGCACATCTTCAGACCACCCCCTATACCAACAGCCCGAGCTCTAACATCCTCCCCAGCAGCGGAGCGCTAGAGAAGAGCCTCGTCCGCGGAAAAGCCTGAGAAAAGCAGTGGGGGTAGGATGTAAGACGCGCGAGGGGGCGTGGTCCCGGCATTGATCCGGCGCCTCCGCTCTCGCGCGCCCCTCTCCACGAACGACCGACTTAAAAGTGCGCCCACCACCCCCACCTTCTTTCTCTCGCACTGCGGCGCTGGTAGTACGCCCCTCCATGGTGCAGCCGTGGGCCACGACCTCGCGCGCGCGGAGAGCCTGTAAGAAAGCGCCGAGAAATGAATATTCATAAGCCAGCGCCCCGTACGCCCAGCCACCCCCAGCCACCACCGAGAGAGCTTCTCCTCTGCCTGGGCGAGCTGCTGCTGCTGCTGCTGCTGCTTCCTAGTCGTCGTTTTCGTAATTTCGAAGGCGAGCCTCGTTCGAGAGGCTTGCCGAGCAGGAGGAATGGTGGAAGGAAAAATCCAACCGACGTACGCGAGCAGCCGAGAGAGAGAAAGCGAGAGAGAGAGAGAGAGAGAGAGAGAGAGAGCGCGCGCGAGAGAGCGAGGAGTCTTTGGAATACCCGAGTGTGACTGGGGGAAGGTGTTGGAGATGGCTGTTCTTAGGTGGCAACTGACTTGCTAATTTAAAGGGCTGCTGCTGCTGCTGCTGCTGTTACTGCGGGGAATTTGGGATTTTACGAAAGATAGGAGAATTTACGAGAGTAAATGTCTGGTTGAATTGATTTTTCCTAAAATATCATCTGGATAGGTTGATATTCTGTCATAATGAATAATAGATCACTTTTAAAACAGCTTTATTGGATCATATGCAGCTCGAGTAAAATTCAGTAGCTCGTGTCAGCGTATGAGCATCCAACCAACTCACATAATACTTCAGTCGTGGAATAAAGAAATTTCTATGCATTGACTTTATAATTTATTCATAGCCAACGAAGTTTAACACGGAAATGTAATTATTGTAGAAGACAAAATAAGAGAAAAATCTTGTCATTTGTCAACTAATTTCTGTTCATCCATTATGGACCTTTCATCAAACTAGCCAGTCTTCCGACGAACGTTGAGAAAGTAGCCCTGCAACCTCTTCGAGGCAGAGAACGTCCACTGCGAAGACTTAGCGAGCCTGAGGCCTTTTTCCGTTGGAACTTGCGATATTAATCTCCTTATCGAGGTCTTAGCTTCGTCCACTAACTACAAGTTTTCTTCTCCTTGTTCTCGTTGTCGTCATCATCTCCACAGGTCTGAAACAATTAAAGCAACGCTGAAAGTTATCGAGAGAGTGGGAGAGAGAGAGAGAGAAGTAGTGCGCGGAAGAGAGACGTTGTTCAGTGATTATAATACGCGAGCGAGTGGTAGAGAAGCCGAAACTTCTCGGGGGCTCTTCTACTGCGTCAACTTTGCGAAATATACGCGGACTGATGACACAACGTTATGAGCGAAAGAGAAAGAGCCGGAGCAATCGCGAGAGGGCGACGGTGGGTGAGAGACAGAGAGAGAGAATATACGACGTTTCTAGAATACACACGGAGTTTGTTCTAACTTGCGGGGCGCGGGCGCTAGTTCTCCTCAAACAGGCTAGATTATATTCTCCTTCATCTCTGCCGCGCCTCTGACTGTCTGCTGCTGCTACTGCTGCTGCTGCTACTGCAGCCTCTGGATATGCGATGGCTGCGCGCAGACTTCATTTGTTTGCCTAATTCCGGTTCGAGTGCTGTTCGCTGCTATAGTCTTCTCTCTCTCTCTCTTCTCTCCCTCTCCCCACGATGCTACTGCTATTTGGGAGATTGTAAAAAATCAGCATTACGCTTAGAGTATGCGATATCTATAAATGTTCACATTAATTCTCGTCTGTCTTCTCCTTACTAGAGATACAGATACTCTTTCTCATCCAAACATATTCGCGTACATCGATCGTCGAATCGATGGGGAATTACTAAAATAACTTTAATACGTCAAGATTAAATTCGATAGGGGTTGGTATAGGCCTTTTGACAGCTAGGCCTTCGCAGGGTAAAATAAATTTATTTTTTCGTCTAAATAGAGAGACACTATTCGAAGCTACCGTAGATAACGTTTGTAGGTAGGTCTCTTTTGCTTTAGAGTTTAAAGCTATAAGCAAAGGGGTGTTCGGATAACTCGGAAGAGCCACGCGCGTCGACTCCGTCCTCAACGTCTTCGTCGTCTCGAATCGTTAGACGATAGCCGCGCGTCGCTGCTCTCGCGCGTTAAATCCCGAGCGAATGGTTCCATGCCTGATTTACGAAGCCGTTAACGTTTCCGATAAAATACAATCCCAGCAGCCGGTTTTACGGCCGCGCGTTGTGTTGCGTGTATATATGCGATATATAGACAAGCAAGCAAGCGCAGCACTGTTACGCGGAAACGTTTCCATCGTTCGGCCCCGGAATGACGCGCTACGAGGAGCGACTCCTAAATCGAGCGAGAGCGACAATTCCCGAGGTGCTTAGACATTTCGTTTTATAAATCCCAAACCCCGCGTCGTGCGGAATGAGCCTCGTGCTCCATTCGCTCTCGCACACGTATATGGCTCTGCGACTCGTTCCAGCTGCGCCTCGTAAATTTCACTTTCCCTCTGTGGCCGATTGATGCTTCCCGAGGCGAAAACATCTACGAGAAATCGAAAGATCGCGCGATAAGCGATTTGTACAGCGCCGCGGGAGCAGTCGCTGCCCGTCTCGTTCTGAAAAATGAGGCTTTTTGTCTCCTGTGTCCCCTCACTTACGCATGGCTTCCTTTCGTTCGTTATATAGTGACGTAACAAGTGCAGGTGAAATATAGAGTTGCAGCACGTGCGTAGTAGCTCCGGTAGCATATCACACTCGACGGGCGGCTTACACGAGGAAAGACCGGGAGCGAGAGGGAGAATGAGAAAGAGACGACAGTGTATACTTGTGTGTGTTTAGCTTGTGCATATACGTGTGGCTATACTTATAGCATACCGGCGGTATACGTTGCAGGCCAGAAGTATAAGCTTTCCTCTCGCAAATGAGGTAATATATATACAAAAGCTAATACGGCCAAAAGTTGCCAACTTGGATGAGTCTCCACTCCTCCTACCCTTACTGTCCCTCTCTTTCTCTTCGTCTATTTCTCTGTGGAGTAGCTCCGTCTAAATATTTAAAAGGATCTCGAGGATCTCGCTTGCGGATCCGCGTGGGCGACTATACTGTATAGACATGCTGCAGAAGCACCGTGGAAAAAGCCCTGCAGATGAAGGGGATTAACGAGATTGGAGAAAAGATTTTTTCATTTTCTCCATGTAGTCCGACACTAGAGCAAGCTCGGAGGTAAATTGGACTTTTTTGGCGTTCGCGCAGGCAATAGCCTCGAAGTGCTTTAATTACTCAGCTGCAAGCCAAAAGTGATAATGATAAAAGCGAGGAAGGGTGATTTATATCGAAAGCCGAAGGGGGCCCAAGCATGAATTGTTATACAACGAGAGAAGGAGGAAGTGCGACGTGGCAGGAGCAGAGCGTCGGCAGCGAGACTTGAGAAATCTGGAGGTAAGATAGCGCCCCATTCAATCACGAGGCGCTTCTTCGCGTCATTATTCAAAACGCCGGCTCTTATCCCTCGTCCTTCGCGCGCTCCGCTCTCGTCTATCCGCCCGCCCGTTCGCTCGCTCACGCCAACGCCTTCGATATTCATCAGGAAGCTGACACAGAAAATGTGCTCGCTCCTGAGGGCTGAGACTCCGATCTTATGAACGATGCCACACACCACAATGGCGGCTAATAACTCGCCTTCTGCCCTTTTGATGTTAATATCAGTTTGCGATTTTTCATTTGCATTTATTAATTAATACCAGAGGAAATGAGTTATTTTGAGACACGTCTTCTCAGGGTATCCGTTAAGCGAAGCAAAATTCAACCTGGTTGAAGCATCAAAGAAAATTTTACATTAACAAATATATATATTGAAGTCCACTGGATTTTCTTCCTCAGCGACGCTTAAAGGGACTACTTTATGAGAAAAAATGTGGGTCCAAAGTGCTGCGTTTCAAAGGCTTGCAGGCGGTTATAAAGGTGCTCTTCCCTCCGCTCCTGCAGCTGAGCATAGTTTGGGAGCTAGACGGATGAGAAGAGAGGAAACGAGTCAAAAGCGAGCACTATAGGCTTTTGCATATTTTTCCACAAAGCAATACGCTTGTCAGTGGCATTAAAATTTCCAGCTTTTGTAGCTTACTTTATTGTAGACAGTATTTAAAAAGCTATGCATAAAAACATAATTCGATGAATTGTTAAGACGTCAAAAGAAGATGGTGTACGCGTTGGTAAGGTACAGCATGGGTAGAGAGTTTTCATTACTCTAATCATCTTGTATTCTCTAGGAAAGTGCATACGGAAGTAGACAAATGCGAAAACGAAAAAAAGTCACTACTGACTGTATAAATTTAGCATCTCGAGAATTGACATCATAGGCCGAACCGCTCCCATTCGTTGTCGTGAGGCTTCGTCTGGTACACCCGGATCACCCTCTCGAGCTACGCCGTAGTACAGCAGCATCTGCCCCATTCCCATCCCCCTTTCTCGGTTCATAATATCCTGCACGTCAGACTTTGAAAACTCCAACAATTTCCTCCTGCCTCGACGGCAGCGGCAGCAGCGGCGGCGGTGTCGGCGGCGTCGGCACAGGAAAGCCGGACGCGGGGGGTGCCTGGGAGGAGAAGCACGGAAAACCGAGGATCTTCTCGAGGCGAAGGGACGGGCTGAGAAGGATGGGAGGATGGGGGTTTATATAAAGTTCGGGCGCGGCATCAATAATTATAAGTAGAGGCGAGGAAGATAGTCTGGGAATCCCAGCGACGAGGTGCGAGAGAGAAACGGCTGTACGACGCCGCGTCATTATTCAAGACGCCTCGTCTTGCCAGCTGCGCTATATAGCTTGAGCTGTCTCCTCTTTTCAAGCGTTCGAGAGAAGCGCGCAGCTTCGTTTTAAGCGCTTCGTCGATAGCTGCAGTCTCGTGAAGAATTGATGGGAGGTCGTCACTTATAATATATGCTATATATGTACAGCAGTTTTAAGGAGATCGTCTTCGCCTATTTTGATTTTAATAGCTCAGCAGTCGACTTTGTTTCCAAGATATTTCTTGAGATTTCGAGATGATCGTAGGACACTAAAGCTCGGTCCCCGCGAGTACGATTATTCCAGTCACGATAGCGGTATTGTGTTTATCTGTGTGCTCGAGCCGAGCATTAATTTGGCATTAAGAATACCAGAGTAAAAGGCGAAACTGCGTATAGGTGAATAGAGAAGGAGCTGGAGGAGGGGAAGAGTACAAGAGAAGGCTTTACGCGCAAAGGTAGTATTTGATTAATGTCAGGGGTAGTTTCTTACGTGACCCTCGCTGACTCCGGATATCCGGTTACAATGCCGAGCTCCGCTGTAGCTAGCTGCCTTAGATAACACCCTACGGATTATAATATGAAGCTCGAACGCTCGCGCGCAGAAGTTACCGACTATCTCTCGCTTCTTTCGCTCCTCCCTTCCTCCCGCTTGTGCGTTTCTCTCTCTCTTTCTCTTTCTCTCTCTCTCTCTCTTGCTATAGCTAATGTTATAGAGTAAACAACCGAGCGCGGTTTCACATAGAAACTCATCAAGGGCCGGAACACACCTTCGTTGAAAAACTTAATAAATTGCCATTTGCAGTGGACATACAAAAACGATATGAATTACCGCGTAAAGATTACATACGAAGACTTCCAACGCGTGAGAGGCTGACGAATATTTAATCATTCTATTTGTTATTTAAATAGGGATGAGTATTTTTAATTATGTATCTCTAGACGTACAGTAAAGACTAAGTAGAAGAAGGACGAGTTTTGCAGGTAGTTTTTCTTTTCGTCGTGGATGGCCTTCTTTTCAGGCTTGAAGCGAGGCTTCGAATGTTAGCTGTAGTGCCGTGGCTACGTCCCTAACGTAATTTCGCAGTTGAAACGCAGATCCGGTGTTAGCGTAACTTCGCGCTCTCGCCTCAACTCAGAAATCTAATGCCGCCAGGACATGGCCCCGTAAGGCCTTACCCTTCCCCTTCTCTCTTTCTCCATTGCATACATATACTCTCTCTCTCTCTCTCTCTCTCTCTCTCTCTCTCTCTCTCCCACTATCATGCGCGCGTTAACTTTTAATGCAAGGGATTAAGCGTAGGAGCGCGTGTGTACCTGATTAGGAAACGCATCCTAGCCGATGCTGTGCTGCTACTGCTGAGTCACAGCCATCCGAATGTTTGCACACGTCTAATGGAACGTTTGAATCGTCATGTTGGGAAAAAGGGGTTTTATTTAATTTTTAAGTTGTTTAAGTTGGTTAGCTACTGTTGCAGTAGGGAGTCTGGAAGAGTCAGATTAATGTGATGAGATTAATGATCAAGTGACGGACGAGGTGATTCCATTACGCGGAGAAAAAAGATTTTTTTTCGAAAGAGAAACTAAATAATACGGGTATTAAAGAATTACTTGTACCAACCGGAAAAATTACATTTTAATTGATTAATATCCCTCGCTTTGGCCAAACACGAAAATATCTCGTTGCCTCGCTACACCTCCCCTCGACATAACCTAGGCGGTCTCAATCATCTCATAATTAGAAAACCCACAAACCCGCATTAAAAAACATGAAAGATTCCAGAAAAGGGGTGGCTATAGCGAAATTCATTTGCCGCTACACAAGCCATATATACCTGTACCCACATATTCTTATAAATATGTCGAACATTAAGAGGAGCTTGTAAACTCCAACACAATATTGAAAAGCTGCAGCACAAAAAAGTAGGATTAAAAGGAGAGCTAGAAGGGTTCTGAAAAAGCTCGGCCTCGCTCACTCAATTTGGTCACCACCACCACTAGCACGAACGTCCTCCAGAGGCAAAAGACGGGAAACAGCTTAACGGAGTTAAAGCCGACCTCCTGTCATCTCTCTCTCTCTCTCTCTCCTTCCATCCCTCCCCCCGTTCGCCGACTCTTGAGGGAAAGGGTAAAAAAGCTAAGCGGTGTTTTATAGACTCAACAAGCGGCCGGCGGCCGGTCAGCAGCCGGTTTCGTGACCCTCCTTTTTACACCCTTGTTGGAAATTAGAGGCTTTTTGTGCTAAATATACCCGACGCGAGCCGAGAGCGAGAGTACAGTGAATCTCATTTTAATTTTCCTGCTGGACGTGGCTCGTGCTACTGCAGTGCCTGGCTATCAGGCTTTTAAGCACTGAATAGGTGGATGAGTCCGCAAACGGGACAGTTTGCCGAGGTTCCATCAATTCTTTTATTTTCCACGACGATTCCATTAAACTTTTCTTCTACTTGAAAAGGATATACTATCAATTGAAACTTACTTTATCTACTTTTTATCAAAATAGAATAATATAATTAAATATTTACTGGTTTTGCCCCCTTACGTTAATTTATAATTATATTATTTAAGATATTATTGTACTTTAAGTGAAACATCCTAAAATTACAAATTTTTAATAGTCCTATTAATTACACTGTTCATACTTTTTATCCTTAAGGTGTGTCTAAGTATATTAAGTATAACAAAACTCCTTGGCACATTTCATTATGTAAATTTGTTTACTTCTTCGAATGTAAAGAGTATTTAAGTTAATTATTAGCTCAATTGGTGCATTTCATATATACTCTGAATCGTGTAGAAAGTGAGTTGTCAACAACCTACTATAAGGGATCAATGAAGGGGATTAAAGGTATACGTATGTGCAAATACGTATGCACTTCCGTATTAAACATATTGACTATGAAATTAATCTAATTAAATAAAACTGTTAATTTTATGTTGTATTACTTAAAAGAGTTGTACCCCCTCAATGAATCAGATAAAAATGTATTTACAATTTTTTATGAAATGTACATTGTATAGCTATTCGAATAAAAGTGCACTTTGTGATAAAGAATATACCTGCGGGCTGTGTTATTCAATTTATAGAGTTAAAAAAAGATTTTATTCAGAAATTGAAATCTTATTGATACGAAATGTGAGCAAGCTTAAGAGAATCGAGATATTACAACTAAAATGAAATTAATGAAATGATAAAAATTAGATTTCCGTCGAAATAAGTGAATATAATAATAAAAGACTTTAAAATTATTTCCATCTTATCAAAAAGACAAGTATTAATTTACCTGCTTAAATGAATTAAGACAATTATGAAGGGTATATTATTGGTTTCGCATATTTTCTGAAAATATGGTATCAGCATTGGAGTAAATTTTTGATATGATCGTAATTGATGTTATTAATTGCCATTAAATGTCGCTTTATTTGAATTTGTCATTTGAGTTTGTTATTTGAGTTTGTTATTGCAGTCGATTCGTCTTTATGGAATTGACAGAAATCGACATTATACGATTAATAAAGTGATTAGCAGCTTTGCTTAATAACAGACATATAGGGGATGACATCGGGCGATATCACACCCTCCCGAGAGAACGATAACCAAGCTCGTGAATCCGTGTTTTTAACTTTGGAGGAATCTCCGAACGTTTACGCTTGGCTCTGACCCGTTACCGCGCTGCAGAGAGTGAAAATAAAACGCTCGACCAGACGAGCAAGAGGGCGTGAAACGAGGGTGGCCTCGAGACCCGGCCTCTCTCACATAAATTAGCTTCCTCCCACGGCCCGCTTGAAATGCAAAACATTCTCGCTTCAAACCGCAATTCCGCGCGTTCGCCGCTGGCGAAAAGAGAGAAAGAGAACGAAGGATTGATGCTGCTAGTCGCGTGACCCTTTTTTCTCCCAGCTATTCTTCATTTCGACGCTATGCCTCAAATACATGAAGTGATTTACTTTTACTTTTAATGTCAATTCGGAACCTCCAGTAGTAGAATTGCGACGTAGTCAGACGCGAGACTTGTCTGGTTAGTCATATTTCAATGGAATGAAAATATTTTTAAAAAGTGTGTCTTTCGAGCACAATTTTCCTAGCAATCGTCTCTGAAAACGAACCATCGACAAGCAATTCCCGAGCGTGTATATAGAGATGAGAGCCAGAGGCAATAGCGGCAATAAGAGTAGGATATCTCAGTTCTCAGAGCTCGAGCATCTCCCGACGACGAGTCACTGGTTCCTTTTCTTCGAGTCCTCTCTCTCTCTCTCTCTCTCTCTCTCTCTCTCTCTCTCTCTCTCTCAGACAGCGTAGAGGCAGCGCCGAATTTGTCGCGGCAGCCAGAGCCGAACGACATATCCGTTTTCCCAAGTAATCTAGCCTAGCCTCCGGCGATTCTCAAACAATTCTATACACGGCAGCAGCCCGAAGAAGTGCCTCAGCCCCGGCTCTCTATACACATGCAGTAGCAGCAGCGGGGGAAAAGCAGACAATACACCTTCGCGGCGGGTGGCTTATCTAAGAGTCCACGGAGCGCCTCTCTCTCTCGCTTTCTCTCTCGGGGTTATTACTGCACCCCCGGGGCTACACGGCGGCGGCGATACCGAGCTAAGAAATGATAACGGCGCCGCTCTCCCAAGCAAGCGAGCCACCATTTTCGAGTTATATTGCGCTGAAGCTAAACCGCTCTATGCGCGAACGCGATATCGCCGAAACGCGCCCACCTTATATAGGGGCGCCAGTTCTCTCTTGCTAGGTCCTGTTTTCGGTACCTGTACGAAACTTGCGTCGGCCGCCGACGTTGCTGCATAGAGAGAGCGAGAGGACCGAGTCGTTATGCCAATTCCCAAAGGGCAGACTCGGCCCCCTGCACGCACATCGATTCTAATGACGTAACGTTCGATTGGACCGCTGCGGCGAGCGTGCTCCCGATACGTAGGGGCCCTGATAAATATGAGAGGGCGGAAGAGAAGGAGGTGGAGGAGGCGAGTCGAGGAGCTCTCGATGCAATGCCAACGGTGATTTATTCTAACGGCGCACTGCCACTGTACTGCACACCAGAGAGGCTCTCTTACGCCTTATTATTTCTATCGCGCTCGCGCGTGCATCGGAAATTTACGCACGCGGTCTGAATTCTGCTAGGTTGAAATATGTACGAAACGAGGCAGAAAAACGCGAAGGAATATTACGGCCTATGAAATACGGCCGTTCTCGTGGAATATCTCAAGAACGCCCTCGACCGCCCTTAAGTCCATAAGAAAATCATCCATCATGCTTTCTCGGGGAGCCAAGACGCTGCGTACGTTTCATATTCCGGTAGGACAAATTTCGTCTACGTCGAAATATCCTTTCTTCCTGTAGTTGCAGCCCCGGGACGACGATTCGTTGCCGCCGCCACCGCCACTGCCGACGACGACGACGTTTCCTCGCGAACGCTCGTTAATGCGAACGAGTGCAAATGAGGCTTGCGCCGTTTCCACTGACTGATGACGTCATTACTGTCAGGCTTAATGAAAATTTCCGGAAAGTTACCGCGCACCAGCTCGTCCCGGGGTTGCCGCGGCGTTTCCTTCTCGCTTCTCTCCTAGTCGAGAAGAGAAGAAAGGTGCACGCGTACCATCAGCTCGAGATCCGTGCCTGTCCACCGAGGACCTCGCTCTCATTTATCACGAGGATAATGGAACGCTGCAGTGTTAAACGAAGGCTGGTGGTACCTTGAAGCTACTGAGCAGAAAAGAAGACTCCGCATAGGCGCGTCGTGCAGAACTGTAAAAGGGGACCGAGCCGCTTTCGGTTAGAAGAAGCGGGAGCTGTAGTTGGCTTGCGTCGCAACCCTGTGCATGTGTAGGTGAGTGTACACGAGCCGAGTGTAGAAATTTTACGAGAATTTCCGAGACTAATTTCTCCGGCGCGCTTTGCAACGGCAGCTCCGCTCCGAGGCAGGCGGGCGTCGTTAATTTCTGACGTTAATTGCTAAACCTGAAGTTTCTAGAAATTTCCTGCCCAACCCTCGGCTCTCTCTAACTCCATATTCCCGGCTTCTGCTGCTGCTGCTGCTGCGGGCTCTTTCTTGCTCCATCTCTCGCTCTCTGTACGCGAAACGCCGCGAACTCGCGCGTTCGCCCTCTTAAGATCAGCCAGTAGCGGCAGCAGCTCCTCTTACTTACTTTTACTAACTTCGAGAAGGATGGAGGGGACGAATGCACGTTCGTTCCACCTCACTTGATTTTCTAATGTCTTGTGTGAGACGCTGGGGATAGGCGAGACTGAAATAAGGATTATTTATGGCGACAGGGTGAAACTTTTCTATGCTTTAGTGATAGGGTCGGGGATAAACGCGCAAGAAATTTCGAGTGCTAATAAGACTGAGAGTCGACGCTTGGGAAAGTTTATCGCGTACTTTTTTTTCTCCGTTATTGCCCAGATCGAGTACGTCGAGTTAAGGCTTCGGATATGGGGTTCCGCTTTCATCCCTTAAATCTCGCTCGCAATATTTGCCTCCTTCCCTACAGAGCTTCCCCCTGCATACATACTCGTAGTTGCTCGCGCGCAAATATCGCCTTTCATATTCCTTCGAAGGAGCAGAAAATCGTTACGCCGCGCCTTTTAGCCTGCGCGCGCGGGGCGAAATCACGTGCGCTTAGCAGGGGTGGGAGCCCGGCCGCTCGTAAGTAAGTAAAATCTCTCCACCTTCGCCGCTCCTTCTCCTGCTATACGGTTGCTGCTGGTCCCACCTCCTATCCCGGGCGCACTTCGCCTTTTCTGCTCCCCGGCCTTTTCTCTCTCCCTCGCATACACTCGCACATAGTCTCACACATGTATGCGCCCGACTTAGCTCTGCGGGCTATTACCCGCCTTTATCCCTTGCCAAGAGCAAGAGAGAGAGCGAGAGCGAGAGAGAGAGAGAGAGAGAGAGAGAGAGAAAGTGAGAGCAAGCAAATATGGCGGAAAACTAAACTTCTAGGAGATAGAGGCAGTGGCTGCAGGCTTTTATCGACGCGAGTGAATGCTGCGGTCGGCCTAGCATGAGAAATTTTAAAGGCCTGCCGAGGAGAAATTCTTCGCGTTCTCGATGCGGGAAAACGAAGGAACGCTCGACAACGCCTCTCGGTGACGATTAAAAGTGAATTCCAAGGAAGCATTTGCCTAAGGTTATATATTCGTTGCATCGAAGTTGGCTAAGTTTAAAAGGACGTGCTTGGTCCGGAATCACATCTGCGAGAGCTTTCTCAAGGAAACACACAGCGCGCAGCAGAGAAAGCTTGTAGGTGAAAGGCTGGCACTGTGGCGACTGTTGCAGGCGGCTCTGCGGATGGCGTATAGTCGTCGTTGTCGTCGACTGGCAAGAAGAAGAAGCGAGAGAGAACTCACAGAAGAGAATTTCCTCATTCCCGCGGCTGGAGACTTAGAGTTGGTAATTAAATACAAGGAAGCTCGCTTCACCTCTCGCCCAGAGAATCAACCAGTCTCTCTGCACTACTTGAGCTTCTTCTTGCTGCGCGCTCCTGCGTCTGCTGTTGTTTCGTCCGGAATACAGAGGAGAATGAGAGAGAGAGAGAGAGAGAGAGAGAGAGAGTTTGTATTTAATTTGAGGCTTCATTCGATTTGCTTCGACTAGTATGAATTAGAGGGGCTGTACTTCCTATCTCTCCATTTTCTAGGACTCGTCGAGCTCGAAAAATATTCGCATGGAAAATACAATAGCATCAAAGACTATTTTTTCACCGTGTCCTCTTACTAAATCAATTTGCGATCGTGTCTCGTGCGCTTGCGTGTCGCATAAATAAGCGTCCGCTCGTAGCAATGCATGGGTGAGAGAGTCTCCGGCTTGGTGTACGCCTGTACAGCCATGCCATTATTGGCAATAACAGCGTTACACCAGCCCATCCAGCGAGCTTCGCAGAGGCTTCTGCTGCTTCTCTTCCTCTATTACCTGCCTTTTCTCTCTCTCTCTCTCTCTCTCTCTCTCTCTCTCTCTCTCTTCGTCTCTTCTCGCCCCCCCTTTCTCCATTCACCCATTTTCCTCTATATCTCTCTCTTGCTCGCGAAACTCAATTCCCCAGGTCGAGCAGAACGGAGAGACGGCGGCAGAGCACACTTTGCTTCCTCTCTCTCTCGACTCCGCTGCACGAAGACGAAATTTCATTCCCTCCCCCTTGGCATTTTCCTTCTATCCACCCCTCCATGCCTGGTAATTGTGCACGCGAAGCAACCTGGAACCTGCATTCGCCCGTGGGTTTATAAAGGAGCTACCGCCGGAGTCTACTTTATGGAAAATCGACGAAAGAAGAGAATGGACCAAGCGGGAGAGGAAGTAAGAGAGAGAGAGAGAGAGAGAGAGAGAGAGAGAGCGAGAGCGAGTCTCTTCCTTGCTCGAGTTTCGTCAAAGGCTTGACTATATTTTTTCCATTCTACATGCCTGTGAAGCTTCCGAAATTACGTATTCCAACTTTACCACGCTCTGCAAGATAGTTTAGTTGATTTGAGTTTGCGATTTGTTGCTAATATGCGCTCGCACTCGCGCCTTTGCGCCTGCAGCTCTCCGTCGGCTTCTCTCAGTTTTGCGAAACTAGTTTCCTTGAGAAACTAAACAAATTAACTTCGCCAGCGAGGAGGTAAGGAGCGGAGAAACTGTTTTTTTATTTCTACTGTTAGTCGGATTATTCAAGTTAAATTTCATAGCCGCCTGCTCGCTGCGCTTTATTCATAAAGATAAATTTGTGTTTAGGTGCGTCGTAATTCACGCTAAGCTCTTAATTACATGTAAATTTGCAACTTATACTCTTAAACCTCCCGTAGAAGATAAAGCACGCGATTTTACGCTGCCATGATGCCAGTATAGGGTACCGAAATACGTATGTTGTTGATTAATTCAATTGTTAAAATGCGAAAATATACTTATCGAATACTTTGTACGCATACTGATATAAACATCGAAACAAGAAGAAAGACATCGCTTATTAAGAGTTCACGAGTACTATTTTCAAATGTTCGAAATGTCGGTTCATAATAGTTGACTGCATTATTTTAAGGGTGCAATTCAGAATGAGCCAGAGAATATTTGAAGAGGTAAAAAACGTCTCTGTGGTGGCATTAGTAGTTGCGCTATGTGTGAGTATGTGAGAGTAGCTGAGACAAGGAACGGCATAAATTCGCGGCATGGCGTAATTTTAAGGCGAAACTCGGGGCCGGAGGAAGAAGAGAAGCAACTCTCTCTCTCTCTCGCGCGCGCGCTCTCACACACAGACTAGCTCCGCGCCCGCCTAATCTCGTTCTAAAATCTAATTCCGCCAACAATTTCTAAGCCGGTCCATTAAAATTCTAAGCACAGAGAGAACCGCGCTGCTGCCGCTTCTCTCTCACTCTCCCTCTAACGTTTTCTCCACCTCCGCCCGGGCTCTTTCTCTTCAAAGAGAGCGAGGGAGAGTATAGTGCCGTGTGCTGGGGCATAGAAGAGTCGCTCTTTCGCGGAGCCGAGCTCGGGAGAAGGAAAGTGGAAAGAGAGAGGAAGAGAGAACCTAACTCTCTGTGTATAAAGGACGAAGTAGTAGTCGACGGGGGGAGAGAAAAGGGGTTCGTCGTCGTCGTCGTCGTCGTCGACGTCGTCGGTGGGTTGAAACAATAAGAAGGCCTCCCTGCGCGCGATTTTGCCGCACTCGCCTCTCCTCCTTTCCTTCTCCGGGCTATATACATACTACGGCGAGCTTTGCACACACAGGGGGTCGTAAGAACGCCGTAAAAGCTGCGCTTTCGCGCATTGGCTGGGCGCGCAAATAGCTATACCCTCTTGCTTCCCTAAGCTCGCTCTCTCTCGCTCTCTCTCTCTCTCTCCGGCAAGCAAATACACGGATAGAAGCGATGTACATATAAGGGTGCACTAAGAAAAGGCCCGCGTCTTATTGCCTGCCAGCTGGCTGCTCGTTGTTTTGCCGGCGTCGTCAACTTTTGGTGCAGCCCCTGTGTGTGTTCTCGCAAAATCTATTCGCTTAATTAATGCCGGAGCTGTAGTCGTCTTTTGCATCGGTGGTGCTGGTGGAGGTAGTAGCGGCGACGATATAATTATCCATGACACCGGCATTGTGCGCAGCCCGTCGACGGGACTAAGGTAATGGTCTTTCCTCTTCCTTCGGCTGCGATGCTGTCTCCCATCCCTTCGAAATCGTTCAAATCTCAACACAAGAGTGAGAGAGAAGAGCCCTTTTCTCTTTCTGCTTTATCGCTAGACCATGCGAAGGACAGGGGCAAGAGAACTGCGAAACTCATTGCTTCCTCTAAGGGGATGGAGGAAGAGAGAAAGAGATCGGCTCAGAATTTTGTATTGTTCAATGCTCTAAACAACGTAGTTGCGTTTTCAATATTCAGAGAGCTACTTTTAACATTCGAAATCAATTTTATTCCTACCGTAGAGTAATCAATTCACTTTTTGTATTCGAAACAAAAAGTTCAGCTTTTTCGGCTTGAAAATAGCGTATCTATTATCTATAGTCGCATTCGGTTCATTTATTCTCAATCACTCTACTGCACGTTTACCTTCACGCCTATACCAACTATCGTCTCATCCACACGCAAATACATTCCGCATTAATTCTCGCGTATGGCAGCTCGCGCATCTCGGCGGCAAAGTCTCGCGAAAATCGGGCTCCCGTAGAAGAGCTATACACACCCGGACGAACGAAATTCTACGGGGGTGGTTCTGAGCTGCAAACGTGGGAGGAGGAGTTGGGGGCAAGCGCGATGTTTGAGTTTGAAATTACGAAGCGAGAGAATTTATACTGAGCGCGTATAGCGCCCGCCTGCGTAGACTCTGCGCGAACTTTCATTTATTCAAGGCGTGTGCTGCTGTTGCTGCTTTCCCGTCGTCGTCGTCATCGTCGTTCGCTGCGCCTTCTCGGAGAGAAAAGCGTGAGCAAAGACTTGCCAAGGGGCGAGGAGATGTTTCTCCCTCTCCTTTTCGTGTTTCAAAATCTTCCATCGTTGCTGCCTATTCAGGGGGACGGATATGCCTGCGCGCGACGCAATACGCCCTGTAGGCGAAGGAGCTCTTCATCTCCGAAATCTTATTTTCTCCTTTTTCGAGAATTAGTCACGCTCGAGTTTTTCCGGAAAGATTACCTTTCTAGTCCAAAATGCCGAGGGCTGCCGTGTATACGCTTTTCTGTTGCGCCTTACTGCATAATGAGCGAGTTGCCACGAATAGAATTTCCAGTAATCGGCTTTTGTCGAGGCTTTTTTACGTTTATTCCTTTTACTTAATTAAACTGCCTTTCAGCTTTTGCGTTATTTAAACATCCCGACGGTATTGTTCAGTACGAGCGATGAAAACACAATGCTCCTTTCTCTATTCAAGCTTCGCTTCTGCTGCATTATACTTAGTATTCGTTACACATCTTTCGTCGCTGTGTTTAGCTAACCGCGAATTTTCTATTCTTTTGCAGATTAACAAATTCCGAAGTGAACTGAATTTATGACGAATGTACTACTAAGTAGATATTCGTGGATGTGCACTTTATTTATTGCTTGAATCATGACGAACGGTTTCATATTTTGAGAAAAAGGGAAGTATTTATATCTGCGAAAAAAACTTCGATGAATTACACGGAATATACAGAAATATACTCAAGTTTTAAATCCGAAGACGCAAGAGCAGACTCTGAGAAATCGATAAAGTAAAAGCCCATCGGTTCAACTGACATAAAACTCATCAAGGCGAAGTATATCGATTAGCGCGTGCGAAGGAACTCGTTCGCGCGTACACGATGTCTCGACGACGACAAAGTTCGTATAACGAGTGTCTTTGACGAACCTTCTGCACGCGCGAAGAGGATTCTCTCGAGTCAAGCACAGCCGTCAGACAAAGTTTCGCGCTCTCTTTCGCCCAGAGCTACGGCTCACTTCTCGTTTTCCGTCTTCGCTTCCTATTTCCCTACGCTGCGTGAAGAAACTAAACTATATACATCGTCAATGCTACACCATCGTATCTTTTATTTCTCGAAATGTCGAATCAACATTCTCCTCTTTTTCACTAAATCTGGAAATATAAATGAGTAAACAAACGTGTTTTATTTTTACCAATAGGAGGAACTACAATTTATAAATTTGTTAACTAGAGTAAAAAATTAATTTGATTACGTTTACTTTATACAATATTTTACTAACAAGTAAGAAAGACTGCTGGACAACTCCGGAGAAAATATTTTTACAATTATCATAGGTATTTATTAATCACTCATTTTACATTTCATCAAAATGTAAGTTTTTTATATGCTATACATAAATTATATTTTTTCTTTACAAACAATTTTACTATAATTTGACAATTATTTAAAATTCAGACTTTTCTACAGAAATTAACTTAAACAATGAACATATTTAGCAAAGAAACACTTTAAAATATAAGACAGTCCTTAAACGTTTTAATAAAATTAGATTATTTCTTTTCAAAAGTAAAATTGTTACATGCAAAGAAATATCATAATTAGATACTTCTATCCCAATGAATATGTGCCGATTCATTTATATGAATTTATTGTATCAATCTAATATGCACTGACCGATTGGATATGTTTGTATCCGCTGTTATCAGATGGGTCGATGATACACTGATGAATGATTGTCGATGTCATTCTAATGTCTATGCGCAAATAAGTTTCAATGTTTTAACGCCTTCGCTTTTAATTTACACGAAAAGTTGAGTTTATCGACAGGCCTGAAGAGAAAATAACTGCATCAGGGCTGCCGTATAGAGCAGCAAAAATTATTTTAATTTCCGCTTGGTGGCTCCATTCTTGTCCCAATGGATCAGTGTATATTATTACTAAAGAATAATTACAATTTTAATGCTG